>OY986965.1:17589363-18189363 GCA_963920575.1 Narthecium ossifragum
AAAATTTTGATGGGAATCTGGACCGTTGGATGTGTTTGGAGATAGATCTGGACCACTCTTTATGTCTTATAGTTGAGACATTTCAAAAACCGCTCTTCCTTATATAATAGATTGTCATCATAAAAAAGGGGGAGATTGTTACCCTAATGACGTTTTGATTATGTTTTGATGATGCCAATATGTTCTTAAATGATAAAATATATATGTGATAAAATATATGTTGATAACTAGCTTTAACTTTCATATTTGAGATATTATTGAGTTAATGGATGATGCATGGATGCATCCGGGGAGTTCACGGATGATGCGCGGATGCATCCGTGGAGCTCACGGATGATGCGCGGATGCATCCGTAGGGCGCGACGGTCGATCCGTGGATTGACCGTGAGGCTTTTTTGAAGAAAAGTAAGGTGCAACGGTCGATCGGTGCATCGACCGTGGGAAGCGTTTTTCTTGACAGAGCCTGACGGACGATGTCACGGACGATGCGACGATCGACCGTGAGGCGTGACGGACGATGCATGGATCGACCGTAAGCCTAGAAACTAGCCGTTAAAGAGCCGTTGCAGTAACAAAAAATAGCCATTGGAAGCTATTTTTTGAGGCCTTAAAGCTCAAGTATATATGAGAAGATGCAGCAAACTTGGGGTAAGACTAAGGGAGATATTAATTTACATTGTAACAAGTTTTAGTCTTCTTTTGAGAGCTTTAACCTTTGTAAAACTACTTCAAGTGTGAAGTAGACTTTGAGAGAAGTATCCAAGAGAGAGCTTGGAGTGATTTGTAAGGTTCTCAAGCACCCGAAAGCTTGAGGGGGAGCTCCAGCAGTTGTTGGAGGATTTGTAATGTTGCCAAGCACCCGAAAGCTTGGTGGGAAAACTTGTAAGGGAGAATTACAAGTAGTGGAATCTCAAGGAGGCCCTTGAGAGAGTGGACGTAGGCAAGGTTTGCCGAACCACTATAAAATCTGGTGCAAGTCTCCTAACTCTTTCTCTCATCCTTCATTGCATGTTTTATTAATAGTTTTCATATCTAAACAATCATACTAGTCTTCTAGCTTTCAATCTTGGTTTTTATCTATTGTATTTCCACAAAAGGGTCCAATTCACCCCCCCCCCCCCTTGGACCTTCAGAGGAGGCCCGTGGAGGCCGCGGCAGAGCTACCCGCAACGCCAGCAGCCCTACCAGCGTCACCCACCCCAGTACCAGCAGCAGCCCAGGCAGGGAGGCCAGCCACTTCTCACGGCTGGGCCTCAGGGTCAGAAATCCGAAGGAGGAGGCCAGAGCCAGCAGCTAACGCTTGGACCTCCCGTGTGCTTCGAGTGCCAGCAGTCAGGGCACTTTCGCCGAGACTGTCCGACGTTGAGGGCACAGTCCGTTCGTGGCCGAGCAGGCGAAGGTTGGCGGACACAAGGAGCCGGGAGAGGCAGAGGTCGCGGCGGAGGTCGAGGCGGGCCCAGAGGGGGAGTCTACGCACTTCCAGACCGCGAGAACCTAGACCGAGTTCAGCCACCTTTCCATCCTTACCAGTACCCGCCACCCCAGCAGACTCTAGCACTTCCACCAGCCCCAGTTGACCCTCATGTTCTCAGAGGTACGTTTCAGCTTTTCAATTCCATTGTAGATGTTCTGATAGATTCTGGAGCGTCTCATTGCTTTGTAGCTAGTGAGTGTGTGGCATCGTTAGGGCTAGAGACTGAGCCACTTGGAGTCACACTACACCTAGACACACCGGTCAGCGGAGGGGCTCGTGTTGAGCAGATCTGCCGTTCTTGCGAGTTGGAGGTTGGGGGCCTCCGTGTCTTTCTAGACCTTCGGGTGCTAGACATGGTCGGGTTCGACGTGATTCTCGGTATGGATTGGCTCACTTCATACCGAGCCGTCATCGACTGTGGCCGTCGCAGGGTGACTGCTTGGACACATGACGGCGCTCGTTTCGTTTTGTTGGGGTATCGCCAGTCGGCCGATTCCCTCATGTGTGGTTGTTTTCCCAGGCGCGAGGGCCAGCTGTCAGCTTTATTGGCGCGCCTTTCCTTGTTCGCTGATGTTGACATCAATTTTGGTTAGACCAAAAGGTCTAAGTACCCACGGTTTGTTTGAGCCAAAATAACATCAGATAGACTCAAGCAACCTTAAAACATATTTGAAATGTCCGATAAATGCTTGTCCTAATTTCGATGGCGTCCAGGGGCATTTGGGTAATTTCACCCGCCCAAGGGCGTATTGGGAATTTGGGCGAGAATACAGGCCTGGACTTCCTGTTACATTCTACAATAACCTTGCATGGCTTTGACGGCACCCTAAATAAGCCATATGGACGCGGGGGTATTCTAGTAATTCTAATGAAACCTCTAGCCCCCATGGGTATCTTGGTCAATTCACACCCTCAGGGTATAATTGTCTGAAAACTAACCATTCCACCCTTAAAAAATATTTTGGTCCGACATATATGACCACTGAGGATATTTTGGTAAAATCCCGGTAAATATTCAGAATTCAGATAAATATTCTGTATAGGAGAAAATATTCATGGATGATTTATTAAATCTGGACAAATATTTAAATAACAATGGACATGAAAAATATTCAAAATCATGATTCGAACATTACTTTCGAATTTCAGAAGAAGATCCGCCGAGACACTTAAAAAGCAGCAATCTTCAATTGGGTTGCCTGGTCAATCATCCCATACCATATAAAAATAAATAAATAATAAAATCAACGGCAAATCACAGTTGGGTTGCACGGTAGCATATAAATAATAAATAATAAAAAGGATCAGCATTAAGGCAATCGACATCCCTTTGATTAGGGACCATGATCCTTATATAATAGGATCAGCATCTTAACGTGATTAGCACCCTTTGATTAAGGGATCCATGATACCATTCCATGTGAGGACATACGCCTCTCGTGCCTATAAATAGAGGAGTATGGGGTTGAAGAAAGGCTGGTTGAAGCTGGGTGGAAGAATGCCGGGAGGCTAATGCAAGACGCGTTGAAGACCGGTGGAAGATCACATTGAAGCTTGGCTGAAGGCTGTTGAAGAGGGTGAAGACGTTGAAGCTTGGCTGAAGGCTGGTGAAGAGAACGGGCTGAAGGCTGGTGAAAGAGACGCTGAAGACTGGCAGAGGAAGCAGTGAAAGCTGGTTGAAGAGGCTGAAGAAGAAGCTGAAGAAGAGGCTTGAAGACGAAGAGGTCCTGGTGACGCTCCAACGTTGCGCACCACCGGACGACGCCGATCCCGCCAACGCAGCCTGAACCCATCAAGACGCCTGATGAGTGCATGAAAGTGCACTCTGAACAACCTCAAAACCATCTCAATTGCTATATCTTCACCCTTAATCAACTTCTTTAGCACTATTTTTATACTTTTATATGCTTCACATAGTTGTTTGGAAAATGCAGGAAATTGGAGCTAAAAGAAGCTGAAAAGAGTATATGGATCAACTTCAACAATTAATTTGTACCTGCTCATGAAGAACCAGATGATGTGCCATATATGGTTGGAAAGCTCTTGAAGTCTAGATTCTGGGGAATTTTACAGTTCGTGATTCCGAGTTTCCTAGAGGAAGTTACGGCAATTTCAGTATCGATGCGCAGTCTGAATGGCAGAAAGGAAAATAAGCTGGAAGTCCGAGCGATCCGCCGATCGATCGGACCTCACAGAATCGTGACAGAACATGCATTTTTTGGCTGAATATGATCCGGTCGATCCCTCCTTCGCTCCTATAGGGTCCGATCGATCCGACACCAATGGTCCGATCGATCGGACTCGGAAAAAGTCAAAAACAGCGGATTTTTACTCAACCAATCGATCCAACATTCATAATCCGATCGATCAGACTTGGGAATTAAAGGGTGACAGAACGTATGCTTTTTAGAGGAGCAGAGTTCGATCGATCCGTCCATCGATCGGACACGGGCGAAGTTAGAAGATTGGAGATTTCAAGAGACCGATCGATCCAACATCCCGAGAAGGATCGATCGGACTTGCCCAGTGACGAAAATCAACGGTTTTGATTAATCCGAGTTTACTAATTCTTGGACCCTATAAATAGGAAACTTAGGGCTAATCAAAGGGGACTTCTTGGACGTTTTTGGAGGCTCTTTTCAGGACTTTTTCAAGAGGAAGAAGATGAAGACATCTCCATCCATGGCCGAGTAATCCACGGGCATGGCGGACGGATGATCTAGCGAGGACTAGGGCTTCTTCTCCAACAGTGGTTCATAGTTTTTAATCTTTATTGTTAAACTCTTCTTATGTATTGGATCTTCACAGATTGCTTTGTGGTTAAACATTATTATAAATCCAGTCATGCTTCTTTTATGATATTGTGATCCCATAGTTATCTCCTCTGATTCTCCTACCGAGTCTCGTGAGACCTTTGCTATGCATTGCCCGTAGTGACAGCTGGTATTGTGTATTCTTAGGGATCTGGTTAGATAAGGTTGGGGCTCTATACCGTGAGATCTTTGCTATGCATTGCCGATTGTGAGAGTTGGTATTGTGTATTCTTAGAGATCCGGTTAGAGTTAGGGCTTTGTCTCGATGAACTTTTGCTGCGCGTTGCCTGTAGTGACAGCCGGTATCGTGTATTCTTAGGTTTGGTTGGATGAAGTTAGAACTATAAAAAGGAAGAACCAATCATAGGAAGAGATATTTATATTTTATCAGATTCATAATTCTATATCTTCCGGTTAAGGCGATTGGGATGTGAATCCCTTAACTGAGTATTATATGAACCATTGAGAAGAGAAGAACCTTAATCCGAGTGAAGTGATTCTTGAAGCCTAGCCTTATCAAAAGCCTGATATCTTTAGTTAACATTACATTATCATTAATCCATTGATCTAATTTAATTTAGTTAGCTTTCTTCATTGTTTTCAATTCATTGTTATTTGTATTTCTGGATCTTTCCTGCTTGTCTCTCTGTGGGATTCGACCTCTCTTATGCTGTACTGCACCGCGACCGCTGTGCGTGACACATTTGAGCGACATCAACGCCTGCGTCTTTGGGTTGCTGTTGCAAGAAGCTCCATCATCCCGCGGCTCAAGCTCCACTCCCCTGCTCGCCCCGCGGCCTAGACCTTCAGCAAAGCTGCTCCAACCTGATTCCTCGACGCTCATGGAGATCGGACCTAGATATACTCTCTCTCGTCTCCGGCGGCTTCGAAGGGCGACGTTCCCCTGTTTCCTCTGTTTCCAGCCAACGTCCCCAAGCTCCCAGCCGACGTCCTTGAACTCCAGCCGCTGACTTCCTCTACTCCGGCTACATCCCCGCATGCGGCGAAGTCCAAACCTAGGCGCTCTCAAGCCTTTAAGCCAACGTCCTCAAGCTCCAGCCGGTGCAATCCTCTGTTCAAGCTGGTGCATCCCCCAGTTCCAAGCCGACTTCATCAACGTCCTCTCACGACCACGGAGGTCGAATCCGTTGGACAGCAACAACTCTTCCACGCCCAACGGACTTGGAAGCTCCGGCGGCAAAGATGGCATGCATGACGTTGAAGGTGGCGATTTAATATATATCATGTCACTTATTTTTTTTTGTTCTTTTGTTATAAAAATGTTTATTGGATCTAGAATCGAAGGTATTCCCTACGGGGATGTAAATGATGGATCTGCCGACTTGGCGATCGGCAAATCTAGGGGTGTGGTTCCTGCAATTTCCTGAAATGAAATTAAAATATGATTTGCTCGGAAATAAAATAGAAATCTCATCCCCGCAAGATCGACGTTTTATCCACGAACAAAATCTGGCACGCCCAGTAGGACCACACCTTACCTCCCATCTCTAGATCCAAAAAAAAAACAAAAGAAGAAAAGAAAAGAAAATGATGATGAAAAACAAATCATCAAATTCAAAATAAAAATACATATATACTCTTACATCTTGACAAGTCTAACTTCTTAAATGAAGGATATGGCGCAGGCGACTTTGGAAGCGTTTGTCACGATTCGCTTTGGCGACCTCTCGTTTGACATCCCGATTGGAAGCGATGGCCTTCCAATGCCGACGACGCCATCAAAAGTTTCCTTCACCACTCCAGGGGCAGCTACCTCCGATGCACAAGCGAAGACTATCATGGGACCTCATGAGAAGATGGTGACTCGCCAAGACGGGTTCCGGGCTCATCAAAGGAAGCATAATGATGAAGCTCCCTCAGTTGGACCTGGCGAAAGCAAGATGGTCGCAAATGGATCTCGTGTTTACCCAGGAGCAACTGAAGACATCAAGCCAAAGATGTCAGCGCCGTCAAATGGTTCGAGCCACCAAGTGAAGTTGAAGACTCCCCAGAATCACCCAGGTGTCGGGGGCTCCTCAACTGGATCTTGCACCCATCAAGCCAAGAATGCCGAAGTTCCAACTAGCAAGCCGCTCACAGTGGCAGCCAGACAATCAAAGACATTTGTTCCGCAGAGGCAGCCGGGGGCAGTCGTTCGCGTCGAACACGTTTCGACCGATAACAACGGCTTTACCCTCGTTACTTCCAAGAGAAGACCCATGGTGGCCAAGGAAGCTTCTGCAATCCAGACGATCTCCACACCATGTGTCGAAGATCCGAAAGGTAAAATGATCTATCCATCTGTTGCGAAGACGCAGGTAACCCCTAAGGTTGACTACGAAGCCCATTACGAGGTGTACCCCGAAAAACCTTGGATTGGCCTCCACGCGACAGGAAATGACGAGGCATCACTCCATGTTCGGTACTGCTATGTTCAGTTACTCCGAGCAGAGTATGAATGCCAACAGAGGAATGCGAAGCCCAAACACCCGACTCATCAGAGTTACATCGAAGATATGCGAGTAGCTTACACGTACTACATCACTCAGGAGCTGCAGAGTCTTCAAGGTGAAGCGAGCTCTGATAAAAGCGACGCCAACACCCTTCACTTCAATGACGGCAATTTCCAGCCTGAAGAAAGCTACGACCAACCACAGTTCACCCATGTCCCTGTCAAGGCAGAGAAGCCCGTCGGAAAGAGGAAGAATACGAAGTCAAAGGTGGCTGCGCATCGTCCTCCGTTCCATGCCGGCGGTTCAAGCCGTTCTTACTATGGAGTATCACTCAAGACCACCTCATCCGAGGTTTCATCAGGGATAAGTCAAGACACAGCGGAGGTCCTTCAAGAGAATGGATTTGATATCATTGCATCGATGCCCATTGGAGTTCAAGACGACGAGATGTCCACTTCCTCCAATACATCTTCAAATGTTTCGCCGAAAAGACGAAGGAAGAAAACCGCCGTCGAAGAACCTCAAAAATGCGTCATCGTCAATTTGCCAAACCGTGCATGGACTAGAAGCGTCATCCGCTCCCTTGGCAGTAAAGACGTGGCTTCCGAGACATCATATGAACACCAATTTCCTACTCTCCCTGAATCCCCGGTGAACGAGTCGCCCACAAAGCGTATCCCCTTCACCTGAGCGCTACCAAGTCTTTATTACCACAATCGAAGAGGAGTTGGAGCAATTGAGGAACGCGCTACAACTTACGGATGCTGAGATAGCCAGCCTCAGGGCTCAAGTGCCTGCTGAAAATAATTCACATGCTGAAAATAATTCTCATGCGAATGTGTCGCCCAATATGGTACCTCTTGACACTGTACAAAAATTAGTCGCCGAGAGCGTGAGGGCCTTCCACATGCAAAACCAGTATGCCATGAGGCCAGGATACATGAAGCCATACCCTGCCGATATAGACCTGGTCCCATACCCAGCAAACTATCGACAGCCTCAATTCGCCAAATTTAGCTTGAGTGGATCTCCGCATGAGCACATTGCTCATTTCCTAGCAGCCTGCCAGGACACGGCTCATAACGGTGCGTTGTTACTACGTCAGTTCGTCCAGACCCTCTCTGGGCCGGCGTTTACTTGGTACAGCAAGCTGCCTCCGGGATCCATCGCCTCATGGGAACAAATGCAGGAGGCATTTCTTCAAAGGTTCTATAGTACCCAAAGAAGCGTGGGGATTACAGAGCTCACCCAAACCGAACAGAGTCCACATGAGAAAGCTGCGGACTTCATCAACAGATGGAGGAACTTAAGCATCCACTGCCCGCAGCCCATCACGGAAGCAGAAGCTGTACGGATGTGTATGAACAACCTGCGTCCGGAGATGGCACTCTACTTGCAAGGCGTTCGTCCGCTCTCCTTCGATGAATTGGCCTCTAAAGCCACAAACATCGAAAATTACCTGCACCATATAGCCAGAAAAACTCATACAACAGATGGAGTCCTAGATCGTGCCAAGAAAGATAGAGCTCCACCGAAGGGGAAGGCAGTGATGCAAACCTCCACAACACATGTGCCTAAACCAAAGGAGACTTACGTTCCCAGAAAACAATTTAGGCCCAAGGATGGCTCGTCGGAACCGACACAACGGCGGATAAAGACTCTTAAAGAGAGGATAGAAAAGGAGTACTCCTTTCCCCGGGAAGAGGTCTCTGAAATCTTCAAGGGCTTGCTGGATATCGGACTTCTAGAGCTCCCGGAGCCACGACGCCCTGAAGAAGCAAATAAGGTGGACGAACCCAAGTATTGCCACTACAATAGGATACTGGGTCACACCCTTCAAGACTGCTTCGTCCTCAAGGACAAGATCCAGAAGCTGATCGACGAAGGAGTCATGGACGCTGGGCTCCTAAAGAAGCTGCAAAAAGAGAAAAGGACAGAGTCGACGCACATGATCATGACTGTGGCCGGAGCTGGATCCTTACATGAAGAGTACATACCCTCGACACTTGCTCATAGGGAAATAGAGCGCGCCCCTCAAATACTTCCTCCCAGCGACATTGAGAATAGATATATGTCTATTTCTCCTCTAGAGAAAATCGCAGCTCCTGCCCAGATGTCCGTCGAGGGAAGTCCTTGGCCTACATGGGGAGAATTATGCCCCCCTGACTCGGATGATGAAGAGTCTTGGTCCAACATGGAACCAAATTATGATCGCTTCGGGAAAACCTACTTCAGCAAGAGACAGAAGAAGAAACAAGCCTTCA
Organism: Narthecium ossifragum; assembly: GCA_963920575.1. NCBI lineage: Eukaryota > Viridiplantae > Streptophyta > Magnoliopsida > Dioscoreales > Nartheciaceae > Narthecium > Narthecium ossifragum. The sequence goes on from OY986965.1 coordinate 17,598,368, forward strand.
AACAGAGAGTTAAGGCTGCCAGATATAATCCTCCAAGACCTCCGCTTCCCCAAGGTTGGCAGCCAAGACCGAAGCGGCATAGATCTCCGAAGTACAAGATCTTGACAAAGGTGATGAATCGTGAAGAGATAGAAGGGTTTATCCATCAAGTCTCTACAGATCTCCAAGCTAGAAAGCCACATGTGCCGCAAAGTAATGTCCCTTGGGACACCGAAGATTACTCTTACTTCACCATAGGAGTTTTGGAAGATGATGATGAGTCCCTCTGCTTCCCAGAAGAAGAGAAGGCCGAGGTCCACGAGGTCGTCACCCGCTCCGGGCTCCGACTTCCAGATTCCCAACCTCCGCGTCCGAGAGGAAGAGACCAAGAACCGCAATAAGCAATGCATGATGTAAACTCGAATGAGTCTGTCAAGTACAATGTTGTTTCTCATTTAAAGAAAATACCTGCATTTCTTAGCGTGTACGATGCCTTGTGTCTCTCACATGATTTTCGTAGGTCTCTTATAACTGCATTATCTTTTCCTGATGACTACCAGGCAGAAGTCCCCCAAACTAATGCCCATGTAGTCGAAAGTTTAAACATAGAATTTTCGATGACGACTTATTACTCGGGGCAAAACCCCATAATAGGCCGTTATTAATGACCGGTGATATCGATAACGTTCCTACGTCACGGGTAATGTTAGACTGCGGGTCGGCCATTAATCTTCTGCCACTCAAAACACTTCGTGACTTAGGATATGATATCGATGACTTGACATCAAGTAATATAATAGTCCAAGGCTTCAACCAAGCCGGACAACATGTGCTAGGTTCTATACATCTAGCACTAAAATTTCAAGACATGGCTACGAGCGTCATTTTCCATGTTATCGACGCTCGAACCTCTTATAATGCACTATTAGAGAGGCCTTGGCTCCATGAATACAAGGTTGTTCCCTCAACACTCCATCAGTGTTTCAAGTATCAGACTCCTGAAGGCGACGTCAAGAGGGTGTTCGTCGATATGAAGCCATTCACACCACGGGAAGCATTCTTCGCCGATGCCAAGTTCTATCTAGAACCGCCGTTAAAGCTGAAGAAACGTGACCCCACACCTACTGCGGATATGGGCTTCACGGAAAGGTTCACCATGGAAGTTCAGCAAGGGAAGAAGCCTCCACAAGGGAAGAAGACATATCACTATGTTCCAAGCAGTCAAAGGAAGCCCGGAGATCCAATATTCACAGTTGTTGAAGAGAAGCTTTCTAAATCCTTTCTTCAAGATTTCCCAGTGCCTCTCCCAAGACTCCTGCCTCCCTACGTCAAGCCGCCCCCAAACAAAGGGAAAGCCCAGGTGAATGAAGAAATAGGCGGCGATGAAGGGAACATGAAGTACGGACAACCTGTCAAGTTCATACAAGCTTCCCCGATCACGGCGGATACACATGTCACAAATACAAGGTTGCCCATACTGTTTTACGATCAAAAGTCACTGCATATGATGGATCGCATGGGATATGACATCAATTCCGGAGAAGGTTTGTGCGAAGGTTGAGGCAAGAAACAACTCTTTGAAGATCTCTTGACGGAATCCCAAAAAGAGGCCATTCGTTACGGCGAAGACTTAACCTTTGGCAGAACAGGGCTTGGATATGAGTTTCAAGTATGCGCCACTTCCATAGATGTCGTCAATCTCCAAGGAGCGCTGCCACAGCTCGAAGACGGTGGTCAAGCAACTGTAGACGACTTAGAAGAAATCAACCTGGGGGCAGAAGATGATCCTCGTCCAACATTCATCAGCTCCCATATGACGCCAGACGAAAAGAATCAATTCATTCTCTTTCTTCGGCAAAATCGAGACGTGTTCGCTTAATGTTAATGTAGCTGTCTATCGTCTCGCCACAGAGGAAGACGTCCATCCCATTAAGCAGTCTCAGAGACGCTTTCAACCCGAGTTGATTCCAAAAATCATCACTGAGGTAGACAAACTTATCAACGCAGGTTTCATCCGGGAGGTGCAGTATCCCAAGTGGCTCGCAAACATCGTTCCTGTGAAGAAGAAGAATGGTCAACTGAGAATCTGCATAAATTTCAAGGACCTAAATTAAGCCTGCCCAAAAGATGACTTTCCGCTACCCATTACGGAACTCATGGTCGACGTTGCCACTGGTCATGAGATTTTGTCTTTTATGGACGGATACTCAGGGTACAACCAAATAAAAATGGCTCCCGAAGACAAAAAACTTACCGCTTTTCACACACCGAAAGGCATATTTTGTTATATAGTGATGTCGTTCGGGTTGAAGAACGCGGGGGCCACTTATCAAAGAGCCATGACAATCATCTTCAATGACCTTCTTCATGACATCGTGGAGTGCTATGTCGATGATTTAGTGGTGAAGACGAAGCATAGGCAAGATCACTTCAAACACCTCACCAAAGTTTTCGAAAGGCTAAGGCGGTACAACCTAAAGATGAACCCAATGAAGTGCGTGTTCGGTGTCACGTCCGGCAAGCTTCTCGGGTTCGTGGTTCGCAAACAAGGAATCGAAGTCATCCCTGCTAAAGCTAAAGCAATCTTGTTGATGCCTCCACCTCGTAACCTTCACGAGCTCAAGAGCCTACAAGGACGACTTGCCTACATACGAAGGTTTATCTCCAATTTGGCTGGCCGTTGCAAACCATTTTCTCATCTCATAGAGAAAGGAGCGCCGTTCGAATGGGATAAATCTTGCCAGAACACTTTTCAAAGCATAAAAGAGTATCTCATCAACCCGCCGGTTCTAGCCTCCCCTGTCAAAGGAAAGCCATTGATCCTGTATACGGCAGCTTTGCCCGGATGGCTGGGAGCTTTGCTTGCGCAGCATGATGATGAAGGCAAGGAGAGAGCCCTCTACTATCTTAGCCGAACCTTGGTTGGGGCCGAGCATAATTATTCGGAGATGGAGAAAGTATGCTTGTCATTAGTGTTCGCCGCTCAGAAGCTTCGGCATTATCTCTTGGAGCATCCCATACAGCTCATCTCCAAAACTGATCCTTTGCGATATATTCTAAAAAAGTTAGACCTTTCTGGATGGCTCGCAAAATGGGCGATGCTATTATCTCAGTTCGACATAACATACGTCCCACAAAAGGCTATCAAAGGGCAAGCCCTAGCGGACTTTCTCGCCGCTCATCCGGTGCCAAGCAATGCAACTCTAGAAGATGATTTATCAGATGAAGAAGTATTCGTCACCGACATTCAACCTCCTTGGGAAATGTACTTTGACGGAGCATGCAGACATTCAGGAGCAGGGGCAGGAATAATTTTTTTCACTCCAACGCAAGCCCTGATCCCGTATTCCTTCGCTCTAACTTCAGCGTCATCCAACAACATGGCAGAGTACGAAGCCCTAGTTATCGGATTAGAGATAGCGCTGGAAATGGAGATGGACCCGCTCAATGCTTACGGAGACTCTCAACTCATCATAAATCAAATCCTCGGCACTTATGCAGTCAAGAAAGAAGAATTAATTCCTTATTTTATCAGGGCCAAGGGACTCATCGATTGCTTCAAGGAGTTGAAGATTCAACACGTCCCACGATCCCAAAACCAAAAGGCGAATGCGCTAGCCGGTCTAGCCGCAACCATGGTCCTCTCGCCCTCTGGAACGTTAGAAGTAAGTGTTGAGGAGAGGCGAGTCCTCACTCCCCTACTTGAAGAAGTTCCAAACAGATATATGTCAACTTTCGTCAATGTCATCTCCACATCAGAGATACAAACAGCTGACTGGAGAGGCCCCTTCCTTGATTATCTCATGTCAGGGATACTCCCTCCCAATCCCCAAGAGAGGTTGAGGCTAAGAAGAAGGGTGACAAAATACACCTGTGTCAACTACGCATTATACCGGAGGTCATATGATGGACTCTTACTCCGATGCTTTTCTGATGAAGAAGCAGCATCAGCCCTCCAAGAAGTCCACTCAGGCATATGCGGAGCACATTAGTCAGGTCCTAAATTGTATCATCAGCTAAAGCATTTGGGATACTACTGGCCTTCTATGGTGCGCAACTCCATCGAGTATGTTAGAAAATGTCATGTCTACCAAATTCACGCAGACTTCATACACCAACCCCCGGAGCCACTTCATCCTACGAGCGTCTCCTGGCCTTTTGAAGCATGGGGGTTAGACATCGTGGGCCCCAGCCAGCCATCTTCGTCGAGAGGTCACTCATACATCCTAGCGGCGACCGACTACTTCTCCAAATGGGCGGAAGTTGTTCCTTTCAAAAATACGAGAGGGGAGACGGCAGTATAGTTCATCAAGACGCACATTATCTACCGATTTGGGATCCCTGCAAAAATTATCTCAGATAACGGTACACCCTTCAAAAACAGAAATGTAGAGGGATTGTGCGCCAAGTACAAAATTAAGCACCGTTTCTCATCGGCATATAACGCCGCAGCCAACGGACAGGCAGAGGCGTTTAACAAGGTCCTCTGCAAACTCTTGAAGAAAGTAGTTCATAAAGACAAGAGGGAATGGCACGAGAAGCTGCTGGAGAATCTCTGGGCATACCGTAGCACAATGAAAACTCTGACGGGGGCAACCCCTTATTCGCTTGTCTTTGGGGGGGAAGCAGTCCTTCCTCTCAAAATTCAGGTCCCTTCCCTCAGAGTCGCTTTACATGAAAGCTTGACGGAAGACCAGGCTGCAAAATTAAGGCTCGACGAGCTAAATAGCCTAGAAGAACGACGCATGGAAGCCCAGCAAAATCTAGAAATGTACCAAGCCAGAGTTTCCAGAGCCTTCGACAAAAAAGTGAAGCGCCGCTCGTTCAAAGTCGGAGACCTTGTCCTCGCCGTAGTCCGACCCATGGTCGTCGCCGGAAGAACCCAAGGGAAATTTGATCCTAAATGGGAAGGGCCTTTCATAGTTCAAGAGGTCTATACCAATGGAGCTTATAAAATTATTTCCCCGGATGGTGAATATACTCCACCTCCGGTGAATGGCAAGTTTCTCAAGCGATATTATTCCTAAACATGTATGCTCCGAGCTTCAAGAGCCTAAACTGATAGCCTGAATAAAGTACTCCGCACTTTGCGAGTTTCTATCCATATATGAGTAGACGTTACATAAATAAATACTCCAATTTTCCTTCTCAAAAAAAAAGAAAGAAAAGGAAAGATGGAAAGCATCACACACATGCATGGTACGGGTGGCTTGCATGAACATGGGAAAAGCCTATGGCTGTGTAGATAGACACGCATATCTTATGGTCCCTTTTTGCACGTAAGAACATGAGATCCATTTATAGGAGCATGGGCAAAAGGCAATCATGCATCTTTGTCTATGTGCGGATAGCTTAGAAAGTTGCTTGCATATATATGGACAAGCAAACAAGAAAACACTCATCTCTTTTGATCACATTCCAAAAATGATGGCAAGAAAACATTCTTGTCTCTTTCAATCACATTCCAGGAGAATGAAATAAAAAATGTGGGTTTCAGTAACTTCCTGATATATACCATAAATCCAACTCATAAGCATGAATCATGCACAAATTTTGGTCAAAAGTACAAGTTTGGCACATCCGACATTGATACTGATAAGAGAAGAAACAAATAAATGCATCATGGATTCTGGGATCTCCATGGGTTCAATGCATCATAAATTCTAGCTAATTCGGCCTGAAGCTCGTACGCCTTGCTCATCGCCAGAATAATGTCTCGAGAAGTTAACACCTCCTGGTGCTTCCGCTCCATCCCTTCAATTGTAGATGTCAAAGTGGCTTTCTTCTCCTCAAGAGCGGTACTCTCCTCCGTCATATGCTTCAGGGCATGCTCTTCCACTTGCAATTGAACTCTGAGACCACCCACCAGTTCCCCCTGAAGTCGTTGTCGTTCAAGAGCACGTAGGAGATTTCCTGTGACGACCACTCTCTCGGACTTGGCTGCATCAGCTTTCTCAAGATATATGGATGCATTGGCGTCATGTACCTGTAATAAATCCTTTTCCTTGCGAAGTTCCGTATCGCATGAAGTTATTTGTGACAGAAGTAATTGCAAGACATTTCTTAGAGAAGATGAGCCGAACTCCTGACTAGGCAATGCCGCAAGCAGGCGATTGATGCGTTGCTCTAGCCCCTTAAAGTCTTGAGACACGGCCGGGTCGGGTAGATATAGTGACACCAGTCGCTTTTCAAGCTCCGCGTAGAAATTGACGACCTGCTCATCCAAAGTAGCAAGCTTGGGCGAAGCAGCTGGCACGGAAGAAGCATCAACACCCACGCCATCCAAAGCAGTCATGACTTCATCAAGAATGGGGGTGGCCACAGTCTCCCCAGGGATCACCACACGAGACGAGCCAAGTATTGTGTCACCGTAAGGAGCCATATCTTCATTCGTCGCTTCCTCAATAAAGACGTCTTCAGATTCAAAAACAGAACCTACGAAAGTAGGCATGGAATACGCGCCGGATGCTTCGAAGCCCATGGGGACTGTCGTTTCTTCAACAGCAACATCATCAGTCACCGCCTCTTCAAAGGCAACATCCCGAGGAGCTGTCTCTTTAGCAGCACCATCTTCGTGCCCAGGCGGATCACCAGTTGGGGTCACCAGTTCGTCCTCAGCCTCAACAGTAGTCTCCCTGGAAGCAAGCATTTGAGGAGAATCATACACCATCTTATCATCGGCAGCAACAATCTCTCCATCAAAATCTCCTACTTCGTCTTCAAATTGAAGTATTCTTGCGGCAGTCTTGACGGGAGCAGGGGGGATACCTTCGAGAGCACCTATCACCTCCGCCGAAGCAAGATCCACTGGAGGACCTGCGTGAACCCCCTGGGCGAGATCAACCTTGCGCCGTTTTCTTTTGGCACCTTTAGAAAGTCCTATGGTTGGAAGAGCGATGACCAATTGCTCCTTCAAAGAAGCTGGCTGGTCCAAGGAAGAACCATTTCTGGGATTCAAGACCCTTTGCGCCGGCTGGCCTGAAGAAAGACCATCACTGGGATGGGAGGCCTTCCGCTTCTTGACTGCTTGACGAGAGTGAGCAGATTTCTCTTGGGAGGAAAGCTTGCTAGCGGCACCCTAAAGCCAAAAGAAATCAAAGATACAAGATCAAGAGAGCCCAAGAGAAATGCAAGAAGATAAAAAAAGATCAAACTGAGAAGAAAGTGGGGTGCAACGAGCAACTTCCCCACCTCTGTTTTTTTCCTCCCTCTTATCCTTCTTCCCACTGCCGTCTCCTATTGTTCCTCTCCACCGTTCTTACATACCTATCAGCGAACCCATAAACAGAGCATGACGAAGAAGAAGAAGAAGAGCATGCATGCAAGCAAGTATATAAAGTCAGCAACATCACAGTTATTTGGCAGATCAAGACCGAACAATACCACCATTGCTTGGCAAAAAATTTTATGCAAGCACTATGGTAGCTCGATGAACCCATGAACAGAGCATATATAAGAAAAAAAGGAATCAAGAGAGAATGTATGCTCAACACAACGAAGGAGAAGAAGAGTGTGCAAACGAATATGTGAAGACAGCAACATCCCAATGCTTGGCAACAAAAACTCATCAGCAAACACCATGGGTTGCTCGATGAACCCATGAATAGAACATACCCGGCTAGTAAAAAAAAAAGAGAAGAGGAGGGTTATACGCTCGGTGAATCAAGGAAAAGAAAGGGAGCATGCTCAGCAGATTTGTAGCAAGTTCTACCAATGGCAGATATGGGGACGGCTCCATCAAGGAGAGCATATGCTGGCAGCGGTATCAAATAAGGAGACAAGGATCAAACAAAAAAAAAAGAAGAGAAGAAGAAAGAGAAGAATTAAAAAAGATGCTACCTCTCGGATGGTTGTTGTCTTCTTCAAATTAGAAAAAATGTTCCAGCTTTGTCTCAGATCTTTCCCGAAAACAGCCCAGAAGGTCCGCTTAGATTTTTCGAGAGCGTCGATCCTGTTAGATGCTTCCTCAGCATTTGCACCACGTATGGATTCCCAGCAGTCAGAAATAATAACAGTGTGATAGGAAAAGGCCTGCCTCTCCTCAAGTGACAACAAGCTATAAAGATCCCCACGGCGTAACATCGGCACCGTTTCAGTAAAAAATCCACGTGTCTGCTCCACCCACCACATCGTCCAAGAATGGGAAAGTCTCCCAACCCGGTCATCGGGGGGAATCAGGAACTTTTTTCCGGCATCTATCCGCATCAGATGATCCCAATGCGCAAGTATGACCCTATAGCGACGCTCTTCCAAAGGATGTCGCAGGCCCACTTTGGGGACACCCTGGTCAAGTCCAAACTGTCGTGCGGCGCGGTGGGGGTTGTAAGGCTCAGAATATATCACCGAAGTTGCAGAAACCAGCCTCAAGGGGAGCATTCCTCGACGTATAGAGATGGCAAAACGCTCGGCCTTGCAAGAATTAAAACCCTTCACAACATGCCACTCTGCGTCCTGTACTCCCCACAAAAACGGCCTAAGAAAGAAATTCCCCTTGATGTCGAGTCGGCTTCTGCCATCCGAAGCAGGGAAACTTCTGGGAATACGAAACATCAGATGTTTCAAATCCGGCATACTGGCCTTCCCGCATTCGATATTCGGAAGCTTCCATAGTAGACTTATGCTGCCCAGATAGACCCCTCGGAGGTATCGGTAGGCCCAACCCATCAGCAGATGAGTACCCCAACCCGTGCTCGCAAAGCCAGGTCCGGCGGGATGTAAACTCATTACTCTCAGACCCCTATACAGGGAACACAATGCCGCTGGGGCCAATGAATACGCTCGTCCCATGGCCATCAAACTCGCTGGAACAAAGACCCCGGGCGAATACATGGTTCTGAATTTGGAACAACAAAGTAACATATCCAAATAGAAAGAAAACCTGCCGTGTACACTTTGTCATCGAAAGTCGTGCGTGGACTGAAGCCCTCACCCTTGTAAAAGTGTTGCACCCATTCTCTAAAAGAGACCTTGTCTCGACCTTCAGCCAATTCTTCCCATATCTTCAGGAGATGGTATGCCGCAGAAAGATAAAGAGGCACATTTGCATTGCCTTTTCCACTGGCTGGTACGCTCTCTTCATCAGGAAGGTACTCGTCATACATGTCTCCTATAATAGAAAAGCCGCCAAGATGAAACAAGTCTGAGAGAGACACCGTCATCTCTCCATGCTGAAACACGAATGTATTCGTCTCTGGGTTCCACCTTTCCACCAAGCTGCGAAAGAGTTGCTCGTCAATGGAGTACCGACCCAATGAACAAAAAACCGCACCATAGATCTCTGACTTGCGAAAATTCGTAGACTCTGTCTTCATGACATCCCGACCCCATCCAATGTATCCAGCAGAAGGTTCATAAAGGTGATGCTTGTAGTTCGCCCAATCCAGTCCCTCAGAGATAAGTCGACTGGCGAGGCATGAAAGCGGCATTGGCGTCAGACCGGTCACTATTGGTGAAAGCACCACGGTAGCAAAATGGGGCCATTTAGTGTCCTGAAAACCATCCCGCCGCTCGATCCTTCCTTCAGCAACGTCACAAGGTTTAGTATATGACTCCTTGCTCTCGCTCTTGACGATGAATATTTTCGATCGAGCCAACTGCCTCAAAGGGGTATGTGCTTCAACGTCTTTTGAAGATGAGCTTGACATCTTGCTAAGAAAGGAAGAGAGGAAGAAAAAAACAAACATCAGCATATATCGGCACAGAAAAAAAGAAGAAGAAGAAAACAAGCAAACAAGACACAAAGAAGCAGAGAAAGGAGATGGGAAAAAGAAGAAATAGAGCATGACTCGCCACCCATTGATCCGCCAAGAACAGAGCACGCGCCGGGGATGGACGCCTTCGATACAACCTGTCTCTCATCTCCGACCAAGTCCGAGCCTCCGTCGAACTTCTATCACCTCCCCCGACGAAGGCCAACATAGCACTGTTTCATTTTTTTTTTCCGCTCCGAGGCTCCTCCGCGAGCTCAACATCAAGCCGCCCGCTCTGCTCCTAGCTTCCGCCACTAGATCCTGGTTGGACACCTTTCAATATGTTAGTGCCGGCTTCCCTTCTTTCAATCCGCGACTCCCGCAAGCACGCCGTCGGCAGTTCGCCATGAACCCATCACGCCAGGTTAGCTGCTCCCGCTGTGTCGGACCTACTTCTACCCTGCACCGCTTCAGCACCCATGGCGTTGCAAATGAAGGGCACCATGCCACTCTGGCTCAACGCCAATGGCTGCCACGACAAAGAACTGATAGCCTCGGCGTTGGACTTCCAAAGGTCAAGGAAAAGAACATGCCGATGTTGGAGCCGCCATGCCCGGCCATCTTTCAAAGACCGCCGTTTGCTTCCGGCCAACAAAGGCCAAACAAGGATTCGGAAGAAGATGAAACCCATACTTGGCGTTGAACAGGGACAAGAGCCAAACAAAAAGGAGGAAAGAAGACAACGACATACATGCAAAGAGAAAACGGAAAGAAAGCAGTTGCAGAGAATAAATTGGAGGAAGAAGGGAACCTGACAAAGCTTGAAGTTCCCCCTCTACATACTGCAAAACCCTTCCGCTGCAAAATCTTGAGGAAAGGATGGGATCCAGTATTCCTCCGTCAAAAGCCGAGGTTTCTCTACTGCAAAAGCCCTTGAAAAAAAAAATAATAAACAAATAACATATATGCCTAAACCCTAGGGCTATATACATGGGGTCACATAGATGGATGGAAGAAATCCTTCCTTTCTGGGAATGCTTGGCCATGTATATATTCTACGTGCATAGCCAATAAAAAAAAGGGGGCGTGTCTGCTCGTCTTCTCAAATAAAAAAGAAGAAGAACAACATGCAAATATGCTCTGCTCATGCAGGTATACATGGCATGGGTATTTTCGAGTCCTACGCGTTCAAGTTACAAATTTTGCGCGCAGACCTTGAGGTCTCAAATAAAAAGAAAGAAAGAAGAAGAACGACATGCAAATATGCTCTGCTCATGCAGGTATACATGGCATGGGTATTTTTTTTTTCGAGTCCTACGCGTTCAAGTTACAAATTTCATGCGCAGGCCTCGAGGGGGCATCTGTTGACATCAATTTTGGCTAGACCAAAAGGTCTCAGTACCCACGGTTTGTTTGAGCCAAAATAACATCAAATAGACTCAAGCAAGCTTAAAACATATTTGAAATGTCCGATAAATGCTTATCCTAATTTCGATGGCGTCCAGGGGCATTTGGGTAATTTCACCCGCCCAAGGGCGTATTGGGAATTTGGGCCAGAATACAGGGCTGGACTTCCTATTACATTCTACAACAATCTTGCATGGCTTTGACGGCACCCTAAATAAGCCATATGGACGCGGGAGTATTCTAGTAATTCTAATGAAACCTCTAGCCCCCAGGGGTCTCTTGGTCAATTCACACCCTCAGGGTATAATTGTCTGAAAACTAACCATTACACCCTCAAAAAATATTTTGGTCCGACGTATATGACCACTGAGGATATTTTCGTAAAATCCCAGTAAATATTCAAAATTCAGATAAATATTATGTGCGGGAGAAAATATTCACGGATGATTTATTAAATCTGGACAAATATTTAAATAACAATGGACATGAAAAATATTCAAAATCATGATTCGAACATTACTTTCGAATTTCAGAAGAAGATCCGCTGAGACACTTAAAAAGCAGCCATCTTCAATTGGGTTGCCTGGTCAATCATCCCATACCATATAAAAATAAATAAATAAATAAATAAATAATAAAATCAACGGCAAATCACAGCTGGGTTGCACGGTAGCTATCCTTATATAAAAAGGATCAGCATCAAGGCAATCGGCATCCCTTTGATTAGGGACCATGATCCTTATATAACAGGATCAGCATCTTAACGTGATTAGCACCCTTTGATTAAGGGATCCATGATCCCATTCCATGTGAGGACATACGCCTCTCGTGCCTATAAATAGAGGAGTATGGGGTTGAAGAAAGGCTGGTCGAAGCTGGGTGGAAGAACGCCGGGAGGCTGATGCAAGACGCGTTGAAGACCGGTGGATGATGAGTGCATGAAAGTGCACTCTGAACAACCTTAGAACCATCTCAATTGCTATATCTTCACCCTTAATCAACTTCTTTAGCACTAAATTTATACTTTTATGTGCTTCACATAGTTGTTTGGAAAATCCAGGAAATTGGAGCTAAAAGAAGTTGAAAAGATTATATGGGTCAAATTGAAAGAATAAACTGTACCTTCTCATGAAGAACCAGATGATGTGCCATATATGGTTGGAAAGCTCTTTAAGTCTAGTTTCTGGAGAATTTTACGGTTCGTGATTCCGAGTTTCCTAGAGGACGTTACAACATTTTTCGTACCAGTGCGCAGTGCTGAGTGAATAGTGACGGTCGACCGTCAGATCTCACGGTCGACCGTCGCGCTCAAAAATCCTCACGGTCGACCGTCGAGCCCGAAAATCCTCACGATCGACCGTAAGATGCTCACGGTCGACCGTCGCATCGACCGTGACATCGACCGTCAGCCTCTGTCAAGGAAAATACTTCGCAAGGTCGATGCGAAGATCGACCGCAGCTTGTCAAAATAAATTGTGCACCTCACGGTCGACCGCCAGATCAGCCAGGGGCGTATAACGGGTTTAAACTTAACCCGAGTTTGCTAATTATTGGACCCTATAAATAGGAAAGTTAGGGTAACTCAAGGGGGACTTCTTGGACGTTTTTGGAGGCTCTTTTCTGGACGTTTCCTAAAGGAAGAAGGTGAAGGAATCTCCATCCATGGCTGAGTAATCCGCGAGCATGGCGGACGGACGATCTAGCGAGGATTAGGGTTTCTTCTTCATCATGGTCCATAGATTTTCATCTTTATTGTTAAACTCTTTTCTATATATTGGATCTTCAAATATTATTTTCAGATTATAGATTTCTATGTGGATGATTAATATTATGAATCCAGTCATGCTTCTTTCATGATCTTATAATCTCATAGTCTTCTCTTTTGATTCTCCTACCGAGTCTTGCGAGACCTTTGCTATGCATTGCCCGTAGTGACAACTGGTATTGTGTATTCTTAGGGATCTGGTAAGACAAGGTTGGGGCTCTATCCGAGAAATCTTTGCTATGCATTGCCGATTGTGAGAGTTGGTATTGTGTATTCTTAGAGATCTGGTTAGATAGAGTTAGGGCTTTGTCCCGAAGAACTTTTGCTATATGTTGCCTGTAGTGACAGCCGGTATCATATATTCTTAGGTTTGGATTGGATGAAGTTGGAACTATAATAATGAAGAATCAATCGTAGGAAGAGACATTTATATATTTTGTTAGGTTTATAGTTCCATATCTTCCGGTTAAGGTGATTGGGATGTGAATCCCTTAACTGAGTATCTTATGAACCATTGAGAAGAGAAGAACCTAAATCCGAGTGAAGTGATTCCTGAAGCCTAGCCTCATTCAAATCCTGATTTTTTTCATTAACTTTATCTCATCATTACATCTACGATCTACTTTCTTAACTTTAACGTTCTTGTTTGTCTTCAATTCATTGTTATTCGCGTTTCTGGATCTTTCCTGCTTGTCTCTCTATGGGTTCGACCTCTCTTATGCTGTACTGCACCGCGACCGCTGTGCGTGACACATTTGAGCGACATCAAAAATTGGCGATGTTGCCGGGGAGACGGTTCAGAAAAGCGCCAGAATCATCAGATCACGATGATTGAAGACATCGAAGGCGGTAACTTTGTTCCCTTTTCTTTGGATTTTTATTTCTTTTTCCTTAGTTTTCTTTATTTTCTTTTTAGTTTTATTTTCATTTTCCGTTTTACTTTTACCTGTTAAAAAAAATAGACCAAAAAAAAACTTAAAAAAAAGGATGGAAAATGAATTATATCGAGACTATTTGAAGTTATGTTCTATGAAATCGAGAGATGGAATGTCTCAAACAACAGTTCGTAAGAAAAGTATATACGAATTGAGTTTGGAGAATAGAATGAGTCATGTTGTTGTCAATGAGTATCTTCCTAATTATATGATTAATGCATTGACAACAAAGATTTCATCCTTTGCACAAAAGAATGATGAGACATTATGTGATGCATGGCAGCGATTTAACAGTTTAATAGCTTCATGCCCTGAACATGGTTATCTTAATTGGCGTTTAGTTAGCTATTTTTATTATGAATTAACTGAACATGAACGTCAAATTCTTGAAACAAGATGCAAGGGTGAGTGTTTGCAGATTGATCCTGATGAAGCTATGAAGCACTTGGATGAGCTTGTTGAGACGTCTAATACACAGACGGTTTCGGAGCATTGGGATGATTATCATGGTCAAATCGATGCCAAATCCTACAAGCATCCCAATGTCGCCTTAACGTCCAACGTCTATCTGCAACACAATGAGTCTTTCTACTCTTATCCTAGTGCTTATGATGATTATATGCATGATACTTATGTTGATACTTCCCATGATGTGCATGTTGATGAGCCTAACACGTATGATGCATGTGTCGATGACTTTAGTGCTTGTGATGCATACATCCATGATTTTAATGCTTATGGTGCACATGCTCAAGATGTTCATGTTGATGATCCATATGCTCATGACTATAGTGCTAGTGCGCATGTTCAAAATTCTAGTCCTATTGATGCACAAGCTATTGATTCTAGTGTGTGTGATGCATATGTACATGATTTTAGCGCTCATACGCATGTTCACGATACTAACATTCACTATGCATATGCTCATGATTCCAATGTTAGTAATGCACATATTCATGTCTCTGATGCACATGTTTCTCCTCAACTTTCTATGGCAGAGATTTTGGACTTACTTAAGGAGGCTAAAACCAAGCCTAATTTTGACTCTTTCATTCTGCAGTTACATATGAAGGACGAGGAGAAAGCATGCCAACTATGCGAGGTAATCACATCTTTTAGTGTGCACGAACTCAGATGGACACATCATATGGAAGAAGACGAAGTACTCCAGTACGGGTCGGCCAGCAACGAGGAAGATCTGGAAGATTTCCAAGACCACCACGACCAGGTATTCGTTGAACCTCCATCGGCTGAACTTCAAGTCATTGCTTCTAAGCCGCGAGGTATATTTCCAGTGTTTATTTCATCTCCTTGTATAGTTAGGAAGAACATGACCTTGATAGATATTTTTAAACTTCGACGGATTTATTTCAAATTTTGTGACCTTACCATCCTTGACCACGACAATGATGACATTATTGATAGGTCATTGAATGAGTCACTGAAACTTGAGCATAATGATGACACATATTTTTATTTGAGAGATCCAACTATCTTGTTTATTAGAGTTAAAATGCAAAAGTTAGCTCTCCTACTTGTCATATGCCACTTGGATTCACTTGGTAAACTACTCTTGGTGATACTACTAAGGTTAACCTTGCAGGGCATGGCACTTACTGATTTTGCATATCATCGTGCTAGGGTACGACCGCCAAGGGCGCGGTTAAAAATCCATGTCTTATATATAGTAGTGTAGTTTCCTCGATTTGCTTTCTTGTATGCTTGAGAATGCTTGAGTTATTTTTATGTTATGTGCTTGCATGTTTGCTTTTGTTTTCGGTTGTTTTGCTTTTTTTTTTAGGTGCTCGAGCAGTCCCTGCCTTCCGTTGGAGATTTTGGCCAGCCATCATTGGGATGAAGATTTCGGCCACCATGAGGAGCCTTGAGGAGATATTTGCTTAATCTATCAGGTGGCCTCGCTCCTATATCGATTTATAATTCTTATCTGTTCTATTTCAAATTTAAACCTACACCTTATTTTATTCTATTGCCATACTTAGCACACATTGAGGACAATGTGAATTTCAGATTGGGGGGTGTAGGCATCCATGATCTCATGCATGCTACCTTATTTTGTTTAATATGTTACTAGAAATTGTACATGAGCTGAACTTTTTATGTTTATTATACATGTTGCTTTCATATGGATTGGCATATACATTGATTGCATGCGTGATAACCTAAAGGTAGAACATCATGTGATTCACACACGAACACTTTATGTACAGTGGCGATTATACTCACCAAAGGAATGAGCATGCTATTGTTAATCTAGACCATGATTTCAGCATTAGCTAGTGTTGAGTATTGCATGTTGATTTCAGCATTAATCTAGACCATGATTTCAGCATTAGCTAGTGTTGAGTATTGCATGAAAAAAAAAAAAGAAAAAGTTCTGGAGCTTGATAAAGCTGTACCTAAACAACTATTAGGTGATCTACAGAGTAACCGGGTGTTCTTGCCTCAGAAAGCGGGGAGCTCGAGTAAAAAGGTAGAACCACTGAAAAAAAAACTATTAAGTGTTTTGCTAAGTAACCGGGTCTCTGCGCCTCAAGAAGCGGAGAGTGCTCGCGTAAAAAGACAAGGTGTCTGATAGTTGAGAAAAAAGAGGAAAAAAAAAAAGAAAGACCATGTTGTACTTAAAGTGCGAGGGTTGGATGATTGGTCATGAAGATAGTAGTGTGTTTGGACTAATGGTGGGTAGAAGTTGCTTCTGTACGTAACATTTATTTGTCACGTCACATGTGTTCTTCTGTATGGTGATTAGCATGTTTGATGTGTAGAAGTTGATTTCATATGTTGGTAGTATGTATATGAGTATAAGAAGTTTTCGTACTCTGTACTGTGTAAAACACTATTGACTTGATAAGGTAGAATTTTTATCATGCATGTCTACATCCTTGAACCGTTAGTGTGCTTAATTATATTTTATACGCTTTGAATTGCTAGAGACTAGCAATAAGCTGGTTGGGGGGTGTGATGAGTGCATGAAAGTGCACTCTGAACAACCTTAAAACCATCTCAATTGCTATATCTTCACCCTTAATCAACTTCTTTAGCACTAAATTTATACTTTTATGTGCTTCACATAGTTGTTTGGAAAATCCAGGAAATTGAATCTAAAAGAAGTTGAAAAGATTACATGGGTCAAATTGAAAGATTAAACTGTACCTGCTCATGAAGAACCAGATGATGTGCCATATATGGTTGGAAAGCTCTTTAAGTCTAGTTTCTGGAGAATTTTACGGTTCGTGATTCCGAGTTTCCTAGAGGACGTTACAACATTTTTCGTACCAGTGCGCAGTGCTGAGTGAATAGTGACGGTCGACCGTCAGATCTCACGGTCGACCGTCGCGCTCAAAAATCCTCACGGTCGACCGTCGAGCCCGAAAATCCTCACGATCGACCGTAAGATGCTCACGGTCGACCATCGCATCGACCGTGACATCGACCGTCAGCCTCTATCAAGGAAAATACTTCGTAGCGTCGATGCGAAGATCGACCGCAGCTTGTCAAAATAAATTGTGCACCTCACGGTCGACCGTCAGGGTCTCACGGTCGACCGCCAGATCAGCCAGGGGCGTATAACGGGTTTAAACTTAACCCGAGTTTGCTAATTATTGAACCCTATAAATAGGAAAGTTAGGGTAACTCAAGGGGGACTTCTTGGACGTTTTTAGAGGCTCTTTTCTGGATGTTTCCCAAAGGAAGAAGATGAAGGAATCACCATTCATGGCCGAGTAATCCGCGGGCATGGCAGACGGATGATCTAGCGAGGATTAGGGTTTCTTCTTCATCATGGTCCATAGATTTTCATCTTTATTGTTAAACTCTTTTCTATGTATTGGATCTTCAAATATTATTTTCAGATTATAGATTTCTATGTGGATGATTAATATTATGAATCCAGTCATGCTTCTTTCATGATCTTATAATCTCATAGTCTTCTCTTTTGATTCTCCTACCGAGTCTTGCGAGACCTTTGCTATGCATTGCCCGTAGTGACAAATAGTATTGTGTATTCTTAGCGATCTGGTAAGACAAGGTTGGGGCTCTATCCGAGGAATCTTTGCTATGCATTGCCGATTGTGAGAGTTGGTATTGTGTATTCTTAGAGATCTGGTTAGATAGAGTTAGGGCTTTGTCCCGATGAACTTTTGCTATATGTTGCCTGTAGTGACAGCCGGTATCATATATTCTTAGGTTTGGGTTGGATGAAGTTGGAACTATAATAAGGAAGAATCAATCGTAGGAAGAGACATTTATATATTTTGTTATGTTTATAGTTCCATATCTTCCGGTTAAGGTGATTGGGATGTGAATCCCTTAACTGAGTATCTTATGAACCATTGAGAAGAGAAGAACCTAAATCCGAGTGAAGTGATTCCTGAAGCCTAGCCTCATTCAAATCCTGATTTCTTTCGTTAACTTTATCTCATCATTACATCTACGATCTACTTTCTTAACTTTAACGTTCTTCTTTGTCTTCAATTCATTGTTATTCGTGTTTCTGGATCTTTCCTGTTTGTCTCTCTGTGGGTTCGACCTCTCTTATATTGTACTGCACCGCGACTGCTGTGCGTGACACATTTGAGCGACATCAATGGAAGATCACGTTGAAGCTTGGCTGAAGGCTGTTGAAGAGGCTGAAGACGTTGAAGCTTGGCTGAAGACGTTGAAGCTTGGCTAAAGACGTTGAAGCTTGGCTGAAGGCTGGTGAAAGAGACGCTGAAGACTGGCAGAGGAAGCAGTGAAAGCTGGTTGAAGAGGCTGAAGAAGAAGCTGAAGATGAAATTGAAGAAGAAACTGAAGAAGAAGCTGAAGAAGAGGCTTGAAGACGAAGAGGTCCTGGTGACGCTCCAAAGTTGCGCACCACCGAACGACGCCGATCCCGCCAACGCAGCCTGAACCCATCAAGACGCCCACGTCTTTGGGTTGTTGTTGCAAGAAGCTCCATCATCCCGCGGCTCAAGCTCCACTCCCCTGCTCGCCCCGCGGCCTAGACCTTCAGCTAAGCTGCTCCAGCCTGATTCCTCGACGCTCACGGAGATCGGACCTAGATATACTCTCCCTCGTCTCCGGCGGCTTCGAAGGGCGACGTTCCCCTGTTTCCTCTGTTTCCAGCCAACGTCCCCAAGCTCCCAGCCGACGTCCTTGAACTCCAGCCGCTGACTTCCTCTGCTCCGGCTACATCCCCGCAGGCGGTGAAGTCCAAACCTAGGCGCTCTCAAGCCTTTAAGCCGACGTCCTCAAGCTCCAGCCGGTGCAATCCTCTGTTCAAGCTGGTGCGTCCCCCAGTTCCAAGCCGACTTCATCAACGTCCTCCCACGACCACGGAGGTCGGATCCGTTGGAAGGCAACAACTCTTCCACGCCCAACGAACTTGGATGCTCCGGCGGCAAAGATGGCATGCATGACGTTGAAGGTGGCGATTTAATATATATCATGTCACTTTATTTTTTTTCTTCTTTTGTTATAAAAATGTTTATTGGATCTAGAATCGGAGGTATTCCCTACGGGGATGTAAATGATGGATCTGCCGACTTGGCGATTGGCAAATCCAGGGGTGTGGTGCCTGCAATTTCCTGAAATGAAATTAAAATATGATTTGCTCGGAAATAAAATAGAAATCTCATCCCCGCGAGATCGATGTTTTATCCACGAACAGCTGCAGAGGGCAGTCGAGAGAGGAGTTTGCCTGCAGTAGTTTGTGAGTTTGCTGACGTCTTCCCAGACGAGCTACCGGGCCTTCCTCCTTCCAGAGCAGTAGACTTCTAGATAGATCTTGTACCGGGTACCGGGCCGATCTCTCTGCCAACTTTCAGGATGGCACCAGCAGAGCAAAGGGAGCTGAGGGTTCAGCTGGACGGGTTGATCGGCAGAGGTTTCATCCGTGCCAGCACGTCACCTTGGACAGCTCCTGTGTTGTTCGCAAAGAAGAAGGACGGTACGCTCCGTCTTTGCATTGATTACAGGAAGCTGAACAGGGTGACGATGAAGAACAAGTATCCGATGCCAAGGATCGATAACTTATTCGACCAGCACCGAGGCTCTTCGGTCTTTTCGAAGATCGATCTCCGTACCGACTATCACCAGTAGGGGATTCGGGATTGCGACATCCCGAAGACGGCCTTCCGTATGAGGTACGGGTTATACGAGTTCACGGTGATACCGTTCGGCTTGACGAACGCACCAGCGTCGTTCATGGATCTGATGCAGAGCGTCTTCCGACCGTACTTAGATCAGTTCGTGGTGGTTTTCGTCGACGACATCCTACTCTACTCACGTACCGGGGAGGAGCATGAGCAGCATCTGAGGACAGTGTTGCAGTTGTTGAGGGGGCATAGGCTATATGCCAAACCCTCCAAATGTGAGTTCCAGCTTCCTGACGTACAGTTTCTGGGGCACGTCAGCGGCATGCATTTCAGTTGATCCGGCCAAGATCAAGGCAGTGATACAGTGGCAGAGACCGACGACAATGTTCGAGGTCCGCAGCTTCCTCGGCTTGGCGGGTTACTACAAGAGGTTCGTGTGGGACTTCTCCAGGGTTGCAGGGCAGCTGACCAGGTTGACACAGAAGGCGGTCTGTGAGGACCCGTACCTCCAACCCGGTCCGACCGCGTTAGGTCGAGGGTCCTGTTTGTGGTTTGGCCCTGTTGGCCTTGGGATGCGATCGGTTGATCGTATCACTGTTTTTGAGCCCATGGGCATTTTGGTAAATATGCTCCCTGGTGGTCAGTTTCACACCCGCGTTGCACACATTGCCTCTGATTGATGTATGTCTTTGATTAGAACCTTAGGGCGCTTCCGATCGAAAGATCGGAGCTCGATCAGGAGAGATTGAATCGGACGGCTGTGATCCATTCCAGCTTTCTATTTAAACCCCTTTCTTTTCTCTCTCTCTTTCTCTTTTCTTTCTCTCCTGCCGTTCTCTCTTCCTCTCTCTCCAACCGGCTGGGCTAGGGCTTCGGAGCGCGGCTTTCGAGGAGCGGATTTCGGCGATCGGAGTTGGGGGATGCGTGGAGAAGCTGCCCTGCTTATACAAGTAGGTGTTTCTACCTCGATCTTAGGATCGGGTTCTCCTAGAATAGCCTTTTTGTGCTTTCGCTGTAGGAATACATGTTAGAATGTTATGTAACTTATAGCACATGTGTTGTGGCTTGTTTCAAGTATTCCTACCTTGCGTTTTCCGTATTTTAACGGCTTGTTTTCGTATTATCGCCGTTTTGCCAGTTTTCGGCCATTGAGAGCTAGGTTTGAGATTTAACCATCAAAATCATGTTTTAATAGCATCATTAGCTTCCCCATCATCTTTTACACATGCTTGCAAAGTTTCATCAACTTTCAACTTGATTTGATCATTTAAATCAAAGAAATTGGATTTCCGACACTGTTCTGAGGACCTGTGCCGTGGGGCTGACGGTCGATCGGTGGATCGACCATCACACGTTAATATGCTTCTTTTGGGCCTGACGGTCGACCGTCTGGCTCTGTCGCGTTTTTGGCCTCCCACGGTCGATGCCCCGATCGACCGTGGTTCCTTCTCCTTTTTCATTCCGCCTCACGGTCGACCGTTGGATCGACCGTTGCATCGTCCGTGAGGCTCTATCCAGTTTTGGGTCTCCCACGGTCGATGCACCGATCGACCGTGGCCCTTGTGCTTCTCCCTTGTTTGGCTTCACGGTCGACCGTCGCATCGACCGTGGGCAACTGAGTTGTGCTTTCTGGCTTCCTTTGATTGGTTTTCATTCATGATAGCTATCCAATCATATTAGGAAGCATGCACATCGTTTTCAAGGGATATTAATAGAGTTTTATCGAGATTGAGGGTTAAATCACTTTCTTACTCCGTTGAGCGGATTTACAGTTTTCTTCGTACTTAAATACTTGGTTGGATAAGTAGTTTAAAGGCTTATTTGGTTGCTTAGCCATTCGCTAGCTATGAGTGCTAGCTAATGTGGAATTATGGAACCTTAGTCTGATGCCGGTGTGTGCCGAGGGCTAACATGTTTGTTTTCAATGAAATCTTCAATTTTGGACTTTCTTGAGGAAAGATCCACCGGTGAATCGATCATTTTGTGGGACGTCATGCCCAGCCCGAGCGGGATCGATCCTTCTGTTGGAGAAGATCGATCCTTGCTTAGCTGGCATGGGTAGGGTCCGAGTCACGAAGAAGATCGATCCTTCTGGTGGAGTAGATCGATCTCTTCCGGTTGACTGGGACAAGGCTTCCTAAGCACTAAGAAGATCGATATTCTCTGATAGAGAGATCGATCTCTTTGGTGGCTTAGAGGCGTTTTTCAACGGATTTGCCCGCGGGGCTTTGCATATGCGGTTTTCTTTACCGTTTTATAACTTGTACATATTCTTGAGCATGTTAGACCCATAATGAGGGGTAGTGGTGAACCGGGAGAGTGACGACTCCAGGGATGTTTAGATAGTATGTTGTACTGCTAATCTTCTTTGTCAGGATTGTTTCCCGTAACATGCTGTCTTTTGGCGGACTGGCTGCAGTTGATGGGGTTACCACTGCAACAGCTCCTTGACCTGTATTTTACTGTTCATCACCCCAGGCCGGCAGGGTGCCGAGCCCAGACCTTGTTTCTTTAATCGTCACATATGTTGCATGCTTATCTGCTTTCCTGTGTATGTGCATAGTATACATCTGGTTGTGTATTAGTTGCATAAGGTTAGGACGCGGACGATCTGTTGGTCGCCGTCCCGAGGCTTTGAAGCTCGGATTTAGCCCTAGGACCGAGGTTGGGTAGCTTGGTTCATGTTTGAATGGTGGTGTTCAAAGTCGATTTCGATGATAGGCCTAGATGACTCGAACACATGTTGATTGATGATTGATTATAGAGCTCGTGTCGGCCTCGAATCGGGTTCTGAGGTGTAGCCGGTGTCCAGTTGTGACAACTCTTGAGTAGAGAGTGTGCCTACTTAGCGGTGCCATTTCCTACCAACAGTGTCGGTTTCCTGCTTGTGAGTCAGCAATGTTGGTTTTCTACTTACTGAGTGTAACCCGTCATGTGACCAGTTCTTCTGGAAGATCATGACCATGGACCTCAGGGACATGCGGTAGGGTTATGGGCCCCTATGTACACCCAGGCCTTACTAGAGGGCGACACTGTTGCGTTTCCCTCTTCGTTCTGTGTGTCGTAGTGTAGTTTCCCTGCTGAGTTTAGTGTCATTCCTACCCGAGCTGCGTTTTACAGGTGTAAGTGTTAGCTCCTCTTCGGTGGCCCCTACCGGGAAGTTGGTCGGCGGTGCGGCAGCGCGTGTCGGAGTCTGAGGAGCGGTGACCTGTTTTTTTCCAGAACCCTTATATAGTTACCCTCCTGCAGGAGAGTATAAATGTTTTCACTTGATCTTCCCCTCTTCGAGGTTTTGTATATTATACTTTGGGTTTTGATATCTTCAGCTTGAGACTTCTTAAATCTTTATTTTGTAATTGAGGGGTTTTTTTGATGAATTATTTAAGGAGACCATTAGGTTAGAGGGAACCCTCGCCAACTTTTTCCGCAATTTGTTAGGCTCCGGTTCGTGTCGCCCGGCCCGGTTGGGCTTTCGCGGGTCGGGGCGTGACAAGTGATCTCAATCGACCCCGCCAAGGTCGAGGCAGTGGTACAGTGGCAGAGATTGAGGACAGTGTTCGAGGTCTGCAGTTTCCTAGGCCTGGCGAGATACTACAGGCGGTTTGATGAGTGCATGAAAGTGCACTCTGAACATGACTAAGAGCAGCTTATTTGCTTAGTTTTCATGATTAATATAGATGATTTCGTCCGTATATGTTGCTTCACAAAGTTATTTGTATTATGCAGGAAATTGAAGCAAAGATGGGTCTTTAACGTCAAAACTGTACCTTCTCGGAACGTATCAGATGAAGTGTCACATATGGTTGGAAAGCTCTTGAAGTCTACTTTCTGGAGAATTTTACGGTTCATGATTCTGAATTTTCTAGAGGAAGTTATGGCAATATTAGTATCGATGGCGCAGTCTGGATGGCAAAACAGTAAATACTCACAAAAGACGGATCGATCCTGTTCCCTATAGAAGGATCGATCCTTTTATGCAAACAGACCTGACAGAACACACACTTTTCGGATAATCACAGAAGGATCGATCCTCCTTTCACTCGAGAATTTTGAGGAAAAGGATCGATCCTCCTCCTATAGAAGGATCCATCCTACTCTATGGAAGGATCCATCCTACTATAGAAGGATCCATCCTACTATAGAAGGATTCATCCTACTATCCATTCTACTGACAAGGATCGATCCAATCATCCATCCTACAGAGAAGGGTGCATCCTACTATCCATCCTACTGAGAAGGATCGATTTTCCTCGGGCGCTGCCAGAAATTGAAAATGTTGATCTCAAAGGATCGATCCTACACCTAAGGAAGGATCGATCTTACTCGGGTGGATCTAAATACGAGCCATCCGATTTAATCCAAAGGCTGAAATAAAAGCTAGGGTTTCATGTCCTTATATAAGGGGAGTTCTTGGACATTTTTGGAGGCTCTTCTCTGGACGTTTTCTAAAGAAAGAAGATGAAGACATCTCCATCCATGGCCGAGTAAGCCGCGGGCATGGCGAACGGATGATCTAGCGAGGATTAGGGTTTCTTCTCCAACAATGGTTCATAGTTTTAATCTTATTGTTAAACTCTTTTCTATGTATTGAATCTTCAAAGATTGTTTTCAGATTATAGATTCCTATGTGGATGATTAATATTATGAATCCAGTCATGCTTCTTTCATGATCTTATAATCCCATAGTTTTATCTATTGTTTACCTACTTTATCTCGTGAAATCTTTGCTATCCATTGCCGATTGTGAGAGTTGGTATTGTGTATTTTTAGAGATCTTGTTAAATAGAATTAGGGCTTTGTCCCGATGAACTTTTGCTATATATTGCCTGTAGTGACAAACGGTATTATATGAACCGTTGGTAGAAGAAGAACCTAAATCCGAGTGAAGTGATTCCCGATGCCTAGCCTTATCAAAATCCTGATATCTTTAGTTAACCTTACATTATAATTAAATCCTTTGATCTATTTAGTTAATTTTTAAGTTCTCGTTTGTCTTCAATTCATTGTTATTTGCGTTTTGGATGTTTTCTACTTGTCTCTCTGTGGGTTCGACCTCTCTTATGTTGTACTGCACCGCGACCGCTGTGCGTGACACATTTGAGCGACATCAAAAATTGGCGCCGTTGCCGGGGAGACGGTTCAGAAAAGCGCCACAATCAGATTACAATGATTGTAGACATAAAAAATTGGCGCCGTTGCCGGACAGACAGTTCAGAAAAGCACCATAATCATCAGATCACAATGATTGAAGACATCGAAGGCGGTAACTTTGTTCCCTTTTCTTTAGATTTTTATTTCTTTTTCCTTAGTTTTCTTTATTTTCTTTTTAGTTTTATTTTGATTTTTAGTTTTAGTTTTACTTGCTGAAAAAAAAACTGACAAAAAAAAAATAATGGAAAATAAATTATATCAAGACTATTTGAAGTCATGTTCTATGAAGTCGAGAGATGCAATATCTCAAACAACAGTTCGTAAAAAAAATATATACGAATTGAGCTTGAAGAATAGAATGAGTCATGTTTCTATCAATGAGTATCTTCCTAATTATATGATTAACGCATTGAAAAGAAAGATTTCATCCTTTGCACAAAAGGATGATGAGACATTATGTGATGCATGACAGCGATTTAAAAGTTTCATAGTTTCATGCCCTCACCATGGTTATGCTAGTTGGCGTTTAATGAGCTATTTTTATTATGGATTAACTGAGCATGAACGTCAAATTCTTGAAACAAGATGCAAGGGCGAGTTTTTGCAGATTGATCCTGATGAAGCTATGAAGCACTTGGATGAGCGTGTTGAGACGACTCATACACAAACGGTTCCGAGGCGTTGGGATGATTATCATGATCATATCGATGCCAAATCCTACAAGCATCACAATGTTGCCTTAACGTCCAACAGCTATCTGCAACACAATGAGTTTTTCTACTCTTATCCTAGTGCTTATGATGATTATGTGCATGATACTTATGTTGCTACTTCCCATGATGTGCATGTTGATGAGTCTAACACGTATGATGCATGTGTCAATGACTTTAGTGCTTCTGATGCATACATCCATGATTTTAATGCTTATGGTGCACATACTCAAGATATTCATGTTGATGATGCATATGCTCATTACTGTAGTTAGGGGTGAGCATTCGGTTCTCGGTCCAGAACCGAAGAATCGAATTTTTTTCGGTCATGTTTTTAAAGAACCGAACCGAACCGAAATTATATAAGAACCGAACCAAACCGAAATTATATAAGAACCGAACCGAACTTTTCGGGTCTGGAACCGAACCGAACTTTTCGGGTATGGAACCGAACTGAACTCTTCGAGTCTGAAACCGAACCGAACTCTTCGGGTCTGGAACTGAACCGAACTTTTCGGGTCTGAAACCAAATCGAACTTTTCGGGTCCGGAACCGAACTGAAATTTCCAATCGAATATTTGAATCGAATTGAATACTAAATTTAGCTATCCAAGAGTTCATAACATTCTGAAGTGATATGAAGGAAGCAGCTTGAAGCTTTCATAGTTTAGTAGATCAAACAACAAATGCAATAGCAGATCACAATACAACTAAATCAACTGTTTCCCAAATCTAGAATTTTTTTGTATACACTTAATTGAAGAGTTACTGCTCCATAGTCCATACACTTTAGTGAAAGAGTTACTACAAACTCATATATGTAGATGGAAAAAAGAGAGATTAAGACTCCAGAAACTTGGTGAACCACTTTGCAGAGCTCTTCTAGTAGCCATGCTCCCATTCAAAGTTGTCCGTGAGAGCCCATGCAATATATCCTTTCACATGTACTCCCTCCCTGCAAAACAACAGATAATATAATCATACAAAGCCTAACTTTGTACTTGCTAGCTGTTTTGGGAACACTCTTACAAGCAATATAACCTTTCACATTCAAATTGGGAACACTCTTACAAGCATGCAGCAATCTATTATCTATAGCAATAAAAACATAAGACTTTGATCTCTAGGCAAATGAAGATCATGAAAAAGACAATCTGATTTGATAGGAATTTAGAATTAGACCAAATATCACCTGTATCTGGCATATCTAACCATGCTTGACCTGTTCCAATTATACATGGCTAACCAAGACATTCTTTTATAAGCATCAGAATGTAATTAAGTTCATCCTAGAGACATAAGGGAACTATGGAATGAAGTCATATGGAGAGAGGATGGACATGAAAGGTGTGAGCTAGAAATAGAGAACAAATTTCTCAAAGTTATTAACGCTTCATCCAGTAAAAGAGCTTATGAAGCATATAGATCGATGGAAAATCTAAGTGGTAATACCGTCAAAACCTTTGCAGTATACCCGAGAAATCCTAGCTATAAACAGTTGAAAGTAGGGAATACATGTATCCAGTATCCACCAATGCAGACCTATAGCTGATAGGGTAATTATCTCGCCTAGGAAGTCCGTTTACAGAATAGAACTCCTAAACTTTCCCTAAATAAATTCTTGTGAAAAAGACCCATTATGCATAGAATGATCAACCATTGTACATTTCAATCTCACATAGGAGCCAGGATCAACTGCACCAATTCAGTCTATCAACTCACACAAAGATGCTACAAGTCACCCCTTGTACTATCCATGTTTTGTACCATCTCCAAATCAAAATTTTCTTTTCAGTTCATTGTTGTTGTCTAATATCATTCCTATGCTTCCTAGATGATTGACATTGACCAAGTTAAAGACAATCTTTGCAAATTACTCAAAACAGAAGCCATGACAATCATTGCAAATTACTTTTCCCATAAGGATTTATCTCCAACAGCACACCGTCGAATAAATGGGGGTCACAACTGAGAAGCTCAGGTCTGCCACCCTTAGCTAAGAAGCTTAAATTTGCACATTGTTCAACCAAAATTGATCAAAATAGAAGGTTTACTTGGAAATCCCATCACCTACGGACAAGGATTACAGTTGTGGAGATTCGCTAAAAATAAAAGGTTTTCACAGAACCCCTTCCCAAAATCCTATGCTATCAAACCAACCAATCATATTTTCAAGTGAATAGTCTCCAAATCATTCTTCGAGTAGCACTTCCAAAAGATAAAAAAATTAAAAAAAAAACACCTAGAGCTACTTCGATTCGCCAATACGAGGTAAACTTGGAAATGTTTGAGATTTCTTACAGATGTAGATCAAAGATAATTTCTCTTGAGTTTAAGTTTTTGTAACAAAAGACAATGGGATGGATGGGAAAGAAGAAGGGGATGGATCAAAGAGATTTCTTACAGATGTGGATCAAGAAACCATTAAAATGTTTATGTTTTTGTAACAAAAGACAATGGGATGGATAGGAAAGAAGAAGGGGAAAAGATCAAACCTTGTTTCCGATGTCAAGCCAGTTCTTTTCTCAGTAGTTTCTGAAATCTTTAATGCGTGAAAGATCTGCACCAAAAAAACGCCCAAAGCTGCTTTCCACGAAGCTACATTTCCCTGCAAGGAGATAGAGAGAGGGTTGAGATATATATAGAGAGAGAGAGAGAGAGCGAGGGGATAGAGAGAAGGGGATGAGGTGAATACAAACCAATGCTAATGTTATTAATGGAGAAGAGGACACCGGGAGAAGAAGAGGTGGGAAGCGGGTTGGGGAAGAAGGCCAGGAATAGGACTTTGGAGGCAGAAGAGATGCGGGTCGAGCTCGAGGAGGGAGGCCGGCGGCGTTTAGGGACTTTGGAGGCAGAAGAGATGCGGGGCGAGCTCGAGGAAGGAGGCCGGCGGCGTTGGGCTCTCATCAGGGGGAAGGGATATCCACATCGGGGGAGAGCTTGGAAGAGAGGGATCGCCTGATCGGAGGAGAACTCGAGAAAGGAGGCTGGCGGCATTTAGGGACTTTGGAGGCAGAGCCGCAAAAGAGATGCGAGGCCGAGGCGAGCTCGAGGAAGGAGGCCGGCGGCGTTTAGGGATTGGGAGGAGCGACCGAGTGAGTGAGCTTGAGGAAGGAGGCCGGCGGCTAGGGATTGGGATTTGGGAGTGAGTAGTGAGTCTAGTGAGTAGTGACCACTGAGTAAGTGAGCGGTCCGGGTTATTGGGTATTTGGGTTAATGGGTTAGAAACTTAGACCGGGTTATGGGTTAGACATTTAGATCATAAACATAGAAAGTTCGGTTCTTCGGTTCTGACCTGAATTTTTTTTTCAGAACCAAACTGAACCGAAGAACCGAACTTTTTATACATGTTAAAACCGAACTGAACCGATTGAACCGAACTAATTCGGTTCGGTTCAGTTCTTCGGGTTCGGTTCGGTTCTGCTCACCCCTAACTGTAGTGCTAGTGTGCATGTTCAAAATTCTAGTTACTATTGATGCACAAGCTATTAATTCTAATGTGTGTGATGCATAAGCACATGATTTTAGCGCTCATACGCATGTTCATGATACTAACATTCACTATGTATATGTTCATGATTCCAATGTTAGTAATGCACATGTTCATGTCTCTGATGCTGGCGATGCACACGTTTCTCCTCAACTTTCTGTGGCAGAGATTTTGGACTTACTTAAGAAGGCTAAAACCAAGCCTAATTTTGACTCTTTCATTCTGCAGTTACTTATGAAGGACGAGGAGAAGACACGCCAACTATGCGAGGTAATCACATCTTTTAGCGTGCACGAACTCGGATGGACACATCAGGTTGAAGAAGACGAAGTACTCCAGTACGGCCCGGTCAGTAGCGAGGAAGATCCGGACGACTACCAAGACCACCACGACCATGTATTCATTGAACCTCCATCAGCTGAACTTCAAGTCATTACTTCTAAGCCACGAGGTATATTTCCGGTGCTTATTTTATCTCCTTGGATAGTTAGGAAGAACATGATCTTGATAGATACTTTTAGATTTCGACGGATTTATTTCAGATTTTGTGACCTTAGCATCCTTGACCACGAGCATGATGAGATTATTCATAGGTCATTGGATGAGTCACTGAAACTTGAGCATAATGATGATACATATTTCTATTTGAGAGATCCAGCTATCTTGTTTATTGGTGTTAGAATGCAAAAGCTAGTTCTCCCACTTGTAATATGCCATTTGGATTCATATGGTGAATTACCCTTGGTGATACTACTAAAGTTAACCTTTTAGATCATGGCACTTACTGATTTTGCATATCATCGTGCTAGCGCACGGCCGCCAAGGGCGCGGTTAAAAATCCTTGTCTTATATATAGTAGTTTAGTTTGCTCAATTTGCTTTCTTGCATGCTTGAGAATACTTGAGTTATTTTTATGTTGTGTGCTTGTATGTTTGCTTTTCTTTTCGGTTTGTTTTGCTTTTGTTTTTAGGTGCTTGAGCAGTTCCTGCCTTTCGTTGGAGATTTTGGCCAGCCATCATTGGGATGGAGATTTCGGCCACTATGAGGAGCCTTGAGGAGATATTCGCTTATTCTATCAGGTGGCCTCGCTCCTATATCGATTTATAATTCTTATCTATTCTATTTCAAATTTAAACCTACACCCTGTTTTATTCTATTGCCATACTTAGCACACATTGAGGACAATGTGAATTTCAGGTTGGGGGGTGTAGACATGCATTGACCTTATGCATGCTACTTTGTGGGTTTAATAGTGTTGAATTTAGTATGTTGCTAGAAATTGTACATAAGCTGAAATTTTTATACTTATTATACATGTTTTCATATGGATTGACCTATACATTGATTGCATGCGTGATAACATGAAGGTATAACAACATGTGATGCACACACGAACACTTTATGTGCAGTGGTAATTATACTCACCAGAGGAATGAGCATGCTATTGTCAATCTAGACCATGATTTCAGCATTAGCTAGTGTTGAGTATTGCATGCAGAAAAAAAAAAGAAAAAGAAAAAGTTCTGGAGCTTGATCAAGTTGTGCCTAAACGACTATTAAGTGATCTACTGAGTAACCAGGTGTTCTTGCCTCGGGAAGCGGGGAGCTCGCGTAAAAAGGTAGAACCACTTATAGCTATAAAAAAACTATTAAGTGTTTTGCTAAGTAACCGGGTCTCTGCGCCTCAAGAAGCGGAGAGTGCTCACGTAAAAGGCAAAGTGTCTGATAGTTGAAAAGAAAAAGAGAAAGAAAGAGCATGCTGTACTTAAAGTGCGAGGGTTGGATGATTGGTCATGAAGATAGTAGTGTGTTTGGACGAATGGTGGGTAGAAGTTGCTTCTATACGTAACATTTATTTGCCACGTCACATGTGTTCTTCTGGATGGCGATTAACATGTTTGATGTATAAAAGTTGATTTCATGTGTTTGTAGTATGTGTATGAGTATAAAAAGTTTCCATGCTCTGTATTGTATAGAACACTATTGACTTGATAAAGCAGAATTTTCATCATGCATGTCTACATCCTTGAACCGTTAGTGTGGTAATTATATTTTATGCGCTTTGAATTGCTAGAGACTAGCAATAAGCTGGTTGGGGGTGTGATGAGTGCATGAAAGTGCACTCTGAACATGACTAAGAGCAGCTTATTTGCTTAGTTTTCATGATTAATATAGATGATTTCGTCCGTATATGTTGCTTCACAAAGTTATTTGTATTATGTAGGAAATTGAAGCAAAGATGGGTCTTTAACGCCAAAACTGTACATTTTTTGGACGAACCAGATGAAGTGTCATATATGGTTGGAAAGCTCTTGAAGTTTAGTTTTTAGAGAATTTTACGAATCATGATTCCGAGTTTTCTAGAGGAAGTTATGGCAATACTAGTACTGATGACGCAGTCTGGATGGCAAAATAGTAAATACTCAGGAAAGACGGATCGATCCTGTTCCCTAGAAGGATTGATCCTTTTATGCAGACAAACCTGACAGAACACACACTTTTTCGAATGATCACAGAATGATCGATCCTCCTTTCACTCGAGAATTTTGAGGAGAAGGATCGATCCTCCTCCTATAGAAGGATCCATCCTACTCTATGGAAGGATCCATCCTACTATAGAAGGATCCATCCTATTCTATGAGAAGGATCCATCCTACTATCCATCCTACTGAGAAGGATAGATCCTACCATCCATCCTACTGAGAAGGATCTATCCTACTGAGAAAGATCGATCCTACACCTAAGGAAGGATCGATCTTCCTCGGGCGGGCGCAGCCAGAAATTGAAGATGTTGATTTCAAAGGATCGATCCTACACCTAAGGAAGGATCGATCTTACTCGGGCGGATCTAAATACGAGCCATCAGATTTAATCCAAAGGCTGAAATAAAAGCTAGGGTTTCATGTTCTTATATAAGAGGAGTTCTTGGACGTTTTTGGAGGCTCTTCTCTGGACGTTTTCTAAAGAAAGAATATGAAGACATCTCCATACATGGTCGAGTAAGCCGCGGGCATGGCGGACGGATGATCTAGCGAGGATTAGGGTTTCTTCTCCAACAATGGTTCATAGTTTTAATCTTATTGTTAAACTCTTTTCTATGTATTGAATCTTCAAAGATTGTTTTCAGATTATAGATTCCTATGTAGATGATTAATATTATGAATCAAGTCATGCTTCTTTCATGATCTTATAATCCCATAGTTTTATCTATTGTTTACCTACTTTATCTCATGAAATCTTTGCTATGCATTGCCGATTGTGAGAGTTGGTATTGTGTATTCTTAGAGATCTTGTTAGATAGAGTTAGGGCTTTGTCCCAATGAACTTTTGCTATATGTTGCCTGTAGTGACAGTCGGTATCATATATTCTTAGATTTGAGTTGGATGAAGTTAGAACTATAATAAGGAAGAATCAATTGTAGGAAGAGACATTTATATATTTTGTTAGGTTTATAGTTCCATATCTTCCGGTTAAGGTAATTAGGATGTGAATCCCTTAACTGAGTATTATATGAACCGTTGGTAGAAGAAGAACCTAAATCCGAGTGAAGTGATTCCCGATGCCTAGCCTGATCAAAATCCTGATATCTTTAGTTAACCTTACATTATAATTAAATCCTTTGATCTAATTTAGTTAATTCTTAAGTTCCCGTTTGTCTTCAATTGGATGTTTTCTGCTTGTCTCTCTGTGGATTCGACCTCTCTTATGCTGTACTGCACCGCGACCGCTGTGCCTGACACATTTGAGCGACATCACAGTTCATGCGGGACTTCTCTATAGTTGCCGGACCGATGACCAGACTGACACAGAAGGGCATCTTGTTCGTGTGGGATGATGCTTGTGAGCGATCTTTTGTGGAGTTGAGGACGAGGTTGACCAGTGCTCCGGTGCTGATCGTTCCCGAGCGAGGCGTGGGTTACAGTGTCTACTGTGAAGCCAACGGTGAGGGTTTGGGGTGTGTCCTCATGCAGGAGGGATATGTAGTTGCCTATGGTTCTCGTTAGCTGAAGAACTATGAGAAGAACTACCCGACCCATGACTTGGAGCTAGCAGCAGTGGTCTTCGCCTTGAAGACCTAGTGGCATTACCTCTATGACGAGAAGTTCTTTGTCTTCTCGGACCATAAGAGTTTGAGGCACGTTTTCACCCAACGTGATCTTAACCTGAGGCAGCTGTTACGAGCGGTCTACTCTTGATCCTCTCATAATGGGTCTCTACTGCTCCAATCGATCAGAATCGGCCTGATCGGACTTGATTTGAGTCCAATGGGCTGATTTGGCTACCTAGATCGAGTTAGGTGGCTGAATCAGGCTAGGCTGAATCTGATATAGCTGGCTGAACCGGATTAGGCTGGGTTGAATCAAGTGGGTTGGATTGGGCTGAGTCAGGGGGATCGGATCTAAGGGCTGAGGGGTCACCGGTGGGATCGCCGGCGATAGGGGCGGCGACGGCGGTCGGGATAGTGGCAGGAAGGGTCGCCTGGAGGTGGGGAAGAGATCTACCGGCTCGGATCGGGGAGATGGATGGAGGATCGGCCGGATCTGGAAGGTCGACGGCGGTGAGTTGGGTTAACCGGCGTCGGGGACGACGGGGAGCTCGGTTGGGGTCCTTGGGACGTCGGTAAGGATCGTGGGAAGACGAGGAACGGTTCTGGGAGATTAATGGGGGTCGGGGTCGTGGAAGACAGCGGCGGCTGTGAAGATGAGGTTGCCGGAGAAGACGAATGGGGCGGTGAAGGGGTTGGCCGGAGTCGTGAGGGCTTGGGGAAGAGACTGGTGGCCTTGGTTGGCGACGGGGGTGGCCGGAGAGGGAACGACGGTGAAGCTTGGCTAGGGTTTCGGGGATAGAAGAAGGGGAAGAAGATGAACAGTGCTGGGGTGACGTGGCGGTGGGGTCGCTGACGTGGCGGAGAGAGAAAGTGACGGGGAGAAGGAAATTGAAGGTGAAGGCGATGCCGGCTGCGGAGAAGATGACCGACGGGGAAGAAGGTGGATCTATGGTAGATATCTGGTGGAAGCTATATTATCTCTACTCCTATGATATTCTACTCCTATGATAACTTATCAACTATTCTTAATAATTCATCTCATCATTCATCATTCATCATTCATCATAAACTACTAAGGTCCTTTTATAGAGACCTTGACAGAGTCCTAATCCACTAGAAAACCCCCTTGCTTAATTAGCAAGTAATAAGGTTTCTGACTCAACTCAACTTCCTAACTCAAAGGGACTCTTAATTAATTCCTAACAATCAACTAGGACTCAATAAAAGACTAATGATAAATACTAATTAAATACTCTAGTTTGAACTAGGGAAGTCCAATTCAAACTAGGAAAGAGGTTGAACCATCTTGGTTCATCTTCTGGGTTCGGGTCCAGTTGGTCGAGTCGGATCGACTCGTATCAGTAGTGTTGCTGGATGGAGCTACTGGAGGACTACGACTTCGAGTTGCATTACCATCCTGGTAGTAAAACAGGAACGTAGAAATCCATGCTCATAGGTTGGTTACAATAGTGTTAGATCGAGTACAATAGTGAAATGAAGGTTATTTATATCTAATAAACTAATAACTGTGCCTTTAGTAGTTACGGCGCAAGTGTAGGAGATCGTGTTGTAACTGCGCCGCAGCTGATTCTTCCATGTTCAGTTCTGGGTTTTTGATTACATGTGGCTGATGATCATTCATTGCACACGTCATGATTACGTTGAATTACTTATCATTTCTTGTCCATGTCATACTTACATGTGCTTTACGACCGTAATTGACACATGTTTTAATTGCTTCTGGATGATAGCTTTAATTGGCTTGCTTCGTTATGACTTTTGGTCGATCATCTTTCTTTGCATGTTTCATACTTATCTTTGACCGATGATTTGGCTTCATGGATTATGGACATATGGTCGTTTATTTGTCCCATGGTTTGCATTTGAATGATGTCATCGGTCTATTTTGCTTAGACGTACGTCATTAAATATCTGTTTTTATCAGCAAAATGCGCCTATAATACCTCGCCCCCCGCCCTTTTCCCTTCACCCCGTCGAGTTCTAATCTCATCCCTCTTCTTTGGAACCAAAGCCAGTGAGCGTGAGAGCAATGGCGGCGAACGATGTGGAAGTGGTGGACTTCGAGCCTGATGACGACGACCTCATGGACGAGGACGCGGGCGGCGATGCCGAGCCCTCCCCGGCAGCGGCGTCGATGCCCAAGCTCCGATCTACGATAACTGGTGGAGACCCCTCCTCTGCCGGTGGCCTGGCCAGGAAGACCAAGGGCCGTGGCTTCCGCGACGAAGCCGCTGCTGACCGTAACGGACGCCTCGCCGCACGTGACTTCGACTCCCTCGACTCCGATGGCGGCCCCGGGCCCCAGCGATGTGAGTCTCTCCTTCGTTTATCGATCGTTTTTTTTTTTTACTTCTAGGGTTTTTGGTTCTGCTAGGGCTTTGTTTATCTCGTCGATGTCCGGGTTTCTAGGGTTTTTGGACCCTCCCCTGGGTTGATTTTGTTAGGGTTTTGAGATCGGTGGTTAGCCTTCGCCGCTGCCGGATGCTTGAAGACTCATGCCTATCGAGTATGTAACAGTGCCTTCGAGCAAAGGAGACCAGATTTGTCGGCTCTCGGGGTTATATATTAGGCTCTTACTTTGTGCTAAATTGACCGTTTAGTAATGTAGACGATGGCATCAAATCGATAGTTGAAATATAGTCTATTTGGGAGTTTGAGTATGCTTTTTAGTCGCATTATTGTAGTTTAAATGTCTATAAGAGGTAGATAGCCCTAGTAGGATGGATGGGAGGTCCTCTTCGGTAAGGTCGGGCATGTCTACAGGTTTCCGAACTATCAATCCTGTATACATTGCTGTCTGTTGTAACATAGAGATTGGCTGCTCTTTCTGTTATAGAGATTACATAAGGATTTCTGTGAGGAGTTACCATGCCTTGACCACGATGATAATCTTGGTTACTCCCACCTTACTGTTATAACTTATTATTCCACCACACATCCCTTCATTGGTTAGTCCCTCTAGTCATACTTAAGATTAGTTGTACAAGATCTTCTTTGCAATCATTCCAATGAAGGTATGTGTGTGCTGTTTTTGTAGTTTTGTAAAGAGTTCTCACAACCTCAAGTTATACCTCTATAGGTTTTTCTTTGCTTCTTTCACTTCTACCTCCACAGAAATATGCCAAGCTTTTATTCACTAGACCATTTTTATATTTTTGTTATACATAGAATTTGAGCTTGTTCCACCCACTCTGAGCTTAATCAGTGTCAACCTTTCTTCGCTATTGTATTGATTCCTTGGCCCATCAATCTTGGTTTTATGCTTAATCACCTCACAGGAACCCAAACTTGACAAGCTTTGTTCACTAAACCTTTCTCATGTCTTTATTAAACATAGCATTTTAGCTTGTTTGACACCAGTCTGAGTTTAATCTGTGCCACCCTTTCTTCTCTATTGTGTTTATTCCTTAGCTTATCAATTTTGGTTTCATGCCTAATCACCTCAAAGGAACACATTGCTAGTTTGGGAACCATCTCTACTTAAGGTCTTTATCCTATAACTTGTGAAAGCCTTATTTGCATCTCACAAATTCTCCCATTGGGCCTTAGAATAATCCATCTATTGTATCAAGTCCCATGTTCTTAGAATAATCCATCTATTGTATCAAATCCCATGAACAGTAATTTCAACCCAATCAAAAAGTACATGTGTAGTTCAACCTTATCTTATGGACCTGTAAACAGTTCACTAACAAAGCAGCTAAATGCTGAGCCTCCCCAATCCTGATCAGCTCAGTAATGTTGATTTTGGACCTTAAATGTGGTGATTTGTTGATGTACTGTTTCATTTTTTGGGCTATTTTTGGTAGTTTTTCAATTTTTGGTATTATGCGAATGTATCACTGTAAGTGAAGGCTTGTGTAGGAGCTTTAAATATATGGATAGCATGTTAAATCTTTCGTTGGTGATGTATAGGCTCAGAATATTCTATGATTTTCTTCAAGAAACAAAATGTTAAGATCCATTGCTAATACCTATGCATGTATGTATGAAAGTGAAGCTAAAGTTTTCTTCTGATTAGAAATTTGGTTGGTACTTGGTAAACAAAGATACATAATCAACTTGTTGTATGTCATAATTGCACGAATGATATGCTTGAAATTAAAATTTTGAAGGCTCACCAAAACAAACTTGATTGTTGCTAATTATCATGGTCCGTATATAGTTTTGCTTTTCTGCTTAGTCCACATATACTTGGCTTTCCCCCTAATCCTGACTTAGATTTCTATGCATCACAAGTCCTTGGTGTGGGCAATAAGCAATTCTAAATTCATTTAATGACTTATACTTCTTTGAAGAACATTGATGTCTTAATTCGTATGTTCCTTTGAATTTGTAGCTATCGAGGGGTGGATTGTCCTGGTCACTGGAGTTCACGAAGAGGCACAAGAAGATGACCTGCACAATGCTTTCCGTGAACATGGGCAAGTAAAAAACTTACATCTAAATCTGGACCGCCGAACTGGATATGTCAAGGTGAACAAGCCTCTTCCACTTCTTGTTGTAACACCTAACGAAAAATCATCACTTATAAATGAATAAGTAAGAATTTGAATCTTTATATGCATTATTGGAGTGGTCTTAGAATTTTTGAGAATTTATTTGGAAGTATGAGGTGGTTACAATAAATGTCCTATCGTTTTATCATTTTTATGCATATAGCTTGGCACATTCCTGGTTTTCATTGGAAATAAGAAATGTGACAAGTGCATAATCTGTTGCTCAAACTGTATAAATATGGATGGTAAGTTATTTGAGAACCCTAGCATTGCTGTTTTTGGTTGTTTGTATTAAAATAAGACTTTATGCCACTTTTACCTTTTAAGATAATTTAAGCCGTTTAGCTTGTTTGATAATCATTGTTCTTGGTTTTCGCAATGTTTGAAGATAACTGTTTTTTACATTTGGCTTAAGAGTAATTGGCATTGGTTTCCTCATGGAGATTGGTGAAACTTCTGGTATTGTTAAGAACTAGGGGTTTCTTTTGTTATTTGGAACTTTAAAACTTGCATGAAGAAATGCTTGAAATGGTGTACCTGAGTGTATACTATGTCTAGTTTTTTCATCTCAAATGTGGAGCATTGTGTAAGCTTGTCGATAGGTAACGATGTCTATATGTCAACTTGAATGAAGAATGCATTCAAGGGTGTGACTTCTGAAGCCACTCATTTTTTTAGTATAAAAATAAATCATACTAGAATCATGATTGGATTATATCTTGAAGACCATGGTTAGTCGGTTCTAAGTTTAATTTCTAGTTTTTTACACTCGGAGAGGAAATTAGCTTTTGGCTCTTTTCTGCTGTGTGCTCCCTTCATCAAACGATATGATGAAAATGTACAATTTATGATATACGTTCAAATACTTAGTTTTTCTTTTGTTTTATCTCTTCTACCTTTTCTGTTTCCGGCTTTAGTAGCATTTTTTTTTAATAAATAGCAGACATTACAAAGTAAAGCATAGTTAACCTTCCAATTGATTATTAAACACCATGAAATAAAGCGTAACAAACCTTCCAGTTGTAGCCTTAGGCGTGTACATTAGAACATTATTGTACTTCTAATTAAGGATTGTCATGTTCTTTTTATTTAAAAAAAATCTTTCTCATTTTTCTAGTACTTTGATGCCACTTGTCTTTTGTGGGTACAAATGATTTCATTTCAATCTACATTGGCAAATCTCTTGGTCAACTTCTGTTGTCATCTTTAGTTACGTGGCTTTGTACCTTAAAGATGTCTCCATGCTGAAGCTAATAATGATGATTATTTTAGTCGCTGTTATTTGATTGTTTCCATTCCTTTCATTTTTCCATCCTATACGGTATGTTTTATAGGCTTGAAGCAACAATTGGGCCTCGAAGGCATTTTCCCATCCTATACGCTGTCTTTAAATGATATCGCGATCTCTTTAACTCCACTCCTTTCCAAGATTATCTATACAATGTACTATTTTCTTCCTCTAAAGTCTAGACAACCTTCTCTATTTAGATTTGCCTCTTTCTACCCTTGCATATTTGGCCCCTTGGCGCCTCTTTTATTCTGATTGTACTGGTAGTGTAGTTGCAAAACATTCTCTCCCACGGATTCCGTCCCCGGCGTCCGCTCGAGCTCGATTCGAGCGGACGCCGAAAATGGGATCCGCCCTTGGGGCAGATCCCATTTTCCGGGATCCGCGCGGGGATCCGGCGTTATCCAAACGCCGGGCGGGATCCGCCGGATCCCGCGGATCCACCGGGATCCGGCAGTGCCAAACGGGCCCTATATGTCACCCTTTATGATTTAACTCTAGTTTCTGTGCAAATTGGCCTTTCTATCCTCTTTGAGAATTGCTTCTGTACATTCTTCTTCCTTGCAAGACATCCCGATGTTCCTATCTGACAACATCAACATGGTGAGCATGATGCCCTCCCATGATTCTCTCACATCCTTTTTAATATTAAACACAACAAAACTAGTAACGCCTTTTCCACTTTATCCAACTCCTTGGTAGAAGATTCCTTATCTGTACCATGTTTGGTGTAATAGGGTATTTGTCCCTCCTAGTTGGCAAGCATCCATTTCCCAATATTCATATATGATGACATCAACATGGTGTGGATGATTCCCTCCCATGATTCTCTCACAAGCTCTTTACTAATAATCACAACAAACTAGTAACGCCTTTTCCACTTTATCTACTCCCTTCTATCCAATGGAAGATTCCTTCTTTGTATTATGTTTGGTTGTTTAGTATGGTATTTGCCCCTCCTAGTCTGCGAGCATCCATTTCTTTGGAGCTGTAATATTTCACAACTGCATCCTGTCCTAGAGAAAACAATTATAATTTCTGAAACTGCCTCCTACTTCTTTGTTAATGTTGCGTTTCTTGATGTTAAAGATGCCACTCATCTCCTATTTACATCCGTCCCACTTTTCTCTTGGGCAATCACACACCTTTGACAATTATCTTCACTAAATTTCTACTTATTGTGATAGAAGGAAGCAGAAGAGTATTCATATTCCTTGTTGCAAACGTAGCCAAGAAAACATATGATAACCCATAAATTGTGTAATACCGTGCCTAGCTATGTTAATAACTTTATATTTAGATTTGATACTCCTCTGATCTTGAGATTCAAGTATCATATCTGATGTGTGGACGGTGGCACTTTTGGATATTTGAATCTGATTAGTTAACAACAAATATTTCAATCTATCTGATACAGGGTTATGCGTTGATTGAATATGAGAACTACAATGAAGCCCTTAAAGCAATCCAAGAGCTGAATGGAACTGAAATTTTTGGACAAACCATTTATGTTGACTGGGCATTCAGCAACGGTCCATTCAAACGTAGAAACATGAGAAGGAGGTATTTTGTTTACATTCGAAATACTTTCTGGGTTATACAAGTGGTTATGTCTCCCACTGTTGCAATTTGCTGTTTTAACTGTGTTCCTTGGCTGTAGCATTTCCTGTTATCCTATTTTTATGTTTGGTAGAAGTGGAACAAAAGTGTTGGTAAAACTGAAGTCAAATGCAGACTTTTCCCTCGATGTATAAAAATAAAGACAAAGGAATATTTTACCTTCACATCGAAGGGCGGTTAAGAAAAGAAACAGAGAAACAAATAGAAAAACCGGAAGCAATGAAATTTGATCTTTTCTTCCCTTTGACACCAAGCTTATCCTTCATATAGCTGTGCAGAGAATCTTTCTGGATGCTTCCTCGATGATATCGATATGCCTCAATTGTCCTACAAGCTAAGTACTGTGAGGCCAGTGATGAGACCCAAATGGCAACACGGTGGGCAGCTTCGCTTGAATTGTATCATGTGATTGACTTGTAACCCAAATAATTCTCTGTTTTTCCCTGATTATATGGACTTCAAGGAATACCACATGGA
Organism: Narthecium ossifragum; assembly: GCA_963920575.1. Taxonomy (NCBI): domain Eukaryota; kingdom Viridiplantae; phylum Streptophyta; class Magnoliopsida; order Dioscoreales; family Nartheciaceae; genus Narthecium; species Narthecium ossifragum. Next base: position 17,639,543 of record OY986965.1, read on the forward strand.
TGTTCAGATAGCTTTTACTTCAGGAACATCATTTACTGCGTTTTTGGGAATATCGAGAAGATTTTTCTTAGTCTTGAAGTGGGTTTCTCTCACATTTTTTTTAAATTACATTTGCAAGTAGCAAAGTTATTCTTTTCTTAGTTTCAATTCTTCCATTTAATATTCTTCTTCCTTAATCAATGCTGTGTGAATATGACTGGAGGCCTGTCTCAGCACTATATTAGTGGCTCACTTATGTTCTAATTGTGTATCTTTGACTCCATCTCCTTGCAGATCGCCTCGTCGCCGTTCAAGAAGCCCACCTCGGAGATTTTGAGTTCATCTTTGTTGCAGGCCAAGATCAGATATATCGGGGTCTTTCACATGTTGGATTTGTGTTTGTCGATTGTTCCTTGGGCTGTTTGAGACCAGCATAAACATTATACGTCTGGCTTGGCTTAAACATCAACTGAATGGTCTTTTATTGTGCCGGTCACGGGCATTTGCCTTTGAATTCACCTATTCTGGAACATCTTCACTGTATGCATTAGCTTCTACCAGGACATTTTCCACTGGATTTGGCTTTTCTCTCTGATAGAATGGAATCTTTAGTAGCTGTGCTAAAGGCTTGTAGATACTCATTGAAAATTTATTTTCCTTGATACGCGTGCTACTTAAGAGGATGGCAATTGTGAATGGCTAAGCTAGAAGCTGCCTGGTCCATCTTTTCTTCTGTCTGAGAGACGGAAGAACAATTCTGGACTACGTAATCTTTTGGGGGCGATGAAAATGCTCTTGCCAGGCTTATGTGCATTATAATGATTCAGGTGGTATCATGTTCCTATCTGATTGGTGCTGCCAATCAGTTAGAACCCTTCATTGGTATCCATCTATATACTAGCATGCTGAATTTTTATCATGGCTTCGTGTCGTTTGTCTAGTGCTTTAATGCGATACTCGATCATATGTCAGCAGCTTAATGATGAAATTTTGTGTGTGAGGGTGACTATAGGGTTATCATGTGGCCTAATAAACTCTTACAAACCTTAATGGCTCCACATGATTATTGTACCGGAGCGGCATGTGGTTCTATTCCAATAAGTTAATCCACAAATTTATATACACCCTCTCAAAGCAAAAGTTGTCAAAAAAAAGGGAAAAGGGAAAATAACTCCTAGGCAAAACTTCTGAAATGACTGCTGCATCTCTCCATAATCTACTCGCTGAAAGGAAGCATATGAACAGAGGCCGTCGTATGTCGGTTTGAAAGCTTCCTCCTCTTGACCTCTTGAACGTCTGCCTTCTTGAGATCATCAATGCACCTTGCATCAGCCAAACATGCAAACGATCGAGATTTGCCTGAGAAGTAGCTGGACAGTCCCCTCTTCCTAACAAACATGATGCCAATGAATTATAAAGACCTATGAAGATATGTAGGGAAATGGTGCTGTTATTTTACTTACTTCTTGGGGAGATGGGTCCTCAGCAATCCCATGTCGAAGAGACCGCTGCCTTCCATTTCTTTGCCGGCGGCGACCGTGGCCATTTAGATTAAAGGACTTGGCTGAATACGGCAGGATGGTGGTGGAGGGCTAGCTAATTATAGGTTGGAATGGAGTATTTAAAAAGGAGTCAAAGGCTCTTATATAAAGATATAAGAGCTCGGGACGTGGAAAGATTTGGGTGAGGCTTGAGCTCGATAATGACGGCTTCCATGCAATCCTCACATTCCTTCATGTGGACATGGATCATCTGAAGAGAGAGAGAGATGTTGGCATCCTTATCGACATGGTTTTGAGTTGCATGGTTCACATCCACGACCAACCCTTTTCAACATGAATAAAGTTTTATACACGTACCAATAGATTATATCAATCAATCGATATCTTATTATCGATCCGATTATTTGTACATTCAATTGGTAGTAAGTTACCGACTAAGGTATCGATGAAATAGATCAATCAGTCGGTACCTCACTATCGAGTAGACAACGTGTGTACATAACTTCGACTATATATACAAATCAGCGCACCTTTCATGATTTTAGTTTCTTTCGTTAAGTGCTAAGTTTAGTGACTTTTTACCCGTTCAATGTTGTGGTTTCCTTTTTCTTTGGTTAGCAGGCCAGTTCAGTGACTTTTTACCTCTAATGTTTTTATGAAGAAATGAGTCTAAAGGCTAACGGGTTACAAAACCCACAATTTTACCTCTAATGTTACGGCTACCCTTTTCTTTGTTGGGACCATTGAAGCCAAAACATCCAAAAGCGTCGTTTCCTCGCCTATCTTATCAAGTTATGAGATTTTCCTCGATGCGAGTCTATCTATCCCTATCTTTGTTTTCGTAGAAAGTAAGTTGGCTTTATTTTATTTTAATCTGGGCTTTAGATGAGACGAGTTTGCATAAAACTCATAATAAGATCAGTATAAAGAAAGATATACTTCGAGTGAGGATTCAGACAGACTCTTTTGGATCTTATTGAAAGAAATAACTGAGTGTAATATTAAATTCTTGAGGGTTGGTGAATTTGTAAAGAGTTCAAGAAGTTTTTCTCAACCACAGATACGAGTTCTCGAACTAATTTTACGTTTAAATGCTACACTGTTATCTCTGAATGCCACACCTATATGTACTACTTGTATTCTATTGTTCTTTTCCAGACTATTCAAGGAGATTGCTGTGTTATAGCACCATTGGAAATGGCGTTGTTCCTATGTTTGTCCCAAAAATTCTTCTGCAAAAATATATCCATCTAGTTCTACGCTGGTGGCGGAACAACAAAGCAAAACAGGAACAAATTTTCCTCACGCAGGCACAGGGTTAGGTCTACCAACCCCAGCTTTTGTGTCAAACAAGTTCTCTGCTTTATAGAAATTTCAATGGAAAATAAAGCTCATGACAAGCCTTTCATAAAAGTCACAAGGTTTCAGATAGTATTACAGACGCAGAGGAACTCTATCTACATTGAAGGCTGTAGTAAAGTCTATAGATAGAACTACAAATTTAGAGCTGTCCCAGAACAGAGTCATGAAACAAGCTTCGACTGCCTATCAATGGCACTTTATTCACATGCTGCCTCACATTCATCCTTGCACATTCTTGCACTCTTAGACTGTGACATTGTGCTGCTCCAACAGCTATTTCAAGTTACATTAAGGAAGATAGATTCCTAATGTGTTGCTGCAAGAACAGCCGGTCCTTCCACCTGAATACAAGAGTGCAACAATCAGATCTCAAACCAAATTGAATCAGATCTCCGTTAGACAATACCATCTATCATATGAATCTGATTTTGATGTATTTGGCACTTGTCTTTAAGTCAGTTAATCATCTCTCATGGACTCCTTGTGGAATCAACTAGTCTCACGACAATCAGAAGTTAGATTTAAGATTTCAATGAGAGAGCACGTTTACCTTATAAGTGGCACCACAGACTTCTTCTTCATCAGCTGGAATGACAGTTACCTTGTTCTTGGGGTTCTCATAGCATTTCAAGCCCCCAAGAGCATTGGAATAGTAGCATCCTGCAGAAAAGTCACCATTTATCAAACAAAGGATTTGGCGATCAAGCATATAGCTCAGAAAGACAACAGAGCTTAAACAAACCAATGACAGCTCTGAAAGACGTCAATATAATACACAAACATCGATTGCTGATCATTACAATAGTTAGTAGAACTGGTGAATATACTTTAAAACATGTTTTACCAGTAATACAGTATTAAAGACATAGGAAACAAAAACTATACAGCAAATACAACTAACCAGTTATTATGACTAGAGAAAGGTGAGAGAAAGGTGATATAGATCACTCATTTCACCTTGAGGGAAAGGGGCAAGCGATTTTCCGCATGAAGCTTTAAGCAGATCAACATCATTGCCAAATGCTACACATCCATCGGCAGTGATCCCCCAGAACAGAGGAACCTGCCCATCTGGGTCCTGTTTTCTCATCATGCCCACAAACTCCATCAATCACTAAATGCACACACACTAATAACATGATGAGATTCAATTAGGATAATATGTCACTCACCGAAGCAACAAGCAGAGTAGAAGTAACCTTGTCAAAGACCACAAAAGCAAAGCAACCACTGAGGTGGGCAAGCATGGAGCTGGGAGGGTGCGGAGCTCGGTCGCGGAGAGCCTTGTAGGCTTCGATCACCAGCAGCGCCTCGTTGGCAGACTTGCACAGGCCATAGTGCTGCCTCAGACTTCCAAGATTCTCCAGCACCCCCTCAAACAAGCAGAATACATCATCCTTAATAGCAAACAATCTGTTGCACCACACCACACCATTCAAAGAGAAGTCATGAGACATTATTCTAAACAGCCAATCTATATAAACACATATAGGCATGTAATTAAATAATACAAACACATGACTATAAAACCAAAAGGAAGAAGCTTTCTGATTCGGAAAATATCGAAATGGTAGTTTGCAACCATATATCTCAAGCCAAATTCACAGACAATTACTAATTAGATTCTACAAATATATATATATATATATACCTTTTTATTTTATTTAAATCTATGGATGGATAAAGGAAAAGTTATAAAATAAAGTTCCTGCAAAGATATTCCATCAGTTCAAGATCTCAAGAAGCTAATTGCTGAAAAGCAAGACTAGCTACCAAGAAATGGGTCTATAATTCGGGGAAAAAGAATCCTTTTGGATTAGGAATTTGATCTTTTCTTGGAGGAATCGTGCTAGGAAAAAAATCCAAGATAGAATTAGAACAATCTGAGCGCCTGAAGGAGGAGGATCACAACCTAGGGCGAAGGGGAGAGTACTTGTTGGAGTAGGCGAAGGTAGCGAGGGAGCCGACCCGGATTGAGACGGCGTCGTCGGCCGAGGCGGCGAGGAAGCACTGGACCAGCTCTGACGCCCTAGTCTTCGGCGACGGCGTCCGGCTCCCCGCCGCCAGAAGCTCCGCCGGCGCCGACACCACCTCCCCGCAGAACACCCCCAGCATCTCTCCTAACAAAATTACTAGCCCAGCAAGAAGAAATTACTAGCCTTAGGCACAGAGAGAGAGAGAAGTGATGAGGGAAGCTGTTGTTATATAGAGAAGAGAGAGAAGCTTATCCAGTGGGCCCCAAAACATATGGGTCTCCATTTCTTACCAACTTAATAATAATAACTTATCAAAACTAGTATCCACCCTAGACTAGTGATAAAACATTTTTTCCCCTCCAGATTTTGTATATTATCAAAAAGAGTAGCTGTCAGATTCAAGGGGCGGAGCCAAGAGTTTTGTTTAGGTGGTACACCTGTGGGTTTTGTTTTATTAGTGTTGATTGTCTAGATAAGTTAAAATCTAAAAATATTTCATTGAAAATTGAACCATCGAATTAGTATAAAACGTTATTATGTATTTTAATAAACTCCATTCAAATAGCATGAAATCCTCACTTACTATCCTATCTTTCACTATCCTGGAGATGGTGACGGTATCTAATGTCATATTTGATCCTAAATTTTTTAAAATAGCGTTTTTTTACCCTTTACCCTGACAATGTGGTTATTTTTCAGCCAAGTTTTCCAAAATAACATCATTAGCGACAAAATGAGAAACAATTTACGAAATTACCTATATTCAATTCTAGTTCGCAATAAAATAGTAAATATTCAAATAGAAAACAATATTTAGATCTTCCTTCCCTAACTCAATGATTAACTTAAATGTCATTTAATGTTATCTCCCATCACTACGTTATACTCGGTAAAGTGTGAAAAACATAATTCCCACTTAAAATAATCTGTGTTAAATGACAAGAATTACTTCTGCTTTGGTTCACTGCCAGGAACTGCTCCAACAGCCTTCCGCCTGGTCTCTTCGTTCAGCATACAGCTTGTAACTTGGCTCAGTGACACTGCTCCGTCAGGCGTTGAATTGCTGAGCGAGACTATCATGCTCTCCCAAGAGTCTGACAAAGAACTGAGCAGGAGAGATGCGCTCAGATCATCATCCAATACCATCTTTAGGGCCGCAAGTTGATTGACGATGCTCTGGAACTCGTTCATGTACTAGGCTATAGAATCTCCATCCTTATACTTCAGACTCACAAGCTGTCGAATCAAAAAAGTTTTGTTTCCAACGGACTTCCTCTCGTAAACCTCGTGAAGCTTCTCCCATAAACCTTTGGTCGTTGTTGCCGTCGATACGTGGTGGTAGACGCAGTCCTCCAGACCCTGTCGGATACTAGCCAAGGACTTCCTATCTATCTTCTTCCACTCATCTTCTTTCATCTCTATAGGCTTCTTTTCTATTCCATGAAGAGGCTCGTAGAGATCCTTGCAGAATAATAGATCTTCCATCTTCGTCTTCCGTACGTTCTAGTTGTTCCCATTGAGCAAAACCATCCATCCAACGTTGGCGTCCATCTCGCTTCTGCCACATAAACCACCCCAGATGCTTCGGATCGTGATCAGGGACTTAGAATCGTGATTAGGGATTTGAATCCCTCTAATCTCGGAACATGGCTCTGGTACCACTTGTTGGGGATCTAAAGGGTTCGGCGATACCGGAGATGCGTCAGATAGCGACGGGGATGTCGCAGCGGAAGAGACACGACCAAACCAAAGAGACAACACAAGAGATTTACGTGGAAAACTTCCCAGGAATAACTGGAAGGAAAAACCACAGATGGTGGAGGAAGAAGATCCATTGTAAAAGAGGGATGCAGGGATTACAAAGGCTTACTAGAGAGGATGAACGTCAGTCTAGGATCTCAAGAAATCGCTCTCGACTTTCCTGAACTCTCTCCAAACCCTAACTGGCACACACAAGCACACCGCCATCAACACACCTCTTTCAAAGAGGTCAAAACCAACCTTCAAACCCTGGACCTCCTATGGGTCATCACAACCGTCTCAACCAGACAAAGCTACGGGGAGTTGGTCTCGTATTCACCTAGGCTAACTTTAGTGGAGCTTGGGGCCTGCACTAATTAATAGCCCTTACATCACTTGGCTTTGACGTGGATCTCATCCAGGTTATACTCAAAGTGGAATTAGGCCTCTCGATATTAGGCCTCTCGATACTCGAGAGTTCAAGCTTGAGCAGGCTCGACGCTCGGTCGAGGCTCGAACAACCTCGACGCTCGCTCAACACTTTGATGCTCGCTCGCTTGCACCATCATCTGCACTTCCTCGCATTGCCATCAATCCTCATGTGGAGAGGAAAATCTCAACAGCTCCGTCGCTGCCGACACCATCTCCCCGCAGAACACCCCCAGCATCTCTCCTGAACAAAATTACTAGCCTACCAAGAAGAAATAGTAGCAAAAAAAGCATAAGATAGCGCACAGGGAGATATATATTTATTATATAAGGAAGGACGGTTTTTGAAATGTCCCCCCTATAAAACATAAAGAGTGGTTAAGATTTGCCTACAAACACATCCAACGGTCCAGATTTCATCTCAAAATTTCATCCCCTCCAGAATTCCCGTCCATTCCTGCCCATCAACACCCACCTCACTCAGCCTCACCCTGAGAGAGAGAGAGAGAGTGATGGGACGTGAGTCCTATCAGCCGTCCCCTCTCCCTCTCTGTTCCTCTCTCCCTCTCTGTCTGTTCAGCCGTCCCTCACCCTCACCCATCCCCATCCCCGTCTCTCCCTCTCTGTTCCTCTCGCCCGACCCCAACCTCGCCTACGCCTACGCCTACGCCTACGCCTACGCCTACGCCTACGCCTACGCCTACGCCGTCGCCGTCGCCGTCGCCGTCCCCTCTCCTCTCCCCAAGCCGACCTCGCCCGACCGACCCCAACCTCGCCTACGCCGTTGCCGTCGCCGTCCCCTCTCCTCTCCCCAAGCCGACCTCGCCCGACCCGCCGTCAGCCGCGACCTCGCCCACCTCGCCCGACCCGCCATCAGCCGCGACGTCGCCGACCTCGCCCGTCCCGCCGTCAGCCGCGCCATCACCGACCTCGCCCAACCCGAACGGTGTGACCATCGGCCCTCTCTCCGAGAAGTTGAAAAAGGCCGAGGTTGGTGCTTGGCGGCGGCTTGATAGGGAGGACGGCGTTGGGGCTGCGGCGTGGTCGATCTTGGAGGACAACGCAATGAGAAGGAGAGGAAGAAGGAGGGGCGGTGCTGTTGATGGGGAGAAGGTGAACTGGCCGAGTAACCGCGGGAATCAAGGCGAGGTCGGGAGGACGGTCGTGATGGGTTCCGGTGATGGGAAAAGGGAGAGGTGAGAGGTCTTCCACTCCTCCATCCGTTGCAGTTGCTTTTTATGGCATTCCTTGAATTTTTTTGGTGCTTTGAGTTGAGTTTCCATGGCATCCATGGCATTCATTACACAACTGATTTCCAGACATAGAGCGGGGGGGAATCAAGATGTTGGCTCAGGGCGTCATTGCCGGCCGAGGGAATCGAAGGCGGGTTCAGAGTCTGGGCGGTCGACGTCGTTGGCGGCCGGTCGATCGAGACATCCCCTGTGCTCGCTTCCTCCTCCTCGGATCGCCGGATCCGGCCGATCTCGACATCCCCGCTGTCGTCCAAGCCTCGCTTGGGCCGGCTTTGGCGTCTGGGCGTCGATGGCGTTGGCGGCTTCCTCGAAGATATCTCCAACCTCTGCTCGATTCCTCCACCGGCCCCCAGGCGGGCGTTGGCGGCCGGTCGAGGGCGGTCGATGGCGTTGGCGGCCGGTCAAGGGCTAGATCTCCAACCTCTGCTCGCTTCCTCCTCCTCAAATCGCCTGATCCGGCCGATCTCGACATCCCCGCTGTTGTCGAAGCCTTGCTGCGGCCGGCTTTGGCGTCTGGGCGTCGATGGCGTTGGCGGCTGGTCTCATGCTACTTTCCCTCTCCGGCATCGACTACCGCGTTGTCCACACGAGTACAGAGTCTTCAGCGCTCGGAGATGTATATGGATTGGATGGGGAGGGCGGAGGGTGGTGCCACCGCTGTCGCTGACAGGAAGCATCTAGAGAAGTCCTCGCCGTATACCTCAAGGGGTGTCACTGTGGGACGGGATAAGGACCGACTACTGGCCGTGTCCACCTCCCTCAGAAATCATGCAGTATCAATTGATCTTATTCTTTTGATGCTTGCAACACACATGTTGTTTTCAGGTTTTTTTTTTCAATTTCTTCTGTTCAGGTTTTTTATATCCTCTTCATCCAGTCTGTCAACTAGGGAATGAGAGATGAAAGCTTATTATTTTCATGTTTCCTGTATTGAGTGAAAGGGCCTTTGATTGAAAAATATTTTATGTCTCCAATGTTCTGCTGTATTCAATGTGTCCAAGGGTTGCGATTTGCTGGGATACATCCATAGGAGGGATTAGAGATTATTCACTGGGTGGTACCAATCTCTCGGATTCGTGTAAGTTGCTATAATAGTTAATTTCCTCAGGTTTTTGAATTTCATTGATGGTTTTTCCCTTGTTTTTTGTACATAGGAGGGGCAGATGCCTCCTCAATCTTCCCATCCTTGCATAAGGGAGGGAGGGACGGGGAGCTGAGGTTTAGTGGCTGCCATTACTGATAGGTAGTTCAGAAAGGAGAAGATATGAGAGACATTTTAGAATGAGAACTATAGTCAATTAGAACAGGGGAAAAAGGGGTTGGAGATTGCTAAGAGGCTACCTTTGATATTGAATTTGTTTCATAGATTCATTTAATTCATCTATTTTGCAGACACAGCTGATGGTCAGTGCAATTACAAGTATAACAGTAAGTATTCACTGTAACTTACATTGCTACGTATGTCTACTCTGTCAAACTAACTACTATGAAGATAAAATGGTTATAATTAAGCAGGGGACTGCAAGAAGGTCAATGGTGACCCAGGTATGTGTGTGGCAGGAGCAATTCAGAACTACACCAGTCACCTAATGACTTATGGAAGTTCTTCTTATGCATCCCAATGTATGTCACACATAGCTTCACTCTCAATTGCATTAATTCTTAGCAAAGAATGAGGCTTTTTTTGTATTCAGATAATCTCACACAAGGGCTTCTGTTCCTTTCTCACTTCTGTTCCTAACCACCCGGTATGCTTTGTTTTCTTATATCATTTCTTCTTTTTTGTAGAAAAAAGAACTGAAGGTTTTTCGATGTTAAAATTCTTTTGCCCTATGTGTGATGGATGTGATTTACTTTGGTGATCATTAAAATCATACTAAATATGTTGATCTGCAATATGTCTCATTAAATTCATGGATTTTTTGCAATCTATTTATGCTCTTTCCAACAGCCCACACCCCCTCTCAAAATACTATATGCTCATGAATTTTAAAATTGTGGTGTTTTGATAGGCTCTTCGTGTCAAACTATACTGCAGCTCAAGCTCTCTTTACTATTTAAGCGAGGGGCACTACAAGCATTAAACGTTGCTAATCACTTCCTTCACATGATTAAAGACCAGTTTTTTGGGCATGCCCTACTGCTTTTTATTGTATGACTAAGCGTTTTTTTGTAAATTAAAAGGTAACAACTAAGCTCCTATTTGAATTTCAGAATCTGAATTTCAGATTTCTTTGTTAGACTTTTAAGTCATCGCTTATTGATTTCTTAGAAATTTTATAGTAGGTTTTATTTGGTTAAGGCTTATGAAGCAGGGGGGGGTTGACTCTTTTGCAGAAAATATGATCTTGATTCGTTCAACCTGGTTTGGGAACCTCATCTGCAGATGGTTTGTGTGAATTTCAGATTCTGGGTTGTCTTTTACTCTGAAATTTCCAAAAAGTTGAAATTCATATAAATATGATGTTCTAGAAGGTTTTAAGGTTTTAATTTCAGTTTGATCATTGCTTGCAGTTTGATCTTTGTTATGTGGCTAATCACTTTCTTCACATGATTAAAGACCAGTTTTTTGGGCATGTGAAACTGCTTTTTAAATGTGAAACTGCTTTTTAAAGTGTTTGCTTCCCAACTTTGAATATCACGACTTTGTTATTAGTTATTATTAATACTATTCAAAATTAAATAAGTCAGATTCCTCCTCAAGGATGGGCTACTGATTGAGATATATTGTGTTCTTCCATTCATTGTGAGAATTGTTTCATAGGTTTGTTGATATTGGGTTCTTCCATGTTCTTAATTGGTTTTTTGATAATGAATTTCTCTTTTTAGAATAGTTTAGAGTGATTGCATTTATTATGAGCTTCAAACCTTGATCAAGCATATCCTAGCATTTAAAGATATTTGTTTGTGTGAAATATATCCTCTTGAAATGCATAAAGTAAATGCATGCGTATGTGTTTATAACTCCGTATTTGTGAATAATACTCTGTGCGTGTCTTTTATGTAAATCATCGTTCTCTTCTCTTCTTGCAATTTCTGTCGATCAGTTGCCGTGGAGGGGACTGGGTTTGCTGATCGAACTACATGCTATTAGAAGTTATTTGAGAGAGAGATTAACATTTTATTTTTTGGACAATAAATAACCTAGCAGTTTTTTTCATTGTTGATTTTCTATTTAATCTAGCATTTTTTAATGTATGTTGTTTTTTAAAGAATTCTTTTAATATTTTATTTTTTGGACAATAAATAACATAGCAGTTTTTTTCATTAATTTATTTTGACATATTGGCGATTTAACTTGATATTAGAAGAGAGTATAAATCATAATTCCATATGAGTATGTATGTTCACTTATTCAATTATTCCTATTAGATGAGAGTAGGGGTGGCAATTCGGGTTACGACCTGCGAACCCGACTCGACCCAACCCGAAATAAACGGGTTTGGGTTTAGTATTATCGGGTTCGGGTCATGAACGGGTCGACCCGTTTATGACCCGTGATTAAATGGGTCGGGTCGGGTTGACCCGCGGGTTAGACCGGTCAACCCGTTTACCGGTTTAATGTCAGCATGTCGGAGACGACGACTGCCTTGACCCAAGGATGGAGGTGGCGCTCGGCGGCCGGATCTGGCCAGGAGACGGTCGGAGGAGGGTCGCGGTGGATAGAGGGTGTCAGATCGGGAGTTGGGTGGTGCAGGGGACCTCGAGGGTGGCCGCGCGTCGGTGGAGTGGAGAGACGTCGGGGGTGGCGCACGTCGAGGGTGGGCACGCATTGGTGGAGTTGAGAGGGGGAGGGGGTCGGTGGAGTGGAGAGACGTCGGGGGTGGCCGCGCGTTGGTGGAGTGGAGAGGGGGAGGGGGGCGGTGGAGTGGAGAGGGGGAGGGGGTGGCCGCGCGTCGGTGGAGTGGAGAGGGGGAGGGGGGTTGCCGTGGGTGGCCGCAGCTTCACCGGAGAAGGAGGGAAGGAGTGCGTTGCGGCCCTTGCGAGGTAGCTCAGGAGGAAGGAGGAGAAGGCGGGTGGACCGGTGAAGGAATGTAGAGAGAGAGAGAGGAGAGGAGGAGATGGATTTAAACGGGTCAATCTGAACCGGATCCAACCCGACCCGTTTAATAAACGGGTTAGACGGGTCGGGTCGGGTTGACCCATTTATAAATGGGTCGGGTTCGGGTTGATAAACCTGACCCGTTTAATAAACGGGTCAGATTCGGGCCTCGTGCTAAGAAGGTTTGGTCTGAGGTTTTGAACCTGAACCATTTAATAAACGGGTTCGGGTTGATAAACCTGACCCATTTAATAAACGGGTTCGGGTTGATAAACCGGGTCAATACCTGACCCGACCTGTTTAATACAAAGTAAATTATAATATCCGTGATGTAGACACGGGCATTTACTAGTATATATATATATAGAGATATGAGATGAGCGGAGCTGTTGTTATATAGAGAGTAGAAGAGGTGGAGAGAGAGAAGCTTATCCAGTGGGCCCCAAAACATATGGGTCTCCATTTCTTACCAACTTAATAATAATAACTCATCCGCAAAGCACCCTAGACTAGTTTTAATTGCATATTGGACAACATTTTTCCCCCCTCCAGATTTTGTATATTATCAAAAAGAGTAGCTGTCAGATTTAACAGGGGCGGAGCCGAGTGTTTAGTTTAGGTGGTAAACCTGTGGGTTTTGTTTTATTAATGTTGATAGTCTAGATAAGTTAAAATCTAAAAATATTTCAATGAAAATTGAACCATCGAATTAGTATAAAACGTTATCATGTATTTTAATAAACTCCATTCAAATAGCATGAAATCCCCACTTACTATCCTATCTTTCACTATCCTGGAGATGGTGATAGATTATCTAATATCAGATTTGCTCCTAAATTTCTGAAAATAGCAATTTTTTCCCCTTACCCTGACAATGTGGTCATTTTTCAGTCAAGTTTTCCAAAATAACATCATTAGCAACAAAATGTCAATTACTAGTTCACAATCAAATAGTAAATATTCAAATAGAAAACAATATTTAGATCTTCCTCTCCTAACTCAATGATTCACTTAAATGTCATTTAATGTTATCTCCTTTCACTAAGTTATACACGGTAAAGTGTGAAAAACATAATTCCCACTCAAAATAATCTGTGTCAAATGACAATGGTAAATTTATTCTTTTGTAAGAAAGAGAGTTTGCTTATAAAAACCACCGCTATGTTGTGCAGCGATCTAAGACTCGTAACCTCTTGCATGGATAACAGGGGAGGAGCGACGAGGGAGAAAAAAGTGAGCGACGAGGGTTTTGTCGTGGCGGGCCGGCAGTCTTTGCCGGCCTCCCACAACGCTGGTGAGATCTTCAAACGGCTTTCCAGTGTTTGCCGCTGGAAACCAGCGCTGGAGGAGAGACTCAAGGAGGTAGAGATGGCCGAAGCAAGTTTGGCCAGAGGAGAGGATCAGAGTGCTAGGGTGGTGAACCAAGCAGTGACTGGCATACCGGGAGATAACAACAAACTCTCGTATGCTGGAGTTGCTGGAGGTCTTAAAAATCATTCCTTAGTCTCTAAGGAGGAAGTAGACGCCAAAGTCCGGCGAGCAAATGATAGTGTTATTTTTGAACTGTCTGAACTGAAAGAAAGCGAAAAGAGATGGGATTTTGCTCTTTTCGGGAGGTTTGTGGGAGGGAGAATGGACGTCGAGTTCCTCCGGAGGAAGCTCGCCATCCTTTGGAGAACTAGTGAACCATTCTCGGTAGCAGCGATGTCACATGGCGTCTACTTGATCAACTTTGTAACATTGGGAGATATGTCCAAGATCCTGACCGGCGGTCCATGGTCCGTGGCTGGCCGAATGCTTTCCCTTATCAAGTGGCGACCTTGTTTTAAACCCTCTCCGGATTGCTTCAACCGAGCGCCGGTATGGATAAGACTGTCGGATACACCTTCAGAGCACCAGTCCAGGAAATCAGTGGTGTACATCGCATCCTTCGTGGGAACACCACTGGTGGTGGATCTTTCCATGGACTCGCTGGAGAAATGCAAGTACTCACGAGTCTGTGTCGAAGTCAACCTTAGTGAGCATGTGAGATCCGGCATCACGGTGAACGTCGTCGATGAGGGAGTGGCAGTTCGCTCTTTCTACCAAGCGTTCCACTACGAGAGAGTGGTGATCTGCGACTCTTGTGGACGAATCGGACACTCCAAAGGCTCATGCCGTTTTGAACCTGTGTGCCTCCTTGATGGAGCCCCCATCATCATCTCAGCCCCATTCCCGGTGATTGTCGGCTCAGACCCAGAAGCCGTGCCTTTCCGACCAATGGCAGGTTCCCAGAACACATCTACGGCCCCCGATCTACCCAAGATGCCGGCGACTACCGTTCAATCTCAGGCCACACCGCTCCACGCTGACTCTCAGGGTTGGACGGTGGTCGCGCGGCCACAACGGCGACGCAGGGTGGAGGAGAGAAAGGCTACTGATGGGACAGGCAAAAAGCCTACGATAGGAGCTTTTGTCAGACTGGCAGATAAGGGGAAGAGCTTACCTGCTCCTGCTGATGGGATGGGCTGCGGATTGCTGCCGCTTCCCAAAGATCTGAAGCTACACCCTCCTCCCTCCCTCCCATCAACTTCTGCACGGCCTTTTCCTCGGGAGAAACCCTCAGCCATGTTTTCTCCTCTAGACCACGGTGCCTCTGATTCTGGAGGCAGTTCTGCCCTTCTCCCTTGTTCCACCAAACCTCCATCCACTAAAAAACCACCTTCTACCAATTCCATCCCTGTTAGGGACACGTGGAACACTACCCGATCTCCCTCCCTGTTGGCAACCCTATCCTCACATATCCTTCTCTTTGCTGATAAAGACAGAGAAAAAGAAACTCCTTTGCCTGGGAACCCCATCCTCGCCAGACCACTATGCCACGCCAGCACTTCAACCGGTCCCATTACCGGTTGTACATCCAAACCCCCAAACTTTTCTCTACCTCATGATGCGCTGACTTACCCCTCCCCGCCAAACGGTAGTCCTCACAATCCTTGTGTTCTGCTCCCCTTCTCCTCCTCCGATCTCCCTACCTTTGTTTCCCCCAATGGAGACCCTCAACCCTCATCCCTCATCGAGGGAAGTGGAAGAGGTCAAAATTATTGCAAATGCATGTCTGAATATAGGCACGGGGAAACTGCCTCCTCCTGAGCAAGTCCAAGAGGGCTCATACACCTCGACTCATCGCTCTCTCTAGGAGAAACATGATATTGGGTCCTCTATCTTTATTTCTACTCTCTCGGATGGTGACGGCACAACGAAGCAATTGGTGGACACCCCTCCTTATCCACCAGGATTCTCTCCCTCCAGTCCAGTCCTTGGTGATGAAGATACTGATAAGACTTGAAAAGTGCATAAAACACCCTTGTAATTTGGCTTTGTTAGGCCCCGATCAAGGCTGTACTGACTACTTTTCTCCCATTTCAGGTATAACAGGTCCTGCTACGAGCTAGATTAACTTTGGAGCTAAAACAATGTATTTTGGCGATTTTTGGCAAGCCAGATCGATCGGACTCAACAGGAGCGATCGATCCAACTCAACCAGTGACGGGACAATGAATAACAGCCAGATCGATCGGACCCGGCATGACGGATCGATCCAGCACGGGACTTAGTATAACAATATGTGCACGATCGATCCGACTCCAATGACCCGATCGATCCGGCTCGGGCGTTACTAGCAATTAAAAGAGCCAGATCGATCCAACTCCGGAGAGGGATCGATCCAGCTCGGGCGTCAACAGCAAGTAAGGGAGTCAGATCGATCGAGCTCGACTAGACGGATCGATCCGACTCGGCCAGCATTAAAATTCAATGGCTTAGATCTAATCCGTGGGAGGTTGTCTCGGGGGCTATAAGTAGTCGTTGTTTAGGGTTTTTAGGGGGCTTTTTCCAGACGTTTTTGGGGAGAGTTTTCCTATCTTTTCTATATCTTTTCTTCGACGATTCTTTGGAGGAGATCCATGGCGGGAGGAGTTCATCAACTTCTATCGATGGATCGGCCCCTAAAGATGAGTAGCTAAAACCATAGCCATGGGATTCTTATGATGTAACTAGGGTTTTTACTAGGGATTTTTTGGATCTAGGGTTTGTATACACAATTATTTGGCTTTTATGGATTGATTATATTTTCCTATATCTTGGTGTTGTTTTCTTGCTGGATGTATGAATCGTTCTTGTTTGCACTTGGTTCTAGAGCTTGTGTATGCTAGGGCTTGGATTAGATTCCTCCAAATAAGAGGATCATGCTAGTCCCATGATATCTCGGATGAAATCTTCTTCGTGATTAGGGATTGTATAGTGCTAGTCCCACTATAGTAGTGCTAGTCCCACTACGTTCCATCCCTAATCCTTTATGCATCTTATTCGTGTAGATTTGGCCATCGAGATGCTAAGTCATCTCGATCTTACACCTTAATCCATATCTATGCTAGTATTTGCGATGAATTCATCTGAGTAAGAGGATTCATTAGCAGTGAACGTAACTAATCATTCGGTCACTGATATTTCGATAATTGTTCTTGCCGACAAGGAATCCTAAACAGAACTTGTCGAGTGATAAGGAGAACTAGCCATCCACTTATCAACTTTTAAGAAGCCATTCATCGTGTTTGCATGCCCTGATCTTAAGAAGACTTAGTAGATCCTTAGTTACTGATTAAGAATCATGTGGTCTTTTCTCTCATATTCATAAATCCTTTAGTATAAGTTTAGTTTAATTTCAACTTGCAATCTTTTCTCAACTCATTAGTAGGAGATTTGCTAAGTGTTCGATTTCAATCCCTTAAATCCCTATGGACTCGACTCGGACTCTCCACTATCTACTAGTTCTTAGTAGTTAAAGTAGAGCACCGGAATATATTGTAATTTTGGTCAGATTTTTTACGCCACGACACTTTTCAAGTCCTATCAAAATTTTGGCGCCGTTGCCGGGGATTTTTTCGGTGTTTTGAGTTGTTTATTTAGTATAGTTTCTTGCTTATCAGTTATTTATTATATAAAAGACCAAAAATAGTTTCAGTATTAATATTTCCGTATCTTTTTGCGATCAGTAGGTGAAGAACAAAGAGGCATCCTTCCGAGCGGCGAAGGAGCGAACGTCGATAACACGTCATCGAGATTGCACTGTTTGTATTTCTAAACCTTGGATAATCTTTATGATGTGTGGATGAATGATGATAAGGACCCATATCTTTCTCTCACTTTGAAAGAATTCTTCGCTTCTTGTTCTGCATCACATAAATTGTCAGTTTATTCTCCTACTCATTTAGTCATGGATAACCCTGAAGACAATTCTGGACCTAATGACAATCCTAACCAACCTGAAAACCAGGGTCGTAGGGCCATGAAAGATTTTTATGTTCCAACTTCTTTCACTTCTAACTCTTGTATTCAACCTCCGGTAATTGAAGCAGCCCATTATGAGATTAAACCACAATTTTTACAATCTTACCAACCTTCCATGGCTTATCTCATGAGGACCCCTACAATCATATAGAGGAATTTATTCTGATTAGTTCTACAGTGAGGGTAAATAATTTTACCGAAGATGCTTGGAGACTTAAATTATTTTCTTTTACCCTAAAAGGTAAAGCTAAACATTGGCTAGCTTTTCTAGAACCGCGATCAATAACTACGTGGCCTCAATTACAAGCTCAATTTCTTGAGAAATTCTTCCCGATTACCAAGACCAGTGACCTTCGTCATGAAATTTCTTCCTTTAGACAAGCCGACGATGAAGCATTTCATGAGGCTTGGGATCGTTATAGGGAACTCCTTAGGAAATTTCCCCACCACCAATTTCCTCAATGGGCCGTGGTAGAGCATTTCTATAAGGGTCTTAAGGAAAAACATCAATTAACTATAGATGCTGCATGTGGGGGAGTTTTCATTACTAACCACCTTGACGATTCTTGGAGGCTCTTTGAGAGACTTGCTGAAAACACTCAACATCACGCCACCTCCTCTAGGAATAATCTCAGGCCTTCCACCCAATCCAATCCTCGAGGAATTCTTGAATTAAATAAGTCAACCCGTCTTGCTCAACAGTTGATGCATTGAGTAGGAAACTAGATCACGTTCTTACTCAAACAACAAATCAGGTGGATTCATCTATTCCTCCTATGCTTCCATCGTCCGGAGAAATCTGTTTCTTGTGTTCTGCTCCTGGTCACGATGTCACTGACTGCCATTTGGCATGTCATTATCCTGAGTTAGTACAGGAACACATTAATGCCGTTTATGGTCAATCTAAACCAGCTTATGATCCTTATTCCAATTCTTACAACCCTGGTTTAAGAGATCATCCAAATTTTTCGTGGAGAACACCAAGCCAACAACCAAATTCTTTTAATTCTAGGCCATCCATAGGTGCTCAAACTACGATTTATCCTCCAATATTCCAATCATCATATCCTACCAACTCTCAAGGCCAAACTTCGTCAGTTCGACCTCCATATCGGCCTTTTCAAAATCAAACATCTCAATCTTGGGGAAATAAACCGTATGTACCTCCCCAGAGTCAAGGACCCCAAAATCACTCAGCTCTTCATCCACAACAACAAAATCAAGGTCCACACAACGATGAGTTGACCCAATTAGTACACTCTCATTCTCAAACTCTGGCAAAGATAGAGGCCCAATTGGGTCAATTGGCTAATGCATTGTCTAGGAGAGAAGGTGGACAATTACCGAGTCAGTCTATTCCTAATCCCAAAGGCCAACATCATGTAGACTCATCGCATGAACAAGTAAAAGCTGTGACTACCCTTCGTAGTGGTAAAACTTTTGTCAATATTGAGCAACCTGAAGGAACCACAGATAATCAAGAGTTACATGCATCTCCTTCTCAGACATCATTAGATAATAATTCACATGCATCAAAGGGACCCAGTTCATCCTCTGACACTCCGCATTCGAATCCTCATGATTCCATTGAAGATTCACATGCATCACCAAACATGACATCATCTAATGAGAAAGAACCAAATCCCATGACGTATATCCCTAAGGTTCCTTTCCCTTAAGCTTTAGTCAATCCTACATCCACTTCATTCAGAAATTCAAAATTAGATGAGATGATGGAGGTGTTTAAGAAAGTGCATATTAATCTTCCTTTGCTTGATGCCATCAAACAAATTCCATTTTATGCCAAATTCCTCAAGGACCTTTGCACACATAAACGACAATCTAGGTCACATGTGTCTAAGAAGATTTTCCTGACCGAGCAAGTTAGCTCAATTCTTCGATGTGATCTTCCTCCTAAGCTCAAGGATCCTGGCACCCCCACAATCTCATGCATTATAGGAAATCACAAGATTGATGGAGCACTACTAGATTTGGGTGCAAGTGTCAACCTCATGCCTTACTCCTTATATTCTAAGTTTGGTATAGGAGAATTGAAACCTACGACCATGACCCTACAATTAGCTGATCGATCAATTAAGACCCCAAGAGGAATCCTTGAAGATGTTTTGGTTAAGGTTGATCAGTGCGTATTTCCGGTTGACTTTGTGGTGTTAGACATGGAACCTGGAGTGCAAACTAAAAAATCAGTCCCTATAATCCTTGGCCGACCCTTCTTGGCTACGGCCAATGCTTGTATTAACTGTAGGGATGAGTTCATGACGGTCACATTTGGTAATATGGAATTACGTTTGAATATATTTCATGCTTCAAAAAATCATGCGTATGACGATAACTGCTTTATGGTTGATACCTTGGTTAATGAGGATGAGGTAACCAGTTGTATTGATGATACATTACCTGTGTTGTTGTTGAATGATGATACTCCGTGTGGGAGTTTTGAGAGTGGTTGTCACATGTCTATTGTGGTTGAAGACGATGTTTTTGAACAATATTTTTCACATGTGCATGAAGATGTTTTGAGTACGGATGTAGTGTTTCCGGTTGTGAACAATGGAAAAAATGATTTGAATGGTTTTGGGTCGGTTTTCAAGTCTGAAAATGACAACGTTTTAAATGATTTTAACGATCTTGATGTCATTACTAATGTTTGTGGTATCTCCTGGAAAGAGCCTCTCCTTGAGCCTTTACCTCCTACATCCTCAATTCCGGCTGTACCTTCTTTGATCACACCACCATCTTTGGAATTGAAAACGTTGCCCTCCAATTTAAAATATGCCTTTCTTGGACCTGAGTCTACCCTTCCAGTAATTATCTCTTCTGCATTAACCATTGATCAAGAGCATCAATTACTCGATGTCCTTAAACTGCATAAAAGAGCTATAGGGTGGTCCATTGGTGATCTTAAAGGCATTGATCCTTCGATTTGCATGCATCGTATACTCTTAGAGAATGAAACTAAATGTGTACGGGAGATGCAACGCCGACTCAACCCTCTTATGAAAGATGTTGTAATGAAGGAAGTAATTAAACTATTAAACGCAGGGATAATATATCCGATCTCGGACTCTAAATGGATTAGTCCTACTCAAGTCGTTCCAAAAAAATCTGGTATCACAGTGGTTAAAAATGACAAAGCGGAGGATATCCCAACTAGGCAGACCACAGGGTGGAGAGTTTGTATCGATTATAGGTGTCTTAACGCTTTAACTCGTAAAGATCATTTTCCATTGCCCTTCATTGACCAAATTTTAGAACGATTATCAGGTCAAGCCTATTATTGTTTTCTTGACGGCTACTCTGGGTATAATCAAGTGGCCATAGATCCTAATGATCAGGAAAAGACAACCTTTACATGTCCTTATGGAACATTCGCATATCGTCGCATGCCCTTTGGCCTTTGCAATGCTCCAGCGACATTTCAACGTTGCATGCTTACTATCTTCGGGGATATGATTGAACAGTTTCTAGAGATATTTATGGATGACTTCTCTGTGTTTGGCCAATCTTTTGACTTATGCCTGGAAAACCTATCCAAAGTCCTTGCTAGGTATGAGAAAACTAATCTGGTGTTGAGTTGGGAAAAGAGCCATTTTATGGTTACAGAGGGGATTGTTCTCGGTCGTGTAATTTCAAGTCTGGGAATTGAGGTAGATAAAGCTAAGTTAGAACTTATTTCTAAACTTCCGCCTCCTTCGTCAGTGCGTCAAATTCGGTCATTCTTGGGCCACGCCGGGTTCTATCGGCGATTTATTAAGGATTTCAGTAAAATCTCCCGACCGTTATGTGCTCTATTGGTTAAAGATGTTCCCTTTGTGTTCGACAAGCCTTGTCTTAGTGCCTTTAATATCTTGCGTGAGTCACTCTCTTCAGCGCCTATTGTCCATTCTCCTGATTATAACCATCCTTTTGAAATCATGTGTGACGCGTCCGATCATGCTGTAGGTGCTGTTTTGGGACAAACTATCGATAAATTACCTCGTGTCATTTACTATGCTAGTAAGACATTAAACGACACTTAGGTAAATTACACAACTACTGAGAAAGAGTTACTGGCAGTGATCTTTGCCTTAGAAAAGTTTCGTTCTTATCTTCTTGAGTCTAAAGTTATAATTTTTACCGATCATTCAGCCCTTAGATATCTTGTCTCCAAGAAAGAGCTTAAACCTCGATTAATCCGTTGCATTTTTCTTCTCCAAGAGTTCGATCTGGAATTACGAGATAAAAAGGGAGCTTTAAACGTGGTTGCCAATCACCTGTCTCGTCTTCCTGTCGATGTCATTAATGATTCATCCCCGATCGATGATACCTTTCCCGATGAATATTTACTAGCTGTTGATCAAGCACCGAAACCATGGTTTGCACATATCGTAAATTATCTTATTTCTGGATTCACTCCTGCTCATTGGAATAAACTAGATCGAGATAAATTCTTTTCGAAAGTTAAATCCTATGTATGGAATGATCCCATCCTCTTTAAACACTGTCCGGATCAGATTATGAGATGTTGTGTACCCGAATCTGAAATTATCTCCATTCTGACTTCATGCCACTCTCATGCATGTGGAGGGCATTTTTCAGGCCGTCGAACCGCTGCCAAGATTTTTCAGTCTGGTTTTTATTGGCCCTTGATTTTTCGTGATGCTCACAGTTTTTCAAAAGCTTGCGTTCGTTGTCAACAGTTAGGTAGTATTTCGCATCGAAATAAAATGCCAAAAAATCCGATTATTGAATGTGAAGTATTTGATGTTTGGGGTATTGATTTTATGGGCCCGTTTCCTCCGTCGAATGGCTACATCTATATTTTATTAGCTGTTGATTATGTTTCGAAATGGATTGAAGCCATAGCGACTAAGACCAATGATCACCGAGTCGTTGTCAAATTTCTTCATTCTAACATTTTTTCTCGGCTTGGTCATCCTCGAGCTATTATAAGTGATGGTGGATCACATTTCATGAATAGGTATTTCCGTCACACTCTCGATAAGTATAATATTTCCCATAAGGTTGCCACCCCATATCACCCTCAGACCAGTGGGCAGGTAGAGGTGTCTAATAGGGAGATCAAACGCATCCTTGAGAAAGTCGTGCGGTTGGATAGAAAGGACTGGTCCATGCGCTTGAATGAAACGTTATGGGCATATAGAACGGCATTTAAAACACCCATAGGGATGTCCCCATATCGGATGGTCTATGGTAAGCATTGTCGCTTACCAGTGAATCTCATGAATAGAGTGTGGTTAACTATTAAAGACGTTAATTGGTTACCTACGGGTCAGAGTGCTCGTCTGCTCCAACTCAATGAGTTGGAGGAAATACGTAATGACGCCTATGATAATGCTCTTATCTATAAAGCTCGAACTAAGGCATACCATGATCGGTTCATTAATCAGAGAACTTTTAATGTGGGAGATAGGGTGTGGTTATTTAACGCTAGATTACGGTTTTTCCCAGGAAAACTAAAATCTAGATGGACAGGCCCATTCGAAATCACTCGAGTTTTTCCTCATGGGGTTGTTGAGCTCCGCCATCCTAACTCTGATTCTACCTTCAAAGTGAATGGCCAAAGGTTAAAACGATACATAGAAAATCCTCTGACCTTAGAAGCCACACAACGGTTGCATGAACCAATTCCTGAGTAGGGGCGCCATCATTGAGTCGAGCTCGAGACGTTAAACCAAGCGCTTGATGGGAAGCAACCCATCGTTTATGTGTTTTTCTTTAGTTTGGTTTCTTTCAAGTTTTCTTTGCATGCTTGCGTCTTTTCTATTTATTTGCGTACTTGAATTCTTCTGGTCTGGAGAGGTCTATATTTTTACAGGGTTCCTAGCGACTGAATTCCCAGATTTTTGTTGCATTTTCTCGCATTTTGGTTCGACCGATCGATCTAGCCAAGCAAGACCCGATCGATCCTTCTTTGCGTCAAGCATATTTTTCTTCATACCGTAGTTCGATCGATCCGGCCTGGCGGGTCCGATCGATCCGAGGTGAGTCTTTAGTCTTGACAGAGCATGGTGTTTTTGCCTCACCATCACCGGATCGATCCGTCTTTCCCTCCGTCTTGGCTTTACTCCTGGCTATATAGGATCGATCGGGTCTTGGGAGAGGGATCGATCCGTCTTGTGCATTTAATCGTGACAGAGCGTGGTGTTTTTGGCACTACGCCTTCCGATCGATCCCTCTATCTCTCCGACAATGTGTGAAACTAGTTGCGAGAGTAGGATCGATCTGGCCTCGCGGGTCCGATCGATCTGGGGTGGGTATTTATTGGTGACAGAGAGTGGTGATTTTGGCCTTGCACTTCCGATCGATCCTTCTATCTGTCGCTCTCATTGAGTTTAGTTGAATGAGTACGATCGATCCTGCTCAACGAGTTCGATCGATCGGGCACATTTATTAACTATTTGTCATCCGCTCGCACCGATGCGACCATGTGGCGATGGATCGATCTACCTGTCCTAGGCCGATCGATCCTGCTCAAACCTTTCGAAACCTTACATCTTTCGCGCCGCTGTCGTCGCCGTCTTCAACACGGACTCGATTATGAGTTTATCCATACTTCTTCGCCGCCTTTTTATTCTCATCCTTACCTCAACTATGATTCCTACCGAGTGACCTAGTTCGATTCTTGTTGTTCCGCGGCCGCCGTAGTCCATCCCATCTTCGGCGTCCGGCTTGGGAGTTCCGCCATCGTCTCTGCTCCCGGCGTGTTCCTCCAAGCGATTTTACCGTTCCGGTAAGAGTCCCACACGTCTTCTTCATATCTCCTCCGCATGTGTTTGTCTCGTGTGTGTGTATGTCTACGGTGGAACCCATGGTTTTTGCCATGGCTTCCAACCAATGGCGCCGGCGACCATTGCTGACGTCCTCCGCATTCCTCTTGCAGTTTCAGTGTTCGTCTAACCCGCTGTTATGCATGTTAGCCTTCTCTTCTTCCTTCAACCGTTTACCATAGTTTTCTTGAATCTTTCCCCCTCCTCTGTTCCAATCTGTGTAGTTCTTCCGTCACTCCGTGATGGATCGATCGGCCGCTGCTAGTCCGATCGATCCTGCCCTATCCAGTCATTCTTCGTCTTCTCTTACCAATTATCTCGGATGTAGGGTTACTCTCAATGTCTACTTCCAGCCACGGGTCGTCGGAGCCCGAGTTTGAGCCAGGTTCTCCGTTGTCTCAAGCTTCAATGTTCTCATCCGATGATGACTTCGCAGACTCAGCCGACTCGAGCCGACCACCGTCGCCGCCGGTAGTCTATTGCTACCCTCCTCGGGACGTACCTGATCCTATTTATCCTGCGGAATCGGTTATCAAATATCCTGTCAGTGTCGAGTTTTTTTGGACCGCTACCAGATCCTGATCTCTTTGCCCGTCTTGTTTATGCTATTCAGCACGACCCCGACCTCGAGGATCCGTGGGTCACTTTCAGATTGCCAGATGGGTACTTTGTCGTGGTGCCTCCGCGTTCTCTGATCGATCCAGAGCTTCTATCGCCAGCAATCTCCCCACCAGGGTCCCCATATGCCTCAGATGATCCTGATCGCCCACTGTTCCAGTGGTCGAGCGAGAGTGACTCTGCTTACGAAGAGCTCGATGACGACACGGACGACGATGACGACACGGACGACGATGACTAGATTTTAGGACGATCATATTTTTCTTTTTAGGATTTCTGCTTTATGCCTTTCTAGTTTGAGTTTGTTACTTGCTAGCTCTCTCTCTTTGCATGGTGAATTTTGGCTTTGTCGTGTTGCTTTGTTAGTTCATTAATCAACGTGGGATTCGGTTGCTTGGATATAGTGTTATGATTTTTGTGATGCACCGTGCATGCCGCGAATGATTTGCATAACTGCCGTCCATTAGGGAAAAATTCCATGAGTTCCACCTACTAAAATGTGGTTGGCGGGAGTCGGATCGATCGGGCCTATATCGACCGATCGATCCTCCTCACTTACCGCGTTTTACGTTGTGCATTGGCTGATTGCCGCGTGGCCGTCGATCGATCCAGCCCCAACGGACGGATCGATCGAAGTCGCGTCGTTTGGGGTTTATAAGCGGGGGTCGATCGATCCTAGGGCATGATCCCCCTTCGATCGATCCACCTTGCCTCATTTCCGTTTCGCTCGGAGTCCGCCGATCCTCGTTCTCCCATCCGACCGTTGCTCGGCCTCACCTCCGGCAAGACCTCCTCACCACCATCCTCACTCGCACCACATTCCCTTCCTCCGGTCTCCTTCCCCACTCACGGCCTCGCCGTTTCCTCAAAACCCATTCCACCTCTCCGCCCGGGGTTCCTTGCTTTCCGTTGATCGTCGCCGGCGCCGTTCCTTATATTCATCCCTACCATGGTGCGCGCGAAGAATGTCACAAAGAAGGGTCTGGGCGGCAAAGGGAAAGCCGCCGCCGCTTCTTCTTCCACTCCTACGGCCAGACGCCTCCCCTTGACTTTGGCTTCGACGAGTGCTTCTCCCGCAACATCCGCCTGTTCGCCGAAATCCTCTTCTTCTCCACCTCCGTCACGGCCGGTCCGTGCCTTGAGAGCCCCACCAGCGTCGTCTACGGCGGCCACTCCTTCGTCCAGCAAGCGGAAGGCGTTCACTGTGGCTTCCTCCTCTCAACAACCTCAGCGGCCAACCAAGCGCAAGAAGTCCCAACCGTCGACTGCTCCGACCGATGTCCGCGGCCTCCATCCTCGCTGGCAGCGCGACCTCAACCTTGAATACACCTTCGACGTCGATTTTTTCCGCACGGTCGAGCACGCCCAGGACTCCATCGCGACCTTGGAGCGCCGTGGTCTCCTGCCTGTGTGCACGCCCAGCTCCACTGTCTACCCGCGGCTGGTTTGCATGTTCTATCAGAACATGCAACCTATTCCTTTTGGGGATGCGCGCGACAAGGATACATCCCGCCGGTACGCGTCTCAGGGATTTACTTCCATGATCGACGGTGTAGAGGTATCGTTGACTCTCAGGGCGATCTGCGATGCATTGTTGATTCCGAAACGCTGCCTGGACCTTCACCGAGCGACGGTTGATGAGCTTTACATCCATGAGTCCGACGCGTACCTGTTTCTTCATCCGGGCCGTCAGCACATCGACACCTTTACTCGCGCTGAGCTGCCAGCGCATATGTGGTTGGTCGATGATGTCCTGCGACGGAACGTTTTCCAGATGGGGCATGATCAGTATCGGTCCGGAGATTGGCTACGCATGCTGTGGCTGTTGGCCAAGGATTGGGCGATGAGTATCCCGTAGATGATCTTGGAGGACATCGTCCTGTTCTATCAGAAAACGGTGCTGGATATGCGGCCAAGTTACGACGACGCCGCCTGCCCACATCCTCGGCTTATCTCCGCGGTTCTCCAGCGCCAGGACCGAGTTCTAGAGGGGGAGTTGACCATGTCACTTGATGCACTCCATGCGGCATGATTTTGTTCCGCCACCTGGAGCAAGGTCCTCGGTCACATGAGGAGAGCCGGTGTTTTTCTCCGCCAGCCAAGCCCCAGCCGCGCACATCATGCACCAGAGTACGGGCCGGTCGACCACCCTACCTTGGGCGAGATGTACAGAGAGTTCCGTGGTGAGTTGGCGCACATACACTAGTGTTTGGACGCAGTGGACGCGCGCGATGCCGCTTTCCGTGCAGACTTCTCGCCCTTCCGCACGGACCTCTCCTACATCCGGGCGCGTCTTGACGACCTTCACCCGCCTCCGCCTGTGCTCGCTATCGTACCTTATCGGCCACCATCCTACCCTGAGGCCCCACCCCACCCTTGAGTCTTGTACTTAGTTGCTTGCTTCGCTTACCTGTATATCTTTTAGGTTTCTTGCATCTTAAGCCGTGTGCTGGCCAGTTTTGACTTTTGTGGTGGATGGACTCACTTTTGTACTAGCTTGACATTATATTTACATAGCTTTTTGGCTTTGGGGGGGTGTATCCTGGGATTGCGGGAAGCTGATTGTGTTGGTCTATAGCTGTGTGTATGTGGATGAATGTGATTGATTATTGTGTCTTGCAGGTGGAGCTTAGGGTAGTTTAATTTTTCTTCCCTCTTGTAATGAATGGTTGTACAACCCTTGTGCTTACTGCATAAATAGAGGGAATGCTGCTCAATTTTTCTCCAAATTTATGCTTGTTCCTTACATTCCATAAATGCAATCACGGGGTATTCCTTTTATATTGTTACAGGGCATCTATGCGGTCGCATGCACACCTGGGAGCCATCACACTATTCCTTCGTTTTAACACCTAACCTTGATCTGCTATTCTGTTGTCTTTTTATCATCAAGGTTACGTTTTCGTATGCAGCATCTCAGGTTATCTCTACCCTATATTCTTGGCTTTCTTTTTATGACTTAGTGTAATTGAGGGCAATTACATTTAAGTTGGGGGGGTAGAATTCTAGGAATTTATAGTTATTTATTTTAGGATAACCGAATTTTATACATCCCTTATAACGTGTCAGACGAAGGAAGTTATGATGGTTATTGATGAAGATGCATCATTTAGAATATTATTCAATTGCTTTTGTAAGCCCCATGGCTCATCTTGTCAAAAAAAAACCTCTTGCATGCTAGTGTTGTTGGGATTCGGGGGGCTGACATAGAAACTCTATGTCAAGCCCTGCCATAGAGGCCCGGGCCAATTTAACGAGGACATGTGGATTCCACCCATTTGAAATCTCTTCTCTTTTCTTTCTCTATATATTCAGATATATTTATATAATTGATTATATATATGTATACATATTATGTATATATATGTATATAAAATAAAAATATATATTACTCACATACATATAATATATAATAATGATATAGATTATGTGTCTATATATATATATATCATATGTATGTTATGAATATATAATTAATAGATTTCTTATGTGTGTTCTTCTATATATATATGTTTTATGTATATGACATGTATGTTATTATATGTATTCATTATATATATAATGTATAATAGACATATATTCATAAAGCACACACATATATATTCATTATATATATTTGGATATATGTTATGGATATGTATTTAGCAATGTATGTATGTTATATAATGGCTTCACTTCGGTACGATATGTTATGAAGCTCTTCTATAACATACATACATTGCTAAATACATATCCATAACATATACACACACATACATATATACAAATATATAATGAATATATATGTGTGCTTTATGAATATATGTCTATTATACATTATATATTATATATTATATAAATAATAATATACATACCATATACATAAAACATATATACATAGAAGAACACACATAAGAAATTTATTAATTATATATTCATAACATACATATGATATACATATGCATAATCTATATCATTATTATATATTATATATATGCTATATATATTTATTTATTCTATATACATATATATATAATTAATTATATAAATATATCTGAATATATATATAAAGAAAAGAGAAAAGATTTCAAATGATGAAATCCACACGTCCTCACTAGATTGGCCCGGGCCTCTATGGCAGGGCCTGACATAGAAACTCTATGTCTGGCCCCCGAATCCGTGTTGTTGGGTAGGAAGTCACATACGACGTCACAAATACTTTCTACTTTTACAAATATATAATTTAATAAATATAAGAATAATACGATATTTGATAATTTTTGAAGAATTTTTTTTCATATTAAACTTATTTGAAATTTAATTGAAAACTCATGATCTTCTAGCGTTCTTGTTAGAATATACAAAACAGACAGTTTGCATATGAAATCTTTACTTATAACTAGTTATAAGTTGAGAATTCCAACTTATAAGAAAATATATCCGACTAAATGGCTTTCTTTATAACAAAAACATAAACAAACAATCTTAAGTTGTAAAATGAAAATAAATTCCACTTAAACTTAGTATGTAAAATTTTTATTTTTGAGATTCGAATAAAATAAATATTCTTGACCTGAGCAAGTTACATTCAATACACCGTTGTGGAGCATGTGAAATCATTTGAAAGCTAACATTTCCTTATTTAAGGTTATTGCATCTGTCGATAGAACAAGTGGCAATGCGGCATAAAATACAACAGCAAACAAATAAATAAAACACAACACACAATCGCAAACAAATAAATAAACACATCACACACAATCACAAACAGACATACAATGATGTTCTAGACCTAGAACTATCCTATTCTACACTCAAAACCTTAACCGCAAGCCTAATCATATCCTTGGGACCTACAGCCTGCTCTGACACCAAGTTGTCACACCCCGACCCCCGCTCCGGGGCGTGAGGGACCTAAACCTATTCAATCATCTTTGATGCATTTATATAATAATTTTCACAACTAATTTGAACAATTCTATCAAAGGGGCGACATAGTAATTTCTAATAAACTACTAACCATAACAATTCTAGATTAACATAAGAGTAAACAAGATTACATAATTATACAAACCTCTGAATTATACAATTTACTCATCGAATACAGATTTATAAACATCTAATCCTCGAAGAGAGAGATTATACATTTCATACATCTATCAAAAGTAATCTATAACAAAAGGAATTGTTGAAACTGCCAACACCTCAGGATCCTCGAGCACCTTCTGAAGTCACTGCGCCACCAAAGCTTGTCCTGCGGAAGAAGAGCTTACACATGCATTTGCAAACGCAGCCCGGGTAGGAGTGACCAATAAGCTCAGTAGGGTTCTACTCTACGACACACATAATGAAAGGGAACTACAAAGTCCCGGGATTCCATCTCATATTTAAGGGAAACTCACGTCACGCCCACCGCCTACCCCAGGGCACACGCTCTGTGACTAGAGGTGGCAATTCGGGTCATGACCCACGAACCCGATCCGACCCGATCCAAAATAAACGGGTTTGGGTTTGGTGTTATCGGGTTTGGGTCATAAACGGGTCGACCCGTTTACGACCCGCAAATAAATAGGTCGGGTTGACCCGCGGGTTAGGTGGGTCAACCCGTTTAATTTTAATATCACTTAGACTTTTAGGGCTAATTTGAATGTGATCTCATCTCATCAAGAAAAATTAAAAGAGGTTGTAAGTTTATTGTTTACGTTGGATGGTTTGGATGTAATTGAAACAGGTTGTAATTTTATTAATTAGTTGATAATTTGTTGCTTAATTGTTGTTAAACGGATCGACCCTGCCCGACCCGTTTAATAAACGGGTTAAACGGGTTGACCTGTTTATAAATGGGTCGGATACGGGTTTGGCCTTTGGGTCGAGATATCGGTGCTCGACCCGACCCGAACCCGACCCGTGAACCTGAATTGCCACCCCTATCTGTGACCTCCACTGTCAACAGTTGTCCCTCTCTCTGCAACTAAGCACTGAAATAAAAGGGCGTAGGACACAGGGTGACACGTAACTTCCCCCAACACAGATACTGAGACTGAGACTGGATCCCTGGGCGACCTCTACAACTTAATCAGAAATGATTATAGCATAACAATCACGTCCTAGTCCTTGCTACCCAGCCCGGTCCTAGAGTCAGATCCCGAGCTACTCGAGAGTCTCGAATCGGTGAAGACCCTATTCACCCACACCCTAACCTTATGCTCTAATGCAAACAAGATGCATGCAATGCTCAGGCACAAATAAAGAGATATAAGCATGCAACAGAATAATATATCAGTATACAGGGCTAGGCATAGCTTACAGCTAGCCAAAGTGTGAGGACATGCCCCTCTACTCCTGGGTCGACCGCTTGGGTCGGGCCCGTGGATCGTTGTGGACCGCAAGGGAAATTTGGTAAATTGCTTCTTGTCGGTTTATTTCACACCCGCGTGTGTACACACTGACTGTGTTTGTTATAATGTATGTTTAGAACGGTTAAGTGGACCTGGGATCGAAAGATCCAGGCTTGGGCTAGCGTTCTAGCCCAAGTCTAGCTTTCTGCACCCAGATGATCGATCATCCCTTGTTAGGAGGATCGATCATTTGGTGAATGATCAATCATCCCTTGCTGGAAGGATTGATCATTTGATGTCAGAGAGTTGCGATCGTCTTGAAGGATCGATCATTCATAGTCGGTTCGTTTGTCTATAAAATGGATGCGACTTTCTTCTTTCAATTCTTTTGAAATCCGCCGTCCCTGAGCTCAGAGCTGGCTGGATTTGGAAGATATTGAAGGTGATCATTAGCTTGGCAGCTGGGATTGAAGCTGTGCTAGTCTAGGTAGGGATCCTACCTACTTTCTTTCCGATTTTGTGAGGTTTGAGCTTGGTTGTGCTTGTTTGAGTAGATCTAGCTGTATGCTTGTTGGTTTTTAGCATGCGTACCGGTTTTGGACTCGTGGTTATTCGTACTACAAGATCCCAAGGTTTTGTGGGATTTGGTAGAGTTTTCTGACGGTATTTCTCGCCGTCCGGTGGCCGGAAAACCCATCAGGATCGATCATTCTGGAGGAATGATCGATCTTCCTGGTTTGGTCAGGCTTAGCCCAAGAAGGATAGATCATCTGGCGAGTATGATGGATCATTTCTCCTTGAGGATAGATCATCTGGTGATAATGATCGATCATCCCTGGGCTTGCATGGATGAGGTCCCTGGTCATGTAGGTGATTGATCTTCCTGGAGGGAAGATCGATCCTTTAGCTTGGTGATTGATCTTCCTGGAGGGAAGATCGATCCTTTGTAGCTTGACAGGGACTGAGTCTTCCCTTTACGAGGGTGATTAATCATCCCCATGAAGATGATCGATCCCTCGTGTGACAAGGAGGTGTTTTCAATGGCTTTGCCCACGGTGCTTCGCCTATGCGTTTTTCTCTATAACTTTATAAACTGGTAAATATCCTTGAGCATGTTAGCCTCATAATGAGGGGTAGTGGTGAACCGGGAGAGTGACGACTCTCAGGATGTTAGATAGCATGTTGTACTGCTAATCTTGTTTGTCGGGGATGCTTCCCGTAACATGCTGTTTTTTGGTGAACTGGCTGCAATTGGGGGTGTTACCACTGTAGCAGTTCCTTGACCTGTTTTACTGTTCACCACCCCAGGCCGGCAGGGTGCCGAGCCCAGACCTTGTTTCTTTAATCGTCACATATGTTGCATGCTCGTTTGCCTTCCTGCGTATATGCATAGCATGCATTCTGTTTGTGCATTAGATGCATAAGAATAGGGCACGGGCGATTTGTAGGTCGCCGTCCCGAGGCTTGGAAGGTCGGATTTAACCCTAGGACCGGGGTTGGGTAGCTTGGTTCAGGTTTGCATAGTGGTGTTTAGTTGATTTCGATGATAGACCTAGATGACTTGAACACTTGTTGATTGATGATTGTAGAGGTCGTGTCAGCCTCGAGTCGGGCTCTGAGGTTTAGCCGATGTCCAGTTGTGACGACTTTTGAGTAGAGGATGTGCCTACTAAGCGGTATCATTACCTACCAGCAGTGCCGGTTACCTGCTTGTAACTCAGCAGTGTTGTTTTCCTGCTTACTGAGCGTGACCCATCATGTGACTAGTTCTTCTAGAAGACCATGATCGTGAACCTCAGGGACACGCGGTGGGGTTATGGGGCCCCTGTGTACTCCCAGGCCTTACTAGAGGGTGACACTGTTGCGTTTCCCTCTTCCTTCTGTGTCTCATAGTGTAGTTTTCCTACTGAGCTCAGTGCTCATTCCTACCCGGGCTGCATTTTGTAGGTGCAGGTGTTAGCTCATCTTCGGTAACCCCTACCGGGCAGTTGGTCGGCGGTGCGGCGGCGCCTGACGGAGTCTAAGGAGCGGTGATCTGTTATTTCATAACCCTTATATAGGTAGTTTCCTACGGGAGAGTATTATATTTGTACTTTATCTTTCCCTCTTCAAGATTTTGTATATTACACTTTGGGTTTTGTAATCTTTAAGCTTGAGGTTTCTAAATCTTTAATTTGTAATTGAGAGCTTTTTGATGAATTGTTTAGGGAGACCTTTAGGTTAGAGGGAACCTTCGCCATTTTTCTTTCCGCAGTTGTTAGGTTCCAGTTCGCGTCGCCTGGCTCGGTTGGGCTTTCGCGGGTCGGGGCGCGACACAAAGGGTAAACATAGCAAGGGTCCAAAGAAATAAAGATCTATCTAGCAAAGAAATTATAACAAACACCCAACAGACGAAAATCTGGCATTACAATGGCGTCTACAGTCGTCAACCGCAATTTTATACAATGGGGATACAACCTCGGCCAACCAACACACAACAGTTACAATACACATTAAGTAGGGCACACCCTCGGCCCATCTAATTATCTAAACATCCCAAGAGACATGACTCCCATGGTTCAACCACAAGCCTCACGTAGGACTCGGCCACACATAAGGGCCTACATATATATACATGTATATAACATACTACAATTTGAAGTAAGCTTCTAAGTACATGAAATTTACGACAGAATACACGCTCATTAGCGAAATACACACTCATATAGATGATAGACTTGATGGTCAATTAAATGCTAATTAGACAAGTAAGTTACTAGTTAAACCGGCAAACCGATATCGAGGGTTCAAACACCCAAAACCTATCAAATCTAGCTTGTAAATCCTATATGTTACTAAGAACATCAATTAAGGGTATTAAGTGAATTAAGCATGTAAGATTCAAATACATAGCCATATGTGATTAACAAAATGTAAGCCGATAATAAGTAACTAAGAAAATAAGCCGATAAACCGTGCAATTAGCCGTCGCAATCCAACCAACTAATCATGATAGTCCTAACCAATTCTAGGAATACTAACTGCATGTATCTCGAATAATCAAACATGGTAAAACATCGAAAATCCACTAAAAAGCTAAATTCCGGTTTGCTACAGTAAGCCCTGGTTAGAGGCGATGAAATCTTATCAATTCGACGTCCAAATGCGTCAACCTTCAAATTAAACTTGGGTAGATGTATCTCAGCATGTTAGGGACATGCAAGCCAAGTATTAGAGCTAATTGATGTCTAATTTCCACATAATTTACTAATCATTTTCTTAATTTCAGTTCTGCAACAGCTTAGGAAACAATTCACCAAAAATCATATATAAATCCAAAAATCACGAAGCCAATGGCAATTGAAAGTAGATTCAAAGATCTACAACCTTCAAGATGAAGGCTTCGTGAGATTTCTCACAGAATAGCACCAAAACTGAATGGAACATAGCTGGACAGAGAGAACACATAGTTGACAACAAATCCGGGATCAAAGCTTGATTTAACCCTATCAAAACCCCATGAATAATCAATTAAACCTAGCTCAGGTAATATTTAAGCATAGGGAAGCAAGATAGAAGAGGAATCACCAAAAATTCGTCAGATTGAAACCCTCACGATCAAATCCAAAGCAAGGAACATAACCAGTCAACAATCAAACATGAATACGATGAAGGAAACAACCCACAATCACAAGTAGATCCTAACCAAAGTAGGAAACCCTACCTGAGAGCTCGAAGAAGATGGGATCTGAGCTTCCCGACGCTATCCCTGGTGCTGGAGCTTGGCGGCGGCGGAGAGATGACGTGAGGTGGCCGGCGGAGTTCGTCGATCGGCAAGGAAGAGGGCTTTCCGATGACCTCGGGAGAGAGGGATGGAGGATAGAGGGTCGGATCTGAGAGTAGAGGAGGCTGGGGAAATCGAGAAAGGTAAGGGGGAGCTCAGGGAGGAGCGGCGGCGGCAACGGTGGAGAAGGAGCTCTGGAGAAGAGAGAGAAGCCGGCGCGATTGTAGGTAAGGGAGAGGAATGGTGGGTCGTGTGCGGGCACGGGGAAGAAGGAAGGGAAGAGAGAGAGAGAGAGAGAAGAGGGTTAAGCCACTTAAGTGGCTTCGCCGATTCAGATGAGCCAACTGATCGAATTGAATTTGATTTGACTCCAAATTATGATCTCGTCGCAATCTCGTCCGGATTTGACGATCACGAACGCTCCTACTAGATCTATTCAATCACTTACATCAATCAAGGCTGTGTGTGCACTATGCGGGTGTGAAACCGACCGCCAAGGAGTAATTTACCAAATTGCCCTTGGGGTCCAAAAGCAGCGATGCGATCAACCGATCGCAACCCAAGGCCAACCGGGCCAAACCAACGAAGGCAAACCCTCGACCTAACGCGGTCGGACCGGGTCGGAGGAACAGGTCGTCAGATGAACACACACATTAATATGACTAGGCATGCAACAACATGACACACTATCATAAGAGGTCTCAACATGAAATAAGCAAGAATGGTAAGTATTTAAGCCCTCTAACGGCACACTAGCATTCCAACATACATGCAGACATGCCAAACCATTTCCATAACTAAACATTCAACAATGGCACACCTTCGACCTATAACTAATCATTCAACCAAACAATCAATTAAGGCACATTGTCGGCTAATATACAACTAAACATTTCCAAGGGGCATAACTCCATTATCAATTTGAAATGTCTTGAACTATAATATATATATATATATATATATATATATATATATATATATATATATATATATATATATATATATATTATATAGAAGGAAGAGAGGTTTTTGAAATGTCTTAAACTATAAACATAAAGATCGGTCCAAATTTGTTTACAAAAAGATCTAAAGACTATGATTACATCATCAATTTTGAGATTCCCACTCAAAATTTTATTCCCACCAAAAACTCCTGCCCATACTCTCATGGGAGGGGGGGGGGACTGAATAATCAGCCGTCCCATCCCCTCTACTCATCTCTCACCCTCCTCTCCTCTCCCCCATCTCGCTCTCTCCCTCTTTGTTCCCCTGTCGACCACACCTAACCCGTCGGCTACGCCGTCGACCTCGCCCCACACCGTCGGCCACGGCCAACCCGTCGTCAGCCATCTCCCACCCCCCTCTCTCACTCTCTTCCCTTATAGAGTGAGAGACCTCGCCCCTCGCCCCATGTCGTCGCCCCATGCAGTCGACCTCACCCTAGGCCGTCGGCCACACGATCACTCTCTCTTCCCTTAAGAGAGGAGCTCCCTACGTCGTCGGCCACGCCCCGACCCCTGAAAGCGCAACCGGACCGGGGACGCGAACCGAAACTTAACTAACTGCGGAAAATATGGCGAGGGTTCCCTCTAGTCTACTGGTTTCTCTAAGCATTCATCAAACACCCCCAATTAGCAATTCTAGAATTAACATAAACCTCAAACTTAAAGATTATAAATCAAGAAGTACAAGTCTACAAAACCCCGAAGAGGGGAAATCATGCACAAACATTTATACACTCCTGTAGGAGGCTAACTATACAAAGGTTCTGAAGACAGAAAGATCACCACTCCTCAAACTCCGTCAGGTGCCGCCGCACCGCCAACCAACTGCTCGGTAGGGGCCACCGAAGAGGAGTAACGCCTGCACCTGCAAAACGCAGCTCGGGTAGGAATGAACAACTAAGCTCAACAGGAAAACTACACTACAACTCACAGAATGAAAAGGGAAATACAATAGTGCCGCCCACTAGCAAGGTCTAGGTCTACACAGGGGCCCCATAACTCCACCGCGTGTTGATAGCGCTTTAAAAGTATTGTGGCTTAACAAGTTTACTCAAAATTATAAATTTATAATCAAACTACTAACTAACTACTTTAGGGGTAACTAGCAGTGAGTCCGAGTCGAATCCACAGGGAATATGTAGGAAAATAATTAAACTACTAAACTCAATCTAAGTATTTCTACTAATAAAATGAGAAAAGATTCAGAATTGAAGTTAAACTAACTTTATACTAAGAGATTAATAAATGCAAGAAAAGGTACCAGGGAATTGTTAATCAATAACTAGGATTCTACCAGGTCTTCCTAGGATTAGAACGAGCTAACCAAACTGAATGGTTTTCCTAATGGTTGATAGGTGAATGGCTAGTTCTCCCTATCACTCAACAAGTTTCGATTAGGATCCCTTGTTGGGGAAAGCAATTATCTAAAGTTTAGTGATCTAATTGTTAGTTATGATCACTGCTAATGAATCCTCTGATCAGGATGAATTCATCACAAGAAAATAGTATAATATGGATTTAGGTGTAAAATCAAGATGGTTCTAGCA
Organism: Narthecium ossifragum; assembly: GCA_963920575.1. NCBI lineage: Eukaryota > Viridiplantae > Streptophyta > Magnoliopsida > Dioscoreales > Nartheciaceae > Narthecium > Narthecium ossifragum. The sequence continues at coordinate 17,677,194 of OY986965.1, forward strand.
ACTTGAAGTCGCTCAATAGAATGTATCAAGTATTAGCAGTTAATCTAGTGGTTCTAGCACTAGCGTAGTGCTACTAGCACTTACGAAATCCCTAATCTTGAATTAAGATGAATAACGGATTAAGAGTTGGTCATAATGGTTCTAGCATTACATGTAATGGTCCTAGCATCACAAGACTCTTAATATCGAGAAGGAATTCCTCACATCCATGGTTCTAGCATGAATGCTTTGATGAGAATCTCTAATCTCAAGCCCTAACACGCTCAAGACCTAGATCTAGGGCATAAAGGAACAAATCATTCATCCACTAATAATAAAATCATATCAAGTTCATAAATAAATTAAGATCAATCGATACAAACCATTCAAAGAGGTATATAAGCCCTAAATCTTAGGAATCCCTAATAGAAACCTAGTTACATCATTAGAATCCCATGGTAAAAGTTTAGCTACTCATCTCCAGGGTTTGATCCGTGGATGAAGGTTGATAAAGTTCTTCCGCCATGGATTTCCTCCCAAAAGATTCTAAAAAGAAAAGTCTAAAAGTGGAAGAAAAAAAACTGTTCTTCCCGTCCAAGAGTTCTGAACCCTAAAAACCCTAAAGATGCCTATTTATAGCCTAGGTTACACCTCCTCCCAGATTAGATCTGGGCCATTGGTTTTCTTCATGAATAAACAAATGATTGATCATCAAAGATATCAATTTCCCAAAAATCAAATCACATATCCAAAAATCAAATCAATCGGATATCAATTTCCCACTTAATTTCGCAAATTAAGCTCACTTCCCTGTTCCAGGACAGTCCGGAAATTAATTCACCCAAAATCACACATAAATTCAAAAAATATGAAACCAGTTGAAATTGAAAGTAGATTCAATGATCTATAACTTTCATCTTGAAAGTTACTCGAGATCATGCTCACACAACTCAGAAATCGAGCTTGAGCTTACCTATTCATCAAAGAACATAAAACCGACAAAATCCGGGAATAACTTGCTAAAAACCGGATAAAACCACTATCAAATCCCATGAGGCTTAAATCAGTTACTAAGCATACATCAAGGAACTAGTTTGTGCAAAGAAATCCATGGATTAACCAACCAAACCCTAACTTTTACTTAAACGGAGGTTTAAGGTAGAAACCCTACCTTAAAACGATAAATCCGCCGTTAATCCACCTTGATCCGCCATCCTCCCTCGTCGTCGCCGTCTCGAGCTCGTCGGAGAGCCGCCTGGAAACGTCCGACGTCCACCGTTCACGCGCGACGAGGAGGGAAGGAAAAGCCACAGTGGATAGAGGGAAAGGAGAGGAGGAGGAGGAGTCGGGGAGGGACGGTGGCCGGCGACGGTGGGAGAAGAAGCTCCGGTGAAGGGAGAGAGGCCGGCGCGGTCACGAGAAGGGAAGAGGAGAAGGTGGGTCGCCTGCGGGGGAGAAGAAGGAAAGAAAAGGAGAAGGGGAGAGAGGAAAAGGGTATTTATACTAAAGTTCTGTTTGATCTCGGTTGTCCGTTTCGATCTTTCCCAATCGAGCTCCAATCTTTCGATCGAGATCGCCTATAAGGATCTAATCAATCACATTCATCAATCTAAGATCGTATATGCACTACGCGGATGTGAAACCAAACTCCAGAATGGCAGATTACCAAAATGCCCTTGGAACTGCAACGATCGAAACAATCGTTGAACAAGGCCTAGCAGGCCAAAACCAACCAAGCCAGACCCTCGACCTAACGCGGTCGGACCAGGTATAAAGGTACGAGTCCTCACAACCTATCACCCTTAAAGGAATTTCATCCCAAAAATTCGGTAAGGGTAGGGCCGAAAACAACAAACAAAAACAAAGCACACCTACACAAAACAAGAAGGGTTAGCAAGCTCGCAACAAAACCCAGTTGGATCCCAACTAAGTCTGGCAAATACAGTCCTCTGATTCTTGGGTTGGGATCGATTCCAAATGGGTCGGACAGATTCAGCCTTATGTCCTTTGGGTTGGGATCGATCCCAGCCAGGTTGGGATCGATCCCAGCCATGTTGGGATGGATCCCAACTAGGCGGATACAAAAAACTCCAACGAAAAACCGATCAAATCCCTATCAAATGATGTCAAAACACGATGAAACTTGGAGCATAGAACATCTAAGCATACTAGTAGTGAGAAATCCACAAAGCAAGCCCAAACCAAACCATTATGGCCTAAACTAAAGTTTAGAGGTTGAAAACCTTACCTTAATCAAAGTAATCATCTCCCAAACTTCACTAATCCAATATAGGGTAGGTAGATTGGTGTTTCCCCAAGCTTTGGCCGTCTCCTGGCCGCTGGAATCACCTCCCATGATCTCCCAAAACCCCTCTCTCTAAAACCCTAAAGAATTGGGAAGAGGGAAATGGGAGGGGCTAAGGGTTTCAATTCTATTTATACCGGAGGGTGCCACTTGGCATCCATCTAAGCCACTTGAGTTTATCTAGGGTTTAGGAATCACATACATCATCAATTAGGCCCATGTGTGCACTAACACGTGCTCCGGAAAGGTAAATTATCAAATTGTCCTTCAGAGTCGCAAAGAGCAACACAATCTCCAGATCGCACCCGATGCGAAACAAAGTCAATCTGAGCCCATGGATCTGACCTACGCGGTTGAACCATATATATAGAGGAACATATCCTCACAAAGAAATTATGCAGAAATGTTTAGATCACATGAAGAAACAAATCACAGATATTTTTGGTATATCTGACAAGGCGTCCAACTGCAACATCAAGATGTTCAAAATCCTAATGATGATGAGATAGGACCAGAGTTTTGACCGAATCTACTTCAAGAACAAATCCTACCTAACAAAGGATCGACTACTGAATTAAGTTCTATTAGTGTTGGCAGCCAGAGCTCATAGACAGGGCCAAATCGTCAACACCACTCGAGCAATTGCAAGAATATCTAGTATACGCAAGTGGCAAGACCCATGAGACAAAAATGTTAGCAATCACAACAGACAGATTACAATTGCAATCAAAAGTCAAAATTGAAATAGTGCATAAATAGTGTTAAATAATACAGAATAGTAGCTGCATAGTAAAAATAAAAACAATGCAATTGTTAACAATCTGTCGAACTCCCTTTTCAATAAATAGCTATGTTTGTAAGAGGACACACTTCGGTGGACCTCCCTTAAGCTCTCTTTCTCCTTTCCTTCTATCTTGTAAAATTCCAAACCTTAATATCTCACGGGCATCTGAAATCGTAAGTGTTCTAATTCGCAGTTTTATTTTCGCACGTTCGCAATTTTGAGCTACTATATTTGTATTTAAGTTACATAATTCACCCTGTTCGCTATTCGCCTTTCACCCATAATTCGCCTTATTCGCTATTCGCCCTTCACGTGTCAATGCGACATGAAACCAGTGGATAATATATTCCAGACGGCTATATATTCTAATAGAAACGTGGCAGTTCTACAAAAATCAAACATGAATTATTGATGTGGTGCCGCCCATAGAATCTAAGCAGTTTGGTGGCCCACGGTTTTGGGATCTGGATTGGATCGAGAAAAAGGCAAACAAGTTACATTCCAGTGGGGCCCAATGGCAGCACCACTACCGCCATTTCATTGGTAGTGATTTATATTGGGATTCTTTGATTGGACTAACCATTTTGGGGGTATTTGGTGGTTTGCTATTATTCTTTGAGTGTGACACCCACTCACTCATAGATACAGTAGAGTTGTGTAACTTGTATTTAGATGTTTTCCAGCCAGGGCCGGCCCAACGTAAATTGGGCCCTAACCAAAACATCAAATAGGCTCTCGTAAAATTTATATTAAATAAAATAAAGTAATTATTTTTTAAAAATATTCTAAGTTGTTAAATTGTTATGAAGTTCTATATTTTTTATATTATACCATAAACTAGAGCAACAATTTGCCAAATTTCAAAGAGAACAACCGAGCAAGAATGTGAAATCAAAAGATAATAGGAAGATAGAGATGTACATGCATGTATCGAGTATAGAAAATTGGTTCAAGATATAATAAAGATGGAGAGATCAAAACATATATTTTGAAGATAAGTAAGACGGGAAAGAGTTTGAGTAGAGAATTAATAGAAAAGTAAAAAAGATGACAAAAAAGGCTATGATCAAATGGCTTTAAACTTATCACAAATCACCGTCTACTTCTTAAAAAAAAAGGGTAAATTACCATTTAGTACCCTCAAGTTTTACCAAATTAACGATTAAGGCCCTATACTTTCAATTTTAACAACTAAGGCCCTGGACTTGTTAAAACATAACAATCCGAGCCAAAGCCCCGACGGCCGTTTGCCATCCTAACGGCTACTTGTCACGTGCCCGTCACGTGACAAGTTGCCGGGCTTTAAACGGGCGCGGGAGGATTGGGGGTTAGGGTTCCTCGTGCCGGGGCTTTCGGAGGGGTGATCTCGCCGGCCGGCCATCGGATCTTCAGCTCCGGGAGGCTTCAAGGGTGGTTTCTTCCCACATTTGAGCTCGTAGGGCTTCGATCCCGCTGCAAGCCGTCCTTTTCGAAGCCACGTTCCCACCCCGCAGCCAGGTCTGAGGATCCCAATGGGATCACACCTTCAAAGCTTTTTTTTCCTATCTTCTTGTCCATGTTTGTAGATGCATTGCATCTTTTGCCCACCGACAGCTCTATTTCCTATTGTTTCTGGCCATCATCTCTAAATCTTAGGGTGCTTCTTTAGTGTTTTTATTTGTATTGGGGTCCCGTGCATGCTTCTTCTAGTTCTAGTTGCATGTGGTCCCATGGAGGCTGTGTTTTTTAAGAGTTTCTTGTGGTTGTGGGTGGTCCCATATATGCTGTGTTTTTTTAGAACTGCTTGTGGTTGTGGTCCCATAGATGCTGTGTTTTTTTAGAGCTGCTTGTGGTTGTGGTCTCATAGATGTCACTTGTAGTCCTAACATGCTTGTACTGATTATGCATGATTGTGATATTTGTATGCTATTGCTGATATATGCATGAAATGTATTTGCATGATGGCATTTTTTAGCTGTGAGATTATTCATGGAGGTCAGTTATGCAAGGGTCAACCTTGCTTATATAAAGGAGGGAAAGTCATGTGTTTGACAACTGTGATGCTGATGAATTTGGGTTGATAGAGTTGAAGGACATGTTACAGCAGTTGAAGTGCAATAGTTTTAAGAATATATGGTACAGAGATCCTTTGAGTTCTAATGGTAGAGGTTGGAAAGATTTAAATACTGATAAGGATGTTTTGGATATGGCTATGTATGCTAGTGAGATTGGATCAATCTCGGTATATGTTGAACATGACAGTCTAAGTCCAAATGTTCATGTGGATGATGTGCCAGTGACTGAGGCTAATGCAAAATGTCCTGAAGACTTTGTAGATGAGACAGATGTTGAGGGTCCTTGTCAGGTGGATACTGATAGTGACTCTGATCATGTGCCTTATGATCCAGATGTAGAGAGTAGCAATGCTGAGGAAGATGATGAGGACAAGGAACATTACACCAACATAAACATTGATATAAATTATTTTGGTAAAGGCTTGGGGAAGGCTGGGAAGGCACAACAACAAGAAGCTGAAGATCAAAACAATGGGGGTGGAGGAGATCAAAACACTGAGGGAGCAGCCAGATTTGGAGAGATGAAGCATGTGAGGAATCTGATTACTTACCTAGTGATGAACTCATTAGTCTAGATGGCTCATCAAATGAGGAGAAGGATAAACAGAAAGACAAATTTCCAGTCTTTAGAGAGGCTACTGATATGGCTGGGGACATCCAACCAAAACTGGGAATGCTATTCCCTAATGCAAAAGTGTTCAAGGATTACATAAAAGAATATGGAGTGAAAGGTGGATATGGGATAACCTTCAAGAAAAATACCCATAAATTGTAATTGCCTGCAACCAGAATTATTGATGGATCAGGTCCCATTTTGAAACTGTATTACTGTGAACCTGATATGTAATAGGCTTGGTTTGAGTTTGCTGTAAACTATGGAAACATAACATTTTGAATGGAATTATTGTCATTATGCAGTTAAAGGCCAGGTCCCCTTTTGAGCATTTTCTGTATTCTATCATTGAATTCAATTATTACTCAGTTATGCATCAGATTTGTCTTGTATTGACAGGATTGTATTAACAGGATTGTATTAACATGTTTACAAGAATTGACATGAAACCATACAGTGCATCCTTGCTTACAATTATGTACAAGAGGTAAGTTCCATTCAAGAATGTACAACAGAGATCAGTTATGCAACAGATTTGTCTTGTATTGACAGGATTGTATTAACATGTTTACAAGAATTGACATGAAACCATACAATACATCCTTGCTGACAATTATGTACAAGAGGTAAGTTCCATTCAAGAATGCACAACACAGATCTAGTCAATTGTTCCACATCATCCATACATATATAGGTAGACGCCAAATGTGAGTACTACAAATCACACTCTTCAATTGGGCACATGCTCACTATTACAAAAGTGAGTACTACAAATGACACCACAATTGTTAGCCACAAAAAATTCTCCCTACTTTTCATCTTCTTCAGCTTCACCTCCAGCTTCTTCACCTCCATGGTCCACACTTCAATTATAGATAGGTCTTCGGCCTCTTTTGCTTTATAGTTTTACAGTTCAGCCTCCAATTTCTGATTCTTTGCTTCGAGTTCAAGGATCACTGTATTGTCACCTTCACAACATGTATCATTGTCAAGCCAGTAAAAGAAATTGCATCCTCCGTGATCCTGTATAAACCATGGACATTGATTGATCTTTAACCATGACATCAAACTCAAAAGATAACCATCAAAATATTGAGGAGTAATGTGTTTTTTAACAGCTTACATTGTAATTGGCACATCCCAAAAACCTTCTTCCAGGGTTTTAGGTTGTCCAAGATGTTTTCATCCTAGCCTTCTTTCCACAGTAGCAGGTAGGGAAATTAGAGGGTGAACTGCTTGATGGCATTCTATGCCAAATGAATACTATTAGAGAGCTGTCAGTGGGCAAAAGATGCAATGCATCTACAAACATGGACAAGAAGATAGGAAAAAGAAGCTTTGAAGGTGTGATCCCATTGGGATCCTCAGACCTAGCTGCGGGGTGGGAACGTGGCTTCGAAGAGGACGGCTTGCAGCGGGATCGAAGCCCTACGAGCTCGAACGTGGCGACGAAGAGGATGGCTTGCAGCGGGATCGAAGCCCTTGAACCCTCTCGGAGCTGAAGATCCGATGGCCGGCCGGCGAGATCACCAGATCACCCCTCCGGAAACCCCGACACGAGAACCCTAACCCCCAATCCTCCCGCGGCCGTTTAAAGCCCCGGCAACTTGTCACGTGACGGGCACGTGACAACTAGCCGTTAGGATGGCAAACGGCCGTCGGGGCTTTGGCTCGGATTGTTATGTTTTAACAAGTCCAGGGCCTTAGTTGTTAAAATTGAAAGTATAGGGCCTTAATCGTTAATTTGGTAAAACTTGAGGGTACTAAATGGTAATTTACCCAAAAAAAAATTTAGAGTAGTGTTTAATAGATGCCATAAATTAGTTATTACCTTTTGAAACTATCAACATAAACTTTATGGGCCCCACTTTTTAATTTGGGGTTTAGGAGCTATTAAGTATGCCTTAAATTTCATGTTAGCTTTTGTGGCATTTAATTTGAATTTATTTTGTTTAACTTGGGACTATTGTGTAATAAATTAAACATATTATTAAAATTACAATTAATGTTTGGATTCATTAATCACTGCATTTGGGGCCCTCTTCTAACCCAAGGGCCTAGTGATTGGGCCGGCCCTGTTTCCAGCCAAATCTATATATTTTCCTTCTTCCGTTATAATAACTTTGATATTCTACGTCTTGAACATTTTTGTCCGGAAAGATATCATCTTCAATGTCATTTTCTAAAGGATAGGATCTCCATGTAAGAGAAAAACATTGGTTTAATTCCTCCAAGTGACATTGTGCGGCAAGGGCAATTGCCCACCGCAAGTCAGGATCAAAAACTACAATTTTGACTTAATTTAAAAAAATTCTGAATAGGATCTGGGTAGGACTGACCTCCGATCTGATATCAGGGCCATCGGGTGATGTTCTATTTGATGAATTTGCATACAGTAAGAAAACTATAGACTTTTGTTGGTCAAACAATGTACTCGAAAATGGATATGTGATCGCCATGCATGTGAGGTGTGTCAACTGTTATGCATGGATATTAGAAGGGAATGTGGATTCAGTTCTACCTCAATTAAGAGGACTTTTGTGGAAAAACTTAAGTCTAAATGAAATTGGATTTTTATAGCTTTTAATGATTTAATTATCACTAGATGAACTGGGCTATCCTTGAATATAGTTGCACTACTCCTAGAGTTAATGTTACGGCTAGAAATATTGGACTACTCTTAATGATGACTATACTACTACTGAGAAATAATTAATCTACTCCTAAGAGTTAATCGAGCTACTCCTAAAAGGTAATCGAGTTACTTCTAAGATTGATTACACTAGTCCTAGAGTTAAAGAAAGCGAACAAAGTAAGGCAGGAAAAACTAACTACTTATTTTCATTGAAATAACAACTGATGGATTACAGCTCCAAGGAAGACGAATGGTAGAAAAATCCTAAAAGTACAGACTAGTGCAGTAGCTAAACAACCAGTAGTAGAAAGGTTCTGATTGCAGTCGGGCAGGGTTTTTCCTCTGTCTTCAAAGCTTTTATACTCATCACCGCCTCCATGTGGCTAGTCGTCGTCCGTCTTCCACGACTAACAACCCACAACCTTCCGTAATCTTCCGTAATCTTCATTGTGGCCAGTTGATCTTTGGTTCCACTTCCTATGCTCCCGCTTTTTAGGGGTGGTTAGGTAGATTGTGGGGATGTGGCCCATGTGCCATGGTGATAGTATCTTGGCTTCGAGGTATGCACCTTCAGCATTTAAAGCTCCATATAGTGCCTTGATCTCGAGGTTACTTAATGCCTTGACCTCGAGTGCCTCGACCTCGAGGTTGTTGAGTGCTTCGACCTCGAGATTGTTTGGTCTCCGGCTTGGTTTCGTGTTGATGATCCAACCTTGAGGTCGTCCGGCTCCGGGATCAATATCCATGTGGAGTGTCTTGCCCTCAGGGTTGCTTAGCCCGGATTTGGGAAGCTTCGAGTATCGTACTGTTGGATTGCATTGTAATAAATGCATAGACGGCGTGATGATGGTAGTTTAACATGGGTGCCGAGTGGCATTTAATGTGCGTCTCGTCCTATTAGTCGACGCTTCTTTTCTCGCGTGGTCTTTGTAGGCGATGGTTCCACTAACCTTATCGATGGTTCGTTCACCTGTTGTGTCTGTATGATGCCACAGTCGTTACAACTTCTAACTTATTGATCATCATCATCATCATCATCATCATCATCATCATCTATATATATCATCATCATAATATATATATATATATATATATATAGGGAGATTATCTAGAGGGAACTGGTTCCCTATCTCTTGTATAGAGAACGATGTACAGAGCGAGGCTTAACAAACCCCCCCCCCCCTCCCCTTATCCACTCGTGATCCCCACTCTCCCGTGCCCTAGACATTGCCACTGCCGCCGACCAGCCTCTGGCACCGATATAGCAGTTTGGCATCGATAAAACTGTACCAAAATCCATACAATAGCAAAAAGGAGTGTCTCAACATTTCCAAGAAAACTGACACATGAAAACAATAAGCATTGGATCGAAGCAAGATTTCTTTGCAGCAAATCCAAAAAATTCCAGTAAAATTAAATAAGAGCTCAATTAGCTGATGCAATCTTAGTTGCACAAAGATGGAGCATGGCTGGGATCGGAAGAGAGAGAAAATGAAGAACTATCCAATGATCCAGAAAACATCCAAAGTCTTTATACATATATATAGTGTGTAGACTCAATAGAACATGCTATCTAAGAAATTGGAAACCAAGAAAAGAAATTATACGCAACACAAAGATCAAAAATGGCAGAGCAGTGACTTAACAACAACAACCTTCGACAATGGTTGCATTCATTGTCCAACAAATCCGAAGAAATCCACTCTCTAATCTAATGAACAATTCCTAAAGCCCTCGACAAACCCACTCCATAATAAAAAGGAAAAATCCCCAACATACTAGAAAGGGGTGAGGCCTGCACTCCTCGTCCAACGGCAGTCCTTGTCCAAAGGAGGACGGGGTGTGGCAGTGGCGGCGTGATAGCTCGAGGGTGGATGGGGCGAGGCGTCGGCGGTGGTCGTGGAAGCTCGAGGGCGGCGCCAGAGGCTGGTCGGTGGGATAGGAGAGGAGGAGGGTTGCCGGGGGCGACGTTGGTCGGCGGAGAAGCGGCGGCAGCACACTAGGGTGGAGAGAGTTGCGATGGGGCGACGTGATGGTGAAGAAGGGAGCAGGGCGTGGCGACGCGATGGCAAAAGGAGGACGGGGCTCTTGCGGCACGACGGCGAAGAAGGGGGGACGGGGCCCTTGCGGCGTGATGGGAAGAAGGTCGAGTGTCGGTGAAGTGGAGGATCCTCGGCCAAAAATCTCTCAAAACCATTGTCGTATGAACCACACAGCGTCGTCCGCCACGGCCCCTCCCCGTGAACGCCATCCACGGTAACGCTGACTTCAATGAGAAGGACTCACACCGTCCTAGAAACGTCAGGCCGACATTGACAATGTCGATCGACCTCTAATCTAGCGCTGCACCGCCGCCGTCGGCGCGGATCACGAAGGCTCTGTGGACATAGGGTTGTCGGAGGCTGAGAGGGAAGCTACAATGAGCACCAGTGGTTTGGGGGGGGGGGGGGGGGGGGGGTGTTCGGAGACGGCGTGCTCGCGCATGGGGTCGGGGGTGGTGTGAGGAGCGGAGGAGAAGTGGCGAAGAGTGAGAGGCGGTTGGCAAGAGGGGAGTGGATCGGGGAACGGGATATCGGGGAAGTGGGGAGTGGAGGAAATGGCTCGGGGAACGGTCTCTCGGAGAAGTGGGGTGAAGATCTATGGCCACGCAGGATCACACGTAGGATTCCGCATGGGACATAGAGGTGACAGTAGGACAAAGCCGATAACTGTCATTCTATCTTATAAGGATGATATATATATATATATAGATTATCTAGAGGGAACTGGTTTCCTATCTCTTGTATAGAGAACCAGCATCCAGACCGTCCGATCTCATCGGACGGTCACGATCTACAGAGCGGGGCTTAACACCCCCCCTCCCCTTATCCACTCGCGATCCCCACTCTCCCGTGCCCTAGACATTGCCACTGCCGCCGACCAGCCTCTGGCGCCCCGTCCACCCTTGACCTCGACCTTCTTCCCATCGCGCCACGTCCCGACCCCCTTCTTCGCCATCGCGCTGCAAGGGCCCCATCCTCCCTTTGCCATCACGTCGCCATGCTCTGTCATCCCTTCTTCACCATCACGCTGCCCCATCGCAACTCTCTCCACCCTAGAGTACCGCCATCGCTTCTCTGCCGACCAACGTCGCCCCCGGCAACCCTCTTCTCCTATCCCGTCGACCAGCCTCTGGCGCCGCCCTCGAGCTTCCACGACCACCGCCGACGCCTCGCCCCGTCCACCCTCGAGCCATCGCGCCGCCACCGCCACTCCCTGACCTCCATTGGACAAGGACTGCCGTTGGACGAGGAGTGTCGTTGGATAGGGAGCATCAGATGATCTCATTTGCCTGATTGAGTTTGGTGAATCCAACACTTAAACTTATTTTGGTTTCCGATGTGATGACCTGCTGTTAAGATCAAGCTTTGGAAAAATGAGAGGTTGCTCGGAAATCGTTCATCATATTTTTCTTGTAGACGATTAGCAGCTTGATTGGTAGTTTTCAGCTGTAAAATTAGGATATCTTTTTTAACCAAGCCATTTGGCTCATTAGTAGTCCGCAATGAGAGGAATTACTGAATACTTCATGTCTGATTCATCCATGTTCATGGGTGGAAATCTAGTTTTCTGTCTTCTTTTTTCTTATACAAGATTCTGTACTAGCTGGGCTAGCCAGATAAATCTGAATTGGAAATGGAAGGTCAATTTTGTATGTTCTGTATGAAAAATAAATGCCAATCACTGTCCAAAGGTTTTTGCACGCAATTTTCATCCTAATATGTTTCCTTACATTGGCTAGCTTAGAAAATGTCCTTTTTTTTCTTCTGAAACACTTGATGGGTATTTTGGTCTCTAATACCTGGATGGGTTGCCGAGGAATAAAACACAAATACCACTGGATTAGACTCCTCAAGATCCAAGAATTAGCTAAGTGCTGAAAAATTCCTTAAAAAATTGTTGTTTGGCAGTTGTTGAGATACAAATCATTTTCTACCTTTGAAATTGGTTGCAAACTTTTCCCTATTCTTTGATGTTATAGTCAAGTAGGTCTTTTTGTGCACTCGGGGAGTTCATAGATACTTCCGTACATGCTATAAGTTTGTTGCTTCATTCCTTACTCTAGATATTAGTCATTATGATGTGATTCAACAAAAAAATTTTCATCTTCTTATCTGATGATTATGTGGTCCAAATCAGGTACAGGTCTTTAAACGCAGGAAGGTTCCCTACAACTTCCCATACTCGGCGACATATACTAGTGGTTCCTTTTATGTTGTAAGACAAATCATCCAGGAATTGGTGTACAGACATAAAGCATCCCCTCCAAACAAGATAAAGGAAATTCAATTGGAGAAAGTTGAAGTAGTTATGTACACAAGTTCTGGAGCTATAGAATAACCTGCATCATCTGAAGCACACAAAATGACAAGTGCTGCAACAACAAGAAGCTACAATCCTGATAAGGATTTGGATGTGAGCCCTAAACAAATAACAGTTGACACATGTAGTGTAGATCTGGATGTGAGCCCTAAACAAATATCCACTATTACTGTTGTCGTTGTTTGAAACGGAAACATATCCATCGAACTTGAATGAGTGATCGTGATCTTTGTAATTTAATCAGTGTTCATTATTTTACGTATAGCTCTAGTATGAATGTCAATGAATTAAGATTTCAATATCCCATGTATACAGATTTTTACATTAAGTATGAATTTCAATATCCAATGTTCATGTGTACAATCCTCTCTTTTTTTTAGCAATGCGCTTTATACTCTCTGTTTGTGTACAATTCCTCTCGTGTTCCGAGAATACAACATACATTTAAGAAAACAACAACATACATGGAAGAAAGACATACATTCAAGCTTTCATGTACTACACTGTTTGAGTACAAAACTGAACATATTAGAAGCCCAAAATTGATGACAAAACTCATACAGATGTTTGAGTACACTGTTTGACAAAACTGATGACAAAACACTGTTTGATTACAAACTCATACAAACCACAGTGAATGTTGCTTATGTGCCAAAAGAATCTCACAGGTGCTGCAGGTAATCAACATATGGAAGATCTTCCGAAAGCATATGCACATCATGCTTGCACTGGCCTATGTGGTCTAGAGTTGATTGTGTCCAGCATGTCTGAACAAGATCACCAGCCACAGTGAATGTTACTGGGAAATCATGCTTGCACTGGCCTATGTGGAATATGATGTGCTTTCTCCTACATATGACAATGTGTATTCTCCATGATTAGTACCATATTTAACCACACAATGTGTATTCTCTATGAATTTCAATATCCAATGTTCATGTGTACAATCCTCTCTTTTTTAATTGGGACCCCTGTATACACCCAGGTCCAACTTAAGGGCGACACTGTTGCGTTTTCCTCTTCCTTCTGTGTGTCGTAGTGTAGATCCCTTCTGAGCTTAGTGCTCACACCTACCCGGGCTGCGTTTTACAGGTGCAGGCGTCAGTTCTTCCACTGTGGCCCCTACCGGGCAGTTGGTCGGCGGTGCGGCGGCGCCTGGTGGACTTTGAGAGGTGGCGATATTTACTGCTTTTACCCTTTTGCTAGTTAGTCTCCTACGGGAGTAATGTTGTATTCGAATCTTCCCCTCTCCGAGGATATGTATATTAACACTTTGAGTTTTAAATCTGTGGTTCGAGGTTTTGCTAATCAATGTTGTTTTAATTGAGGGTGCTTTGGTGAATTGCTAGGGAGACCAATAGGTTAGAGGGAACCCTCGCCGTTCTTTTTCCGCGTTTTGTAGGTTCCGGTTCGCGTCGCCCGGCCCGGTTGGGCTTTCGCGGGTCGGGGCGCGACACTTCTCTTCTCTCTTGTTGCGGTGATGTAGATCTTTGGGTTTTCCCGAATGCTTCCTTTCCTCTACTTTTTTGGTCTGCCGGATGTTAGAGCTTTGGTTTTGTCGGATTCCTTCCCCTATTCTTGGGTTACCGGAGGCTTGAGATCCTCCTGCAGACCCCCCTATTTTTCCTCGATTCTTCTTATGTTGGTTTGGATTTTTTTACTGGTTGTAGTTGGGTTTCAACGAGATTTCCTCCTATGTGATTCTCTACTCTCTTTAACTCCGGCATGCGTGTCGGTTGCGTTCCTTTGACCTTCCCCTGCTCCTGACTTGGGGATAACTGTAAAATTGATATTTAAACTGTGGATGAAGCCGCAATTGGACGATCCCAAGTTCTGTGTCATAGAGCATGGGAAATGCAAACTTCTTTCTTGATTGTTGACTGAGCTATTCATATTTAGTTGTTGTTTTTTATCAATTAATTGAGGTGTTATGATTCTTTTGATTGACCTTCTGAATTTTTCAATGTTTGCTTCCTATTTCTAATAATTATATATCAATTGGGTTCTAAATCTTCCATAAAAGTTAGATTCCAATGCTTCATGGTGTTTGTTAAGTTGCTTCAGTTATTTTATCTATACCTATGTTCAGAATGTTGCTATCGTGGATTAAGTTGTGTTCAGTTATAATAAGTATTCAGCATATATCTGGATCATTTTTTCAACCTATTACATGATGTGTTCAGTTAATAAGTTGGTTATGGATGGTCTGATGAGTGGTGACCATACTGCAATGCTAAGCTAATGTTCATAGCGATAACTAGGAACATTCCCTTATGTAGTGGCTACTCATCTGTTTTCCATAATCCTAATTCTTTTATTCTGTTGGTAATCAGTTCATTTTCATATCTTTGCTAAATGTACAACACGAAATCTATTTCACATGGTCTTTCACGGTTTGCAAGATGTTACTGTAGCTGAATTTAAGTTATTTATGAACCTCTTGAAGAGCTATAGCTCATTTGGAGATGGTTCTCCCCAAGTGCATCCAGGAATTGAATGAAAGTATTGACGAACATGCTGAAGTTGATGCTCTGTTTGATGTAAGTTGTCCTGGATAAGTAGAAAGAATGAAAGTTTGTCAACAAAAGGTGCTATAATAGTCCGATCTCATGTGTGAGGACCCGTCCCTCTACTCTTGGGCCGACCGACTGGGTCGAGCCCGTGGCTCGTTTGTTTGTTTCGCGTCGAGCGCGCGATCCGGTGGATCGTATTGTTTCTTAAACCACAAGGGCAATTTGGTAAATTGCGCCTTGTTGGTTTGTTTCACACCCGCGTGTGCACACACTGACCTTGTATATGTTAGTGCTTGTTTAGAATGGTTAGGTGGACCCGGGATCGGACGATTCCGGCTCGGGCGCGCGGAAGCTTGCTTTTGGGCAGCTTACGGCCCTTGAGCGATCGATCGGACTCGTGAGCGAGTCGGTGGGTTTTTGACCCATTCGAATCGATCCAAGTGTTTTGGATCGATCCAGCCTGTCTCGGATCGATCCGACTTGGTGTTCGATCGATCCGGACTGGCTTCTCCTTCGCGAGCGATCGATCGCTCCTTGGAGCGATCGATCGGACTCGGTGTCGGTGGCTTTTCTGCTTCGAGAGGATGGCCGCTGTTGGCCGTCGCTCTCTCTTGTCAGAAGGGGAGGACTTTCCCTCCCCTCCTTCCCCTTTTTCCCCCTTCCCCCGGCTTTCCCCTTCCCCTTTTCCCTTCTTTTCTTCCTCTTCTCCTCCTCCTTCTCCCTTTCTTCTTCCTTCTTTCTTCTTCTCCCGCGGCTCTGCTTTCTTCCCCTGTTTTCCGGCAGCCCCTTCTTCTTCACCGTTCTCCCTCCTCCGGCCACCGTTTTGGGTGTTCCAAGGCCCGTTGGAACCGTGGCAATGAGAGGAAGATCTTTGAAGTAGTTTGGAGCTGCGTTGGTGACCAGTTCGCAGGGAATCAGCAGAGGAGTGCGGCTAGGTTTCTACCTACTGATGTTGTTTTTGGGTTTTCTCTAGATCCAGCCGTTGGATCTTGTTGATCTTGGTGTTGTTAGATTCCTCATGCTTAGTAGAATTTCTGGTATAAAGTTTATAAGCTTTGGTTGAGATCTCAGTAGGATTTATGCATGATTAAGCTCGGATTTTCCGGTTTCTGCTGTTCTTGAAGAACAGCCGACTTACGGCGAGTTTTCCGGCCGGTACGTGCCTTATCTTGGGCTGTGATGAGCATAAGAGTTGTAGATCTTTGAATCTACTCTCAAATCCAACTGATTTCATAATTTTCTGAGTTTCCTACGAATTGTTGTGATTTTCACATGGAGGGGCTGCGTTGCAGCAATTAATTGATAAGTTAATTTGATTAACGGTTTTGATTAGTGTTTTCCCGTTAATCCAACCGTTGGATGATTATGGATTTTGGATATGTTGATCCCAGTATATAGATCTACTGATGGCTAAGTTGGATCTTGAATCCGACGTCGTTTGGATATCGGATCGATGGGATCAATTTGCCTCTAAGTAGAGGTTTTGGTGTTTTGAATATAATATTATATTTCGGATTATAATATTATATTGTGTACTGTTCATCATCGTTTTCGGGGTTGCTTCCCGTTGCAGGAGTCTGCGATTGACGGTCGTGGTACCGTCGTAATGTCGGGACCCGCTGCGGATCGGCTGGCAGCGGTTGGTAGTACCGCTGCAGCGATCCGGTTGACTTGTTCGATGCCTTAACATATTGTTGCATGCCTATCTCTTGTATGTGTATGTTCATAACGTGTATTCTCTGTTGTGCATTAGTTGCATGGTTAGGGCGTGGGTGATCTGTGGGTCGCCGTCCCGATGCTGGAAGCTCGGACTTAGCCCTAGGACCGGGGTTGGGTAGTTTGGACTCGGTTCGAATGGTGGTGTCCAGTCGATTCGATGATAGGCTTAGATGACTGGTACACCTGTTGCTTGATGATTGCAGAGGTCATGTCGGCCTTGAGTCGGATGCTGAGGTGTAGCCGGTGTCCCACTATGCTGACCTTGGGGTAGAGGAGTTGTCTACTCAGCGGTGCCTTTTTCCCGCCTGCAGTGCCGTTCCCTGCAGATGTGTGTCGTCAGTGTTGTTCCTGCTACTGATGGCTGCTCCTGGGCCTCAGGGACACGTGGTGGGGTTATGGGGCCCTTGTATACACCCAGATCCTACTTGAGGGCGACACTATTATATTTCCCTCTTCCTTCTGTGTGACGTAGTGTAGAACCCTACTGAGCTTAGTGCTCACACCTACCCGGGTTGCGTTTTGCAGATGCAGGTGTCAGTTCTTCCTCTGTGGCCCCTACCGGGCAGTTGATCGGCGGTGTGGCGGCGCCTGGTGGACTTTGAGAGGTGGTGATCGTTTACTGCTTTTACCTTTGGTTAGTTAGTCTCCTACGGGAGTAATGTTGTATTTGGATCTTCCCCTCTCCGAGGATATGTATATTAAACACTTTGGGTTTTGAATCTGTGGTTCGAGATTCTGCAAATTAATGTCTTTTAATTGATGGTGCTTTTGATGAATTGCTAGGGAGACTGATAGGTTAGAGGGAACCCTCGCCGTTCTTTTTCCGCGTTTTGTAAGTTCCGGTTCGCGTCGCCCGGCCCGGTTGGGCTTTCGCGGGTCGGGGCGCGACATCATGAGTATTACAAAATTTCTTTTTTCTTCTATAAACTGAACTGCTTTTAGCATTGGGCAATGACTTAGTTAGTGTGAGACAAATTTTAGAGTAGGATAATACTACAAGCATTTTATGTAGAATGATGTCTCAAGTTTTATGATTTATTGCTAATACGTAAGTTTGTGGTTGTTATGCTTCTTTAACTGGATTGTTAAAGCATGTTGAGAATTCCCTCAATCTTACATGGACTTCTCTTTGTGGCAGTTATGATGGGCAAATTGTAACTCATAAGCTTGGAGAGGTTGGATTTGGCCATTTTTACAAGGTGAGATCTTCTACTACATCAACGAACAGGAAGTTTGAGTTCATGGAGTTTGAGTTCTGCCTGAACAGGAAATTGCGGTATGCCAACAACTCCAGCTACATCAACGACGCTATGATCCGGAAGGAGATCTTCCTCACCCCCGCCATCCTCCGCAAGACCGATTACAATGCCGAGAATCAGGGCAGCACATCCGAGATGGAGGTCAACATGGCGTTTACGAAGCTAGCTTTGCAATTTAAAGAGAACTAGCTCAGTTATTTAAAGAGAACTAGCTCATTTGTCTAATTGAGCTTTTAAAGAGGCTAGTGTGGCATATAGGTGGAGGCTTCCTACGGCAGCGGTTTTGAGAGGCGGTTTAGAGAGAAATTTTTCGCGTGGTGCACGACGATGTGGAGTTCATGCGGAAGGATGGTTCCTCCGCTTCGCCTGTCCGGCCCTTCTTATATCAATCTATCAATGCGCCCATCTCCTACTCCTCTTCGTCCTCTCACCTCCTCCCCTTCTTCAAGCCCGAGCAGATCCTGATGACTTCCGATTGGATCTGGCACTCGGCCTCTGGCAAGATCCGGAAGCGGAAGTCACGCGCATCGAAGCGGTCCTACATGGAGTCATACCTGGAAGCAGGTTACGCGATCCTCTTCTACCCCCACTTCCCCCGAGAGATTGTTCCCCGATCCACTTCTGCGACCCTCGCGCTCATCTGTCTCCTCTCACCAACCGCCTCTCTCTCTTCACCACTTCTCCCCCACCGATTCCAGACGCTCCTCTCTCCCCTCTAGCCGACCACCTCTCTCTCCGCCCCTTCTCGGAGGACGATCTACCGACGGGGGTCGGCTGGAGATCTTGACGCCCTTCATAGAGATCATAGAGATCTCGCCTTCATTTGAGGTAGGCAGTGGAGATGGGTTCCTCAACGACCACAGTGGCAGTCACGGAGGTGGAGAAGGGGCTGCGGTGGCCCGAGGCTCGGCGGTGTAGATGCATGAGGTGGACCACTTGAGGTCAAGGTGGGTTGGGGGAGAGTGGTGGGTGGGGCTGTCGGAGGGATGGGAGTAGCGGTTTCTCCAAGTTGCTAGACATTGTTGAGGTCGTGGGAACGCCATGGCTCCGTCGATCGCCGCGATTTTTCCCATATCCCTCTCTCCTCTCTTGCTCGAGGTGTCCCACACGACGAACCTAGCGATCTCCGCTAGGATTCGAGGAGGGCCGATCCCCTGTCGGAGGGGATCTCCCGCCGCCTCCCCGCGACGACGACGCGAATGATTGGGGACACTGGTCCGCAATCATCAGACGGTCCCCGCCTGATAAAACCCTTCTTCTTTCCCGACCACACCACCGCCGACCAAGCGCTAGAGCGCCGCAAATGCGACATTGCCGCCAAATCTCCGGTGTACCCACCATTCCCTCACAAGTAGCAGATGGTGCCATGTTCCAGGGGCTCCTCTCTTTTCCCTCACAATTTTAACGCCAAGTATAACATTTCCTTTTCGATCTAGATTACTATGTCTGTTTTTTTTCCAGTTCTTTTTCCCGATTTGCTGTGCCCATTTCTTCGATTTGGTCTTATGGATTTTGATATTTTGAGGGTTAGTTTGGATGTGGATGTTTTTGTCGGGTATTGGATGGATTTTTAGTGGGTTGTTCTTGCATGAGTCGGGTATGGATAATCTTCGATAAAGTTGATAAATAGGGGATTTTTAGGGTAATTAGATTAGGTTTTTAAGTTCAGATCGGTTTGTTTAAGATGGTGTTTTTTTGGTTTTGGAGTTTGATGGTGATTTGGTTTGGAGTGTTTATTATAGGCGATGGAATTAAAGTGGGTTCATAGATTTTTTTCCTTTTTTCCAGTTTTATAGTTTTCATTATAACTTTGTGGTACAAGTATGTGATAAGTTAGAGGTTTTGTTGCAAGCTCACAATTGTTTTCCACAGAAAAATTGTGCTTAATGTTGGCCTTCTCGATTGTGATTTGTTGTTTTTGCGAAGCGTATAATTCCAGAACCCCTAAAATTGAAAAAGGAAGGATTCTAAATAGAAACCACCTACATTAAATCTAGGAAAATGCACTCAGAGTTAAGGTTGAGTTAAGTTTTGATTGGATTCCATGTTCAATGTAGTTTTTGCTAGCTGATATCATTGTCTAAATGGGATTTGGGAGAGAAGTTGATCTCATTGTCTAAATGGGATTTTGGAGAGAAGTTGATCTCATTGTCTAACTTTAAGCCAATCTATCTGCTCTCCCTTTTCTAAACTAAATTCATTTAGTGATGTTGTTTGGGTATGCTTAGAAAAATAACATGTTTATTTGGGTATGTTCCTTTATTCAAAGTTGAAGCTGATGAGTGATGACAACTTGATGTCATTTTTGTTGGCTCTGGACTTACTCCATAAGCACAAGAAGGCACAAAATCTTTGGATTACTTGCCATTTAGTTTATTGTTTCAGATGTTTTGCTATTATAATCACATCAGTAATTGAATTTGAGCAAACGTTATGTTTTTTTTATTCAGCTCTGTTAAAGGAGGTTACCGCAATAAGGAAAACAGAAGCTTGCCAAAGTTGCTAGATGAACGGTATGTGCTGAATAATGTCATTGATTATATTGTCCCTATGTGTGCTTTCATGTTTTATTTTTCAACCTGTGACGGGTTGGGTTCTTAGCATGTGGGATCAATCTTGGCATGAAAGTTACTTCGAGATAATAACAGTATGTGACATTCATTATTATTTCTCCGTCATTAACAATGTTATTGCCTTTTTGCAAATTAGAGATTAAACTGATGGACCATTACCATATGAAATTTGTTGGTTTTGAGCTTGATGAAGCCTTCCAATGCAGTCTAATTGATGCTTGATGAAATTTGTTGGCAACTGATAGTTGCCTTTTGTTCAGCTGTGTATGTTAAAAAAACTCATCTATCTTAAAAGGAAAATTCTAATATCCATGATTGAGTCGGAGCATTATCTTAGTAAGTATTTTTTCAGTAAAGTCATCGATTCGATTGTGAGAATTTAAAGAAATTAAAAATCAGCTTGGAGCATAAAGAAGATGAATAAAGTAATTGAGGCTTCGTTCCTTGTGATGCATATTATTCGGGATAATAACATAATGGTAGCACAGAAGATTTTCGATTTGTTTTGAGACCTTATCCTCATTGTGTAAATTAATTTAGTTCTAAGCCAATCTATCTGCTCACTCTTTTCTAAATTAATGTCCGTAAAATATGAACTCCCAAAATATAAGGGATTGTGTTTCTGAATTTTAATTCGTTGTGTCACTAGAGTCATTACACAATCACTAACGAGTTCAATTAGAACATGGTTTTTGCCCAATTTCATTGTAGTGTATTCCTCGCTATTAGAACAATAAAAATCCACTATACATTCCTCTTTTGAAAGATCAACTTTTTTCCAACCATTACAATGATTGATGCACCATTACATGCTAGAAGATTCTTAGAATATGCTTACTCTAGGCTAAAGCCACAGATTTGGATCTCTTAGATGATGAAGAGAGTGTCAAAGGGCTCTGATATTTTGGTTGAATTTGACCTTTATAGCATTAAACTCTTAGTCAAACATGATGAAAAAGCAAAATCCATTTCCATTTATCAAGCACAACCTTAATAAATATGTTAGTTTTCAAGGGGCATCTGCTCAATTAGTCACTAAGTGAGGTTTGACTTCTATGACATGGGTAATAATCTTCAGGCGTGCCATGGTTGTTCAATTATCTGGCTTATATATGATTTTCTGAGGAAATGGAGAATTAAATATATTATTTTTGCTGCAGCTAGCCAACTATCTCATGGAGAGTCTATATGCAAGATTGTACCATGAGTGTAGGGTTAGGAAGTGGCAATCACCTTTAGCCATTGTAGCTTTATCTTTCAAAGGCTAATTTCTCAAGGCCATTATTTTTGGGTAATGCTAATTTCTCAAGACCATTATTTTTGAGTAGACATAGCTTGCCCAGTGCTTGATGATGACATATTTGGGATAAGTGGTTAATCAATATGTCAATAATTTCTCTTTATTGGGTTTTGCATCCTCCATCATTTTTTAGGAACATCAACTAGCAATAGCTCTGTGCTTGAATCAGTGGTTGCATCATTCTGTCCAGTACAGAGGGGAAATCTGATATAGCTTCATACTGTGATATCTCACGAACCAGTGTAGGGCTTTGTACAATTAAGTTCAGATGCATAAAGATATTTGTTTGTGTGAAATATATCATGTTTAGATGCATAAAGTAAATGACTACGCATGTGTTTATAACTCTGTATTGGTGGATATGTGTCGCGCCCCGACCCGAGGACGCCAAACCGGGCCGGGACACGAGGGGGAAAAGACCTACATCTACTAGCTTCAACTGGCGGAAACAGTTGAAACTAACCCACAGCTGACGGAAACAGCTAAAGACAAGAACAAGGCGGAAGCAAAAGAACAACGTCTATTAACATCTATTACAAAACAGACATAATAGAGTTAAACAAGGGTTCTAGTACAACAGGTTTACAAGGGATCAACGACAGTCCCCAAAAAGAAAACAACACCCACCGGGGTCTCCGCAAAGGCACAAACAAAACCCTCATGACCCTCAAACATGGCCAGGAGCTGGCGCGCTACCACGGGACGACCGACGGGGAAGCACCGGAGAGGAGCTGGGACCTGCACCTGCAAACAACACAGTCCAGGTAGGAATGAGCAACAGCTCAGCAGGGTCCTACTCTACTACTCTCGCAAAGAAGGCAACACCAAACGAACAAATCCTGAAGCCAAGTATTGAGGCTTGCCAAGGATCCCATAAATCCCGTCAATAACCCGAAGGGCTCCTGTCCCAAGTACGCCCCTCCGACAACCACTGCTCAGGGGTGGGCAACTCCGACAATCCCTGTCACAGGGTGGACATGGCGCTACTAGTAGGACACCCTTCTCCAAGCCGGATCTCCACACTTGGCGGAACGACCGTGGTTAAGACTACCATCTCTCAGTACTCCAAGCAGCAAAGCCAACACGACCCCTAACTCCTGACCAAAGACTAAGTCTAGCCAGGGAGTCCATCGATCCCATCGATATTCCCCCCCCCCAAGGATTCCTGTCCAACGTTCGTCCCTCCGACAGCCACTGCTCGAGTACTGGGCTACCTCCAACGTTCCCTGATACAGGGTGGGCAAGACGATACCTGTAGGACACCCTGACCCGTGCTGGACACCAGCATGGGGACACAAGTCGGGTAACGACATCCACCACCTAGCCTTTGATTCCGGAGTCCACGGGTCAACCCCACCCAGCCTAGCCTAGCATGTCTAATGCACAGGAAGCAGGGCAGGATATGAATAAGGAAGACAGTAACAAACAACACAGCAGGGGCACACCTTCGGCCCATTTATACTAAACACTCCCGAGGGTCATGACTCCTTCGGTTCACCACAAAGCGGTAAAGGGGCATACCATCAGCCCATTTATTGTACACATCCCGAGGAGCATCACCCCCTCGGTTCAAATACAAAGCAGTAATAATAAGCATGATAAGCAACATGGTAAGCCCCGGGGGCAAAACCATCAAAACCACTTACATGCGAAGCCCTGTAGGCAAAACAGCATTTAAAACAAGTAAAGTCTTCCCTGCACCGAAGGAGATCGATCTCATTTAGCAATGAGATCGATCTGCCTCGAGGCTAGGGGCACCGGTCCTGGTCACCCCAACGGGATCGATCTCCGCCCATATGGAGATCGATCTCGTATGTGACCCTTGACGCGCCGACGCCAACCGCCAAGAGATCGATCTCCCTCCCAGGGAGATCGCTCTCGCTCGGGCGGGACGTGCCACCCCAAACGAGATCGATCTCAACCCATGAGATCGATCCGGATGGGTTCGGCGGCGGCCGGACGGCGAGGAATGCTGCCGGAAACCGCAACCAAACCTCACCAAACTAGGTGGGCTGGTAGATCCAAGTACCACGAAGCTATTCAAGGCTTCAAAACCGGAAAACATCAACCACACAAAGAGATCCAATGAAATCAAAACCGGATTCCAAAACCCTTAAAACAAGCCGGAGTCTTGAGTAGGATCCCTACCTCCACAGAGCTGCTTCGATCCACGAGGCCAAGCCTAGGATCTTCTTCACGCCGTCACGGTTCCAACGAGCCTTCAAGCTCCTAGAACGGTGGCCGGAGGAGGGAGAACGGCGGCGAGCAAGGTTCAGCTAGCCAAGGGGAAGAAGCAGAGCCAGAAGGAAGGAGAAGGGAAAACCGAAGCCCA
This sequence comes from Narthecium ossifragum, assembly GCA_963920575.1. Taxonomy (NCBI): domain Eukaryota; kingdom Viridiplantae; phylum Streptophyta; class Magnoliopsida; order Dioscoreales; family Nartheciaceae; genus Narthecium; species Narthecium ossifragum. The sequence goes on from OY986965.1 coordinate 17,701,622, forward strand.
GGAGAAGGGAAGGAGAAGGGAGATAAGGCCGGGGAAAGCCGGGAAGTCCGGGGGAAAGGAGGGGAGCAAAGTCTCCCCTCCCCTGACAGGGAAGCGACGGCCATCGCCGTGGCCGTCCTCTCGGACATCACCGACAAGGACTTTCAGGGCAAGTGAGATCGATCCGCATGGCATGTCGGATCGATCCGGTTAGCAAGGCCAGATCGATCTCCCTTGAAAATGGGATCGATCTCCTTCGCCCAGAACGGTGAAATTGGGCTGAAACACAAGCCCAAGCCTAGATCTTCCGATCTCGGGTCCACCTAACCTTTCTAAACAATCACAAGCACCAAACAAGGCCTGCGCACACCCACACGTGGTGCGAAACGACCGACAAGGCCCAATTTTCCAAATTGCCCTTGTGGTCAACCACAAGCCACAGGGAAAAGAGGGGCGGGTCCTCACAATATGACTCTCTGTATGTGATTTCATCATTCTCTTATCTTCTTGTAGTTTCTGCCAATCAGTTGTCGTGGAGGGGAATATGGGTTTGCTGGTCGAACTAGCTGCTATCGAAAGTTGATTTTATTGATTCGGTTTTCACCATTTCTTTTATTCCGGGGTATGTTAAAGCAGGGTCGGCCCTAAGTTTTACTGGGCCCAAGGCAGAAGATAAAAACAGGGCCCCGTATCTTCTAAAATACATAAAAAAAAAATTTCTAAAAAAACAGGGCCTTAAAGGTTTATTTAGGAAATTTTAAAAACATGGCCTTAAAGTTCTAAAGGTTTAATTAGGAATCATAAAAACAGAACATTAAAAACATGGCCTTAAATTTTTAAGAAGAATCATGGGGCTAATGACAATAAAAACAGGGTCTTAAAAACAGGATATGAGAAAGAATCATGGAAGTATTCATAAGTATTCATAGGTTTACTTAGGAAATTTTAAGACCATGTTTTTACTTAGGTCTACTCAGGTGTTCATAAGAAGTATCATAAAAACAGGGCCTTAAAGGTCTACTTAGGAAAAAAATTTCTGGGCCCCCAGTGGGGGCCCAGAATCTTGGGCCCTAGGCATAGGCCTGCTGGGCCTATAGCCAGGGCCGGCCCTGTGTTAAAGTTTGCTCCATTTCTTATACAAGTGGAGTACTTTCGCAAAATCATTTACGACCCTAGGGTTGGGTCAGTTGATTGAACTTAATATCCAATTGGTAGTGGAATTTAAGTTTTTGTATAAACTTAAATTCTATAAGTTTATATTTGATTGTACATATTCGTTTAATTCACACTGCATGAAAGTTTATATTTTCATATGTACTAAGCTTGGGAATCGGATTGGGTGTTTAATCCATTAGTTTACTCTGTTTTGAGATTGCTCTTTTCTTTATAGAAGAGAGAGAGAAAGCATACATACTATAGCATTTTATTTTTGTCATCAGAATTCAAATGACTGATTTCAATTATGATAATAGAATTTTGATCCAAGGGTCCATGCTAATCATCCACTTCAAAAATGATCAGTTATAATAACTAAATTATCTTATTTCTATGAACAGTGCATTTAAACCTTTTAATCCTAAACAAAAGTTAATAATTAGGAATCCATTATTAAGTCCAAACGAAAGGAAACCTAATCACATCATCTATTATTATAACACGTGGGCCATTATCGCAAAATAATCTCAACTAGCAAAATCAACAAAAAAAAATTATCTTATGATCAAGAAAAGGAACTATAAAAATGAAAACTTTGACAAATAAAATCCATGCGAGTGAAGAGATATCATCCATAACTTGCTTTGATATGTGGGTGTATTGAACATTTATTCGCTCCAATGAGTTTGCCACTGTTATTTGTTTTACCACGTAGATTTCTTCGTTGATGTACCATTGGTAACCTAAACATATACATATACTCCGAGGGAGCTTCATTGATGGATGTCCGTGCTAGGTGACATAACTAAATAAAACATTAACAAATTTAAACCGTGCCAGGGCACGGGCATCCCACTAGTATATATATAGATGATCAAACTAAGACATGATAATGGACTTCTAAAAAAAAAATTCTCTCTTGCCTGTATATTTGGGGAAAAGCCAAAACTTGGTTTTGTTATACTTATTAAAATTATCATATCCACTGCACCATTTGACAAACAAATGGTATAGAAAAATCTTCATTCACTAGATGTGACCTTTACAAGTACAAAATCATAGGCAGATATTCACATAACATGCTGAAATGTATAATTCTTCTTGATCCTTTGTCAAAAGGATGTTTCCAATCAAGACAGTTGTGGATCCCTCCAATCAAATAATTTGGAAGACCCATATGATACAATCAAAAAGAAAAGAATTTCCTTATGCTCAGGTAAACATCAGGCACCTGACTAGAAATAAGGTAGGAAGAATGAAAATTTATAGTATTTCGTTAGCACTGCAATATTGGCTACAGTAGATGGTTCGGGAAATAAACTTGATTTTTCAAAATCTTGTGCCGTTGGAATCAGGAAAAAGGCATCAGCAAATGATCTTTGCCACCTTTCCGGAAGCTTCGCCAGAAATCCAACCAGAAAAACAACCCACCTCATCCTGAAAATTTTGCAATCAGAATGCTCACTGTGGTGAAGAGGAGATAGAGACCAACAAGACAGAAGCCCCAGAATCTGGGCACTCGAAACCTGGACCACGTTACCACCAGCAGAGAACCCATCAAACTGAGCAAAAGGAAAACAAAAGCTACCACAATGCCGATATGGAACCTAAGCTCATATGCAGCAGGATATGCATTTGCAGTTTCTATCACCAGTGCCGTGCCCAAGCCGACTAGCATGTTGAACATGGGCCCAGCAAAGCAGCCTGCCATGGCCATTGCAGGCTGTCCAGCTTTGGCCACAGCCACATCAGCAACAAGGTCCCCAACTGAGTTCCCCCATGCCAAGACCGTCAAACCCAAGATTCCAGGGGGCAGTTCCAGAATGGTTCCTATTGCTGAGAGACAATTTAATAGCTCCCCCGCCATTGTTGAAATCCAAACCACGCTCATGATGAAGGCAAGTACGGTTGTTGACAAGCTTTCAGATTCTGGAGGTTCCTTCTCGAGAAAGAAGTGTGCTGCTGCTAGACAGAGGCTTACAAAGAGAACAATGGACCAGATAGGGAAGTGGGTGTGTGGGATGAGAAATATGATTTGGTTGTCCAAACCAATGTAGGAACTAAAAGAGTACAACAGAATGATGGGACACAGGCTAACATTAGCTGCAGAGTAGAATCTGTTCCATTCAGATGGTGAAGTAGAAGGGATGGTGAGCTTTAGAAGAGTTGCCACGGGAACTACCCACACTTGTTTGATCTGTCTAGGAATAAAGCGACCCGATCAGAAGCATACTAGTAAATAATTTAAATTTCCACAATGTCTCTAAGACCGTAATGAGCAAAGCAAAAGCTTTTAATCAACGTGGTATTGTTAAAGGAAAAAAAAACACTGTATTCCACCTCATGCCCACAATTAAAAAAGTACATAGAGATCAGAAACAAAAAAAATCATAAGAACGTAAACATGAAGCTTACCAACACCCTCATCCACTAATTAAATCAGCCCAATTGCTCCTTTTTTTGGGGCTCTATTCGACCTCATGACCACTATGGTATCAAGGCAAAATACCCTGTAGAGAAGCGTCAACATAAACAATTGACGTATAACTCCCAGACACAATTGTGTCTAATATTTATTGTAAATCTCCACCTGTACAGTTAGATTTGCGAATTGAGCAATCGTCAAAGATTTAGCCTGTAAACCTAGCTTGAGGCTATAAAATAAAAAAAACTTATGTTAACTTGGCAACAGAGACCGTCTTATTTTTGCCACATATGATATGGAGTGTCAGCCGATCAGACATTAAGTTTAGGCTTACAAGAATTATCAGTTTGTTTCCAACAGGCTCTTCCATGTTGCATGAAAAATCAAGTAAGCAGTAGGAAAAAATAGGCATATACAGGAGATTTGAGTTAGTAACATAAGGCGGTAAATGTTAAGCAAGTGGCAACAAGACATAGATATTTGTGATTTAGTATAAGAACATGGAAAAACATCAAGATTAGATAACCTGATATTCTGGAATCCGGAGCATCAATCTTATTAATCAAGGAAGAAGCCAATAGCTTCAAGATAACCATCTCAAGGTGAATTAGATGGCAAAGTACTGGAATTGCTTGCCAAAGAGAACACTATAGCCATAAATTTCCTTTTCCCTTGAGATTATTATACTATAACACTCAATGATGACTCATGAAGTACGAAACCACTAATTTTCTTCTAGCTTTGGACAATTCAACGGATCGATTATGCTGGACATCTTTACCTCGAGGCATGAGTTCAATCACGACGATTAAGGTATTGAGTTCTAGCACCTTGTACCTAGTTTGATTCAAACGTGAAAGCAACAATGCACTTGCTTTTTTATGCATTCTCTCTCTTCTGAGAAAATATGTTTCTTCGCTATATTTCGTGTTTGGAGACAAATAGTAAAACCTTCAAAAAGGTTGAATGATCCATACTCTTCAAAAAGGCTGAATGATCCATACTCATTCAAAAATGGGCTCTTTAGAGGGCTTCCAATACTCAAAAAAAAAAGATTCGACTTAAATAGGTTCAATTTTTGCAATACGCGCCGCCGCTAACAAGTGGGGAAGAATGATCCTCTCAAAATTGAGTTCACAGAAATTCAATGTTGAACCAATCAATATTTCTTCAACCAAGGTTCTCTGTTCTGGACCTGACAAAGTAAATCAATATCCAAAGAAGGAAGGTTCATTGCCTTTCCTTTCTCCTGAGAAACTGGATGTTCTCATCCACTGATAAAGAGAGGCATCTCTCGTCCAAAGCACCAAGCCATAAATTTGGGCACGGGCACTCTCAAAAATTAAAGGATTTTATTCTACTATCGCAAGATAACAAACACACTATCCCCCATCCACCCTTTGCACTATCACTGTGAAATGCTGGAAAGATCAACTTCCATTAAAGCACTCACCTATAGCAGCATCTACTACCTATGCATCTATTTTAGGCATGTGCTACAATCAGTGTGTTCTCAAAATAACCTTATCTATAATGCACTCATCCTTCTTCCAAAGTTTTTGAATAATGCAGAAGAATTGAAGAAAAGCATCAAACTTTCTTGAGAAACACAATAATTTGGAATTAGCACACATTTTCAACTACACAGCAAAAATGGATCATTTCTATCACAATAAATTGAAAGCACAGTGAAGACAACATCAATGCTCGTCTTGCATCACCTACCTTTGCAAGCACTGCTGAACAAGTCCATCCGCCCTTCACTTCCTCCTCTTCCAATTCCACCGCAGTTTTCATATTTGATCCATTGCCCAGCTTTGCCCGCCTCGCGCCATTGTCCTCCTCCACCAAACCCAACTCCACCTCTTCCTCTCTCCGACGCCCTCTCCTCTTCTCCACCACCAAATCCATCCAAAAGACGAGCCCCACGAAGAATACATAGAACGCCACCATCCCCACCGCCTGCCACAAGTAAATCTCCGCGCTCAAGTAGACATAGAACAATCCAAAGACTGCGAGGAGATAGAAGAACACGTCACGAACAAACGGCCCGGCGTCCACCGGAAACGGTGCTGTGTGGAGAGCGACGCTGCCGACGACGAAGGCAGACACAAAAGCGCCCGCGGAGAGAACGGCCGCGAGTCCGGTGCGGGAGCGGCCAGATCGGAGGGCCGCAAGGGACGCGAAGGTATCGGGGGCGCCATTGCCGAGGGCGAGAAGGGTGACAGCAGCCGTGGAGGGAGAGAGTCGTAGCCGAGCGGCGAGCTGTCCCACAGCTGGAGAGAAGTGGTGGGAGGCGGCGGCCGCGAGGATGTGGAAGTGGGCGGCGAGAAAGACGAAGAGGACAGGGGCCGGGACGCCGTGACAGTCGTAAAGCGCCGCGTAGTCGATGATGCCCCCATCGGCGGCGCCGCCGCCGCAGTTGGGTGGTGGTGGTTGAGAAAGGGTGGCGGTAGGGGTTGGTATTGGGTTCCAGGAGGCGGCCATGCCATTCACGAAGACATCAGTCGGAGTGGTAGTGGCAGTGGTGAGTGGAATCAATAAAGAAGACGTTGTGGTCGCTTGGGTTTGATGATCAGCTAAAGATATGTAGTTTATAGGAAAACAGAGCAATCGGTGGGTGGATTTTGGAGCAGGGGTAATAATTTTTCATTATTTATTGAATAAAATTATTTTAGACACATCACCGTTTTTCTAAATTACATTAAAATTATTCTATTTTATTAATTGAGCAAAGTAATTTTGAAAACATCACGTATTTTTAGAGGAGTAATTTTAATAAGGTTAAATAAAAAAGTATATCGATATTGCAAAAAACTACCCATTTTATCGATTATTACATCCCGGTGCCTCAGCTATCAATTTTATTTGCAAAAACCTACAAAACGCCGTTTAGTTTTGGTCAGTTATCTAAAATTCATTTTCTTTACAATATAAATTGACCAAAATAGCATTGTGTTAGATATGGTTTTATAATTTTTCATGTAAAGAAAAATTATGTTTGATCGGCGTCGGGAAAAAGGTCAAAATAGTCTAACACCTAGAATCAGGGGATTGCAGTTGAGTTTTACTCCTTCTAAACGAACAGAGGTGTTGAAGCTCTTGAGATTGGATGGTGAAATGGAAATGAAGTGGAAAATGGAAATGGGAAGTGGAAAATGATGAGCTATGGTAAATCTACTCTTATGAGTAATAGATCTATTCCTAGAAATGAAGAATTATGGTAGAACTACTCCTAGGAAATTATGGTAATACTATTCCTATGAAATAAATTATTGTCGCACTACTCCTAGGATTGAAGGACTAGTTGCAGGAATTTAAACGAAAGAAAAGCTTCATTGCTGAATTTAAAAGACTATATTGTAAATAAATCTAAGCCTAATGATACATGATAAAAGATAAATAAAGTGGTGTTTTTGCTCTTCATTTTGGGAGAGATCTTTTCCTTCATCCTCTTGACCTTTTATAGAGCTTCTGGTAACCACCTTGAAACCACCCGAACTGTCCACTGCAACTGTCAGAAACTGAATCTGAAACTGTCATAAATGCATAACTGGGCGATATCTTCAGCTATTTACAAAACTGCCATCAAATAGAGCATCTTGTCTTCCACTGTGATTTGGTCGATGATAACCTTAGAATTTGATAAAACTCTGAAGATGAAAGTTGTAGGTCTTTGAATTCTCCTTCCATCGGTCCAAAAACCAAGTCATTTAGACATCGTATGCGAAAGTTATGATAAAAATGGTCGAAACACATCGATGTCTTATTAAAATAATCAGCCAAATATGGGCGATGGGTTTTGGTCGATGGGCAAATGGACGATGACATCGGCCATCTTTTGGACAATGACATTTAAATTATCGGTCATTATTTACTATTTTACCACTAGCACTTCGACTGCTGATTTGACATAGTAAACGATGGAATCTGAAGATCTCTTCAACAGCAAAGTTGTAGATCTTTTCGTCCTCTTTCCAATGGTTTTAGGATCACCCAATTTGGATACTTGATGTAAAAGTTATGGCCAAAATACTTCAGCTATGTCAATATTGAAGTATTTATTGGTCGATTGACAATATTTATGAAATTATCATTGATTTTGTTAATCGCCCAAATGGTTATATTTATGGCTAACACAAAGACACTAAAATTATTTTTTTAATATTATCATCTTCACATTTAACTATATTGTTAACTACTTTTAGATATATTAGACAGTGAGAGTTTTCTTGTCATTTGATCATTGATTAATTATACTTAAACCTACAAACGGAAGCTCACGACAGATGCTGATTTGCAAATAAAATTGATAAGTGAGTGTATCATGATGCAATACTCAATAAGGCGAGGTAGTTTTCCATAATATTGATAAAATATATGTGACAACAAGTAGTTTTCCACAATATTGATAAAATATGTGACAACATGCAAAATAATCCCAATAAAAAAATACAGAAATAGATGAATTCTATTAAGCCCTTGACTCTATAAACTAAAACCACTAAAATTTGCTCTGAATCTCCAGTATGACCAAGTTACACTATACAGACCTGACATATACCGAAAAGAGCACTGATTTGTGTAAATGTCCACATGAAATGAATCGGTAATGTAATACCGATTCTATCATCTAGTCCATCGATATTGAAATACCAATGGATTAGATCAATGAATCGATAGCTCACTCTCGATTGAATTATTCATCTAATCCATCGGTATATAAACCAATCGGTAGCTCAATACTAGTATTATTCAATCGGTAGTGAGCTACCGATTGGTTGATACTTCCGATGGACTAGATGATAAAATTGATAGGTGACATGTGCCTATCCATGTCAGGGCCGACCCAACCACTAGGCAAATGCAGTGATTAATGAATCCAACATTAATTGTAATTTTAATAATATGTTTAATCTATTACACAACAGTCCCAAGTTAAACAAAGGAACTCCAAATTAAATGCCACGAAAGGTAACATGAAATTTAAGGCATACTTAATCGCTCCCAAACCCCAAATTAGAAAGTGAGGCTCATAAGATTTATGTTGATAGTTCCAAAAGGTAATAGTTAATTTATGGCATCTATTAAACACTACTCTAAAAAAAAATTAAGAAGTAGATGGTGATCTGTGATAAGTTTAAAGCTATTTGATCATTTAGCCTTTTTTGTCATCTTTTTACTTTTCTATTAATTCTCTTCTCAATCTCTTTACCGTCTAACTTATCCTTAAGATATATGTTTCGATCTCTCCATCTTTATTATATATTGAACCTATTTTCTATACTCAATACATGCAAGCACACCTCTATCTTCCCATTATCTTTTGATTTCACATTCTTGCTCGGTTGTTCTCTTTGAAATTTGGCAAATTATTGCTCCAGTTTATGGTATAATATAAGAAAGATAAAACTTCATTAACAATTTAACAACTTAAAATAGTTTTTAAAAAATAAACATAGTAATTACTTTATTTTATTTAATATAAATTTTACGAGAGTCCCCATTTAATGTTTTCGCTTAGGGCCCTAATTTACGTTGGGCCAGCCCTGATCCATATACACAAATCTTTTTTTCTATTAGAAAAACATAACCAAATAGAAAAATATGGAAAAGGAAGAGGAGCATCCGAAAGTAACAAAGACCAGAATAATCTAGAACTAGAATACTTCGCCAAAAACGTAACCTTTGATTCCAAAACCCACAATTTTCAAACAAATCTCATAATTTTTGTAATGAAGAATACTATTCTTTCGTCCTTCACTCGTTCAGTTTAATTGACAAACCAAATTTGTTACAATGTGCTGTATCAGTCAGCCAGATAGTATCAACAACAGTATGTATGAGATCTCCCCCACGGCTTCAAAGGGCCAATTTTGTAGCCACCATGAAACCCCAAAACGCCATGCGGGCTCCAAGCGCCTTTCAAAAATGTGAATTGTGTATTCTTCATGATAACATATGCAGAATCCAGAAACAAGTCCGTGTAACTCATGAATAGAGCATTCGAGAATCTGAAAATGAGGTCGATGTCCTGCCTGACAGACTCCCATTTGCATTCTACAGCTCACTGTGACGTTGTATTGAAGGTCATTGACACAAAACAAGATAGAAGGGTTCCAGGAACAGCTCAATGATGCGCTGCAAGGAAATGGCATGTTAAAAAAAGTAAATTACAGTAATATGCATGCTATGGTGATTTAATGAAATTGCAGAACAGGTTTTTGGCGTAAGACAACTGTACACGTACATGCTCATCCGCATAAACTGCTTTATTTAGCGTGCACACATACTTGCTCATCCACATAAACTGCTTTATTTAGCGCACGCTGTGAGAGAGACGGAGAGTATCTGACTATTTCTGGACAACAAATTCATTTTCCATACTAACTGCAAAATCCAAAGGACATTTCTCTATGCTTCTAGTTTCCTAGACTTTAAAAGACTACCCGGACATACAGAAAAGTAACTAAGTCTATACTGTCATAGTTTATCGCTGCTGAAAAGATTTATATCATCTTATATGTGCTCTATCATCTCTGGAAAAAAAAATTGCAGTAAAAAAGAATCCATTCCAAACTCAATGGTTCCACAACTTTATGCAGAAGTTTCATGGTTCTTTTGAACCCTGATCTTCCAAGAGCTTCCACGAAGGTTTCATTGCATTGGACCATCGAAATCCAAATTGCACGAATCCTTTCAGCCATTTGATTTTGTTTGCAAGTTCCTCCAGCTCCATTATAGAAGATTCTATCGTGTCAGCATGCCTTACTGGAGTAACATATTCTCTTTCACCGCTAAGAATCTTCTGAAGACAATTTGCCGATTCATATAGACCCCTTCCAGATGATACTTTTGCTGCTACACCTAGTGAATCTTTAGTATTATTATGAGAACTGGATCCTTTGGAGAAGCTATTGGGAGTTGGTCTTCTTGTATCATCAGATTCCAATTTTACTCCCATACTACTTTCTGGATCTGCATGAACATAAATGAGACCGGTATAATAAGACAGGGCAGTGAATAAGAAAGATCTCTCATCTTGTTTCCTAGATGATGGAAGTACCCATTTCAAGACACCAAAGAGGAGCTGATCTATTTGAAGAAATGAAACTTAGAATTTCATGATGCATAACCTATGGTACTCTCCGCTACAGCCAGAGTATGATTTTCACTTCTCTCTCTATCTGCAATACCATGGAATTAAAGACCGTATGAGTAGGTTATATAGAATGGAAGACCTATTGGACAAGAAAGTAGAAAGAGTTAGTGCAACAACATTTTCCAAAATAGGAAATAACAGAAGAAAGTGGCTAGTAGCATCAGATCTCAACATCACAATTGAAAATGGTAGCCATGTAGAAAGAAAACTTATCAAAATCACAGGACACACATTTAAGCAACTTTAACACACTCCTATATGAACTTGTCATGAATTACTCATGCTTCAGAACTTTAAATTGAAGCTACTTAGTTAAGCATTGTTAATTGCAGTCACAGAATAGTATATGGAAATGAATACAGTAGCCTAGTATACAGGTTAAGCATTGTTAAAAGTAATCAATTCTCAAAACTGACAAATAGATAACAAGATTCTCCATGTCAATATTTGCAGGCTTTCTGCAGTAGCATTATGTACTTGGAATTTTGAAAGTACCGGTAGCATTAGTGGCATGAACCATGTATATATATATATATATATATATATATATATAACATATACCAAAAAAATGATAAAATATTAAGAACTGTTGTCATTATATGTATAATTACATGCACCATAAATACAAAAGTCGAGCAAAGAATAAAGACATGAAAAACAACAATATGTTATGACACGGGTATCATTACTGTATCATGACAAAATCTGTCAATTATAAAAAAAAGGGGCACATAGGCCACTGAAATTTAAAACACCCAAAAGCATAACCGTTCTCAAGAAATTTTGTTTCTGTCAGCTTCTGCGTGCCACTAGATACCTTTATCCCATTCATGTTAATGAAACCCACGGCATTTGAAAGGTGAATCTGGCCAGTGTATCACATACAATAATTTGTCGATCAGAAGTGAGATATTACTTTGATGGGTGATGGGTGATGGGTGAAGGGTGATTAACCACATAGGCCACTTGGAGTTGTGCTAGAGGAACATTATCACCAGAGTAGCAGGAAAAGGTCTACTTTCAAATTCCAGTAACATAACTCATTATTGGACCATGGAACATATAGCATGTAAGTCAGTGTGGTTAATAGAGCTACTTGTGGAGAGACGCTGCCTATTCTGCATTTTTTCATATTCTAATATAAATCCGCAAATAGTTCTATCGAAAGAACCAGGGCACTGAAAATACGAAGGCATTGTACGCAACTATCCAATTGGTTCATGTATATGGATCTCAGCTACAATAAGTGTTGAAGTATTTGCTCGCACGCCTTGTAATAAAGCAATGAAAGGTCACCGGATATAGATTGTGCCATCGCACCACTACAGACAGGTGTACATGTCTTACAGAGCAACTCCATAGACTTCTATTTTCACAAGTATTAAAAGTGACGAACTGCATTTTAAAAATGTATGACGCAGAAAATACTTTAAAAGTAACCAATTCTCAAAAGTGACAAATAGATTGGAAGTTGAAGTACCTTGATTACACAGTTGAACCAGCCGTGCACAGTGCTGGTAATTCCCAAATTCCTAAAACCAGAATAGACAGTGCTGAGTAGAATTACAAAGATGACAGTGTACAAAATAAGCTTATGCATAATAAGTTCTGTGGGACAGATGAAGTCAGGTCTTCTTCTCAGCAAAGATAAAATAATCCTCGTTATGCAAAATGATAGTTGCACTGAGATTCCACTTCTAATTTTTCTAGTTGAGTACACATGCGCAACACATAGATTCTCCGCATGGCCTATGTCATTAAAACACCTAGATGCATGCTGCAATATCCAAGCTGCCCATCCATTCTCCATGTGTATGTATGCATGCATTTCATGGAGAAGTAATATTGACAACATATTTAACAGAGTCCAAAGAAATCAGAAGAATAAATCTCAAAAAAGAGAACTTATAGTTAAAGTAGCCAGAAAAAAACACAACTGGATAACACCTACAAAACTTTTCAAGAGAAAAAAAAGTGAATGAAGGAATTCACCCTTGAGATTGGTACTGTCCAGCCATGCTCAAGAGACCAATTTAACGATGGGCGTAAGTCCTTGCAGAACGCTTCATAGTCATCTCCTTCACCAATTGGAGGGTCCGGTAACTTAATCTGCAGATGCAAAATAAGGCTTATGATCGCAAAATTCAATGGTACAGAACATTAGGTTGAATAGTGCAGAATATTCATAATGGCTCAGGTGTATCTGAAGACTAACAATATACAGAAGAATTAATGTAATTAAGAGACTCGATCATTGTCGCTCCAGATCTGATCTGCTAGCTTCACAACATTTAAGACTCCAGCAAAATTGGTACCCCTCACCAAGTTGACCCCCCTGCTTTGAGCCGCCTCTTTAGCTGATTGGTTGTTGTCTCAGAATACATATCATAGTCCACTCTCAAACCAACAATAAAATGAAGAGGACTACAAACAGAGATGCTATTTCTCCTTCTCACAATTACAATACAAACTCAATTGCTTATAAAATCTATGAAGCTTGAGCACACAGTGTGAGATTTCAAAGTCAGATTTTGCTCATTAAGAATATGTAGGTCCAAACTCAGAATTTGATGAACAGGAAAAAAGAAATACAGACATGTAGATGTGATAACTACAGCTACCGACTTTACCTGTACTTTGTCATCTCCCAGCACATCTATGACTCTTCCAGACCAGTAACAAGAATTACACCACCAATCAACTAAATCACCCACTTTCCACATGTCATCAACAACCACCATCAAATCCGAGATTGGAGAAGAATCGGGCAGTTGACTTTTGTGGTAGAAAGAAGGAAAAGAAGGGCGCACCATAAGCTCCAGCGTACCCTCTCCACCAGATAGATTATGATCTCGAGGTGCCACTTCGTACAGCTTCGTCCACCGAATTTCTGTAAAGATTGCACATACAAACAGAGAGATTTTAGTGATCAAGAAATGACAAACCAAAGAGGCACAGAAAATGAAAGCTCCACTGCATTATGCCTGAGATTTTCTACCTACTCGCTGTACACATATTGGAAACAATCTCATATAACTGTTGCATAAAACAGTCACAGAGAAAATTTACATGCGAGTAAATAAAACATGTTTTTCAAGCTTTATAGTGGCTGTATCAAAAGAATTTAGGTATTTTGTCACAACCACCTTTATTTCTAACAGAACACCCGAACTAGATTTATAAGTAAGCTGGTTAATTGTCCACGGAGAAAACATGATAACTTTATTGCCAGCACTAAAAGTTTGATATGAAGGTGGATCTGATAAATATCTAGTTTCAGATGTATGGTTAAAAAGATCATGGAGCAAAGGGTACTAATTCGAATAATATGTTATTGCATAAAATCTCAGACATGTTTTGTTACTAGTGCAGATGAAACAGTTTCTTATAAAAAAAGGTATTCTAGTCTAAAGACTAAAAGAAATTCCAGGATAACAACTAAAGCAATTCCAGCAAATTTCTGAAACACCATGCCATGATTAAAAATCAAATATACAGAAAAAAATGTCTCGACATATCACCAGATCCAGTCAGCTAAAATCAGAGACATACTAGGAAAAAAACCACCCCATAAAAGTCAAAAGGAAAAAAAAGGACCAACAATGCACAATCTTACAAGGAACTTAAAAACTAAGAACTCTACTGGATTAACACCCTAAATATATACAACACCTTTGGTTGCTTCATTTGCAAACCCCAAAAAGTCATAGGTTTATAAGCTATATGTCTAACTTTCAAAACCTCCCTCACGGTCTGACGATGACCAAGTTGGCACTTATTTCCATAAACCTTATTTCAAGGTTCAAAAAGCAAACTTGCTTTTACATCAACATGTTCTGAATACAACATTTCATGAAGATTACTTACTTTCATCGGGAAAGTCAAAAAACTCCAAGTGGTACCCAATCTGCCCTCTACGAGAGCTAATCTTCTTTATCTGTTAAATATAGTAAGCTTCCATTAGATAAAGAGCCATACAAAACAAAACTGTTGATTAGTAAAGGAAAACAGATATTTTGAATCCAAAAATGCAGAAATAAAATAAAATTGAACTCAATATGAAAGGGGTTCTGAGGTCCATGAAACCATTGTATAGCACCCAATGAAGGGCCGATAAACTTTGGTCGAGGAACATCAGCTAGAACTCAGAAGCATGTTTGACAAACACATCCATGAACTCAAAGGTGCAGGTGCTAATCAGCAACTAGAAATAACTTTAGACAATAACATTTTCAGACTAATGCATCCCCTTGGAGGCATAGACATCATGAAACCCTAGGCTTGCTGTTTCCGTAAGTATAACATGAGCACGAGAAGCACGAGAAGCACGATCCAAAGCTTCTAGAACTACCTGGTCATAAAGAGGGGATGTGCAACCTCCCCCCACCCCTCAAAAGAAGAAAAGAAAACAAAAAACCACCAACCAACGGCAAAAATAAGAAAAAGGCAACATGAAGAAAAAGGTTTTACCCTTATTGGGCCTACATTTATATAAAAGACAACCTTGACGTCATTCTTCTCTTCTGCCTTATCCCTCCTTTTAACATCTGGATTCTAAAAGTTCTCCATTTTCATTTAGGCAAAAACATATCGTCATAGATTGTGCTTTATTCTTGAATTAACATGAATTACCATTACATGAGATAAACTACACTATCTGCTACTCCAAATAATGATTCACATGGAAAATAAAATCACTTGATACATGAAACGATGAAACAATAAAAGATGTCCCAATAAGTCAACTTCTCTTATCTGTTGATCTTAATTGCAGGACCGTCACAAATCTTTACTAATTTTAAAACCCGATTTCCTACGGCTCACTTTCGTACTTACAAAGCATAACCTTCAATGCGAGAAGCATTTATTGAATATCAACATAATTGATAATTTAGTACTCCCAAGTTTTGACTCTCCACTACTCTTGTTATACTAAGTTCAAAGATGTAAAAGCAGAAAGATTAGATAATGTGCAGTTGATTGGGAAAAATCTGAGCTAGGAAGCACCGACACTTCTAGCAGTGGAGCGTGTCCATGCCTGACACGGTGTTGGACACGACACTCGTTGGACACTCGTCAGACACAGCTCGTCCCTTTTTATTAGGTTTGTCATATGACAAACAAATTATGGATGCACAACAACGCAACCCATGCCCTTCTCTCTTGATTGGCGTTTATACAAAATATCAGGTTTAATGTGGCTCCTATTTTTCCCCTTCTTCCACAACCTAAAGCCCAGGCGTTAAAATCTTAAGGACCGGCATGTTATTGCCAACTTGGTGCATTGATGGACGGTGGCATCAATGTTTAAGCAAAAAAACTATATAATTTTTAAAACACTATTTAGTCTTGTATCTTTCAATATAATATTCTTGGACATATGAGGTATAAAAAAGTTTTTTTTGTCAACATGTCCTTACTGTGTCGTGCCATGCATTTAACAAAATTCTATGTGTCGGCTTGTCCGTGCCGTGTCATATCCTTGCTGCATGTCTGAGTCCGTGATTCCTAGAATCCGAGATCATGGCAGCAACAATCAGTTGTATGAGCTTTACAAGGCTATGAAGCATCGAGAAGCAAGTGTCGAAGGGAAAATGCCACTTTGTATGGAAAGAGCAAGACAAGAGTTGTTGTAAGAATAAGGACTAAGCAAAAATAGAGAGATAATATCTAGAGCCATATGCAAAAAATCCATCTTTACACAAACCTTTGTGAGACTTTCTGGTTAATCCTTGGCACAACTCCCATGTCATTTATTCCATATTTCATCGAATTTGTTTTTCCCTATTAATAAATATTCTGCTTATATTAATGTCTCAGCATTCCTAAATGTCTAATAGCAGAATTCACAATCCTTTATTGTATGCACATCCTTCATGGAATTTGACGTACCAATTGTTTTGGTTCTCCAGAACTGAACAATTTTTCCAACTTAAAAAATACAAAACATTATCATGCATGTCTAATTGTCTAATGAAAACTCTTCTAATTATCGGTATGCTAGTTTTGCAATGTTTGAGCAGACTTTCTTCAAAAAGTTGCAAACTAGAGTTGCACTGAGGTGCATGCCTAGCTCTTTGTTTTAATAAAGATTCTTCTCAGTGGTATACAATTATGAAAAGCAAAACTAAGGATGATAAAATTGCATAGCCACTGAATATTGATAATTACAATAGCACCTCAAAGAAATAAATTCACATATAGAGGACCTCAAATATTGAAAGATCATAATACTATTTGGTTCCTTGCCATTTAGGCTTAGTACAGAGCATATCAGAAATCAATAATGCCCCAATTCGAGTGATAAAGAAACAACTCTTTTGGGGAAAAAACTCATGAGCTGGATGATTTCATATAAATCTTTTGAAACTAAATTCTTACAATCGGCAAACCTAAAGCCTTGCCTTGATAATTTAAATGATCCTCGGTCCTGCACAATATATTCACTCACCTAAACTCTTTATCGAGGCACCTATCTTTTGTGACACATGCCCATACTAATCAACCCTGCCAAATGATTATCATACCTCTAGTCTTACCAAGCATTTATTTCAAATCTCCTCAATTACATCCAAGTTATGTAACAACATCCACTTATTGACAAAAATATGATCCATATGATAGCTATCCCCTAACTCCTCAGTAAAGCTCCTAGGAGTCTTGGAAGCAGTTATTGTCAAGCCGTCGGCACATTCCAGCACGAACCGATACTTATCATGCAAGTAAATTGCCGGCGCAATGCATGAATGCACAAACCCCATGTATCAGAATAGATTCATCCTGCCGGCATGAAGCCCGTGGCTAGTGCTGGCACGTGTCATGCAACTAGCACGAATTATGCCAGCTAGAAACCGGCAACAACATGTGCCACAGGCACGGCAACCTTGCTTAGAAGTAATAAAATGATCATACTTGCAGAAATCTCTACCCATCATTCAAATGTTGTCATGAAAGCACAAAGACATTACAAACGACCAAACACCAAGAGGTGATGCGAAGATTCAACCTCAACCACTAAGACAAAATCTATCGTTACAAACTTGAACTACGAAGCTAATACAACCACTGATCTGAAGATTCTGATTATTCCGAATAAACTTCAGCCTTACATAACTCCCCAAAGAACCACAAAAGTTGCATGCAGAGTAGCAGATAAGATAGTCAATTAAAGAAAACTAACAACTATATATATGTTGCATGACGACAATTAACCAAAATACTTCCTACTGGCTAAAACAATGCATCTCAATGCAAGTTGAAACATAATTAGGCTCCGCACCTGAGTTATAACTTTGCATAGGATAATTTCATGTACGGAATTGCAAGCAGTTGATAAGATTGCAGTTCAAATAAAAAGAAACTGTCATTTCACATCATCAATTCTCAACAAACAATAAGGTTACTGCATATTAAGTACTTAATTCCTAGAAAAATTCAACCAAATGGATAGTGCCCAATCAATGTGCAAAGAATATCATGGTTACAAATGCAGTGTTGGAGCAGGTTTGCATCAAAGCACAATGAATTAACATAATATATCTGAAAAACCTGCTTCTAACGCCTCTAACTGGGTCAAAATCTAAATCACATTATAAAAGTGAAAACAAATTAAGAGAAATGAGTAAATAGAAATTGATCATCTTTATAGAAACAGACAATGAACCACAACACTGACCGATTTAGCAAGAAATAACATAAGAACTGGATTCTTCATACCTCATAGATATGGCAAAATTAATGCAAGTACTGAATAAATTTCATAAAGTAACCATCCATTTACAGAGAACATAGACAAATGGACATATGCACCAATAGCAAGAAGCATCTGTTATTTGGCTGAATAAAAGAAGGCACCGGTATGCATGAACATATTGGTGTGGTCAAGTAACTATGAGATCAGAACAATTTTATCCTCCAGAAACAAGAGTGTGAAACCTACCTTGGAGCGGAACCATGCTCCACGGTAACCTTGCTCAAAACTTTTGCATTCAACTTGTTGTCCAACTTTGAAAGGCAGGTAATTATCGACATCCATGGTCATCCATCCAGTCAAATCGAGTCAGCCAATATGGACATGGAAAGTTTCTAAGACATGCAATGAAGAGCAGCAGTCCTGCCAAAGGACATTCTGATAAGACAAGTTTAAGTAACTTGAGCAACTAAAACCAACTCATCAATCAGCATAGTGAAGCATTCCTGAATGTGAGAAATGTAAAAATAGCTCATTAACACAGTGATGCACAATGAACGCGGAGAACTAAATAAGGAAACAAGCTAACCAGCGAAGCACAATGGTTTCTGTTCAACCATAATAAAGTTAGCCAAGACAGATAATAACATCAATAGAACTTAAGCAACTAGGTAAAATATCCATAATATCCATCGCATGGTTCAACGGCTATGACTAAAATGTAGGGGTGGCAATTCGGGTTCACGGGATCGGGTTCGGGTCGGGTCGAGAACCAATATCTCGACCCAAAGGCCAAAACTGAACCCGACCCAGGTTTGTCAACTCGAACCCGACCTGATATTAAACAGGTCAACCTGACCTGACCCGCCTAACCCGTTTATTAAACAGGTCGGGTCGGGTAAACCTGCTTAACTGAGAGCACATAATTCTCTCTTTTCATCTTTAGGAAACCTGTGATTAAATAAAGTAAATCTAAATAGAATCCCAAAAGAGCAAGGGCAATAACATTCCTGTTAAAACATTCAATCATCTACAAGAAAAATTCCACAGTTCAATCACCATTCAGTGGCACAAAACATTCAATCCCACACTTATAGTACTCAGCATTTTATCATATCTTAAGAAGTAAACAACATTCAGTGGCATTTAGTCCATTCACAACAAATTGCAGCTCCCCAAAAAGCAAAGGCAGTCCAACTTAACATCATATTAGTCCTCTTAAGATGACTACTCCATTGCTTCCGCTTTATCCCTCCTTGGTAACTTTGGATCCATCTGCATTAAAGCCAACAAAAACACACCATGAATGCCCTTTACAAAACCCATAAACGCAAATCAAGCATTTATAAGATTTCGAGATTTCAGATGAACCCATACTTTAAACTAGTGAAGTAAATCTATAATATAGACATCCAAAATGGTGATGCATGCAAATTAAAGCTGAGATTTGAACTAAATTGCTGAGATTTGAACTTACATACTCTAAGCAGCAATTAACCTATTGGAGGCAATAAGTTTCCATTGTCACTATACTCAGTAAGGTTGCGAAGAGCAAAGAGGATTGAAATGCAAATCAATGGTTTAGGTATGAACCAAATAGATATTTCGAATAAGTTTACAGTTATGACAGAAGACCATGAAACATAATTACTTTCGAAATAAGCATATATTCTGATAGGCCACTAGGGTGAAAACCAAAAGTAAGAACTCCTGCAACAGAAGCATAATGAACTCTTCCAATTAAAATAGTAAACCTTATATGGAGATTGTGGAACAGTGATGAAAATGAAAAGAAAAAAGCTCAGTCAATCGAATATTTGGTCAGAGTTCGTCACAAATGCAATCAATCAAAGGGGATCTTGAAGAAATCCAACTAAAAGGGAACCTTAAAAAAATCAAATCAAAGGGGACTAAGAAAAAAGTGCTGGTTTCAAGAACCTTGAAAAAAACTTTAAAAGAACAAAATTCAAACCAAGAAAGCTTCGAAAACAAGAGAGAGAGAGAGAGAGAGAGAGAGAGAGAGAGAGAGAGAGAGAGAGAGAGAGAGAGAGAGAGAGAGACGTACCTTCCGACGATGGTTGAAGACGACCTCACACGGTCACAACGTCGCACGACGATCGCGGACAAGGGTAGGCAGCAGCCGCGGAGAGCGCTAACTCTAAAGATCCCCTTTGAGTTGGGCGTTTCACGTTTGGATTAGTTAGGGAGAGAGGGTCCCCGAAGAGAGTTCATCTGGGATGGAGAAAACTCGCCGGAAGAGAGAACGTCGGGAAGAGATCGCGGCAGAGAGCCCTCGCCCAGAGATATGGCCCGGAGGGAGAAAATACGCCGGAAGAGAGAACGGAAGGAGAGGGTGGGGGAGGGATTTGGCGGCTGGTATTGACTATCGAGAAACTGTATACAAACCTAGCTGCTTATGCCCTGTAAGCACGAGAATAGATCTTGCCCGTTGATTGGAACATCGAACGGCTGACATTTAAAATACCCGAAAAGCTAAGAAAATTAATGGGTTTAGACGGTAACGATTGATAATCGGATGTTACGGTGATTAACGGGTCACGGGTCAGTTGAGTTAGCCAGCACCTAACCCGTATATTGATGGATTGATCTGTTTCTGACCAGAACCTAAATATAATCAACCCAAACCCGTTAATTTCAAATCAGATTGAATTGACGGGTTTGAACCCAAATTGCCACCCCTACTAAAATTGCTCTCAATGATATCTCATACATGTCATCTTACAAACCACATAGTAAAGAGTACTGACAAATTAAAAACATGTCAAAGAATCCGATACAAATTATGCATATAAAAGTTTTGAACACCCTTCTAATTATCGATGAACACATTTCTCAAAGGTCCTAGCCTTAAGCGAGGAAGTCGAACCATGGGTGACATAGGTGAAAAGACTAGAGTTCCTAGAGAGCAAGAGTTCCCAATATCTTGAACTACAACTGTGCAATCCTCAGTTCCTCACTATACCTAGCTCTAATCCTTTCTGAATAGGAGGTCAGCTCCATGTAACAAAAGGTCAAAATGGTGTTATTTCCTTTCTCATGAGTTAAAACAAGCACAAGATATGCAGAGAGTAATACAAAGTCCATAAAAACTAGCAATCGTGTTGTTAGCCAGACTAATTAATGACAAACACGTAAGTAAAATAACAATGACCGATGACCGATAGGTATATGGTTTCATCGTCTAGAGGTAAACCATAAACCATCGACCAAATGGATGATCATATGTAAATATGTAGGGACGGAGCATCATTCATAAGCCATGAAGCCAAATCATCGACCAAAGATAAGTATGAAACATGCAAAGGAAGATGATCGACCAATGGTCATGATGAGGCAAGCTAATTAAAGCTATCGTCCAGAAGCAATTAAAACATGTGTCAATTAAGGTCATAAAACACATGCAATTATGACGTGGACAAGGAACGATAAGTAATCCAACGTAATCATGACGTGTGCAATGAAGGATCATCGGTCACGTGTGATCACCAACTCAGAACTGAACGTGGAAGGAACAGTTGCGGCGCAGTTACAACACGATCTCCTACACTTGCGCCATAACCACTAAAGGTGGGAGCAGTTATTAGTTCAATAGATATAGATAGCCTTCCTTTCACTACTGTACTCTCTCTGTGTGAGGACCCGTACCTCTAACCCGGTCCGATCGCGGAGGTCGAGGGTCTGGTTCGATTGGTTTGGCTCGGTGGGCCTTGTTTCTCGATCTCCTTTGATCGTTGCGACTCCGAGGGGGTAATTTGGTAAATTACCCTTGTCGGAGTTGGTTTCTCACACACGTAGTACACACACGGCCTTGTAATGATGTATGTGCTTGGTTAGACCATTAGGAGTACTCTAGATCTGAGGACTTGAGTTTGATCGCGAGGATCGAGATTTGAGTAACTTGGATCAGATCTGGCCGATCGGACGACCATGATCTAATATTAAGCCATTAGTATATAAACCCATGTAGTTGCTATGTTCTCGCGTGAGGGTTCTGTCCCGATAGAGAGAGGAGAGAGGCGACGCCGGTGGCAGCAACTGTGATCGGAGAGGAGAGGCAAACTTGGCGACTGCAACGGCGATGGCAGAGGAGCGAGGCAGCAGCGAGCTCGAAGGCGACATCCGTGGCCGGGGAAGAGAAGATAGGAGAACATCTCGACGCCCAGAGGTAGGGGACCTACCCTAATCTTCGATTAGGCTAATAAGGATGGGTTTGATGCTTGCTATTTGGATTTCGTGGCTTCGAGCTGATGTTCTTTTCCTCCTTGTTGTTGTCGCCTGGATCATTGAATGCCGATGGTTTTTCTGATGGTTTACCAATTAGTTTTTCTCTAGTTTTTGGTTGATCGGCGGGTTTCCTTCTCTCTGGTTGCTGAGGTTTGATCGATGGGTTCCTCTTGGAGCTTATCCTCCCCTATTTTTGGTTTGCCGGAGGCATGAGCTCCTTCTCCTTTTTCCCTTTCCCTATTTTCCCTCGAGTCCTCGACGTTTGGTCTGGCTTTGTCGATTGTAGTTGGGCCTCGACGAGGTTCCTTATCTCTGGTTTCCTCATCCTCAGTTGCTGGGACTCTTCCCATGTTCCCAGTTGCTGGGCACCTGCGGCCCCTTAGGGTTGACCTCATGGTGATTAGCTGGACTGGCTCCTAGGGTCCCTCTTGTATTGTCCACCATCCGATCGACTTAGGAAGCCGCTGGTAACTCAGTTGAGGTCGAGGCTTGGGTTTGGACTGGGAAAATCCTTAGCTTCCTTTCCCTTGATGCTCCTTTCATTATAGATGAAAACTATGCTCCCATGTCCTGTGGGTTTGGCAGAGGCTTTAGTTTAACTAGTTAGCTATGGGGTATGCATGTAATGTGTTTGTTGGTTTGTTTCTTGGTTGCAGTAGTGTTGGCTCGGCTATACCAAGCGATTGTTTCGTCAACTACAACTGAGTTCTTAGCCCTCTTCTGGTTATCTGGATCAATGCTTGGCTAAGACGATAACAGTAGAGTTGACTTTTGTTTGGAGTTTTCTTCACTGCCCTTAGGCTTGATTGATTGAATTTGCAGTTGTCTTAGAGGGGTTCTTAGCCTTCTCCTTGTCCTCCCCTCTTCTTTCTGACCGATTGATCTTTATCCATAGTTAATGTGCCTTATGGCTGCTGTTGAGATGTCTGGATGCGGGGTGTAGGTCTTGTACTTTTCCTTTCAAGTTGGTTTCCTAATTCCTTGCTTCTAAATTATTGCAGTTAGCTGATATCGCTCAAATGTGTCATGCACAACGGTCGCGGTGCAGTACAACATAAGAGAGGTCGAACCCACAGAGAGACAAGCAGAAAATATGCAAAACGCAAATAATAATGAATTGAAGACAAACGAGAACTTAAGAATTAACTAAATTAGATCAAAGGATTTAATTATAATGTAAGGCTAACTAAAGATATCAGGATTTTGATAAGGGTAGGCTTCATGAATCACTTCACTCGGATTTAGGTTCTTCTTCTACCAACGGTTCATATAATACTCGGTTAAGGGATTCACATCCCAATCACCTTAATCGGAAGATATAGAATTATGAATCTGATAAAATATAAATGTCTCTTACTATGTTTTGGTTCTTCTCGTTGTAACCCTAACTCCGTCCTACCAGATCCTAAGAATACACGATACCGGCTGTCACTACATGCAACGCATAGCAAAGATTCCTTGGGATAGAGCCCCAACCTTGTCTTACCATATCTCTACGAATACACAATACCAGCTGTCACTACGGGCAATGCATAGCAAAGGCTTCGCGAGACTCGGTAGGAGAATTAAAAGGGATAACTATGGGATCACAATATCATAAAAGAAGCATGACTGGATTTATAATAATGTTTAACCACAAAGCAATCTATAAATATCCAATACATAAATAGAGTTTAAACAATAAAGATGAAAATCTGTGAACCATGATGAAGAAGAAATCCTAATCCTCGCTAGATCATCCGTCCGCCATGCCCGCGGCTTAGTCAGCCATGGATGGAGATTTCTTCACTTCTTTCTTGCTTTTCTCCCCTCCAAAGCTCTGTAGAAAACCCCCTTGGGACCAGCCTAATTTCAGATTAAAATAACCATATATATAGGGGAACTCCTGAAATTAGGGTTTTAGTTGAGTTGGACTTATGGTGTAACTCGGATTTCCTGAGTTAATCCTGGCAGCCCTATTCCGGTCGCAGTTGTGTCCAATCCAACTGGAATTTGAAACCTTGCTCAACACTAAAGTTGTAGATTTGGACGTCTTCTATCCGATCCCAAAGATTTCATAATATTCGGAGTTATCTGAAATATTTGACGAATATTCTTCTCAGCTTCGATAGAACAGTTTTCTAGCTTGTGTAACTTCATCTATTCTTCCAATCTGCTATCACCCCATCCAGAATCTCACAAAATGTCCAACATACAAGTTGTAGATCTCTGAGCGGTCTATGATGTATTCAAATTTCAGAATATTTGGACTTTCCAGAAAATATGTTATGAATATTTTCCTACCAGTCAACGAAACTGTATTTCTCCTCATTTGTTGTAATTTGGGTCGCCCTGACTAAGATCGATCCTTCTCAGTAGGATGGATAGTAGGATCAATCCTTCTATGATCATCTGAAAAGTATGCATTCTTTCAGGTCCGTCTGCATAAACGGATCGATCCTTTTAGGGAACATGATCGATCCGTCTTTCCTGAGTATTTACTGTTTTGCCATTCAGACTGCGCCATTGGTATTAAAATTGCCGTAACTTCCTCTAAGAAACTCGGAATTACGAACCGTAAAATTCCCCAGAAACTAGACTTCAAGAGCTTTCTAACCATATATGACACTTCATTTGGTTCGTTCCAAGAAGGTACAGTTTTGATGTTAAAGAGCCATCTTTGCTTCAATTTCCTGCATAATACAAATAACTTTGTGAAGCAACATATACGGACAAAATCATCTATATTAATCATGAAAACTCAGCAAATAAGCTACTCTTAGTCATGGTCAGAGTGCACTTTTATGCACTCATCATTGGCTGGATTACATTACAGTATGGTGTTCATTGAGTTTACGGATTGTAGCTGAGCTTGTCGAGGATTTGTTCCCTTTAAATTCTCGCGTTCCTTCTTCTTAGCTTCCAGTCTAATCCAGTTCATGCTATGCCTTATAGTTGTTTGTTGAGATGTTAGGTTGCCGATTGATTATTGCTATAAGTCTTTGCGTTTGTGGTTTATGTTTGTCAATCATGCAATTATTGTACTCTTATATCATACTCAAGTCTAGGGCTGACGATGTGCCCGTTTCTATTTTATTTGTAGGATTAACCAAGGGAGTGATGCCTTTGGGAATGTTTAGATTAAATGGGCCGAATGTGTGCCCTGTGTGTTTTGAATGATATTATTGTATGGTTCAGATACGTGAATGTCATGTGTACATGATGTTAGTTCTTTAATGCTAAATCCACTCTATAGCTATGTTATAACATGTTGGACAATTGATTGATGATTTGGTATGTAGAGACACATAGGCCTAGTTATTTGAATAGGCTCATGCATGACGCTTGCATTAGAAGCATTCAGACTAGGTGGTAGACGATGGATTCGATCGCCGATCCGGGGTTCTCGGGTAGCCCGGATCTAGCCCTAGGACCGGGGTTTTGGCAGTCGAGGATTAGGATGGTATTGTCATCAATAATTATGTTTGATATCATTTGAGGTTATTATTATAGTCGATCATGTTTAATATTATTGTACTTGAGGTGTAGAGGTCGTGTTGGATCTCCAAGGTCAAGTGCTAAAAATGGTTGTCGATGTCCCTGACTTGTGTGTCCCCGTGAGAGATAGTATGGCTGGGCAGGGTGGTACCTGGACAGGAGCCCGTAGTCTTTGTTTCCTCTTGTTTGTTCTTGGATAAGGGTGGGACATGAACAGGAGCCCTCGGGAATCGATGGGGTTATGGGGCCCCTTGGCATCTCTTAGGCTTAGGCAGAGGTGGAAGATGAACGTGCCTTTGATGAATTATTTGATGCTTATCATTCCTTAGCTAGAGATTTCGAGTTCCTTAAAAAATATACTACGTTACATGTGAGGACCTGCCCCTCTACCCCTGTGGCTCGTTGTAGACCGCAAGGGCAATTTGGTAAATTGCGCCTTGTTGGTTTGTTTCACACCCGCGTGTACACACACTGACCTTGTATATGTTAGTGTTTGTTTAGAATGGCTAGGTGGACCCGGGATCGGAAGATCCCAGCTCGGGCGCGCGAAAGCTTGCCGTTGGGTAGCTGACGACCCTTGAGCGATCGATCGCTCCTTGGAACGATCGATCGGACTCGTGAGCGAGTCGGTTGGTTTTGATCCGGGGCGAGAACGATCGATCGATCGCTCCTTGGAGCGACCGATCGAAATCGCGTCGGTGGCTTTTCTGCTTCGCGAGGACGGCCACCGCTGGCCGTCGTTCTCCTCTGTCAGAGGGGGGGAGGACTTTCCCTCCCCTCCCCTCACTTTTCCCCCTCTTTCCCGGCTGTCCCCTCCCCTTTCCCTCCTTTTCTTCCCCTCCTCTTCTTCCTTCTCCTCCTTTCTTCTTCCTCCTTTCTTCTCCCGAGAACCTCTGGTTCTTCCCCCGTTTCCGGCAGCCGACCTTCCTCTCCTCCGTTCTCCCTCCGACGACCATCTTTTCCGGCGTTCTAAGGCTCGTGGGATTCGTGACAACGAGAGGAAAATCCCTGAAGTGGTTTGGAGGCTTGTTGGTGATCAAATCGCGGGGATTCAGCCGAGGAAAGCGCGGCTAGGTAGGGTTTTACCTACTGATGTTCTTTTCGGGTTTTCTTTAGATCTAGCCGTTGGATCTTGTTGATCCTTGCTTTGTTGGATTCCTTATGCCTTTTAGAATAATTGATTAAAGTTTCATGTTAATCAGTTGAGATTTAAGTAGGTTTTATGCATGATTAGTCTCGGATTTCTGGATTTCTGCTGTTCTTGAGAAATAGCCGGCTTACGGCGAGTTTTTCGGCCGGCGAGTACATGATCTTGGTTTCTGATAAACATAAGAGTTGTAGATCTCTTCGTTAGCTTTCCATGCCATCTTGTTTCGTAATTTTCCGATTTATGTACGATTTGTTATGAATTGTTTTCTGGAGGGCTGCGTTGCAGCAATTAAATTGGTAAGTGAGTTGATTAGCGGTTTTGATTTGTATTTTCCCGTTAATCCAACCGTTAGATGATTATGAATTTTGGATATGTTGATCCTGGTATATACACCTACTGGTGGCTAAGTTAGATCTTGAATCCGACGTCGTTTGGATGTCGGATCGACGGGATCAATTAGCCCCTAAGTAGAGGTTTTGGGTGTTTGAATATAATATTATATTTCAGAATATAATATTATATTGTTACTGTTCATCAGCGGTTTTCGGGGTTGCTTCCCGTTGCAGGAGTTCGCGGTTGACGGTCGTGGTACCGTCGTAATGCCGGGACCCGCTGCGGATCGGCTGGCAGCGGTAGGTAGTACCGCTGCAGCGATCCAGTAGAGTTATATGATGCTTGACATACTGTTGCATGCTCTGCTTCTTATCTGTGTATGTCATAGCATGCATTGTTGATTGTGCATTAGTTGTATTGGTTAGGGCGTGGATGATCTTTGGGTCGCCGTCCCGAGGCTGGAAGCTCGGACTTAGCCCTAGGACCGGGGTTGGGTAGTTTGGACCCGGTTTGAATGGTGGTGTCCAGTCGATTCGATGATAGGCCTAGAGGACTGGTACACCTGTTGCTTGATAATAATTGTAGAGGTCGTGTCGGCCTCAAGTCAGGTGTTGAGGATGCCACCGGTGGCGGGTCTTATTTCTTTGGGCAGTGTCCGTTCCTACCAGCAGGGGCATCAGTGTGGGCCCAGTGAGTGATGGGTGACCACAGCTGGAACCCTGCGACACTAGGTGTACCCAGGATGGGCCCAGTCTGTTGGGGTGACCATGGTTGGATATGCCTAGAGATCACCGGTGAATGGTAATGGGACCATTGTAGCTCACTCGAGTCTGGCTTGAGGGCGACACTGTTGCGTCTCCCTCTTCCTTCTGTGTGACGTAGTGTAGATCCCTACTGAGCTTAGTGCTCACACCTACCCGGGCTGCGTTTTGCAGGTGTAGGCGTCAGTTCCTCTTCCGTGGCCCCTACCGGGCAGTTGGTTGGCGGTGCGGCGGCGCCAGGTGGAGTCTGAGAGGTGGTGATCCTTTACAGTTTTTATCCTAGGTTAGATAGTCTCCTACGGGAGTAATGTTGTATTTTGAATCTTCCCCTCTCCGAGGATTTGTATATTTAACACTTTGAGTTTTAAATCTGTGGTTCGAGGTTTTTGCTAATTAATGTTGTTTTTAATTGGGGGTTTTTGATGAATTGCTAGGGAGACCAATAGGTTAGAGGGAACCCTCGCCAGCTTTGTTTTTCGTGTTTTGTAGGTTCCGGTTCGCGTCACCCGGCCCGGTTGGGCTTTCGCGGGTCGGGGCGCGACACTACATGTAAGGACTTGAAGAAAGTAGAAGAAGAAAAATTAGATACCATGCATAGGTTTGACACCTTAGAAAAAGAAAGCAAATGCATGCTAGATAAAACTTTTTGTGACACTAATGACACACTGGAGTAGAAACTCAAGGACACTCAATATGAGCTCACCATATTGAACAACACAAATTATGATATACAAAAGGAACTCATCAACTTGAGGAAATCCAAGAGAGATCTCACTCTTGAGGTTGATGACTTAAAAATCACTCTATAAAAATTCATGAAGAGTAGAGATAAGCTTGATGAGATCCTTAATAGCCAAAAGAACTCCTTAAATAAGGAAGGAATTGGCTATAACATGATAAGACATGAAAAGTGCATAAATCACCCTTTTAACTTGGCCTTGTTAGTCTCCGAGCAAGGCCTTACTGATGGATTTTACCCTATTACAGGTACAAGTGCCCTCAACGAGGATTGGATCAGTTCCGAGCTTAAACGATGTCATTCGGGCCAGTTTTTATGAAGAAGATCGATCCTTTATTGAAGGAGGATCGATCCTGTGCAGTACATCAAGAACAGAGCGCAAGTTCTGAAGGATCGATCATCACTATGGGAAGGATCGATCATTTTTACACATTTTTCCAGTGACAGAACGCAAATTCTAGAGGATCGATCTTCACACACTGGAGGATCGATCTTCATCGGGGCGCAGCCAGAATTCAAGAAGAAAAGATCGATCCTTTCCTATAGGAGGATCGATCCTTCACGGGACCAGCGATCACACGAAGCGCATGATCGATCCTCCACCATATGAGGATCGATCCTTTGGTGCCAGCCGAGCAAAATCAATGGCCCAGATCTAATCCGAGTGGGGGAGGCTTGTTTACTATAAATAGACCCCTTAGGGGGGATTTTAGGTCTTCTCTTAGCTTTCTCCAGCCCTTCTAGGTTTCTTACCCAATTGAGAGGATGACTTCTTGGAGGGAATCCATGGGAGGGGAGCTTCATCAACCTCCATCCATGGATCCAACCAAGATGAGTAGCTAACTTCCTTTATCTTGGGATTTCCATGTAGTTATAGGATTCTTTTGTAGTTTTCCTAGGGTTTTTGATGTGTAATCTTTGGGATTGATCTATTGTATGGATTTGAGCATTATTTCTCTATCTTTGTACATGGATTTCATATGTTGAATGGATGAATGCCTTTTTTTGGTATGAGTTAGGACTTGTGCATGATAGGTGTTTGTTGTTATGCCCCAATGAGTTGGATGTGCTAGGAACACATCCAATGACATTGGGAGGATTACTAGCCCTAGATTAGAGATTAGGGATGCTAGAACCATCCCTATCTCTCTAATCAAAGGATCCATTCTATCTTTCTCTTGCATTGGATTCGAGGTGCTAGAACCATCTCGATCCAATGCCCGACTCCATGCAATATCTTTTTCTTGCGACGAATCGATCTTAATCGAAGGTTCGTTAGCGACGATAGAAGCTAATCACTCATTCGTCGACTTTGTGAATGTGATTATTTCCGGCGGATGATCCTAACCCGACTTCCGTTGAGCGATAAGTGAGGCTAATCACCCTCTTGTCGACTTCTTGATTTCGATCGTCCCAATTGGATTACACACCTTAATTTCTTAGGAGGCTATATTAGAACCTACAATGAAATGGAGATCCCAAGACCTCTCTATATTAGTTATATTTCTCTTCATTTAGTCAATTGCTTTAATAGACATTAATCCAAAACCCAAATCATTTTAGCTAGTTGTTTGGAGTTATCTATCAAGTATGTTAGTCAATTCTCATTTCCCTGCGGATCGACCCGGACTCCCGCTAGCTACGTAGTAGTTAGTTCGGATTCAGTATAAATTGTAAATCTTTGACGCCCTAGTCACTTTTAACGACGAGTGGTTTGGGCGCGTCATAACCCTAGGAAGATGAACAAGTAAAAGAAGACTAACTTTGTTAAAGCATCTTCTCATCCTCCTAACGTAGTACAAGTACCCACTTATCATTATTGTTGCAAAATAGGTCACATTGCATCTAGTTGCTATCTCATGAGACATACTAGTGGTAACACTTTTTTGATACAAAATGCATGTTTCATCTATGTATATATCTAGAACGAATGCTAAAGGACCCAAAAAGATTTTGGGTACCAAAAATCAATATTTGATTTTGAATTTATAGAAGTGCATCAAATCCCAAATCAAGACCAATTCAAAAGTCAAAAGATTGTACCTTGATAACGGATGCTCAATACACATGACTGAAGCTCTAAGAGGGGGGGTTTATCTTAGGCCTTGTATAATAAAATCAATTAAGGAAATCTAAATAGGAGGAGTCTAATTAAATCATATGCTTGCAAATGATAAGAGTAGAAAGTATGTTAAAGCAAGGATAAGAGATAGAGAGATTGCACCAGAATTTTTATAGTGGTTCGGCCAACCTTGCCTACGTCCACTTCTCTCAAAGGCCTCCTTAAGGTTCCACTACTTGCAAGACCTCTTACAAGTTATCCATCAAGCTTCCGGGTGCTTGACAACCTATCCACCAAGCTTACGGGTGTTTGACAACCTTACAATCTCTCCAAGCTCTCTCTTGGATATTTCTCTCAAAGTCTACTTCACACTTGAAGTAGTTTTACAAAGGTTTAGCTCACTAATAAAGAGATAGAAACTTGCTAGAATATGATTACAATAATCCCTTAGCTCCCCCTAAGTCCCAGCCAAGTTTGCTGCAACTTCTCTGTTATAGCTGAGCTCCAAAGCCCTCCAAATAGCCTCCCAACGGCTATTTTCTTCTCCTGCAATGACTCTTTAATGGCTCTTTTCTGGGCTGGCGGTCGACCGTCGCATCATCCGCCAGGTTCTTCTTGAGCAACAAACGATCCACACATCGTCCGTCAAGCTTCACGGTCGACCATCGCATCGACCGTGACATCGTCCGTTAGGCTCTGTTGCGAAAACCGCTTCTCAGGGTCGATACCTCGTTCGACCGTCGCTCCTCTGAGCCAGGTCACATAGTCCACGGTCAATCGGTCCATCGGCCATCACATTGACCGTCAGCCTATTTTCCGAAGAACATCTTCCGCGGTCGATCCTTGCATCCACCGCCATACCCCACGGTCGATCCATGCATCATCCGTAGCATCGACCATCAGTACAAAAACACACTAAATATGATTTTAGTGCTTTCCAATTAATATTAAACCAATGTTTTATCATCAAACATATATTGACATCATCAAAACAATATTTGGGCAAACAATCTCCCTCTTTTTGACGATGACGACCTTTAAATTGTGATGATAAGACCTTGAAGGCTCCCTCTTAATTTATGCATCCATTTACCTCATAAAATATGTTCTAAAGTGAACTTCACTGAGACATGCAAGTCATATGTCATTAAAAGGATATATCAGGTTTGATTATAGGTCAAAAGGTATGAAAGTGCAAAATATGACCTATGTACCTCTTTGTATAGAACATGAGACATGATATTTGAGCATGAATTATATTCTCATGAAATCTCCAGTAAATCCTTTAAACATCAAAAGATTTCAAGTATGTAGAATATAAAGTTTTCTAAGAACTTTAAAAAACAACATGATATCACAATATTTCTCCCTCTTTAACATTGTCAAAAAGACTTGGTAGAGGAGGAAGAAAAATCACGGATAACCATAAAAATTTCTTAACAAAAGAATGTTTTAAAATCAGAATTGATACTAATTTGAAGGTTTAAATTTAAGGTTTAAAATTTTATCAACCAAGATACCAAAAGAGGATTTACAATAAAAAGGAATGAAAAGTTATCAGTTCTTTAAAATAAAGACTTTCTTAAATCATTTTAAAACAAAAAAATAGAGCAACAAGATATAATAGAGGAGACAAATATCAAAAATTAAAGCATACCTCCATTACCTTTGATAGCAAATTGCTATCCACATTCCAATACCTTGAGCCTCCATTTGTCAATTTTATTTTCTTTTTCTCCGAATGCAGTTAAACAAAGATTTGCAGTTTCTTCTTCTTCTTCTTCGAAGGTGGAGCTCAAGTCACTTTCTTCCTTGGCCTTTTTCTTCTTTTTTGAAGATTTCTTAAGCTTTGGACAATCCGACATGTAATGTCCGGGCTTCCTACACTCATAACAAGTAATTTTATTTAAGTAAGAAGATGAGTTTCCTTTTTCACCTTTGGAGTTTTTCTTTCCTTGATTCTTGATGATTCGTTGGATTCTTCTTGTGATCTTTTGCATCTCCTCATCATCTTCTTCATCGCTTGAGTCAGATGAATCCTTGTATGTTGACTTAAAAGCAATAGTTTTCTTTTTCTTCCTTTCTCCATCATTGCTCCTCTCTATGTTCATCTCATATGTCATGAGAGAACCCATGAGCACATCAAGGGACAGCTTAGTTAAATCTTTAGCTTCTTCGATTGTTGTCACCTTGGGATCCCATGTCTTAGGTAGACACCTAAGGATCTTTCTTACCATCTCATCATTAGTATAGCTTTTACCAAGAGAATCAAGAACATTTATAATATCGGTAAAGCGAGTAAACATTTCATTTATATTCTCATCATCCTTCATAAAGAATAACTCATAATCATTAACAAGCATGCTAATCTTAAACTCCTTAACTTGGCTTGTTCCCTCATAGGTAACTTCAAGTTTTTCCCATATTTCCTTAGCCCTTTTACATACTGAAATTCTATTAAATTTATCAGGGCTAAGGGCACAAAATAGAAAGTTTTTAGCCTTGGCATTTACTTGAAGTTTCCTAAAATCAGTAGGGGTATATTCACTCTTAGATTTTGGAACTTCTTTTCCCTCAATGATCTTTAAGGGAATAGAATCTCCATATTTTATTATCATCAATGCATCATAGTTCATGAATTGAATGAAAATTTTCATTTTAGTCTTCCAATAGGTATAATTAGATCCATTAAAGTAGGGTGGCCTATTGGTAGATTGTCCCTCTATGATTTCCATCTTGATTTAGGATCCTCTAAGGGCTGTTACACCACAAAAATAGAGACTAGCTCTGATACCAATTGAAGCTCTAAGAGGGGGTTTATCTTAGGCCTTGTACAACAAAATCAATTAAGAAAATCTAAATAGGAGGAGTCTAATTAAATCATATGCTTGCAAATGATAAGAGCAGAAAATATGTTAAAGCAATGATAAGAGATGAGAGTTAGAGAGATTGCACCAGAATTTTTATAGTGGTTTGGCCAACCTTGTCTATGTCCACTTCTCTCAAAGGCCTTTTTGAGATTTCACTACTTGCAAGACCTCTTACAAGTTGTCCACCAAGCTTCTGGGTGCTTGGCGACCTATCCACCAAGCTTACGGGTGCTTGGCAACCTTACAATCTCTCCAACCTCTCTCTTGGATATTTCTCTCAAAGTCTCTTCACACTTGAAGTACTTTTACAAAGGTTTAGCTCACTAATAAAGAGATAGAAACTTGCTAGAATATGATTACAATAATCCTTTAGCTCCCCCTAAGTCCCAGCCAAGTTTGCTGCAACTTCTCTTTTATAGCTGAGCTCCAAAGCCCTCCAAATAGCCTCCCAACGACTATTTTCTTCTCCTGCAACGGTTCTTTAATGGCTCTTTTCTGTGCTGGTGGTCGACTGTCGCATCGTCCGTGACATCGTCCGCCAGGTTCTTCTTGAGCCACGGTCGATCCACACATCGTCCGTCAAGCTTCACGGTCGACCGTCGCATCGACCGTGACATCGTCCGTCAGGCTCTGTTGCGAAAACCGCTTCTCAAGGTCGATACCTCATTCGACCGTCGCTCCTCTGAGCCAGGTCACATAGGCCACGGTCGATCGGTCCATCGACCGTCAGCCTATTTTCCGAAGAACATCTTCCGCGGTCTATCCTTGCATCAACCGCCATACCCCACGGTCGATCCATGCATCGTCCGTAGCATCGACCGTCAGTACAAAAACACACTAAATATGATTTTAATGCTTTCCAATTAATATTAAACCAATGTTTTATCATCAAACATATATTGACATCATCGAAACAATATTTGGGCTAACAATGACATGTGAGAGATGCATGCTCTCCACATTTCAAGCTAAGGATAGAGGAGTAATGGCCTCTGGAGATAATTGCAAAGGAAAAATTATCGGAATTGGTAATATCGGTAAAACTTCCTCAATCAAAATTGAGAATGTTTTATTAGTAGAAGACTTGAAGTATAACTTACTTAATATTAGTCAATTATGTGATAGAGATAATAAAGTTATTTTAGAAAATTCAAAGTGCTATGTTAAAAATGCTCTTAGTGATAAAATCATGATAATAAATCATCATGATGGTAATGTTTATACGTTTTATCTTGATGATCTTGTTTGCCATGATGACATTTCCCTTAGTACTTTAAATGATAATCCTTGGTTGTGGCATAGGAGGCTTGGACATGCACACATGGATTTAATATCCAAACTCTCTCGAAAAAAACTTATTCTTGGACTTCCCAAGATAAAATTCGAAAAAGATAAGATGTGTGATACATGTCAAAGAGGAAAACTAGTAAAATCCTATTTCAAGCCTAAAGATGTAGTTTTCACCACAAGAGCACTAGAACTCATTCATATGAACCTTTTTGGACCTACCAAACCAAAAAGCTTAAGTGGTAGTTCATATAGTAGATGATTACACTAGATACACTTGGGTGATATTTCTTGCACACAAAGATAAAGTCTTTGAGGAATTCACTAATTTTTGTAAGAGAGTCCAAAATGAGAAAATATATTCTCATTACATGCATTAGAAGTGAACAAGGACGAGAATTCAGGAACTTCCTTCTAGAAACGTTTTGTAAGGACAACGGGATTTCCCATAACTTCTCATCACCTAGAACCCCTCAACAAAATGGCGTTGTTGATAGGAAAAATCATACCCTACAAGATATGGCTAGAATTCTATTATGTGAGAACAATCTTCATAAGTACTTTTGGGCCGAAGCAATTAATACTTTTTATCATGTAATCAATAGAGTAACATTGAGGCCTATTTTGAAGAAAACCCCCTATGAGTTTTGAAAAGAAAGAATTCCGAACATTAGTTACTTTAGAGCTTTTGGATGCAAGTGTTTTTTCTTGAACAATGACAAGGATAATCTTGGGAAATTTGATGCTAGATCCGATGAAGGATTTTTTCTTGGATATTTGGTGAGAAGCAAAAGCTATAGAGATTTCAATAAAAGGACATTGGTTGTTGAAGAATCAATGCATGTTACATTTGATTAAATGATTAGAGCTTCTACTAGAATTGATGATGAAGATGATGAAATTCCTAATGACAAATCAAAAGGAGTAGATTAGACCCAAAATGATATTGAAGAAGTGAATGATAGATTTGACAAATATGTAGAAATTACTCCTATTTATCAACATCGTGATTTGCCAAAAGATTGGAAATATGCCTCTTCACACCCAAAGGAATTGATCACGGGTGAACCATCAAAAGAAATTCAAACTAAATCTTCATTAAATGCTCGTGCCAATCTAGCCTTCCTATCTCAAATTGAGCCTAAAACTATTGAGGAAGCACTAGAGGATGATCATTGGATCTTAGCAATGAAAGAAGAGTTAAATCTATTTAAAAGAAATGAAGTTTGGAATTTTGTACCTAGTGTTGGCCGGATGGGCTGCAAGCCCAGGATTGTGGGCCGTATGAGGCTCCAGGGCCAGGCAGCAACTTCCTTTGATTCGCTCATGTATATGGGTTGAGACCCAGGGTAGGGTGTGGGCTCTTGGCCATCCCACCCGCCGCGCCCATGTGACGCAGTCCCTCATGTCCACTCGTCGCTTAGTGCGGGGTTCTGCGTTGCTATGTGGTTATGGCGGTCAATCTATGGGAGTCGACCATGGCTCTATGGTAAATGTAATATATGGGCGCCCCCTACTATCATTCCAGAGTTTTCTTATGAGTGGTTAGCTTGTGGATCCTGAACTGACACTTAGACCTAGTGATCACCCTGTCACTAGCCCTAAAATGGGTGTTTAGAAATAAAATGGATGAATAGGAGATAATTATAAAGACTAACGCTAGACTAGTTGCAAAAGGCTTCAATCAAGAAGAATGAATTGATTTTGGTTAGACATTTGCACTGGTAGCTAGACTTGAGGCAATAAGACTACTCCTAACTTTTGCATCTTACAAAGATTTCAAATTATATCAAATGGATATTAAGAGTGCATTTTTGAATGGTTCCTTAAAGGAAGAAATTTGCATTGAACAACCCCCCAGTTTTGAGGATCACAATTTAGAGGATCATGTATTCAAGGTCATTAAAGCCTTGTATTTGAAACAAACTCCTAGAGCTTGGTATGAAAGGCTTAGCAAGTTTTTGATAGATAATGGTTTTTGTAGATGAAAGATTGATACCGCTCTATTTACAAAATCAAAAGGAAAGGACCTTTTATTGGTTCAAATTTATGTTGATGATATTATCTTTGGATCTTCAAATGAAAGGCTTTGTGAAGAATTTGTTGTTGATCTTAACCTTGTTTTGATGATGTCAATATGCGTAATGATGATAAACAATGATTTGATACTTATAACCCTTAATTTTAAAATTGTTAAATTAATTATTTGGATGTTTTTGTTCTCGCGGTCGATGCAGCTGTTGATGCACGGATTGACCGTGGAGACTGGCGGTTGATGCTAAAATTGACCGCGAAGAATGGCGATTGATGCACGGATCAACCGTGGAGGTTGGTTGATTTCAAGAAGTGGTGATCGATTGCAACATCGACCATGAAATATGCTTTTCATAACAGAGGCTGATGGTCGATGCGAAGGTCAACCGCGGAGTCTGACGGTTGATGCGAGGTATATTTTAAACGCGACGGTCGATGTGACGGACGATATGAAGGTCGACTGCCAGTCAAAAATATAGTCGATGGAGAACCATTGGAGAAGAGCAAAATAGTCATTGGGAGCTATTTTGGGAGGCTTGGATGTGAGGACCTGTCCCTCTACTCATGGGTCGACCGTCTAGGTCGGGCCCGTGGCTCGTTTGCTTGTTTCGCGTCGAGCGCACGATTCGGTGGATCGTATTATTTCTTGGGTCATAAGGGTAATTTGGTAAATTACGCCTTGTCAGTTTGGTTCACACCCGCGTGTATAGTTTACACACACTAACCGTGTTTGTGTAGAACGGTTAGTTCGACCCGGGATCGAAAGATTCATGCTTGGGCTTGTGTTCTAGCCCAAGTCTAGCTTTCGGCACCAAAATGATCGATCATTCCTTACTAAAAGGATCGATCATTTAGTGCCATGAAGTCAAACTGCATCGTCATGAAGGATCGATCATTCATAAGTCGGTTCGTCCGTCTATAAAACGGACGCAACCCTCTTCTTTAATCTCTTTTGAAATCCGTCATTCCTGAGCTCATATCTGGTTGGATTTGGAAGAGGTTGAGGGTGATCTTTGGCTCAGCAGCTGGGATTGAAGCTGCTTTAGTTTAGGTAGGGATGCTACCTACTTGTCTTTCCTGTTTTTGTGAGTTTTGAACTTGCATCTGTTTTGTTTGAGTAGATCTCATTGCATGGTTGTTGGTTTTCGGTGCAAGTACCGGCTTTGGACTCGTGGTGTCGCACCCCGACCCGCGAAGGCCCAACCAGGCTGGGCGACGCGAACCGGAACCTAACTAATCGCGGAATAATTTTGACGAGGGGTTCTCTCTAATCTACTGGTCTCCCTAAACAGTTACAAATAATTAAGAACCTCAAAAGATATAATATAATATTCAAATCCTCAAAAGGGTTTACATTAATATACATCACTCCCGTATGAGGCTAACTAACAAAAAGGGGTAAACAAATGATCACCGCTCCTCAAGCACCGCTAGACGCCGCCGCGCCACCAAACACCTGCCCGGTAGGGGTCACTGAAGAGGAGCTAACGCCTGCACCTGCAAAACGTAGCATGGATAGGAGTGAGCACTAAGCTCAGTAGGGCTCTATACTACGACACACAGAAGGGAGGGAATACAACAGTGTCGCCCCCAAGCTAGGCCTAGGTGTGCTACGGGGCCCCATAACCCCACCGCGCGTCACTGAGCGCTCCTGTCCAGGTCCCACCCTAAGTAAAATAGGTAACCAACACTGTTGTCCCACTAGCAGGAACCTGACACTGCTAGGCGAGGGACCAACACCGGCTGCACCCTTAGCACCTGGCTCGAGGCCGACACAACCTCTAAATCATCGATCAACATGTATTCAAGTCATCTAAGCCTATCATCGATATCGCCTGAATACTACAATCGAACATGGACCTTGCTACCCACCACGGTCCTAGAGCTAAATCTGAGCTACCCGAAAGCCTCGGATCGGCGATCAACTCATCGCCCACGCCCTATCCTTATGCATCTAATGCACAACAGAATGCATGCTATGATCATACGCAGGTAAGAGATAAGCATGCAACAGTATGATAAAATAACATACAAGTCCAACTGGATCGCTGCAGCGATACTACCGACTGCTGCCAACCGATCCGCAGCGGGTCCCGGCATTATGACGGTGTGGTGA
Organism: Narthecium ossifragum; assembly: GCA_963920575.1. Lineage (NCBI taxonomy): Eukaryota > Viridiplantae > Streptophyta > Magnoliopsida > Dioscoreales > Nartheciaceae > Narthecium > Narthecium ossifragum. The sequence continues at coordinate 17,741,107 of OY986965.1, forward strand.
CCGTCAACCGCGGACTTCTGCAACGAAAAGCAACCCCGAAAACTCAGATGAACATATAATATAATATTATATGTTTTGAACATATAATATTATTTAAATCATCAAGATCCTCTAATTAGAGGCTAATCGACCTCGTCGATCCAACGTCCAAACAACGTCAGATTCAAGATCCAACTTAGCAAACCGCAGATAAAAATGCTGGGATCAACATATCCAAAACCATAAAACATCCGACGGCTCGATTACCGGGAAAACGCTAATCAAAATCACTAACTTCACTAATCACCTTTAACTTCTGCAACGCAGCCCATCCATACGAAAATCATAACAATTCATAGGCAAATCATAAAATTATGAAACTAGTTGGAGCCGAGAGTAAATCCAAAGATCTACAACTCTTATGTTGATCATAAATCAAGATCCGGCACGGACAGATCGGAAAACGCGCCGTAAGCCGACAACTCTTCAAGAACAGAGAAACCGGAAAATTCGAGTTTAAATATGCTAAAATCCTACTAAAATCTCAATCAAATCTTATGAAACTTACAAAAGAAATTAACCTAAACTAGAGGAGCACAACAACACCAAGAACACCTAGATCTATCGGCTAGATTAAGAGAAAACCCAAAAACAACTCAAGTAGGTAGAAACCTATCGAAAACGCAAACCTCTGCTAAATCCCTGTTGTACGAGCACCAAACTGGATTCAAACCAAGCCAGGAATCTTCCTCTCGCTGCCACGAATCCAACGAGCCTTGAAGCACTCAAAATGATGGCCAGAGGATGGAGAACGGAGGGGAAGAAGGTGGCTACCGGAAACAGAGGAAACAGAGTCGCGGGAAGAAGAAGGAAGAAGGAGAAGGAAGAAGAAGGAGAAGAGGAAGAAGGAGAAGGAAAAGCTAGGACGGGGAAAAAGAAGAAGATAAGGAAGAGGAGAGAAGATTTTTCTTTTCTCCCTCTGACAGTGGAGAGCGACGGCCAACGACGACCGTCCACCCAGAAATCCGCCGCCATGACTTTAGATCAATCTCCTTCACCCAGAAACTCAAACTTGGGCTAAAACACAAGCCTAAGCTCGGATCTTCCGATCCCGGGTCCACCTAACCGTTCTAATCAAACACTAACACAAACACGGTCAGTGTGTGCACCCACGGGTGTGAAACAAACCGACAAGGCACAATTTATGAAATTGCCCTTGCGGTCTGCAACGAGCCACGGGCCCGACACAGGCGGTCGACCCAGGAGTAGAGGGACATGTCCTCACACGTGGTCCTTCCAACTACTAGATCCCAAGGTTTTGTCTAGCCCGTGCATGATTGATCTTTTGGTGAAAAAAGATCGATCTTTTCCTTGACTGGGATGGATGAGGTCTCTGTCACGAGGATGATCTTTCCTCTCGGAGGAAAGATCGATCACCTTGGGCTTGACAGGGACGGCGTGAGGACCTATCCCTCTACTCCTGGATCGACCGTGTGAGGACCCGTCCCTCTATTCCTGTGGCTCGTTGTTGACCGCAAGGGCAATTTGGTAAATTGCACCTTGTTGGTTTGTTTCACACCCGTGTCCACACACATGCCTTGTTTTGGTGTATGTGTTTGAATAGAATGGCTAGGTAGACCCGGGCTCGGAAGATCCCACCTCGGGCGCGCAGAAGCTTGCTTTTGGGCAGCTGGCAGCCCGTGAGCGATCGATCGCTCCTAGGAGTGATCGATCGGACTCATGAATAAGTCGGTCCTGTTTTCTTCCGCGAGGACGGCCGTCGTGGCCGTCACTCCCTTTGTTAGGGAGGGGATGGCCTCTTCCCCTTTTTCCCGGCATTCCCGGCCTTCCCCTACTCTTCCTTCCTCTTTTCTTCCCCTCCTTCCCTTCTCTTCTCTTCTCTTCTTCTCCTTTCCTGCTTCTTCTTCCCGCAAGCAGAGCTTGCTCTGTTTTCTTCTGGCAGCCCCTTCTCCTTCGTCGTTATCCCTCCTCCGGCCACCATTTTGGGAGCTTGAAGGCTCATTGGAATCTTGAAGACGTGAGGACGATCCTTGACGTGGGTTGGAGCTTGGTTAGCAGCTGGTTAGCGAGCAATCAACCAAGGTTTTGCGGTTTCGGTAGGTGTTCTACCTACATGCACTATTTAATGGGTTTCTCCAAATCTAACCGTTGGATCCGTCTGATCTTCATGTATTAGATGCATCTTGCCTAGTAGAGTTTCTGTTTTAAGTTTCATGATCTTTGGATGAGTTTTGAGTAGGATTTATGCATGATTAATCACGGATTTTTTTCGGTTTTCTGCTCTTCATGAAGAACAACCGGCTTGCGGCGAGTTTTTCGGCTTGTACGAGCATGATCTTGGGTTTTGTTGAATACAAGAGTTGTAGATCTCTGAGTTAGCTCTCCATTCCATCTTATTTCGCATTTGTACGATTTTCTTACGATTTGTTATGAATTTATTACTGGCGGGCTGCATTGCAGTAATTAATTGGTAAGTTAGTTTAATTAGTGGTTTTGATTAGCGTTTTTCCGTTAATCTAACCGTTGGATGAATCTGGATTTTGGATATGTTGATCCATGCATATAGATCTACTGGAGGCTAGCTTGGATCCCAAATCCGACGTCAGTTGGACGTCGAATCGACGGATCAAACAGCTGCTATGTAGAGAATATTTGATGTTTGGAATATAATATTATATGCCGAAATATAATATTATATTTCTCTACTGTTCATTAGCGGTTTTTGGGGAATGTTTAGTATAAATGGGCCGAAGGTGTGCCCTTGATTGTTGCCTGTTTATATTGTTAATTATCTGTGTTGGGATCGATCGGACTGCGAGTCCGATCGATCGGACTGCGAGTCCGATCGATCGGACTACTTAGTGGGATCGATCCATGCAAGTTGGATCGATCCGACTTCAGGCTGGATCGATCCATGGGTATGCTGGATCGATCCAGGTTGCACCAAGATGGTCTGTTCATTGAGGGCTGTCGGATCGATCCATGGGTATGCTGGATCGATCCAGGCTGCACCAAGATGGTCTGTTCATTGAGGGCTGTCGGATCGATCCATGGGGTACGTTTGGATCGGTCCAGGGTTTCCCAGGAACAGTATTTGAGGGCAACAGGGAATGGCATGTTAGTGATATTGCTATAACTGATGTTTGTTTATATTGTTATATTATTTGCTTGCTTATACTGTCTTGTTTGTTGCATGCTTTACTGTTTTACTTATCTGCTTTACTGCTTTATTATCTATCTGTTAATGTTGCTATAACTGTTGTTATATTTTTTGCCTGATTTACTGTTCTCTTCCTGCCTGTTTATTCTGTTTTATAATTGTCTTGCTTTCCTGTGCATTAGAGGCATGTTAGGTTAGGGCGTGGGTTTGGAGTTGTCCCTAGTACTCCAGTATCAATAGGTAAGTGGTGGCTGTCATTACCCCGGCATGGGTGTCCTACTAGTATCGTCAATGTCCACCATGTTTCTGAGATTATCGGAGAAAGCCCAAACCTTGAACAGTGACCATCGGAGGACATACTATGGATAGGAACCCTGGGGGTATCGAAGGGATTTATGATTTGGAGTTTAGGGGTTGTACTGGGTCTGTTGCCTTGAGTGCTGGGAGATGATTGTCGTAACCACGGTTGTTCCGCCAAGTGTGGAGGTCCCGCTTGGAGAGGGGTGTCCTACGGGTAGCGTCATGTCCACCCTGTGTCAGGGACTGTCGAAGGTGGACCACCCTTGAGCAGTGGCCGTCGGAGGACGTACTTTGGACAGGTGCCCTTCGGGTTATTGACGGGATTTATGGGGTTCTTGCCAGGCCTCAGCACTTGGCACAGAGTTAGTACGGTTGGAGTCGCCCTTCCTTGTGTGTGTCGTAGAGTAGAACCCTACTGAGCTTTTTGCTCATTCCTACCTGGACCGCGGTATTTGTAGGTAAAGGTACTAGCGCTCCTCCTGTGGGCCCCCGGTGTTCGTCCTGCGGCAGTGCGTCGCCAGCAGACCATGTTTGAGGGCCAGGACGGTTTCTTCTGTGTTTTTGCAGAAACCTCAGATGTTGTAATTTTGTATAACCCGGTTATATGTAAATATAGTTTTGGCTTAGTAATTGTTAGATTACTGTTGTCCTTTGTTTACTCTTGTATCTGTTCCGCCAGCTTGTTGCCAGTAGATGTAGGATCTTCCCCCTCGTGTCCCGGTCCGGATGAGTTTTCTGGGCCGGGGCGCGACAGACCGTCTAGGTCAGGCCCGTGGCTCATTGTGGACCGCAAGGCCAATTTGGTAAATTGCGTCTTGTCAGTTTGTTTTACACCCGTGTATGCACACACAACACTATGTTTAATTTATGTGCTTGTTAGAACCTTAAGCATGTTTTGGATTGAAAAATCCAAGCTCGGGCGCGCAAAAGCTTGTTTTTAGGACAGCTGGCGGCCCATGTGTGATCAGTCGCTCCTAGGAGTGATCGATCGGACCTGTGTCGGTTGTCTGGATAAGGACGCGACTGATGTGTCCGGATAAGGATGTGAACCGACCTAGTCCAGCCAAGTCTGATCGATCGATACTCGAGCCTATAAGTAACCCAAGACCCCTCTGTTTTTCTGGTTTTTCCTCTCCTCTCCTCCTACCTTAGAAATTCTCGTTTGGAGCTCGATCCAGCGGCTTGGGAAACTTGCCAGGAGCTAGAGGAAGAGATCTACACCCTCATTGGACGGTTTGATTGAGAACCAAACGTGGATTAGCGTAGTTTGATAGGTTTCCTCTTGAAACCTTAGATTAGGTGTTCTTCGTGGTTTTATTTGATTATCCTTCAATTAAAGTATTCTATCTGATGCTTGGTAGCTTGATTATCACCAGATTAAAGTTTGATAGGATTTGGTTTTGATTTGATATGGATTTAAGCAAGTTTTCCATATGCTATTTTCGGATTTCCTGGTTTAATTAGAACTGTGGTTTTCTAACATGATTTCCATGATCTGAGTTGGTGTTTTGGATGAACGTTGTAGATATGTGAGTTAGCTTTCATTTCCAACTGGTTTCATGATTTTTGAATTTACGTACGGTTTTTAGTGAATTAAATGGGATGTCTGTGCTGAAATAGGGCAGCCATCTTAATTAGTGTAATTAGGTGGTTTTTCGTTGCTAAATGGATCTGATTTTTGGAGGGGACGATCTAAGTGATATTTGGGTGTGGTCTGCAAAGTTTGGTTTAAATCCAAATTATTTTCAAAAGGATTTTATTGGGTTTATCAGATCTGAGATTTAATCGAAATTATAGGTTTTCATTAATCCGATCAATCTGATTTTTGGGTATGTGATTCGGGGTATGTCGTTTAGTGGGTATATCAAACTTCATGTCGATCAGACGGCTAGATTGAAACATAGGATTTTTTGAGGTTTGTTATAGACTAAATGGGCCTTAAGTTCGACCTAAGCTTTGAATATAATATTATTTTATTGTTGTTTGGCTAGTTAGCTGGGGCCGCTTCCCGTTGTTTGTTTCATTTGTGAACTGGCTGGCAGTTGGTGGTGTCACCGCTGCAGCAGTTCCCTGACCTTACTTATCTTTTCAGCACCCTGGGCCGGCACGGTACCGATCCCAGACCATGCTTATTATCGTCACATATGTTGCATGCTTATATGCTTTCCTGTGTGTGTTCACAGCATGCAGCTCTGATCTTCCGATCGAGAACGGTTATGAGAATCTAATCAAACACAAATAACAATTAGAGACCGTGTGTGCACAACGCGGGTGTGGAATCAACCGCCAATTTACCAAATTGCCCTTGGGGTCTTCTCGATCAAACCGATCGTGGAACAAGGCCAAACGAGCCAGACCCTCGACCTAACGCGGTCAGACTGGGTTGGAGGAACAGGTCATCACAACCTATCACCCTTAAAGGAATTTCCTCCCGAAATTTGATTAGGGTAGGGCCGGAAACAACAAAATGGAACAAGCATACCTGCACAAGACAAGAAGGTTAGAAAGCTCACAACCTGAGCGACCACACAAATAAAAGGGCACCAACGCCCTCAATAGCCACAAAACACAGGAGACACGCCTCAGGGTGAGGACCACTTGGGGCACTCTGCACACGCGCCCCCAGCGCTCTCAAGTCACACCCCACAACACCTCTGCACCTCCAGAGGACTAACACTAACGAAACTGTCATGTCTCTCGACACTGGTCTCTTTTGTCAAGTATCTGAACTGGCTGATCTCTGCGCAATGCATCCGGCCCATGCTCGAATCATCACTCCCGATGATTTTGGATGAAACTGAATGACCTCTCCTTGATGCTACCGTTGCCAAACTGACATCTGCATCACTGATACGTGCTCTAAGCACGTCATCGGAGATCTGAATGGTTCCCTCTGACCGTCTGTCTATTTGTGTCGTGATGTGCTATCGCAAGCAACCAAAAATAAAACCAATACTTTTTAAAATAAATGTAGTAGTACGAGTACGAGTCGATCCCACGAGGAGTATTTAGCCTAAGTTTTGTGCTATGTGAATAAAGATGGGGGGTTTTGAGTAAAACGAAAACAAATAAGAAATAATCTAAATTGAAGAATCGAATTTAATCAAGAGAACAAACCTTGGTCTAAGTCAACATCCACCATCGGAATCTTTATAACTGATTATTGATGCAAGTATATATCAATTTACACCTTGAATATTCACCGTTTGAATTAAATTCGAATCTCTCCTCAATCATAGTTAATTAGAAACAAGCGATTCAATCAACCCTAACTACTAAACAATCTAAGACAAGCATTGTAGATTTAATCTAGTAGCAGCCTTAAGAATAGGGAGATCGATGAAGCTAAACAACACAGACACAAGCGGTTGCATTTAATTTAGTCGAATGTTCTTCCTAAGATCTAATAATCTCTGAGACGCAGTAAACCAGAAGATCTTAGTTGCTTCGCAGATTAGAGGCATCAAACAATTACTGATTTGATATCCAACCTAGCAGTATATTGCAATGAATAATAAACTAGTAGGCCTCCTAGCAATTAGACAAGACAATCATGAATATAATCACAGAAAAACATTCAATACCCAAAGTATAAACTGAACAATAAAAATAGATTAGATCACACAGTTCATAGATTTCGAGGTTTCAGTTTCCTCGACCAAGAATTAAGGTTTAGCCACGCAGGGCCATCAAGAACAAAGAAGAAACAAGAGCCCTAGAAATCTCCAAGAGGCAGAAAGTAGTCGAAAAGTATGTAGGATCCTCCTCTCACAATCCCTAAAAAGAATCCTATTTATAGCCCATAAGTTTTCCATCCTTGGATTAGATCTGAGCCCTTTGTTCTACAAAGTCGGTTAACAAATATCGATCTTTATATAGGAGAAGATCGATCTTTTCTTCCCAGGTTTTGGCTACGCCCCGACTAAGATCGATCTCTTGTGTAAAGAAGATCGATCTTTTATTCCAAATTTCCTGTTTATGCTCGCGGTCAATCTTCGCATCGACCCTGAGAAGGTATATTTTTGACAGAGGATGACGGTCGATGCGACGGTCGACCATGGGTCTTTTTCATCTCTAGGTGCATAAAGGATCGATTTTTGTTGGAAAGAAGATTGATCTTGTATTTTCTGCATATTTCTTCAGCTATTCTACCATGCGCTAGTGGTAGTAAAAGCACTGTAACTTTCCCTAAAAAACTCCAAATCATGAACCGTAAAATTCTCCAGAAACTAGACTTCCAGAGCTTTTTAATAATATATGACACTTCATTTGGTTCTTCTCGAGTAGGTACAGTTTAATCTTTGGAGCTGACCCATCTTCTTCGCAATCTTCTTCATACATTCTGGCTTCGATTTCCTTGATGCAATAAACCAGAATCTCTCAAAACTCAAAACATGAACATTTTAGACCTCTTTCTTACTGTTCCATGGCATCTTGAATCATCCCAAGCAGAGCTTGGATGGAAAAGTTATGCTCAGATTACGAACTGCTGTCAAAACTGTCCAGAATTGTCCATTTGGCTTCGTTTCGCACTCAAGGTCTCCAATTGCATCATAAACCAAAATATAAGAGTAATGAGTATATTTAGGTACCAAATCAGCACAGAAGACTAGGCATTGTGGGATAAAAATATGACATTATGCATTCTCATCATGTCGCGAGTTGCTTTGCTAGAATTTGTCTATGATCCTGGAATCATGGCCTGAGGTGATGGGAGCTGGAACACCATGCTATCTGATCACCTCTCTGACAAGCAAATAGCCAAACTGCTGTACGCCGTCCGTACTCCTCCAAGGTAGGTGTTAGTTATAAATATAACCATGTCCAAAAGTCATTTGGGCGATTAACAAGATCAATGGCAATTTCATAAATATTGCCAATCGACCAATAAATACTTCAGTTTTGACATAGCTGAAGTATTTTGGTCATAACTTTTACATCATTTATCTAAATTGGGAGATTCTTGAACGATTGGAAAGAGGATGAAAAGATCTACAACTTTGCTGTTGACAAGATCTTCAGATTCCATCGTTTAGTGTGTCCAACGGATAACCAAAGTGTTCAGTGGCAAAATGGTAAATACGACCAAATGTCCAAATCCAATCAATGGCCGATCAATCGGCCAAATTTTCCATCGGCCAAAAATCCATCGGCCATATTTTGGCCAATTATTTTAATAAGCCGTCAATGTGGTTTGACTATTTTGGCCATAACATTCTCATACGATATTCAAATGAGTTGATTCTTGAACCATTGGAAAGAGGACGAGAAGATCTACAACTTTTATGTTGACGAGATCTTCAGATTCTATCGTTTAGTGTGTCAAACTGGTAGTCGAAGTGTCCAGTGGTAAAATAATAAATAATGGCCGACATCTAAATGTCATCGTCCAAAATGACCGATGTTATCGTCCAAATTCCTGTCATCCATATTTGGCTAATTAGCCATATTAGTAATTAATACAGTCTGATTGTTTGAGCCATAACTTTCTCATTCAATGTCCAAATTGGAGATGTCTGGTACCGTTGGAAAGATAATTTGAAGAGCTACAACTTTTATGTTCAGAGGTTTTCCATATTCCAAGTTTAGCATCGGCCAAATTACAGTGGAAGACATGAGATGTTGTTTAGTGACAGTTTCAGTCAATTATGAAGCAGTTCTGGTGGTTTCAACTTTCAAAGAAGTTCTGACAGTTGCAACGTAGTGGGTGGTTCTAAGGTGGTTACCATAAGCTCTATAAAAGGCCAAGAGGATGAAGGAAAAGTCTCTCCCATAATCAAGAGCAAAAGCCATTTTATCTATCTTTTAGCATGTATCTGTAGACTTAGATCTATTTACAATGTAACCTTTTAAATTCAGCAATGAAGCTTTTATTTCTTTTAAATTCCTGCAACTATTCTTCATTTATAGGAGTAGTACTATCATAATTTCATTGATAGGAGTCTATCACTCATAGGAGTAGATTTACCATAGTTCATCATCTTCAATGTCCCTCTATTTTACCTATTTTATTTCTTTCCTCATCCAATCGCAACAGCTTCGACACCTCTGTTCAAACCAAGTTCGAAGGAGTTGGACTAAACCACAATATCCTGATTCTTGATGTTAGACTATTTTGACCTTTTTGCCCTTCGCCGATCAACGACATGATTTGCATGATTTCTGTTCTAATAGTAGGATATGTGCTAATTTGGTCAATCATGCAACAACGACCCAAATCACGTGAAGTCTTCTCGACTCCTCTACATGCTGGTGGTGAAGTCTATCGCACCATGATGTCCACCCTGACACAAGAAGGCTGCGATGAGCATGCTGTCTGTCGACACTCTGCCTCCACCTCCTGACAAGTGAGATAAAGAGGAAAGAACTCTACATCTGACCACTGCATCTGGCGCCACCTATGCTGAAGACGAAGCCCATAATATTCCCTCATGGCTCTGGGATGAATAGCATCAAGGAAAGAGTAAGCCTCTCGCACGATGTTCTCGCACAACTCTAGAACTACTACTTAGCCTCTAGAGCACAATCAACTGTCTGCTGATGCCGTCAATGATCTCGGTGGGCTCGGTGTCATCATCGCTCCACGTCATCGTGGCTATGTTGCATATTCTCGGGGTACGGTTGCCTTGGCTCTCACCTCGTATGGCCTCTGCTCTTTGCCAACCCTGACTGATCCTCTACATAGAGGAACCTTCTGGGGCACCCAGTGATGAGTGCATGAAAGTGCACTCTAAATAGCCTTATAACCATCTCAATTACTAGATTATTATCCTTAATCAACATCTTTATTACTATTTTTATATTTATATGTTACTTCACATAGTTGTTTGGAAAATGCAGGAAAAAGGAGCAAAGAAGCTAAGAAGATTACATGGATCAACTTGAAAGATTAAACTGTACCTGCTCATGAAGAACCAGATGATGTGCCATATATGGTTGGAAAGCTCGTGAAGTCTAGTTTCTGAAGAATTTTTCGGTTCATGATTCGGAGTTTTTCACGGAAAGTTAGCACATTTTTCGTAACAGTGCGCAGGCTGAATGAAAAGTGACGGTCGACCGTCAGATTTCACGGTCGACCGTCGCGCTCAAAAATCCCCCCGAACGACCGTCGCATCGACCGTCACATGAAAAAATTCCCACGGTCGACCGTGTCATCATCCGTGGCATCGACCGTCAGCCTCTGTTAAAGAAAATACTTCTCAGGGTCGATGCGAAGATCGACCGTCGCTCTTCCGAATTATTTTGTACAGTTGACGGTCGACCGTGAGATCTCACGGTCGACCGCCAGATCAGCAGGGAGCGTATAATGAGCCGGATCTAACCCGAGTTTAGGCCTATAAATAGGATACTTAGGGTTATTAAAGGAGCTTTTGGGAGGACTATTTCTGGAGCATCTGGAGGAGAGGAAGCCGCGTTAGGGTTTTGTTTTCTTCGTCTTTCTTTCTTTATTTTTCTTTGAACACTTTTGTTGTCTTCATGATGAACATGAGTGGCTAGTTTCTTTTCTAAGGTACCGATGTAGCCCTAGCTGAATCATTCTATGTTATTGGATCATATTTATTTAATCAGTTTATATTTCTTGTTTCATTCATTATTATAACTGAGATCTTAAATACCTTTATCTGGCCAATAGAAGTATTATAGATTGTGTTATGTGATATTGGGCGAGGGTTCATTCCCTAATCTTGCAGGATCTATGAATGAATGAGATTTAGTCGAAGCCGGGTTCAAGCTAAGACACTTCTTGGTTCTTAATTGTTCTTCAGAGCGTAATGGATTCTTGGTTAACACTTAGTTATGGGTTCATTAACTAGGGTTAATTGGGGGTACTTGGTGAAGACCGCGATCAAACGGATCATCATATCGGAAGAATGAGCCCCTGGAATTAAACTGAAATCTTTATTGAGTCAATACATAGAATGAGAATGTTATGGTGAAATCGGAACCTTAGTATTCATCTATCATATTTCCATCTTTTTCTTATTTCGTTATTAGATCATCTATTCTCAATACTTCATATCTCTTATTTTCCCTTCCTCATTTTCTTTCTTTTTCTGTTCTTTAGCGTTTTACTCTAATAATCTCTACAAATCTCGGTGGGTACGATACTCGTCTTGCTACTATACTGATTGCACCGATTCGTATACTTGCGAGATATAAAATTTATTCATCACCCAGTCACCAACGGGGAACTCCAAAGGTCATCGCCAATGAGCTGCGTAGCTCTCTCATTTGCTCTGTGCCGTCAAGAGCCTCTATCTAATCTATGCTAATCTCTCTGAGGACTGTCTGATGCTGTCTGAAATGGTGGGTGATGTCTCGACAACCTCTGTCGAACAATCGGAAGCACGACGCGAATTGCTGTAATGCACCTCGAATGGTACCGCATCAGTCTGGAATGATGATTGCTGAAGTAGACAAACTCCAGCTAAGGGACGTACTCCTCTCAGCTGCCTCCTGCAATCTGGTGATGACGTCCGCCATGGTGTGCTTCCACTCCCACTCTGACACTGGAAGGGTGGTTCTAATGGGTCTGCTGGCGCTGCAACACTGCTACCGAAGCACACCTTGCCATCTGCTGACGATGTCCAGCCCTCAGTCATTTGCTCGGTATCAACCGCAGCACGGATCTCTACGATCTCCGAATATCTACGATGGGTCTCTATCGCTCTGACAAAGGGAGCTGGGATGCTGTGAACAACAAAAAGGATGTCATCTGGAACCTTATCCTCGAAACTCGACCCAACTGACTATCTGTCTCCAATGAGCTGACAAATCCACTAAATCTGCTCTAGCCTCTCCAACAACCACTGATGGCTATAACTCTTAAAGGCACAGACGTCGTGACTTTATGGCAAAGAGGTCCGAACGGTCCCGCGGTCCTGGAGATGTTTCTGCTGAATCTCGAATATCATCTTCAACATCTGCCATTGCATATTTGTCTCCCACTGGCACGGCTCGTCCGCCAAATCCCGCCTCTAAAGGCCAAACCTTGCACTGGGCGCCAAACAACACCAATGCTCCCTCAGCAACCACGACACAAACCCCAAAGGTCACTCCTGCTCCTCCTCAACGCGTAAATAGACATGATGATGTCGACGGACGCCACTGCAAACTGATCAGGGTACATCCCAGTCTGGAAAGCTGTCTTCGGGATGTCGAAATCCCGAAGTCTTAGCTGGTGTAGTCGACACGAAAGCTGACCTCTGAAATGGTCGACGAACCTCTCAGCTGCTATCGCGTCACCGATGCACTATAGCGAACAAGTACTCGTCCCTGCAACACTGACCAACTTCCTGAAGCCTATGTGTGTAGGGAAGGAAATCACCCACAAAGTGAACCGGAACACACTCTGGTGCAGCACACCTGGGCGAGCGAAGTTCTGAGCTACTGACTCAGCCGACAAAGTCCTCGACTCTCTATTTGTTGCTGGCATCCACATGCAAACTCGCAACGCTGCTCAAAACCGCCTACAGAGCCTCGACCTCGAACTCGGTATCCCATGAAGGTGATAACCCGAAAGCTTCTCAAAGAACAGCTGCACAAACAACACGAGGGGAAGGGGTTCACCACAAACTGGTGAACAAGCCCCAGCTCTCAACAACCAGAAAGATCGCCAACCCGCGACCTTCAACTAGAGCAAGACGACGCCGTCAAGTGTATTCACAACACCCTTCCATGGTCAAGGAAACACAACTCGGTGCGCGGCCAAAAAACGCAACCGAGAAAGCCGTCAAACCCCCAACGTGCACCACACATGGGCGACGGGCACCTAGAAGTTCCCAACCTTTAGCAAACGCCCCGACAAGGGCTACCAACCCAAGCTCTTGTCCCAATCAGTGGCTACTCGCAAAGCCACACCTGACTCCGGTCCCAAGGCAGCGCGGCTACACAGGGACGAGTCACATGGGAAAAACCCCAAGCCACTAAGAAACTGCACACTCACTGTGAGACACTCCGAAGCTGAAGGCTGACGCTAAAAGTTGAACTTGGTGGCTCTGAAACTGGCAGCTGCTGAAGCTGCTCGCTCCTCAGGAGTGCACAGACCGTTGGCTAGAACGGTCGCCGCATCTTCTCCAGCAAGCCTCTACCTGGAGTCTGAACTCCGCATCTGCCCCAGGTACCTGCCCCAACTGAGGTATCAACACACCGCTCAGGCCCATGCAGTGCATCACACCCGACTGCTCTGGGGGTTAGCGTCTTGCGCCCCTCGCAGCCAGCACCTGTCGGCGGAACAACTCCCGCGGCTAGCACTCGAGCACCCCGTGGGATCCCTCTCAGTATGGCGGTCTGATAAGTCACTAATTATTCATAATTAAACCCCTTAAATTACCTTTGTTAGACCTAGAGTAGGTGTATTTGATATCCTATTGTTTAATTTCAGGTTTAAGTAGGATTTGAGAAGAAATACAAGAAATTCAGCCAAAAATCACTAAATTCTGTAAATTTCATGCTCATATATTTTTTTTTTTGGTAACCAAATATTATACATCCCTTGAATTATGTCAAAAGAATAAAATTATGATAGGATTTGACAAAGGTGCATGTTTTAGAAATTTATTTTATGAATTATTTTGAGACTTGTATGTCATATAAGAAATAGTAAATTTTTGCTATGCATGATATTATTTCTATACTTTAAAACTTTTACCATGATTTAAGATTAAATTGACATATCCTAATCCACATGTTAAGGATTGATATTAGATTCTAAGCATGATATTGGGATAGATTTATAATTTTATGTCATGACACAGAAAATACATGAACACATGCAATTATCTGAGTAAGCGAAAAAAAAGAGAAAAAAAAATGGATCTTCAACTTAGTAACCGGGCAATGTGCCTAACCAACGTGGTGTTCGCGTAAAACAGTTGAAATTCCTAAAAAGCAATAAGGGTTTCTATTTTATTTTCAAGCAAATCATTTTTAAATTTCGTACAAGGAAATTGCAGGCACCACACCCCTGGATCGCCATGTCGGCAAATCCATCATTTACATCCCCATAGGGAACACCTCCGATTCTAGATCCAGTAAAATAAGCCTTTTTTCTATAATAATAAGAAAAAGAAAATGAATGACCTGAGGTCTTGGACTACCACCTTCATTGCCATGTAGGATATCTTTGTCGCTGGGGCTTCAAGTCCGCTGGGTTTGGGAAGTTGTCGCCGCCCAACGGGATCCAATCTCCGTCGTCGTGAGAGAACAACAACTGGGCTTGACGAAGTCAGCTAGGACTGGAGAAGCCTAGGCTGGAACAGAGGGAAGCACTGGTTGGAACAGGGAAGCACCAGTTGGAACAGGGGATGTGCGGCAAGCGTCGAGCGGCATGGGATGAAGCTTTTGTCGCCGGAACGGCCTTGGGAATGCAATGGCAGACGTCCTTCTTCAGAGTGGCTTTGTGTCCCTGCGTTGCTGGAACGCCGGGGAGATGGAGAAGCGTCGGTTGGAACAGAGGAAGCAGGGGAAACGTCGCCCTTCGAAGCTGCCGGAGATGAGAGAGAGTGTGTCTAGGTCCGATCCCCATGAGTGTCGAGGAAGCGGGCTGGAGCGCCTTGCCAGAAGTATGGGCCGAGCGGCGAGCGGAGGGGTGGAGCTTGAGCCGTGGGATCGACGAAACTTCTTGCAGCGGAAACCCAAAGACGCGAGCTCTGGATGGGTTCCGGCTACGTTGGCGGGATCGGCGTCGTCCGGTGGTGCGCAACTTTAGAGTGTCAACAGGACCTCTTCGTCTTCAAGCCTCCAAGCTCTTTGCGTCTCCGACGTGAGTGTCTCGGCAGCAACCTTCCGAAACTTCTTGCGGTAGCAACCGGACTTCACCATCTTCAAGCCTCCAAGATCTTTGCGTCTCCGACGTGAGCGTCTCGACAGGGCCTCGCCGTCTTTCTCCGGGTGTCTTGCGCAGCCTCCCAACGTTTCCACCAGCCTTCACCGCTTGGAACAGGGGACACACCGTCCAAGGGGCTCCGTTTATGGGTGGAGGCCGGCTGGAACAGGGGAATTCTGTGAGGACCCTGATGAGTGCATGAAAGTGCACTCTAAATAGCCTTATAACCATCTCAATTGCTAGATTATTATCGTTAATCAACATATTTATTACTATTTTTATATCTATATGTTGCGTCACAAAGTTTGGAAAATGCAGGAAAAATGAGAAAAGAAGCTGAAAAGATTACATGGATCAACTTGAAAGATTAACCTGTACCTGCTAATGAAGAACCAGATGATGTGCCATATATGGTTTGAAATATCTTGAAGTCTAGTTTCGGGAGAATTTTACGGTTCGTGATTTGGAGTTTCACAGAGGAAGATACAATACTTTTCGTACAAGTGCGCTGTGCTGGATGAATAGTGACGGTCAACCGCCAGAATCTCACGATCGACCGTCGCGCTCGAAAATTCCCCTGAACGACCGTTGCGCTCGAAAATTCCCCCGAACGACCGTCGCATCGACCGTCACATGCAAAACTTCCCACGGTCGACCGTGGCATCATCCGTGGCATCGACCGTCAGCCTCTGTTGAAGAAAACACTTCTCAGGGTCGATGCGAAGATCGACCGTCGCTCTTCCGAAGTATTATGAACTGTTGACGGTCGACCGTGAGATCTCACGGTCGACCGCCAGATCAGCAGGGAGCGTATAATGACCCGGATCTAACCCGAGTTAAGGCCTATAAATAGGATATTTAGGGTTATCAAAGGGGATCTTTTGGAGGACTTTTCGGGAGCATCTGGAGGAGAGGAAGCCGCGTTAGGGTTTTGTTTTCTTCGTCTTTCTTTCTTTATTTTTCTTTGAACACTTTTGTCGTCTTCATGATGAACATGAGTGGCTAGTTTCTTATCTAAGGTACCGATGTAGCCCTAACTGAATCATTCTATGTTATTGGATCATATTTATTTAATCAGTTTATTTTCCTTGTTTCATTCATTATTATAACTGAGATCTTAAATACCTTTATCTGGCCAATAAAAGTATTATAGATTGTTTTATGTGAGATTGGGCGAGAGTTCATTCCCTAATCTTGCAGGATCTATGAATGAATGAGTTTATGTCGAGGCCGGGTTCAAGCTAAGAGTATTCTTGGTTCATGATTGTTCTTCAGAGCTTAATGGATTCTTAGTTAACACTTAGTTATGGGTTCATTAGCTAGGGTTAATTGGGGGTACTTGGTGAAGACCGCGATCGAACGGATCATCATACCGGAAGAACGAATCCTTGGAATTAAACTAAAATCTTGATTGATTCAATGCATAGAATGAGGATGTTATGGTGAAATCGAAACCTTAGTATTCATCCATCATATTTCCATCATTTTCTTATTTCGTTTTTAGATTATCTATTCTCAACATTTCATATTCTTATTTTCCCTTCGTTATTTTCTTTCTTTTCTGTTCTTTAGCGTTTCACTCTAATAATCTTCACAAATCTCTGTGGGTACGATACTCGTCTTGCTACTCTACTGATTGCACCGATTCGTATACTTGCGAGATATAAAATTTATTCATCAAGTTTTTGGCGCCGTTGCCGGGGATTTGATTAGAGTTTATTAGTAGTGAATGCAAGGTCGCCGATCACGGAAAGGAAAGTTGTTGCCCTTGAACGATAAAGTAGATCAAATTGGTTGGAAGAATAGATATCACAAAGACAACTTGTCCACATCAGATCTAGGAGTTCAAGAGGAGGAACAAGAGGAGATGGAGCTTAATAACAATGTACGTCCTTTGGAGGAGTACGCGAGGCCTACTATTTCTACCTGACCTTCGTGCATCGCATTACTTGCAGAGGCTAGGAATTATGAACTTAAAAATCTACATTTTTCTATGCTTCCTGAATTTCATGGTTTACCTTCTGAAGATGCACTAACGTTTGTGAAAGATTATTATGCTACTATTCAGACTTTTCCTTTAGGTGGCATTACTGAAGATCACTTGAGGATACGATGTTTTCCTTATACCCTGAAGGATAAAGCGAAGAGATGGTTGATGTCGTTGCTTCCTGGATCACTAACTACTTGGGATGCAATTTATAACAAGTTTGTTAGTAAATTTTATTCTCATGCCATGACTATTAACTTGAGAAGGCAAATTCCAAATTTTCAGCAAGCTGATGGAGAACCATTCCATGAAGCATGGGATAGATTTAAGATGCTTTTGATGCAATGTCCACATCATAATTATTCTTTAGAAAATCAGATGTAATATTTTTATGATGGACTAAATCTTTCTTGTCAGACTATGGCAGATAATGCTGCAGGTGGAGTGATGTTCAAAAGGACACCACCAGAGGCATATGAAATCTATGAGATGCTAGGATCTAACTCGCAGCAGAGAAACACAAGGAATAAGGCGAGAGGCATCTATGAGCTGAACCAGAACGACGACACGGCAAGGCAGATTGCAGCCCTTAACAAGAAGATAGACGCTATGATGTCCATACAAGCAAAACCGGTTGAGGTTTGTTCAATTTGCAATATTGTTGGTCATAGGTTTGATTCATGTCCTTCTGGTAATGAATTTCCTGAATATGTGCAAGAACAAGCTAAATTGATGAATGCTTATAACCCACGACCTAGATTTGATCCTTATGCAAATACTTACAATCCAGGTTGGAGGGAGCATCCGAATTTTTCATGGAAAAATAATGCTAATGCTAGTATGCCTTCTGCTAATCAGTCTAACCCACCTGTTAAGTCGTCTTTGGAAGCGACTATGTTAGCTTTTATGCAGAAAATAGACTCAAGGATGGAACAACAAGATTCGGCCATTGCTCGACATGATGTAGAATTGAAGAATGTTGCAGCATCCATCGGAAAGTTGGAAGTTCAAGTGGGACAGCTTGCAGATGCTGTACGAGCCCATGTTCAAAGCAGATTTCCGAGCCAACCTGAGCAAGCCAATGCAGTTACTGTCCTTCGTTCAGGTAAGATAATTGATAATAATATTAATGCTAAAGTTACTGATATGTGTAGTGATGATAAAATTGAGGAAGTCAAGCGGGAAGAGCCCTCGAAGAGGCCACCGTCGGCCACGTCAGCTTTTGATCATGACGAGAGAGCAATTTCAAATTCGGAGGTTCGTCACAAGACTCCTCCACCATATGTGCCGCCAATTCCTTTTCCAGGCCGCTTGAAGAAAGCCCAGATGGATAAGTCATATTCTGAAATTTATGATATTCTATCTAAGGTTAATGTGAACTTACCATTGCTTGATGTGATTAGGAAAATGCCACCCTTTCCAAAGTTCAAGAAACTACGTACTTCTAAACGTAAGTATGAACCTCATGAAAAGGTGATGGTTTCAGAGACGGCAAGCGTGGTGGTACAAAGGAAACTTCCACCCAAGCTTAAAGATCCAGGGAGTTTTAATATTAATATTACTGTTGGTGATACAAAAATAGGGGAGGCAATGCTTGACTTAGGAGCTAGTGTTAATTTGATGCCTTACTCTGTTTTCCTTCAGCTAGGTGTTGGTAAATTAAAACCTACTACGATGTCTCTACAACTTGCAGATCGTTCAATTAAATATCCATTAGGCATTGTAGAAGACATCTTAGTACAAGTTGATAAGTTAATTATCCCTGCTGATTTTGTGATATTGGATATGGATGATGCACCATTAAATGATAGAAAATTACCTATTTTGTTGGGTCGTCCATTTATGGCTACAGCTGATACTATGATTAATGTGAAGGATGGTAAGCTCAGCATGACAGTTTTAGGTGAAACGGTGGAATTTAAAGTGTTTGAGTCTATGTCATGTCTTTCAACCTCTTTTGATTGCTTCTCAATAGATGTTGCAGATCCATTGGTGTTCTCTAATTTCAAACAGGAGCAAGTGAAGACTACATTGAAAGCGGATTTGGCAATGGTGAAGGATGACTTCCACACTTATGCGAGAGCAAAGGAGGTCTTCGCACCGCTTGAAGCATTACAGCCATACAAACCGGGCTGAACCATAAGGCTTTGCAGTACGTCTTGCCTAGACGTTAAATAAAGCGCTGGGTGGGAGGCAACCCACCAAGGTGACCAGTTTTTAAGTTTATGTTTTAGTTTTGAGTTTTATGTTTTCTCTTTTGTTTTCTTTTAGGTTTTTTAGCCACCCTGAGGATCCTTGAGGAGATGTTCGCTTACTCTATCAGGTGGCCTCTTTCTTATTTACAGTACTTGTTTCTTCTTTCTCTGGAAATTTTTGGATAGCCACGTCCTACATATTTTAGTGGATAAATGCACACATTGAGGACAATGTTGATTTCAGGTTGGGGGGTGTAGACATTCATGGCCTTATTCATACTACCTTGTGGGTATAATAGTGTTAAATTGTACATGAGTTGAAATTTTTATGCGTATTATACATGCTGTATTCATATGGATTGGCCTATACAGTGATTGCATGTGTGATAACCTGAAGGTAGAACATTATGTGAGTCATACACGAACACGTTCGGTGCAGTGGTAATTATACCCACCAAAGAAATGAGCATGCTATTGTCAATCTAGACCATGATTTCAGCATTAGCTAGTGTTGAGTATTACATGCAGAAAAAAAGAGAAAAAGTTATGAAGCTTGATTAAGCTGTGCCTAAACACCTATCAGGTGATCTGCTGAGTAACCGGGTGTTCTTGCCTCAGGAAGCGGGGAGCTCGCGTAAAAAGGTAGAATCACTAATAGCTAAAAAAAAAAAACTACTCAGTGTTTTGTTAAGTAACCGGGTCTCTGCGCCTCATGAAGCGGAGAGTGCTCGTGTAAACAGGCAAAATGTCTGATAGTTGAAAGAAAAAAAAGAAAAAAAAAGAAAAGAGCATGTTGTACTTAAAGTGCGAGGGTTGGATGATTGGTTATGAAGATAGTAGTGTGTTTGGACTAATGGTGGGTAGAAGTTGCTTCTGGACGTAACATTTATTTCTCACGTCACATGTGTTCTGCTGGATGGTGATTAGCATGTTTGAAGTGTAGAAGTTGATTTCATATGTTGGTAGTATGTGTATGAGTATAAGAAGTTTTCGTGCTCTGTACGGTGTACAACACTATTGACTTGATAAGGGTAGAACTCTTATTATGCATGTCTACAACCTTAGACCGTTGGTGTGCTTAATATATTTTATGCGCTTAAAATTGCTAGAGACTAGCAATAAGCTGGTTGGGGGGTGTGATGAGTGCATGAAAGTGCACTCTAAATAGCCTTATAACCATCTCAATTGCTAGATTATTATCCTTAATCAACATATTTATTACTAGTTTTATATCTATATGTTGCGTCACAAAGTTGTTTGGAAAATACAGGAAAAATGAGAAAAGAAGCTGAAAAGATTACATGGATCAATTTGAAAGATTAACCTGTACCTGTTCATGAAGAACCAGATGATGTGCCATATATGGTTGGAAAGATCTTGAAGTCTAGTTTCGGGAGAATTTTACGGTTCGTGATTTGGAGTTTCACAGAGGAAGATACAACACTTTTCGTACAAGTGCGCAGTGCTGGATGAATAGTGACGGTCGACCGCCAGAATCTCACGATCGACCGTCGAGCTCGAAAATTCCCCCGAACGACCGTCGCATCGACCGTCACATGCAAAACTTCCCACGGTCGGCCGTGGCATCATCCGTGGCATCGACCGTCAGCCTCTGTTGAATAAAACACTTCTCAGGGTCGATGCGAAGATCGACCGTCGCTCTTCCGAAGTATTATGAACAGTTGACGGTCGACCGTGAGATCTCACGGTCGACCGCCAGATCAGCAGGGAGCGTATAATGACCCGGATCTAACCCGAGTTAAGGCCTATAAATAGGATATTTAGGGTTATCAAAGGGGATCTTTTGGAGGACTTTTCGGGAGCATCTGGAGGAGAGGCCGCGTTAGGGTTTTGTTTTCTTCGTTTTTCTTTCTTTATTTTTCTTTGAACACTTTTGTCGTCTTCATGATGAACATGAGTGGCTAGTTTCTTATCTAAGGTACCGATGTAGCCCTAACTGAATCATTCTATGTTATTGGATCATATTTATTTAATCAGTTTATTTTCCTTGTTTCATTCATTATTATAACTGAGATCTTAAATACCTTTATCTGGCCAATAAAAGTATTATAGATTGTTTTATGTGAGATTGGGCGAGGGTTCATTCCCTAATCTTGCAGGATCTATGAATGAATGAGTTTATGTCGAGGCCGGGTTCAAGCTAAGAGTATTCTTGGTTCATGATTGTTCTTAAGAGCTTAATGGATTCTTAGTTAACACTTAGTTATGGGTTCATTAGCTAGGGTTAATTGGGGGTACTTGGTGAAGACCGCGATCGAACGGATCATCATACCGGAAGAACGAATCCTTGGAATTAAACTAAAATCTTGATTGATTCAATGCATAGAATGAGGATGTTATGGTGAAATCGAAACCTTAGTATTCATCCATCATATTTCCATCGTTTTCTTATTTCGTTTTTAGATTATCTATTCTCAACATTTCATATTCTTATTTTCCCTTCGTTATTTTCTTTCTTTTCTATTCTTTAGCGTTTCACTCTAATAATCTTCACAAATCTCTGTGGGTACGATACTCGTCTTGCTACTCTACTGATTGCACCGATTCGTATACTTGCGAGATATAAAATTTATTCATCAAGTTTTTGGCGCCGTTGCCGGGGATTTGATTAGAGTTTATTAGTAGTGAATGCAAGGTCGCCGATCACGGAAAGGAAAGTTGTTGCCTTTGAACGATAAAGTAGATCAAATTGGTTGGAAGAATAGATATCACAAAGACAACTTGTCCACATCAGATCTAGGAGTTCAAGAGGAGGAACAAGAGGAGATGGAGCTTAATAACAATGTACGTCCTTTGGAGGAGTACGCGAGGCCTACTATTTCTACCTGACCTTCGTGCATCGCATTACTTGCAGAGGCTAGGAATTATGAACTTAAAAATCTACATTTTTCTATGCTTCCTGAATTTCATGGTTTACCTTCTGAAGATGCACTAACGTTTGTGAAAGATTATTATGCTACTATTCAGACTTTTCCTTTAGGTGGCATTACTGAAGATCACTTGAGGATGCGATGTTTTCCTTATACCCTGAAGGATAAAGCGAAGAGATGGTTGATGTCGTTGCTTCCTGGATCACTAACTACTTGGGATGCAATTTATAACAAGTTTGTTAGTAAATTTTATTCTCATGCCATGACTATTAACTTGAGAAGGCAAATTCCAAATTTTCAGCAAGCTGATGGAGAACCATTCCATGAAGCATGGGATAGATTTAAGATGCTTTTGATGCAATGTCCACATCATAATTATTCTTTAGAAAATCAGATGTAATATTTTTATGATGGACTAAATCTTTCTTGTCAGACTATGGCAGATAATGCTGCAGGTGGAGTGATGTTCAAAAGGACACCACCAGAGGCATATGAAATCTATGAGATGCTAGGATCTAACTCGC
Source organism: Narthecium ossifragum (assembly GCA_963920575.1). Taxonomy (NCBI): domain Eukaryota; kingdom Viridiplantae; phylum Streptophyta; class Magnoliopsida; order Dioscoreales; family Nartheciaceae; genus Narthecium; species Narthecium ossifragum. Next base: position 17,763,991 of record OY986965.1, read on the forward strand.
AGCAGAGAGACACAAGGAATAAGGCGAGAGGCATCTATGAGCTGAACCAGAACGACGACACGGCAAGGCAGATTGCAGCCCTTAACAAGAAGATAGACGCTATGATGTCCATACAAGCAAAACCGGTTGAGGTTTGTTCAATTTGCAATATCACAGATAAAGCCCCCGGTGCACGCCGGCATGCAAGGCTAGGGAAAGCTGTAGGGCGACCCACCCGTTTATTCTAAACATCCCGGGAGTCATCACTTCCCCAGTTCACCATTGCCCCTATTATAGGGCTAACATGCTTAAACATATGTACAAGGTATAAAGCGGTAAGAAAAACTGGCATACCAAGCTCCGCGGGCAAAAGCCATGAAAAATCCTCTCTGCTACTAAAGGATCGATCTTTTCCTAAGAAAAGATCGATCTTTTAAGTAACAGTGAGCCTTCTCTCACTGTCGAGCTAAAGAAGATCGATCCTTTCTCCCAGGAAGATCGATCCTTCCTCCCAGGAAGATCGATCTTTCTCGAAGCAGAAGGCACCCTTCTTGTCGCGCCAAGAAAGATCGATCCTTCCTCCCAGGAAGATCGATCTTCCTCGCGACGCAGGGTAACCATGCTACCCAAGACCCAGAATCGATCTTTTCCAGGCAGAGGATCGATCCTTCATCGGGCGCAGCATGACCAACCCAGAGAGATCGATCCTTCCTCTAGAAGGATCGATCTGGATAGGTTCTCCGGCATATTTCCGGCGAGAAATACCGCCGGAAAGTACATCCAAACTTAACCAAACTCTTGGATCTGATAGATCAAGATCCCACGAGTCTAAAACCGGTGAAATCACGGAAAACCAACATGCATATCTACAGATCTAAGCAAAAGAACATAATCAAACTGGAAAACTCCAAAAACCCGGAATAGATTGTAGGTAGGATCCCTACCTAAGCAAGAGCAGCTTCAAACCAAGCTGCTAGGCCTTAGATCTTCCTTAAACTCCTTCAAAATCGGCAGATTTGAGCTCCAGATCGAAGGATTTCAAAAGAATTTAAGAAAATCCGCTGAGTTTGCTTTATAGGCGGACGAACCGACCTATGAGGGATCGATCTCTTCCTCCAAAGAGATCGATCTCTCATGACGAACTCAGCTTGACTTTCTAGCACAAGAAGATCGATCTCTTAGCTAGAGAAGATCGATCCTTTTCGTCCAAAAAGCTAGACTTGGGCAAGAACTCAAGCCCAAGCCCGGATCTTTCGATCCCGGGTCCCACTAACCATTCTAACCAAACATTACCACAAACATGGTCAGTGTGTGCACACGCGAGTGTGAAACAAGCCGATAAGGCGCAATTTCCCAAATTGCCCTTGCGGTCCACGACGTGCCACAGGAGTAGAGGGACGGGTCCTCACACCCACGGCCCGAGGGGAGAGGTGGCGGCGACGTGCGACTGGCGGCGAGCTCGGGGACGGCAACCGCTGCCGGAGAAGAAGGGGAAGGACGTGACCTCGACGCCCAAAGGTAGGGATTCCTACCCTAACCCTTGGTTAGGCATCTAGGGCTGGGATTGATACATGCTTGCTTTGGGTTTGGTTGCTCTGCTATGTTTTCCATGGCTGCGTTTGGGTTTCCTATCTCCGCTGTTCCGGCCCTGTTTTTCCTTCTCCTTCATCTTGCTAGGTTTTGCTGTTGTGGTTTATAGATGGTAGTCCTTTCTTCTCTGTTACTGTCGTGCTCTTCCTCTCTCCCCGTGCTCAATTCCTCTGTTCCTCCACAGTTTTTTCGTCCCCTGTTTCCTTCCTCATTCCTCCTCTCTTACCGCCGTGGTCCAGTCCTATGGGTTTTCAGTGTGAGGCCCGCTGGGTCTACCGTGGGACAAGATGCCTGCGTTTGGAGGGCGGGGCTGAGTCGGGTAGCCGGGTAAGCAATCCCACAACGCCTGAGTATGGTCCGGGGTTCGGTATAAGTATATAGTAAACCCTTAAGGGAACTGTAGCCTCTAAACAATCGCGTGGAGAGAGAAAGAATAAGAGGCGGCGGCTTAGCCGAAAGAGAGAAGAGGGAAGGAGAGGCTTGCCGACGGCGACTCGACCGGAGAGAGAAGATCTTGGCGACGACGGAGCGCTTGGAGGCGGCATCGGCGGAGAGCTTGGAGGCGACGTCGACGGAGATCTTGGAGGTGGCGACGACTGCCGTGGCCGGAGAAGAAGAGAAAGAACGCGGGCTCGACGCTAGAGGTAGGGTTGCTTCCCTAAACCTGGTTTAGGACTCTACTAGAGTAGAATAGGGTTGGATGATTTGTGGTTTGAGATTCCGGCTTCCTTTCCTCTATGCTCTTCCTGGGGTTTTCGCTAATTGCTTGACCTGGAGTAGTCACACGATGGGTGACCTACTGGGATGTTTTCCCAGATTTCTGCGGTGAGCCAAAAGCGGACAATATTGTGTCGGGTGGGGCCCTCGAGTGGATCCTGGTCGGGCCGGGGCCCAGTGGAGGGTCGGGGCGTTACATTCAGAGTCTTCTTTCTCTCCCCCTTGTATGCATTGTTACTCTGCTTCTCCCCTGCTGCCTGGGATTGCTCGATGTGTTGTGATTGATTGGATTTCGTGAGCTGTTTGGTTCTCCCTATCTCCTTGCTTTCGGATTGGGATTTCTGTTCCCTCCTTTTCTGTTGATCGTGGCTTGTAGCTGGTGTTCTTCTCTTCCCTTCCTGCCATGGCGTGGCTACATGCTAAGTTCCTCACTGATCTGGATGTTCTCCCTCCCTCTGTTGTTCCGTGATGTGCATGCTAATTTAGGAACCGAGGTGAAGCTATCTTCCTCTCCCTTGTGTCCTGATGCTCTGTTTCTCCCAAGCTGCCATGAACTGCTCGAGGGGGGCTTAGGATCAACTGGGGAGAACTCTCAGTTCCCCTTCCAACTACTGCTACCCCCCGTGGAGAGGAGAAGTATGTTTTCATACTTGTGGCTGATACCCCTTCCTTCTCTTCTCTTCTTCTTCCCATTGGGTGTTCTTAAGTCATCATGGAAGTGCTTATGGTTGTTGCCAAATGTCAAGCTGCTGATTGATCGTTGTTCCAATCCTTTATGAGTTTGGTATTAGTATTGCACGCATGTTAATTGTATAATAGAGTAGCATGTTCCTTCCTCTACATGAATCCTGTGACTTAGTGTTGATGCCAATGTGCTTATGATCACTTGCTAATTATCCATTTGCATCCTCTTGTACCTTATTCATGCTTAGGGCCGGCGGTGTGCCCATTTCTATTTCTTTTTGGATTAACCAAGGGAGTGATGCCCCTTAAGAATGTGTAGATCTAATTGGGCCGAGGGCGTGCCCTTGTATGTGTTGAATGATTATGCATGATTGGGACATGTGAATGATGTGCTTAGCTTTGTTTACTCTTGACTGCTAAACCTACCCTATAGCTATACTATATATTGTGGACATGTGATTGATGAATCGACATGTAGAGACACATAGGCCTAGTTGTTTGATTAGGCTCATGCATGTTGCATGCATTAGAAGCATTAAGGCTAGGTGGGGGCGATGGGGCTCGATCGCCGATCCGAGGGCTCGGGTACCTCCGACCACCGTTTTGGGCGTTCCAAAGCTCATTGGATCCGTGGCGACGTGAGGAAGATCCCTGGTGTAGTTTGAAGCCTTGTTGGTGACTGGTTTGCGGGGAATCAGCCGAGGAGTGCGTTTCCGATAGGTGTTCTACCTACATGAATTAGTTTAGTGGGTTTCTCTTAATCTTGCCGTTTGATCTTGTTGTTCTTTATGTCGTTGGATTTCTCTTGCTTAGTATAATTTTTGGTATAAGTTTCATAAGCTTTGGTTGAGAGTTTAGTAGGATTTATGCATGTTTAATATCGGATTTTCTGGTTTCTGCTGTTCTTGAAGAACAGCCGGTTTGCGGCAAGTTTCCGACCAGTACGTGCATGTTCTTGGGTTGTAATGAACAAAAGAGTTGTATATCTTTGAATCTACTCTCAAACCCAACTGATTTCATAATTTTTTGATTTTCTTATGATTTGTTATGATTTTCGTACGGGTGGGCTGCATTGCAGCAAGCAATGGTAAGTTAGTTTTGATTAGCGGTTGTGATTAGTGTTTTCCCGTTAATCTAGCCGTTGGATGTTTCTAGATTTTGGATATATTGATCCCGGCATGTTGATCTACTGAAGTCTAAGTTGGATCTCAAATCCGACGTCGTTTGGATGTCAGATCGATGGGGTCAATTAGCTCTAGGTAGAGAATTTTTTGGTGTTTTAAATAATATTATATGTTCAAAACTTATAATATTATATTTTACTATTGATCAGCGGTTTTCGGGGTTACTTCCCGTTGCAGGAGTCCGCGGTTGACGGTCGTGGTACCGTCATAATACCGGGACCCGCTGCGGATCGGCTGGCAGCGGTTGGTAGTACGGCTGCAGCGATCCAGTCGGACTTATATGGTGTTTTGTCATACTGTTGCATGCTTGTCTCTTATCTGTGTATGTTCATAACATGCATTCTCTGTTGTGCATTAGTTGCATTGGTTAGGGCGTGGGTGATCTGTGGGTCGCCGTCCCGAGGCTGGAAGCTCGGACTTAGCCCTAGGACCGGGGTTGGGTAGTTTGGACCCAGTTCGAATTGTGGTGTCCAGTCAAACTTGATGATAGGCGTAGATGACTGGTACAACTGTTGCTTGGTGATTATAGAGGTCGTGTCGGCCTTGAGTCGGATGCTGAGGTGTAGCCGGTGTTCCACTATGACGACTCTTGAGTAGAGGAGTCACATACTCAGCGGTGCCATTTCCCGCCAGCAGTGTTCACGTTGTCCTGCTTGTGAGTCTACAGTGTTCGTTCCTGCTTACTTAGTGCCGTTCCTGGGCCTCAGGGACACGCGGTGGGGTTATGGGACCGCTGTATACACCCAGGTCTTACTTGATGGCGACATTCTTGCGTTTCCCCCTTCCTTCTGTGTGTCGTAGTGTAGAACCATGTTAAGCTTAGTGCTCGCTCCTACCCGGGCTGCGTTTGCAGGTGCAGGCATTCGCTCCTCTTTGGTGGCCCCTACCGGGCAGTTGGTCGGCGATGCGGCAGCGCCAGGCGGAGTCTGAGAGGTGGTGATCTTTTACTGCTTTTAAAACCTTGGCTAATTAGTCTCCTACGGGAGTTTAAATGTTGTATTTGAATCTTACCCTCTCCGAGGATATGTATATTAAATTCACTTGGGTTTTATAAATCTGTGGTTCGAGGCTTGTAACTGAATTATGTCGTTTTAAATTGGGGGTGTTTGATGAATTGTTAGGGAGACCAATAGGTTACAGGGAACCCTCGCCAGTATTTTTCCACGATTCGTTAGGTTTCGGTTCGCGTCGCCCGTGTGAGGACCCGTCCCTCTACTCCTGTGGCTCGTTGTGGACCGCAAGGGCAATTTGGTAAATTGCGCCTTGTCGGCTTGTTTCACACCCGCGTGTGCACATATTGACCGTGTTTGTGGTAATGTCTGGTTAGAACGGTTAGTGGGACCCGGGATCGAAAGATCCGGACTTAGGCTTGAGTTCTTGCCTAAGTTTAGCTTTCAGTACAAAAAGGATCGATCTTCTCTAGCTAAGAGATCGATCTTCTTGTGTCAGAAAGTCAAGGTGCGATCGTCATGAAGGATCGATCTTTGCCTAGGGGAAGATCGATCATTCATAGGTCGGTTTGTTTGCCTATAAAACAGACGAGACTTTCTTCCTTGAATTCCTTTTGAAATCCGGAGATCTGAGCTCAGATCTTGCGATTTTTGAAGGCGTTTGAGGACGATCCAAGGCCTAGCTGCTTGGATTTAAGCTGCTCTTGCTCCGGTAGGGATTCCTACCTACTTTATTCCGGGTTTTTGGAGTTTCCGGTTTGATTGTGTTCTTTAGCTTAGATCTGTAGATACGCATGTTGGTTTTACGTGATTTAACCGGTTTTGGACTCGTGGGATCTTGATCTATCATATCCCAGAGTTTGGTTGTGTTTGGATGTACCTTCCGACGGTATTCCTCGCCGGAAGGGCGCCGGAGAACCCATCCGGATCGATCCTCCTTGAGGAAGGATCGATCCCTCTGGGTTGGTCATGCTGCGCCCGATGAAGGATCGATCCTCTGCTTGGAGAAGATCGATCCTGGGTCTTGGGTAGCATGGTTACCCTTCGTCACGAAGAAGATCGATCTTCTTGGGAGGAAGGATCGATCTTTCTTGGTGCGACATGAAGGGCACCCTCTGTCTCGAGAAAGATCGATCTTCCTGGGAGGAAGGATCGATCTTCTTTGGCTCGACAGTGAGTGAAGCTCACTGTTACTTAAAAGATCGATCTTTTCTTAGGAAAAGATCGATCCTTTAGCAGCAGAGAGGATTTTTCATGATCTTTGCTCGCGGGGCTTGGTATGTCGGTTTTCTTTACCGCTTTATACCTTGTACATATGTTTAAGCTTGTTAGCCATATAATAGGGCAGTGGTGAACCAGGGGAGTGATGACTCCCGGGATGTTTAGAATAAATGGGCGGGTAGCCCTACAGCTTTCCCTAGCCTTGCATACCGGCGTGCGCCGAGGGCTTTACCTGTTATATATTTGAGCTGTTGTTTGCGGGGCTGCTTCCCGGTGCAGGTTTTGTGGTGGACTGCTGGTAGTTGGTGGTGGTACCACTGCAGCAGTCCCTAGACCTTATCTATCTGTTCACCACCCCGGGCCGACAGGGTGCCGTGCCCAGACCTTGTCTTTGTATATCATCACATACTGTTGCATGTTTATCTGTATTATCCTGCGCATGGTCATAGTATAAATTGTGTTGTGCATTAGTTGCATCTGTGTAGGGCGTTGCCGATCCGGGGTTTTCGGGTAGCCCGGATCTAGCTCTAGGACCGTTGCGGGTAGCTTGGTCCAGGACTCGATTTGTAGTATTCAGTCGTTCTCGATAATAGGGTTAGATGACCTGAATACATGTTGTTTGATGTTTAGAGGTCGTGTCTGCCTCGAGCCAGATGTTGTGGTTGTAACCGGTGTCGGTTCTTGTCTTTGGGGGCCGTCGGAGGAGTCCAGCCCAGGCAGTGTCTGTTCCTGCCCGCTCAAGGTATATCCAGGATGGGCCCAGTCCCTTGGGGTGACCATGGTTGGGTATGCCTAGGAACACCGACAAAGGGTTATGGGACCCTTGCTGCATACCCAAGTCTTGCTTGCGGGCGACACTGTTGTGTTCCCTCCCTTGTGAGTGTCGTAGTGTAGTGTCATTGCTGAGCTTAGTGCTCAGTCCTACCCGGGCTGCGTTTTGCAGGTGCTGGCGCTAGCTCTTCTTCGGTCGCCCCTACCGGGCCGGTGTTTGGTAACGTGGCGGCGTCTGGCGGTGCTTGAGAGGTGGTGATCTTTACAGCTTTACACCTTTTTGTTATAAATAGTCTCCTACGGGAGTGATAAATGTATAATTTTCCTGTTTTGAGGTTTTATATTATATATCAGTTTCAGTCTTTGAGGTTTGTAATTGTATAATACAGGATGTTTAAGAATTTCTAGGGTAACCACTACGATTAGAGGGAAACCTTGCCAAAATTTCCACAGTAGGTTAGGTTCCGCTTCGCGTCGCCCGGCCCGGGTGGGCCTACGCGGGTCGGGGTGTGACAGCCCGGCCCGGTTGGGCTTTCGTGGGTTGGGGCGCGACATCGAGCGGGAAATTTTTGAAACTATTGAGAACGAAGTCATTTTGCAACGTTTTCAAAAAATGCAAAAGTGTAGGATTCAACTTTCACCTCTCAATCGCAACACATAGTATGGTACGTATATTTTAATATTTGTATTATTTTTATTCCTTAATGTTCGATATTGTAATTCTAATGTATTTTTTGCATTATTTAAAAGAATTTTTTTTTGGTCATTTTACTTTAGATTTTGCCTCCCTTAAGTTTCATCCTGGTTTCGCCACTGATCAAGATCGAATGAACCCCAAGTCCTCGAACACCTCCAAAGCCGAGGCGCCACCATGTGCATGTCCAGTTGGGATCTACAGAAGAAGAGCTTACGTCTGCACCTGCAAAATGCAGCTCGGGTAGAAATGAGCAATAAGCTCAGCATGATTCTATGCTACGACACTCACAAAGGAATGAGGGAATACAACAATGTCGCCCTCAAGCAAAGCTTGGGTGTACACAGTGGCCCCATAACCCCACCGCGTGTCCCTGAATACAGGAAACCAACACTGCAGACTCACAAGTAGAAAACCGGCATTGCTAGGCGGAAACGACACCGCTGAGTAGGCACACCCTCTACTCAAGATTTATAGAACACTGAATGCCGGCTACATCTCAGAACCCATCTTGAGGCTGACAAGACCTCTAAACCTCAATCAACAATAATCAACAATTCCAGCCAACTAAATAGTCACCCCGAATCATCAGATTATTAAAACAGATTAAATCCTAGACCTTGCTACCCAGCCTCAACCCTAAGGCTAGATCCGAGCTACCTGATGAATAAATTTTATATCTCGCAAGTATACGAATCGGTGCAATCAGTATAGTAGTAAGACGAGTATCGTACCTACATAGATTTGTAAAGATTATTAGAGTGAAAAGCTAAAGAATAGAAAAGAAAGAAAATAAGGAAAGGAAAATAAGAAATATGAAGTCTCGAAGATATATGATCTAATAACGAAATAGGAAAACGATGGAAATATGATGGATAAATACTAAGGTTCCGACTTCACCATAACATCCTCATTCTATGCATTGAATCAATCAAGATCTCAGTTTAATTCCAAGGGCTCCTTCTTCCGGTATGACGATCCGTTCGATCACGGTCTTCACCAAGTACCCCCAATTAACCCTAGTTAATGAACCCATAGGTAAGGGTCAATCAAGAATCCATTAAGCTCTGAAGAACAATTATGAACCAAGAAGTGTCTTAGCTTGAACCCGGCTTCGACTAAATCTCATTCATTCATAGATCCTGCAAGATTAAAGAATGAATCCTCGCCCAATCTCACATAACACAATCTATAATACTTCTATTGGCCAGATAAAGGTATTTAAGATCTCAGTTATAATAATGAATGAAACAAGAAATATAAATTGATTAAATAAATATGATCCAATAACATAGAATGATTCAGTTAGGCTACATCGGTACCATAGAGAAGAACTAGCCACTCATGTTCATCATGAGGGCATCAAAACTAATGAAAAAATAAAGAAGAAAAGAAAACCAAGCATGGAACCCTTCTCCTCTCCTCCAAACGCTGCCAAAAAGTCCCCCAATAAGTCTTAGACCTCTTCCTTAAATAGGGATAAGAAACCCTAACTTTGCTTCAACCTTTGGATTAAATCTGGTCCGTTCATTTTCAGGTCGTCCGACAAGAGATCGATCTCCTTTAGGATAGAGATCGATCTTCTTTCTTTTCTCAATTCTCGTAACCTGGTTTGCCCCGACTAAGATCGATCTCTTTAAGGAAAGGATCGATCTTCTTTCTCCGTAGACTAGGTTCCTTCCAACACGCCCAGGTTCAGATCGATCTCTTTCAAGGAAGAGATCGATCTCTTGTATCTATTGCTGACGACGCCCAGAAGGACCGATCTTTTTCAAGAACGAGATCGATCTCTTTATAATTGGTCCTCTGTCAACTCTCTGTTAGTGTCTGAGCACAAAAAGGGATCGATCTGCTTTGGATCAGATTGATCTTCTTCTTCCGTAGTTGCTTGCTCCCGCACCTCTCGTATCAACAATGGCATATCTTCCTCTAGGAAACTCCAAATCACGAACCGTAAAATTCTCCAGAAACTAGACTTCAAGAGCTTTCCAACCATGTATAGAAGATTATCTGGTTCGTTCTGAGCAGGTACAGATCTGATGTTGAATATGACATATATTTGCTTCTTTAGCTCCACTTTCCTGCATATTCCAAATAACTTTGTGAAGCAACATATAAGTATAAAAATAATAATAAAGATGTTGATTAAGGGCAATAATCTAGCAATTGAGATGGTTATAAGGCTATTCAGAATGCACTTTCATGCACTCATCACATCCCCCAACCAGCTTATTGCTAGTCTCTAGCAATTTTAAGTGCATAAATTTATAATTAAGCACACCAATGGTCCAAGGATGTAGACAAGCATGATAAAAATTCTGCCTTATCAAGTCAATAATGTTGTACACCGTACAGAGCACGAAAACTTCTTATACTCATACACATACTACCAACATATGAAATCAACTTCTACACTTCAAACATGCTAATCACCATCCAGAAGAACACATGTGACGTGATTAATAAATGTTACGTACAAAAGCAACTTCTACCCACCATTAGTCCAAACACGCTACTATCTTCATGACCAATCATCCAACCCTCGCATTTGAAGTACAACATGCTCTTTTTCTTTTCTTTTCTTTTCTTTTCTTTTTTCTTTTTTCAACTATCAGACATTTCGCCTTTTTATGCGAGCACTCTCCACTTTTTGAGGCGCGGAGACCCGGTTACTTAACAAAACACTGAGTAGTTTTTTTTTAGCTATTAGTGATTCTACCTTTTTACGCGAGCTCCCAGCTTCCTGAGACAAGAACACCCGGTTACTCAGTAGATCGCCTAATAGTCGTTTAGGCACAGCTTATTAAAGCTCCTTAACTTTTTCGTTTTTTTTTTCCTGCATGCAATACTCAACACTAGCTAATGCTGAAATCATGGTCTAGATTAACAATAGCATGCTCATTCCTCTGGTGGGATGACACCCACAAATATCTATACATTCCCTTGAATATACGATTAGAAATCAATCACAATAATCATCAACTCCAATGCATGAAATAGAAATCATATCCATGAATATACCCTTCAACTCATAGTCACATAAAAACATAGTAAATCAAAACATGTCATAACATATTTCCTGCACTTCAACATATTTAATCATGATTAAAAATAACTTTAACACTCCTGTGTGTGACTAGGGTTCCACATGCTTCAGAGTGTCAATTATATCTAAACACTTCAACTATTCAAGATCACAATCATATTCAAGCACATATTTTCCACTTATCACATAACAATCTCTGTTTGTTTCATTTTTCTTTTGTTTTCTTTTTTCTGCAGGAATTTCAACTGTTTTACGCGAACACCACGCTGGTTAGGCACACTGCCCGGTTACTAAGTTGAAAATCCATTTTTTCTTCTTTTTTTTCAAGAAATTGAACCGTTTTACCCGAACACCACGCTGGTTAGGCACACTGCCTGGTTACTAAGTTGAAAATCTTTTTTTTTCTTTTTTTTTTCGCATACTCAGATAATTGCATGTGCTCATGTATTTTCTGTGTCATGATATAGAATTGTAAATCTATCCTAATATCATGCTTAGAATCTAATATCAACCCCTTAACATGTGGAAGTGAACATGTGCATTAGGATATGTCAAGCTATCCTTAAATCATAGTAAAAGTGTTAAAGTATAGAAATAATATCATGCATAGCCAAAATTTACTATTTCTTATATGGCATAAAAGTCTCAAAATAATTCATAAGATAAATTTCTAAAACATGCACCTTTGTCAAATCATATCATAATTTCATTCTTTTGACATAATTCAAGTGATGTATAATATTTGGTTACCATAAAAATAATAAGGATGAATTCCTATAATTCTACCCCCAACTTAATTGTAATTGTCCCCAATTACACTAAGTCATAAAAAAAAATCAAAGGATAAAGGGTAGAGATAACCAAAATGAATGCCTCAGAAATAGATTTCTCTCTCTTCCAATTTTAGTTTAGACACGGCCATCATTGAATAAATATTTCCTTCCCCCCCATAACCTGTCACAGGAATTTATACCTTTCCAAAAAGATCAAATATAACAAATAAAAGTCCAAAAAGGTATTAGAATCATAGAAAATTTCGGAAGAGTTTCTTTTGTAATAGCATGATATATCAACCTTATACAAGCATTCAATCCACAAAAATTAAATTATAGACATGAAAATATTAAAATATAGGAAATTATCCATGCACAACACCAAAAGTATTCAGCATCCATAATATCATCCTGATTGAAAATCGGGACCGTCCGATCGGAAATTGAAGCTCTGGAACACCTGGATCGTGTCCAGGCAACCATCGGACGGCTGGAAGCTCGCCGGAGGTGATCAACAGTGAAACGGTTTCGCCGGAGGCCGGAAAGGGTACAGGAAGCATCGTGGAAGCCTAAGGAAATCATCTATGTAGTTTGATTGTGGAATTGAGGCTTTCAGGTGGGAGATCAGAGATGGCCGGTGCGGAGAGGTTGATTGTCGGAATTGGATTCCGCTGATCGGGGCTCCAATCAAGGACGGTACCGATTGAGAAAGGATTGTGGAAGGCCAAGGAAGTGATATATGGGGGTTTGATTGAAGAATGGGGCTTCCGGGGGGCGGATAGGAGGTGGTCGGAGAGGTTGAGACCGCCGAAGGCGAAACCGATGATTCAACCCTCAAGGAATGGTTTTGATGGTGGCGGAAGCTTCGTGGTGGTGGAAGGAAGCTTTTGTAGGTGTTTGGGAGCGGTGAACGGTCGTGGGTGATGGTGAAGACGACGGCCGAGGGGCTCACCGGCGTCGGAGGAGAAGGTGTCGAAGGAAGAGGAGGACGGAGTTAAATAGGTAGAAGGTTGGCGGAGGCTATGGTACTGGGACGACGAGCCGCGAGCCGGCGATGAGCGGTGGGTGGTGACGGCTCGAGGACGAGCCGACGAGCTGGGACGACGAGCCGCGATCAACCAACGGAGCGGGAGGAGAGAGGAAAAACAAGAAAATGCAAGAAAAATCCGAAAATTTAGGAAAAGACATGGAAAAAAATTCTAAAAATTAAGAAAAATCCGAAAAACTAAAAAGAACTCCTAAAAACTGGGTTGCCTCCCAACAAGCGCGTAATTATATGTCTTTCGCTAGACGTCCGGAAAAGGTGCAATTATAGCATGGATCCGTCAATCCGATGACATCGATCACCCCACTTAAAATAAATTCCACCATATAATGCTTGAAACCAAACCTAGCCCCACAATAAGTTCAGTATTTGATAATGTAGGCCAATAAGTTCTTTTCTCCCCACTCGTGAACTAGAGACTCCACCCTCTATGAATGGCAACCTATCATCATGTTTCATCTTGTAACCCGGTCTACGGTATGTGTCCCTCATAATGTTGGAACCCGGAAGTGAACATGGAAGGGAATTCGATCTCAGAATGGGTGTAGGCAATGACGATGGTGCAAATATAGGTAAAGGAGGAGGTGGTGGCTCAAGTTTAGAATATACTAACACGTCTATGCAAAAGTGACATAATAAGCACGAACGTGTCCAGGATCTAAATCAGGTGGAAGAGTAAGAGATAACTGTGGAAGGGGCTCAACCACCCAAGAAATAGTTTCGGGCAAGATGTGTGGTTTGATGTCATCTTTCGATTGTGCAGTGTCCTGATTAACATCATCATCAGATTCATAAGCATAGGCATTCAAAATATTAGACATAATGTCATTCTTTAATTCAACATCATCATCCTTAGAATCATACTCATCCCAAATTGTAGGCAATCTATCATCATGCAGTTTAAGATCATAATCATCATCTTCAGAATCATACTCATCCCAAATTGTAGGCAATCTATCATCATGCAATTTAAGATCATAATCATCATCTTCAGAATCATATCATCATGTAGCTCGGATCTAGATGAGTCTAGACCGGGGTCGGGTCTAAGTGCTTGTGATCGAAGCTACATGTGGACGTGGGTCCCCGTGATCAATCAAGGTTTTAGGAGAATGAATCTACAATTAAATTTGGAATAGAAGAATTCAATTATTAACGCTTCGAGGATTGATTGTGTGAGGACCTGTCCCTCTACTCCTGGGTCGACCGCCTGGGTCTGGCCCGTGGCTCGTTAGCTTGTTTTACGTCGAGCGCGCGATTCAGTGGATCGTATTGTTTTTTGGACTGCAAGGGCAATTTGGGAAATTGCGCCTTCTCGGTTTGTTTCACACCCGCGTGATGCACACACAACCCCCATGTTTGATTTATGTGTTTGCTAGAACCCTAGGCGGGCTTGGAATGGAAAGATCCAAGCTCGGGCTCGCAGAAGCCTGTGTTTAGGGCAGCTGGTAGCCCGTGTGCGATCGGTCGCTCCTGGGAGCCACCGGTCGGACTGGTTTGTGGTCGGTAGGAGCGACCGATCGGACTTGTGTCGGTGGTCGGTGTGGCAGACGTGTCCGGATAAGGACGTGAATCGACTTAACCCTGCCCAGTCCGACCGATCGGTCCCTGGACCGATTGATCGGACTCGAGCCTATAAGTAGCCCGAGACCTCCCCTGTTTTTCCAGTTTGCTTCCCTTCTCCTTCTTCACCTCCGTTCTCCCTCCTCCGGCAATCTTTTTGAGTGCTTGAGGGCTCGTTGGATTCGTGGCAGTGAGAGGAAGATCCTTGGCTTGGTTGCAAGCCGGGTTCGTGGTCATACCGCGGGGAATCAGCCGAGGTTTGCGTTATTTGTAGGTTTCTACCTATGTGGGTTAATAGGGGGTTTTCTCTTAATCTAGCCAGTCGATCTAGCTGTTCTAGGTGTTGTTGTGTTCCTCTTCTTTAGCTTAATTTCTGTTGTAAGTTGCATTAGATTTGATTGAGATTTTAATAGGTTTTTAGCATGTTTAAACTCGGATTTTTCCGGTTTCTCTGTTCTAGAAGAACAGCCGGTTTACGGCGCGTTTTTCGGTCTGCACATGCATGATCTTAATTTGTGATGAACATGAGAGTTTTAGATCTTTGAGTCTACTCTCAGACCCAACCCGTTTCATAATTTTCCGAGTTTTCTATGATTGGTTATGATTTTCCTACGGATGGGCAATGTTGCAGCAATTAAAGGTCATTTGTGAGATTAGTGATTTTGATTAGTGTTTTTCGGGTAATCTAGCCATCGGATGTTTCTCGGTTTTGGATATGTTGATTTCACCATATTTATTTGTAGGTGTCTAAGTTGGATCTCGAATCCGATGTCGTTTGGATGTCACATCGACGAGGTCACTTAGCCCCTAATTAGAGGATCTTGGTGTTTTTAATAATATTATATGTTCAGAACATATAATATTATTTTATATGCTCATCTGAGTTTTTGGGGTTGCTTAACGTTGCAGGAGTCCGCGGTTGACGGTCGTAGTACCGTCATAATGCCGGGACCCTCTGTGGATTGGCTGGCAGCGGTCGGTAGTATCGCTGCAGTGATCCAGTTGGACTTTAATGTTATCTTTATCATACTGTTGCATGCTTACCTCTTACCTGCGTATGATCATAGCATGCATCTTTTGTACTTTAGATGCATTAGGATAGGACGTGGGTGGTGGGTTGATCACCGATCCGAGGCTTTCGGGTAGCTCGGATTTAGCTCTAGGACCGTGGCGGATAGCAAGGTCTAGGTTGGATTATACTATTCAGTTGTTATCGATGATAGGCTTAGATGACTCGAAAACATTTTGATCAATAATTTAGAGATCATGTCGGCCTCGAGCCGGGAGTTGAAGGTGCAACCGGTGTCGGTTTGTGTTCTTTGGAGGCTGAGGGGGCTAGTACTGGCCTAGACAGTGTCTGTTCCTGCCCGCGGAGGCGACCAGTATGGGCCCAGTCCATTTTGGATGACCATAGCTGGAACCCCGCAGCAGTGGCGACCAGTGTGGGCCCAGTCTGTTTTGGGTGACCGCAGCTGGAACCCTGCGATACTAGGTGTATCCAGGATGCGCCCAGTCCGTTGGGGTGACCATGGTTGGGTATGCCTAGGGACACCGGTGAAGGGTTATGGGGCCTTTACAGCACACCAAAGTCTGGCGTGGGGGCGGCACTGTTGTTTTCTCTTCCTATCTGTGTGTCATAGTGTAGAAGCCTACTGAGCTTTATGCTCACTCCTACCCGGGCTGTGTTTTGCAGGTGCAGGCGTCACCTCTAATCACCGACTGCTCAGCATTCGACGACTGCTATGGTAGGTCCCACGATTGAAGTGCGTAGACTCTGCCTTGTCAGTTTGCTACTCCGCCTCCATTGTACTCTGCACCAGTGCCTGAACCAGGTGTCGTCTGCCTCACAATCGACCCTGACAGACGCGCCCCTCCACTGATAGGTCCCGCACCGTGCGACTGCATTAGACTCGCGTCCCTCGCTCCAGGAGATAGTGTTGACGGTAGTGCCCCAGCTGCTGGCAACCATAGCACACTGGAGGTCTATGTCCCATACGGCGACCTTGACTATCTCCTGCAGTCGTCTGCCACGAAGATGATCCATTAGTAACAAATTGTCTGCCTAAATCCTCTCGACGATGCTATATAGGGTAAGGCTGCTGCTGATCATCTCGGCGCTGTGATATCGGGTATGGCTGATGCCGAGGCTGAAATCTCGGCTTATTCCAGCGGCCTGATTGACCTCTCGAAGAGCTGGAAGCTCCTGGAGCTGATGCAACTGCTGAAGGCAATGATTTGGATCTGCAGTCTAATAGCTGTCTCTCTACCGCTAGTGCACTGTCGAGGGCCTCCGTGTATGTCAAGAATCGATGAGAGGAAACTCGATCCTAAATCTCCGCCCTGAGCCTCCACTCGAACTGTGCAGCCCTCGCACTCTCCTCTGTCCCAGCTACTCCCGCATATCAAAGTAAGTGACGATGTCGATTTGCATACTACAGAATAGTGCGACTTCCCTGGGTCAAAGACAGGTACTCCCGTGCCAACGCTGTCCTCTCACTGCGGGGAAAGTATGTATCTAGGAACAATGTGCAAAATTGCTCCCAGGTCATGTTCTCGGTGTCTCTAGTGCTTCTGATGGATCACCACCACTCCATCACATCACCAACAAGCTGGAACGTCACCAACTTGATCCGCAATCGGACCTGATCAATGTCTAGCAACTCCAGAAAGCGCACGGTCTCCTCTAACCAGTCTTCCGCTACAGTTGAAGAATCTCCACTATCACCACTAAACTTTGGCGGGTCCATCTTCCTGAATTCCCTGATCAGTGAGATCACGTCTCTAGCGGCTGCTCCAATGCTCATGCTCCCAGTCTCAGTTGCGCTACTCTCAATTTTTGGAGACAGTTCGGCAGCTACATATCCTCGACCTCGGCCGACAATGCCTCGACCTCTACCTGCAGGAGCTCGACATCTCCCCGACCCCATCTGTACAATACAACAACAAGCATATGCTCGTAAGAAACGAGCTACCTAGGCAAACAGCAAACAACTATAAAACATGTTGGAATGTTCTAGACCTAGAACTATCCCAACCACACGAATCTCAACCGCGAGCCTAATCCTAAACCCTAGGACCTACAGCCTGCTCTAATACCACTTGTCACGCCCCGCCCCGGGATATACCCACCCTGACCACGGGACGTGAGGAAAACCTGTTATACACTTACACAACATAATCAACTTGCTCTCAACCATCACAATCTAAACCTAATAACTTCACTACATTCATCCTGACAGATAATCAAGCTATGATGCACTACATTATTCCAAACTTTCAGGATCAATCACATAAATTCCAGTACTCCAATACATAATTCAAATAATTAATTACAATATCCTGATTCCGAATACATGAATCAAATTATCACTCAAATCTCATAATCCCAATATCACTACAACTCTCAAATGAATGTTATGAAATAAAATAAATGAATTTAATGCCAAATCCTCCAACGATCTCAAACTCGGGCTTCATCACCTGAAGAATCTACAAAAGTAGGGGTGAGCAAAAAACCCAGTAGGAGACTAGATGTACTGTCGCAGGCACTCAAAAATAAAACCAATACCCGTTAAAATGAATATAGTAGTGCGAGTACGAGTCGATCCCACGAAGAGTGTTTAGCCTAGTTTTGTGCTCAGTGAATAAAGATGGGGGGATTTTAAACGTGAGGAAAACAGTAAAGAAATAATCTAAAGCGAAGAAACGAGTTAAATCAAGAGAACAAACCTTGGTCTGAGTCAACATCCACCATCGGAATCCAATAACTGATCATAGATGCAAGTATCAATCAATTTATACTATGAATATTCACCGTCTGAATTCAATTCGAAGATCTCCTCGATCATAGTTAATTAGAAACAAGCGATCTAATCAACCCTAACTACAATACAACCTAAGACAAGCGATGTAGATTTAATCTAGTAGCAGCGTTAAGAATAGGGAGATCGATGAAGCTAAACAACACATGCACAAGCGGTTGCATTTAATCTAGTTGAATATTCTTCCTAAGATCTAACAAGATCTGATCAGCAGTAAATTATTAGATCCTAGTTGCTTCGCAGATTAGAGGGATCAAACAATTCCGGATTTGATATCAAACCTAGCGGTAGATCACCATGAATAATAAACTAGTAGGCCTCCTAGCAATTAGACAAGGTAATCATGAAGATTTAATCTCAGAAGAACATCCAATACTCATGTATAAACTGAACAATAAAAATAAATTAGATCTCACAGTTTCATTGATTCCGAGGTTTCAGTCTCCTCGACCAAGGATCAAGATTTAGCCACGCAGGGCCATCAAGAACAATCCTCCAAAAGATTTCATAAAGCAAAAGAAAACCTAGAAAAAATATAAAAGAGGAGAAAGAGTAGCCAAAAGTGTCCAAGAAATCCCCCCTCAAACCCTAGAAAGAGTCATATTTATAGCCTCAATTGTATCCACCCTCGGATTAGATCACAATCATTGATTTTTGTTACTGGGAAAGTCCGATCGATCGGACCTTGGATGCTGGATCGATCGGTCTCATTAACATCTTCAACTTCTATTCACGCCCAAGCCCGATCGATCGGACTAAGGGAGTCGGATCGATCGATTTCGTAAAAATCCTTCGTCTCTGGCTCTTCCCGAGTTCGATCGATGGTCCGATCGATCGAACTGTGTTCCTCTAAAAAGCATACGTTCTGTCACCCTTTAATTCCCAAGTCCGATCGATCGAACTTTAAGTGCTGGATCGATCGGACGCATAAAAATCCACCTTCTCTGGCTATTTTTGAGTCCGATAGATCCAACTCTAGGATTTGGATCGATCTGACTCAGTAGGAGTGATGGTTCGATCGATCGAACCATGTTCAGCCAAAATCTACATGTTCTGTCACGGTTTTGCCAGGTCCGATCGATCGGACCTTCGCTCGGACTTCCAGCTTATTTTCCTTTCTGCCATTCAGACTGCGCATCGGTACTGAAATTGCCGTAACTTCCTCTAGGAAACTCGGAATCACGAACCGTAAAATTCTTCAGAATCTAGACTTCAAGAGATTTCCAACCATGTATGGCACATCCTCTGGTTCTTCATGAGCAGGTACAGATAAATCTTTAAAGTTGATCCATGCACTCTTTTCAGCTTCTTTTCGACTTAAGGACTTCAATTGCATCCTAAATCAAAATATAAGAATAATGAGTGTATTTAGGAACTAAATAAGCATAGGAGACTAAATATTAAGGGATAAAAATATAACATTATGCATTCTCATCAAGACTAACTAACGACATACAAGAAACTAACTAATAACCAACCTAAATAAGCAATGTAATCTGGCGCCTAAGTCTTAGCTCAAGGGAAGTCACAACCTAAGCCCAAGCTCGCAATCGACCCATCGCTCTCCACCACGGTCTGGGCGACTACCCTGCCAACCGTGGGCACAGCTCGCTCTCCACCACAGTCCAGGACATTACCCTGCCAACTATGGGCACAGCTAGACTGCCGTCGACCAGCAGATATTAGGCTAACTCCCAATAACCAGTAAGACTAAGGTTCTAGAGGATCAATCAATCCTCGAACGATAACAATTTAATTCATCTTAATCAAATTTGGATTTCATAATCATTCTCCTAAAACCCCGATCGATCACGGGGACCACGTCCACCCGTAGCCTCGATCACAAGTTCCTAGACCTTACCCCTGGCCTATTCATGCAATGCATGCTTGTACAAGATTTAATTAGAACATCACGAGACCGTAATACACATGTCCAACACAACCATATTGTACCAGCATTTAAGTACAACTCATAAGCATCACAGGATTGTATCTAATCACATATCCTCCAAGCATGAAAGTAGTTCGCATACATACGAATAAAAAATTCCACATCAAATTAATTGCACAGCAACAATTAGCCATAGCTAACACATCACAGACAGCCATAATCTTCCATAAGAAGTGATTAAACAGAAATCAACGTTCAGTCAAACAACAATTCTACAATTCAAGCAAAATAGCAGAGCACGTATACAAAAATAACCATAGTGTAACCAGCATAGAATTTCCTCCATGAGCATCACATGAGATATATTCATCTACACATCATCCATGATTTATAGTAGTTATAATAGTTAGTTTCACGTATGCATCTGGATAGTCCACCTACCTCAAACAATAGAGAAAAGCAAGATAATGCACGTCCAAAATCCAAGCACCTCAAGTACTCCCAAATCTTCACATATCTGTTTCACATAGGCCCAAAAGTAATGAACAAAGATGTTATACAGAGCTCTCCTACTGCAAGCTCTAATTAGATCTGCAACCCAAGAGAAGCATGAGAAAGCATAGCACCCACGTATATTTGCTTTATCTCAAGAAGATAACTTAAGTCACTAGAAGACAATATTCACCCTTACAAGGAAAAACATAATTTAATAGACTAACACCCATTCCAAATAAAATATGAGTATGCGGTACTCATCTTCCCCACTAAAACCATGAAACCTTTAACAGGAACTATACTCCATGCTATGTCTTCCAAAACTTTAGAACCAAACCCAAATAGAGAGGAGAAACATTTATTGATTCGGGGTTCAAACGACGTCCAATTGGAAACTACACTTGGGCAGATGTAGCTCAGCATGTTAGGAACATGCAGACCAAGAATTAGATCAATTACTTGATTAAACCTCCCTGAAATCACTAATCAGTTTGCTAATTGCTGTTTCATCGCAGGTTCGAAGGAAAACCACCACAAATCATAGAAAACTCCAAAAAATACGAAACTAGGTGGATCAGAAAGTAAATCCACGGATCTACAGCTGTCCTGTTGATTATCAGCTGAGATCATGCACACAAACCTCAGAAATTGAGGTCGAACACGGTGGTTCCAGAGGAGACAGAAATCCGGGAAAGAATTTGCTAAAATCCAATAAAATCCAAATCAATCCATTCCAAAACTCAAGGCAGTAATTAAACTATCCTAGGAGCATACTTTAGTGGGAAGAAATCCAGAGATTAATGATTCAATCACTAATCAACACTTAAGCAAAGCCCTAGGTCAAGAACCCTATGTGCATACATAGAAGGCCATATCCTCTGATTTAGATCCAAAAACATGGACGAAGTAACCGATCAATGCGAGAGACAAGGATCACAAAATCTAACCCAAAACCCAACAAAAACAGATCCGAACCATGCTTGCGTTTATTTGAAAACAAAACAAGGAGAATAGGAGCTCACGAAAACCTCATCCAACCTACTCAGAAAGAAATCAAACACAATAGCATTGATCAAAGGAAATCCGTCAGAGTTGATCGCGATGTAGAGGGGAACACGACTATGAAGAAAGAAAGGCTAAATTTTCAATTAGTACCCTGTAGTTTGACCTATATTTTTATGTGGTCCTTATATTTCAAAAAGTTACAATACAGACCCTCAAATTTAAGAATCTCTCTTATGTGGTCCGCCACGTCAGCTTCCGTCGAACGCCGTCAACCAGCTAACGGCAAAAGACTCAATTTTGACCCAATGTGGCAATTTTGGCTTTTTAATTATTTTTTATGCCACATCAGCTCCATCTCTCACCCCTCCACTCCCCAGCCACGTAGGACCGGACCCACGACTCGATCGCCGACCAGATCAGGAGGCCGTCGGCGGCGTAGGGGTAGTCCTCGATCACCAGCTTCAGCCTGTGTGGCTCGGCGGCACTGATCTCCATGGAGCAGGAGTCGGCGGGGGAGGTCGGCGGGGAGGTCGGAGGGGAGGTCGGCGGGGAGGCCCTACTGGTTGAAGCGCCAGTGGTCGCGGTAAGACAACCGGCGGAGGAGGTCGGCGGGGAGGCCCTGCTGGTCGAGGTAAGCGGCGGCGCTGATCTCCATGGAGCAAGAGTCGGTAACGGATCGGGAGTGTTGGACGATGGATCGACCGATGGAATTGATCCACTCCCCAGCCACGTAGGACCGGACTCACGACTCGATCGCCGACTAGATCAGGAGGCCGTCGACGGCGTAGGGGTAGTCCTCGATCGCCAGCTTCAGCCCGTGTGGCTCGACGGCGCTGATCTCCATGGAGCAGGAGTCGGCGGGGGAGGTCGGCGGGGAGGCCCTGCTGGTCGAAGCGGCAGTGGTCGCGGTAAGACAATCGACGGAGGAGGTCGGCGGGGAGGCCTTGCTGGTCGAAGCGCCAGTGGTCGCGGTAAGACAACCGGCGGAGGAGGTCGGCGGGGAGGCCGTGCTGGTCGAAGCGCCAGTGGTCGCGGTAAGCGGCGGCGCTGATCTCCATGGAGCAGGAGTCGGTAACGGATCGGGAGTGTTGGACGATGGATCGACCGATGGAATTGATCCATTCCTCCTTCTCCTTGTCGGAGTCGGCGCTGAAGTACATGGTCTCCTGGCTGGTGGAGAGCTCGAAGGCGAAGGGGCGGTTGAGGACGTCCTCTGCGCCCTTCATAATGATGCAGGAGGCCACGGGGATGACCCCCCGAGGGACGGATGCACGGGTGACATGGGATTCCTTGAACCAGAAGAGCTTCCCTTGCTTCAACACGAACCACCGCCGCCGCCAAGTCTTGATGTACTCACCCTACTTGTTGAGCCACCCCGCCCGCTCCGGGTTCAACCAGAACTCCACCCCACCTCCGGTATCGGCCCCCGTCCCGCCGGATCCGGACACGTAATTCCACATAAGAGATGTGTTCTTCCGTCGAGGTCGGCGGCGATGTGTTCTTCGCGGAGGGCTGATTCCGGCGGGCCATAGATGGCCGGGTCGAGTGGCATAAAAAAATAATTAAAAAGTCAAAATTGCCACATTGGGTCAAAATTGTGTCTTTTGCCGTTAGCTGGTTGACGGCGTTCGACGGAAGCTGACGTGGCGGACCACATAAGAGAGATTCTTAAATTTGAGGGTCTGTATTGCAACTTTTTGAAATATAAGGACCATATAAAAATATAGGTCAAACTACAGGATACTAATTGAAAATTTAGCCAAGAAAGAAATAGAGGGAAGGAGGTGGCTGCTAACCTCCAGCTGGTGAAGAACCTCCCTGACGGCGTCAAAGGAACCAGTGAAGGAGAAAAGATTTTTAGGTTAGGTTATCCCATCAATTAGTTTAGGTTTAGATATAATTAGGTGGCCTTTTTGCTAACCCCCCCCCCCCCCCCTTCTATGAAAGTGGAATTTGCATATAAGTCCTCAATTTGTAAACGGGTCCTAACAAGAGCGATGGGTCGATTGCGAGTTTGGGCTTTGGTTGTGACTTCTTTATGTTAGGTTGAGCTAAGACTTAGACGCCATAGTACATTGTTTATTTATGTTGGTTGTTACTTAGTTTACTTGTGTGTCATTAGTTAGTCACCTACTCGGGCTGCGTTTGCAAATCCACTTTCTTTTGCTGGTCAACCAGGTGCTGACGCCTGAGCTTGAGGTCATTGGGGAAATTCAACATTATATTTAGTTTATTTTATTAAATTCTTTGGAGATTGTATTGATGTTGGGATTATTGAGATTAATTAATAATTTGGTTCATGTATTCAGCTTCAGAAATTATAATTGAACATTTAAAGTTTGTATTTGGATTAATTTGATTCATGTTATTGAAACTAGAAGTTTGTAATAAATCATTGGATTGTCCTATAATGATTTTGTGCATATGACATTGAGCAGGTTGTTGGTTTAAATTGTGATTATGTGTAGGGATTATTTGTAGGGATGGATGTATTGAATTTATAATGGTTTAAATTGAGATGGTTGAGAATATGTTGATTATATTGTGTTAGTGTAGAACATGTTTTTCTCGCGTCCTGAGGACGGGATTGGCATATCCCGGAGCTGGACGTGACAAGTTGGTATTAGAGTAGGCTATAGGTCCTACGGTTAGGATTAGGTCTACCATTGAGATTCATTGGATTGGGATAGTTCCAGGCTTAGAACATCCTTGCATGTTGTTTCGTACTTGTGTGTTTGCTTAACTAATTGCTTATTGTTTGCCTAGCTAGCTCGTTTTCTTACGAGCGAATGCTTGTTTGTTGCTTGTATTGTGTAGATGGCATGTTGTGGTAGAGGCCGAGGTGGCCGGGGTAGACGCACAGCAGCAGAGGCATAACTCCTGAGAGTATTCCATCTGAGGTTGAGGGGACAAGCATCGGAGGGGGAGCCATAGACGTGGTGGCATTGATCAGGGAGTTCATGAAGATAGATCTGCCAAAGTTTAGTGGCGGTAGTGGAGATTCTTCAGCTATAACAGAGGACTAGCTAGAGGAGACAGTATGCTTTATGGAGTAGCTAGAGATTAAGGAGGACCGACTGCGGATCAAGTTGGTGACGTTCTAGCTTGTTGGTAATGCGATGGAGTGGTGGCGATCTATCAGAAGCACGAGAGACACCGAGACCAAGACCTTGGAGCAGTTCGCACATTGTTCCTGGATACCTACTTTCCTCGCAGTGAGAGGGCAGGGTTGGCATGAGAGTACCAGTCTTTGAGCCACGGAAGCCGCATTGTTCTGGAGTATGCGAACCAACATCATCACTTACTTTGATATGCTGGAGCAGTTGGAGCAAAGGAAAGTGCGAGGGCTGCACAGTTTGAGTGGGGTTTCAAAGCTGAGATTCAGGACCGAGTTTCATCCCATCGATTCCAGACATAAATAGAGGTTCTTGATAGTGAATTGGCAGTGGAGAGACAGCTGGCAGAGTACAGATCTAGTGACTCAGAGTTCTTCTGCAATTCGGCCAGGGGGCGCTGGAAGAAACTGAGATTTCAGCACCGACACCAGCCATACCCGATTCAACAGCGCCGAGATGATCAGCAACAGCCTTACCCTATACAGCATCGCTAGAATGATTCGGGCATACAACTTCTTCTTACTAACGGATCATCCTCGGGGGTAGACTACTGCACGAGGCAGCCTGGGTCGTTGTACGGGACATGGACCTCCAGTGTGCTATGGTTGCCAGCAGCCGGGGCACTACTGTCGAGACTATCCCTTGGAGCAAGGGGTGCGAGGCGCCGATCTGCTAAGTCAGGATGGTTCGAGGTAGTTGCACGGTGTGGGACCTAGTGGAGGAGGGGTACGTCTGTCGGAACCGATTGCGAGGAAGACAACACAGGGTTCATGCACTGGTTAGGGTATGGTGGAGGTGGAGCAGCAGACAGGCAGGGTAGAGTTTATGGGCTTCGATCGTGGTACCCGCCAAAGCAGTCGTCAGTCGCTGAGCAGCCAGTTATTAGAGGTACTTTTTAGCTTTTCGACATGATGGTAGAAGTACTGATAGATTCGGGTGCTTCCCACTCTTTCATTGTGAGATCAAGTGTTGTTGCATTAGGCCTACGACCTGAGTCACTACCTATAGTCATGCACATAGACACGCCTGTTGGAGCAGGAGCTAGAGTCGATAGCATCTGTAGGCGGTGTATGATGGGGGTTGGTGATCTCCAGGTGACTGTTGACCTTAGGGTCCTTGATATGGTAGAGTTTGATATCATCTTGGGTATGGACTAGTAACCAGCATACTAGGTGGTGTTCAACTATGGCCATAGGCGAGTGACAGCTGTGACTCCAGAGGGCACCCGAGTTACTCTCATTGGAGATCGTCAGCTTGTTGCATCATTGGTGGGTAGAGATTTGAGACAAGGATGTCAGCTATCTGCTTGGCTGGCTAGTCTCACTTTGTCTGAGCTTGAGAGAGCTCGAGACGAGGAGTTTCCCTGGGTAGTGCTAGACTTTCCTAATGTGTTTCCTGAGGTGTTGCCATGGTTGCCTTCATGGCGGGAGATCAACTTTGAGATTGAGCTTCTACTTGGCACCGCACCCATTTCCTTACCAGCTTTCAGATTGTCACCGACCGAACTCACAGATCTTAGAGTACTGCTAGAGGAGTTGCTGGTCAAAGGATTCATTCGTCCGAGTGCTTCACCTTGGGGTGCGCTTACCCTCTTTGTGAAGTAGAAGGACGGTACCATCCGCTTATGCATCGATTATAGGAAGTTGAAGAAGGTGACAGTGAAGAACAAGTACCCTTTGTCATGTATCGATGATTTGTTTGATCAGTTTGAGGGGTTCGTCGATCTTTTCGAAGATTGACCTTCGAACGGGCTATCATCAGCTTCGGATTTGGAATTGTGACATCCCGAAGACAGTGGTTCGAACTCATTACGGGCACTGCGAGTTTGTAGTCATGTCGTATGGGTTGAAGAACGCTCCAGCCGCATTTATGGATCTTATGAAGCGGGTGTTCAAGCCCTTCTTGAACCAGTTTGAGGTGCTGTTCATTGATGATATCTTGATCTACTCACGTTCAGAGGAGGAGCATGAGCAGCAACTGATAAGTCAATAAATGTTCATAATTCAACCCCTTAACTTAGCTTTGTTATGCCTAGAGTAGTTGTATTTGATAGCTTGTTAGTTGATTTCAGTTTTGAGAAGAAATGCAGGAAATTTCGTTAAAATGACTAAATAAACTGCTTCGTCGACCGTCAGTAAATATATTTTTCAGATATTTGATAAACGTCCAAATATTCTGAAACATTGGTATATTGTAAACCACTCAGATATCTACAACTTTCATGTTTGACACCTTACAATATTCCTAACAAATTAATACAAGTTTTGAAGACTATGAAGATAAACAGATGGTGGGAAACTAGTCCGTCGATGTTCAGGAGCATATTCTTAAAATATTCCACATAAGTCAGAATATTATCAAATCTTTGGGATCGGATAGAAGACTTCCCAATATACATCTTTCATGTTGGATTTGTTTTCAAAATCCAGCTTCATTGGACTCAGTTGCGACCGGAATAGACTGTCAGGAATTAATCCAGGGAACCTGAGTTGTAGTAGGAGTATAACTTAACCCAAAACCCTAATTCCGGGAGTCAGCATATAAAAGGGCTTTTTATGGCAAAATATCAGAGTCCCCATAGAGAGAAAAGAGAGGATTAAGGTTGCTGAAGAAGATGGAGATGCACCGCGGGTCTCAAGCGTTCTTCACCAAATTCATGGCCGCCATCCACAAGATGAGTGGCTAATCTCTCACTTAGGGATCTCATGATACTCTAATGTAGCCTTCTTGTATTTTTTTTCTAGTTAAATCTTGTAATCTTTTCTATGGCATGATCCTTTGAATTCGGTTTTAATGACAATAGAGTTGAAGGAACCTGGTTGTCCTTTGATGTATTTTCAGTCTTACACGATTGCGGTGCTTGAGTGTAAAGATTCATAAGATGATTTTAATGTCGCTTTTATGTGTGCCTTTGAGATAGTTTATGCTAAGCAAAAATAGATTATACTCAGGTTAAGTCCGAAGACAGTCTATGCTAAGCGAAGATAGATTATGTCGTAGGATAACATGAGCGTTCTTTTAGGGATTCATGTGAGATTAAGAAGCCGTGATTCCATATGTCTAGATTAGAGAACGAGAGGATACTAGAGAATACACGAGGTGAAATTAGAGTGGATTCCTAGGTCTTTCTCATATTGATTCATCCCTATCCTTTTATTGCTTTCTTTGTTAGATTTAATTCCATAGTTAATCAAAATCCTTCTCTTTCGCCTTAGGATATAATTTTTGAGATTGATTTAAGTTCTTCTCTGTTGATAATATTTCTCTGTGGTTCGACTCCAAATCTCACCACTGTTTTACACCCGTAGAGTAGTGATTGATTGAAAGATTATATATTTATAAATTGTGTCGAGTTGTGCGATTTAACGACGTCATGCAAACAAGATCAATTTTTGGCGCCGTTGCCGGGAATTTATTTGTTCTTCGAAGAAGTTCATTGATTTTTCTCTTCACTCTTTTCTAGGCATAATTAGGTTTTATTTTTAGTTATTTTTCCTTTATTTTTAGGAGTTTTTCTGACAATTTTCGGGATTTTCGCAGCATCAAGGCAACCGTTTTTTCGAGAAGAAGACCTTCTGCAACTCGGACAACCGATCGATTGGCAATCGTACCGATTGATCGGCGGAGCATCACTCAGGTATATTTTCTTCATCTAAACTAGTACTTTTTGTTGTGGTATTCCGTGATTTTCTCCTCTCCTCCGGACCTTATGTTTTCGTTTTCTCTTTCTTTTTAGTGTGTTCATGCAAGGCAGACGATCATTGAACTATCCTTTAGAAGCCTTGAACCTTGAGATAAACTCTAGCCTTAGCCGATTTCGGCTCGAGCGTGATAGAGCCCGAAACGAACACATAGAAATCCCTGATCTTCAGATTGATTCTTTCTACACAATGCAGAGAAAAAATAATGGAAACAGTGGGGGGAATAACAACAATAGAGAGGACCCACTTAGGGATCACTTCCTACCTGGACCCTTTACATATGCCTCCTGTATTAACCCACCTGTTATTCCTACTATCCATTATAAGATTAAGCCCAATTGGATTACTGCTTTACCTTCTTTCTACGGGTGTGAGAATGAGGACCCCTATGGACAAAGCCCGAAGAGCTGCTAAGGAAATCCTTGAAACTTTCAAACAGGTCAACAGCAACATACCCTGCTTCAGGCCATTCGTCAGATCCCTTCTTATGCCGAATTTCTTAAGGACCTGTGCACTCATAAACGCCAGACAAAACCCAAAGGGGACAAGAAAAGCCTTTTACCTGAACAAGTCAGTTCGATTTTGAAACATGACACACCACCCAAATTGAAAGACCCTGGTACCCCTATCATACCCTGTTGCATAGGAGACTACCAGATTGATGGTGCCCTTCTCGACCTAGGAGCCAGTGTTAACATTTTGCCCTACTACCATTATAAGGAATTTGGGATGGAAGAGCTCAAACCGATATCGATCAACTTACAATTGGCTGATAGATCCATTAAGACTCCTAGAGGCATTGTAGAAGATGTATTAGTGAAGGTGGACAACTTCTTTTTCCCTGTTGACTTTGTCATCTTGGATATGGAACCCGTTGTTCACTGCAAAAAGACCGTGCCTATCATCTTGGGGCGTGATGAGTGCATGAAAGTGCACTCTGAACAACCTTAAAACCATCTCAATTGCTATATCTTAACCCTTAATCAACTTCTTTAGCACTAATTTTATACTTTTATGTGCTTCACATAGTTGTTTGGAAAATGCAGGAAATTGGAGCTAAAAGAAGCTGAAAAGAGTATATGGATCAATTTCAAAAATTAATCTGTACCTGTTCATGAAGAACCAGATGATGTACCATATATGGTTGGAAAGCTCTTGAAGTCTAGATTCTGGAGAATTTTACGGTTCGTAATTCCGAGTTTCCTAGAAGAAGTTACAACATTTTTCGTACCAGTGCGCAGTGATGAGTGAATAGTGACGGTCGACCGTCGCGCTCAAAAATCCTCACGGTCGACCGTCAAATCCTCACGGTCGACCGTGGAGCCCGAAAATCATCACGGTCGACCGTAAGATTCTCACGGTCGACCGTCGCATCGACCGTGGCATCGACTGTCAGCCTCTGTCTAGGAAAATACTTCGCAGGGTCGATGCGAAGATCGACCGCAGCTTGTCAAAATTAATTGTGCACCTCACGGTCGACCGTCAAGGTCTCACGGTCGACCGCCAGATCAGCCAGGGGCATAAAACGAGTTTAAACTTAACCCGAATTTGCTAATCTTTGGACCCTATAAATAGGAAAGTTAGGGTAAGCCAAGGGGGACTTCTTGGACGTTTTTGGAGACTCTTTCTGGACGTTTCCCAAAGGAAGAAGATGAAGATATCTCCATCCATGGCCGAGTAATCCGTGGGCATGGCGGACGGATGATCTAGCGAGGATTAGGGTTTCTTCTCCAACGATGGTTCATAGTTTTTAATCTTCATTGTTAAACTCTTTTCTATGTATTGGATCTTCAAATATTATTTTCAGATTATAGATTTCTATGTGGATGATTAATATTATGAATTCAGTCATGCTTCTTTCATGATCTTATAATCCCATAGTCTTCTCTTTTGATTCTCCTACCGAGTCTTGCGAGACCTTTGTTATGCAATGCCCGTAGTGACAACTGGTATTGTGTATTCTTAGGGATCTGGTAAGACAAGGTTGGGGCTCTATCCGTGGAATCTTTGTTATGCATTTCCGATTGTGAGAGTTGGTATTGTGTATTCTTAGAGATCTGGTTAGATAGAGTTAGGGCTTTGTCCCGATGAACTTTTGCTGCGCGTTGCCTGTAGTGACAGCCGGTATCGTGTATTCTTAGGTTTGGGTTGGATGAAGTTAGAACTATAACAAGGAAGAATTAATCATAGGAAGAGACATTTATATTTTATCAGATTCATAATTCTATATCTTCCGGTTAAGGTGATTGGGATGTGAATCCCTTAACTGAGTATTATATGAACCATTGAGAAGAGAAGAACCTAAATCCGAGTGAAGTGATTCCTGAAGCCTAGCCTCATTCAAATCCTGATTTTCTTTGTTACCTTTATTTTACCGTTACATCTCCGATCTATGTTCTTAACTTTTACGCTCTTGTTTGTCTTCAATACATTGTTATTCGCGTTTCTTGATCTTTCCTGCTTGTCTCTCTGTGGGTTCGACCTCTCTTATGCTGTACTGCACCGCGACCGCTGTGCGTGACACATTTGAGCGACATAAAAAATTGGCGCCGTTGCCGGGGAGACGGTTCAGAAAAGCGCCAGAATCAGATTACAGTGATTGTAGACACCGAAAGCGATAATTTTGTTCATTTTCTTTAGTCTTTATTTCTTTATTTTGGTTTTGATTTTTTTTCTTCTCTATTAGGATTGTTTTCTTTTTATTCGGTTTTAGTTAGTAAGCTTAGTTTCAATTATTGTTTTTGCTTATTTTCTTTAGTTGGTTTGCATCTTTTGGATTGTGTGTTTGTTGGTGTATGCCTCGGTATAGAGACGAACTAGGCAGATTTGCTAGACGTCCCGAGGGTGATTCTGAAACTTCTGATAGTGAGACATATTGCTGATCTCTTTGACGCACAGTCACAAACTTCACATCATACTTTCATTATGGCTGAGCACGAGGAAGAACAAGCTCCTAGGAGTTTGCAAGAATATTTGCATCCTACTCGCACTGCTACACCTTCATGCATCATGTTTCCACCTAATGCAGCACATGTTGACTTTAAACCTGGTATGATTCAATTGCTTCCTACCTTTCATGGATTGGAAAATGAAAATCTATATGTGCATATTAGGGAGTTTGAGGAAGTAGTAGCAACCTTCCATAGCCAATCAGGTGCACTAGATATGATCCGACTTAAGTTTTTTTCCTTCTCACTGAAGGATAGAGCGAAGAGTTGGTTATATTCCTTGAGGCCACGATCTATAGGATCTTGGGCTGAAATGACACAGATATTTTTCAACAAGTATTTCCCACAGCACAAAACCAATGCACTTAAGAGACAGATTTCGATCTTCACACAGAAGGATAGTTAAACTTTGTATCAGGCGTGGGAACGATTTAAAGACGTGTTGAATTTATGTCCTCATCATGGATATGAAAGTTGGCGTCTTGTTAGTTATTTCTATGATAGTTTAACTGTTAGAGAACGCCAATTTGTTGAGATGATGTGTAATGGTGAATTTTTGCAAAAAGATCCTGACGCAGCAATCGAGTATTTGACAGAGCTTGCTGAGAAAGCTCATACATGGACTGGACCGAGTGCAACAGATAATACCAGCAGAGCAAGGCCCTCATCGCAACAACAAGGTGGAGGAGTATATCAGCTACGCGAGGAAGACGCACTCAAGGCTAAAGTGGAGAGTCTAACAAGGGAGCTGGAGCTATTAAAGACCAAAGATATGATGGCTGCTCGAACCTCTCCTTACAATGAACCTACAAGGCCGGCTGGGCCGTGTGCAATCTGTCAAGGCGTGGACCACCAGATTGATGATTGTCCCACCTATACTGAGATGAGAGGTGTGTACGACGAGCATTGCAACGCTGTAGGCGGATTCAGGAGGCCGTACACTCCCTATCCAGAGACGTATAATCCAGGATGGCGAGAGCATCCAAACTTCAGCTGGAAGTCGAACGCTTCACAGAGCAACGAGCATCATCAACCACCACCTAATAAGCCTTTTTCTAACCCTCCTTATAATACATCTGGTTTTCCTAGGCCTACATTTAATGACAATTTACAGGAACTGAAATCTATGATTGTGCAGGAATCTAAGGAAAGGAAGGAGGATATTCAAGAGATCAAGAGCCAGATCACGAAGCTGATCAACTCTTTGAGCGTGCATGAACGAGGGAAGTTCCCAGCTCAACCTCAACAAACGCAGGTATCTAGTGCTGAGCAAAATAATGTGAAGGAGATGAATGCCGTAACTACAAGAAGCGGGAAAACAACAAAAAGCCCTTCACAAGAGCCCACCGAACCTCCTATTGTTGTTGAAGAAGAGGGCCGGATTGATGAGAACCATGTAGAGACTGATCATTCAGATGGCCCTACGCCAGGTGACTTTCAGGTACGTGTCCCTTTCCCTCAGGCATTGAAATCCACTAAATTTACTATGGAGCCCAACAGCGAGATTTTGGAGCATCTTTGGTAGGTTAAGGTAAACCTTCCTCTTTTGCATGTTATTAAGCAAATTCCTACATATGCTAAAGTGATTAAAGATTTATGCACTATGAAGAGACGACATCATGTAAAGAAAACTGCATTTTTAACAGAGCAGATTAGTGCACTGCTTCAGCATAGGATTCCTCCTAAATATAAGGATCCTGGCTGTCCTACTGTGTCTTGTTTCATTGGAGAGCATGAAGTAGGACAAGCTTTACTAGATCTTGGTGCGAGTGTTAATTTGATGCCATATTCTGTTTACTTGCAACTTGGTTTAGGACAGATTAAGTCGACATCTGTGGTTTTGCAATTAGCAGATAGATCAACGAAGACTCCGCGAGGGGTAGTAGAGGATGTGCTTGTTCAAATAGATAAATTTTATTATCTTGTTGATTTCTTAGTCTTGGATACTCATGCTGTAGTAACTGCTGATTCTAGAATTCCTATTATTTTAGGTAGACCGTTTCTTGCTACTGCTAATGCTATAATTAATTGCAGGAATGGTTTAATGAAGTTAACGTTTGGGAATATGACTATAGAAATTAATGTTTTTAATGTTGCTAAGCAGCCTGATGAGGATGATGAATGCCAGCAGACTTACCAGATTGATTTGCTCACTGAAGAGGAGTTTGCTACAACTGAAATTAATTCTTTTGAATTAGATTTGGATGAAAATGATGATGTTGATGGTATGTGTAAAAATTTGGAACATTGTTCTTTTGCAGGTCCATGGAATCCAAAGTTTGAAGAACTGCCAGAAAGAGGACAACCACCAACACCATCATCAGTAGAGCCGCCCAAGCTGGACCTGAAGCCGCTTCCTCAAGGATTGAAGCACGCCTATCTTGGTCCAGGTGATACATACCCAGTTATTATTTCTTCAGCATTAACTGCAGAGCAAGGTGAGCAATTACTTAGCATTTTAAATGAGCATAAATCAGCTATTGGATGGAGTATAGCAGATCTGAAAGGTATTAGTCCCTTGATATGTTATCATATGATTAATCTTGAACAAGGGGTTGTACCTTGTAGGGATCCTCAGCGTAGGTTGAACCCTACAATGAAAGAGGTAGTAAAAACCGAAGTGTTGAAATTATTAGATGCAGGGATCATCTACCCTATTGCTGATAGCAAATGGGTGAGTCCTACATAGGTTGTGCCTAAAAAATATGGTGTCACTGTTGTTGAAAATGAAAGTGGAGACTTTGTCCCCACTAAATTGGTGACAGGATGGCGAGATTATAGAAAATTGAATGCTGCCACCCGTAAGGATCACTTTCCATTACCGTTCGTAGATCAGATTTTAGAGAGAGTAGCTGGACATCCTTTTTATTGTTTTCTTGATGGTTATTCTGGATATTATCAGATTGAGATTGCTATAGAAGATCAGGAAAAAACTACTTTTACATGTCCTTTTGGTACTTATACTTTCCGTAGAATGCCATTTGGATTGTGTAATGCTCCTGCTACTTTTCAGCGTTGTATGATGAGTATGTTTGCTGATATGATCGAGGAATGTATGGAAGTATATATGGATGATTTGACTGTATTTGGTAATACGTTTGAAGCATGCTTGCAAAACTTAAAGAGAGTCTTGGGCAGGTGTGAGGAGAAGAACCTTGTGCTTAATTGGGAAAAGTGTCATTTTATGGTGCCCTCAGGCATTGTGTTGGGCCATATTGTCTCTTCCAAAGGCATTGAGGTAGATCGATCAAAAATCGATCTCATCTCAAATCTTCCTGTGCCAAAGACTGTTAAAGATGTTAGATCATTTCTAGGGCATGCTGGTTTTTACAGGAGATTCATTCAAAATTTTTCTGCTATTGCTCGTCCTTTATGTACTCTTTTGATAAAGGATACCCCTTTTGAGTGGACTACTGCTTGTCAAGAGGCTTTTCAAGCCTTGATTGATAAATTGACTTCTGCACCTATTGTGCAACCACCCGATTGGAGCCTTCCTTTTGAATTGATGTGTGTTGCAAGTGACTTTGCTGTAGGAGCTGTTTTAGGGCAGTGAAAAGATGGTAAATCTCATGTTATTCATTATGCTAGTCGAACCTTGAATAATGCACAGATGAATTATTCTACCACTGAGAAAGAACTATTGGCTATAGTCTTTGCATTAGACAAGTTTCGCGCTTATTTGATTGGTTCCCATATCACTATTTTCACTGATCATGCCGCGCTTAAGTACCTTCTCACCAAGAAGGATGCTAAGGTGCGCCTAATTCGGTGGATATTAAGGTTGTGGAGAATGTTGTCGCTGATCACCTATCAAGGTTGATGGTGGAAGTAGCGGAAAATGAGCCACCAATTATGGATGACTTCCCTGATGAGCAACTCTTTTCAGTTGCACGGCTGCCCTGGTATGCGCACATTGTTAATTACTTAGTGACAAGTGAGATCCCTTCCTTTTGGGGTGCGCAGGATAAACGTAGATTTTTTGTTGAGGTAAAGAAATTTTATTGGGATGATCCTTGTCTGTTTAAGTATTGTCCTGACCAGATTATGCGCCGTTGTGTCCCTGATTATGAAATAGAAAGCATTATTACATTCTGTCACTCTCATGCATGTGGAGGCCATTTTTCAATGAAAAAGACTGCTGCTAAAATTCTTCAGTGTGGTTTTTACTGGCCTACTATGTTTTGTGATGTTAATATTTTCTGCAAATCCTGTGATAGATGCCTAAAATTAGGAGCTTTATTTAGGAGACATATGATGCCTTTCAACCCAATTCAAGCTGTAGAGATTTTTGATTGTTGGGGTATAGACTTTATTAGACCCTTTCCTTCTTCTTTTGGCTATTTATATATATTGTTGGCTGTGGAATACGTGTCTAAGTGGGTGGAGGCTATTGCATGTAGGAATAATGATCATTCCACTGTCATCAAGTTTCTTAAAGAGCATGTTTTGTCTAGATTTGGTACTCCTAGGGTCATTATTAGTGACCAAGGATCCCATTTTTGTAACCGCTCTTTTGAGGCTTTGATGCGCAGGTATGGAGTGACACATAAGATTTCCACTGCTTATCATGCACAGACGAATGGCCAAGCTGAATTAGCCAATAGAGAGATAAAGCAAATCCTGGAGAAGACAGTGAGCCCCAACCGAAAGGACTGGTCCTTGAGGCTATCAGACGCGTTGTGAGCATATCGCACTGCCTACAAGACTATCCTGGGGATGTCGCCGTTTCGCCTTGTTTATGGAAAACCATGCCATCTTCCAGTCGAATTAGAACGTAAGGCATATTAGGCTATTAAGTCATTAAATCTTTCTTTGGATGTTGCAGGTCAGGAACGGAAACTCCAGCTGTCTGAGCTAGAGGAACTCAGGAATGATACTTATGAGAGCTCCCGAATCTTCAAGGCAAAGACAAAGGCCTACCATGACAAGAAGATCCTGCGGAAGACGTTTAAAGTCGGACAACAAGCTTATCTGTATGACGCACGACTACACCTCCATCCTGGGAAGTTGCGATCACACTGGACAGGCCCCTTCACCGTTAGCAGGATATTTGAGAATGGGGCTGTGGAAGTTGAAGACCCAAAGGATGGGAGGCTGTTTACGGTCAATGGACAGCGCTTGAAACAGATTCCAGAGAAAGCGGACCCTGAGGAGCACACCATTTGTCTCGTAGACCCTGTCTACGAGGGATGATCTTTCTCCTATCTATCATTTCCCTTTTTGATTAGGTTAGGTTATTTTAGTTTGTTTGCTTTCATTCTCATTTGCTTTTGTTTGCTATTTTATGTTTTTAGGATGCTTGGACTTCCGTCTTCCTTGCTTGTGAGAGTTCGGCCACCATGAGGAGCCTTGGGCAAGATTTCAGATATTCTGTCAGGTGGCCTCGCTCCTATTTCGATTTCCTATTCTTAGTTATGTCATATATGAAAATTCAGTCAACACCCTTCTGCTTATTTACATGATTAGCACACATTGAGGACAAAGTGAATTTCAGGTTGGGGGGTGTAGGCATGCATGACCTTATACGTGCTACCTTATTGAGTTTAGTAGTGTTGAATTGAATATGTTACTAGAGATTGTACATGAGCTGAAATTTTTATGCTTATTATACATGTTGCTTTCATATGGATTGGCATATACATTGATTGCATGCGTGATAACCTGAAGGTAGAATATCATGTGATTCACACATGAACACTTTATGTGCAGTGGCGATTATACTCACCAGAGGAATGAGCATGCTATTGTTAATCTAGACCATGATTTCAACATTAGCTAGTGTTAAGTATTGCATGCAGAACAAAAGAGAAAAAAAGTTCTGGAGCTTGATCAAGCTGTGCCTAAACAACTATTAAGTGATCTACTGAGTAACCGAGTGTTCTTGCCTCAGGAAGCGGGGAGCTCGCGAAAAAAGGTAGAACCATTTATAGCTATAAAAAAAAACTATTAAGTCTTTTGCTAAGTAACCGGGTCTTTGCGCCTCAAGAAGCTGAGAGTGCTGGCGTAAAAAGGGAAAGTGTCTGATAGTTGAAAAGAAAAAAGAAAGAAAGAGCATGCTGTACTTAAAGTGCGAGAGTTGGATGATTGGTCATGAAGATAGTAGTGTGCTTGGACTAATGGTGAGTAGAAGTTGCTTCTGTACGTAACATTTATTTGTCACGTCACATGTGTTCTTCTGGATGGTGATTAGCATGTATGTTGTGTAGAAGTTGATTTCATATGTTGGTAGTATGTGTATGAGTATAAGAAGTTTTGGTCCTCGGTACTGTGTAAAACACTATTGACATGATAAGGTAGAATTTTTATCATGCATGTCTACATCCTTGAACCGTTAGTGTGCTTAATTAAATCTATACAATTTTGAATTGCTAGAGACTAGCAATAAGCTGGTTGAGGCGTGTGATGAGTGCATGAAAGTGCACTCTGAACAACCTTAAAACCATCTCAATTGCTATATCTTAACCCTTAATCAACTTCTTTAGCACTACTTTTATACGTTTATTTGCTTCACATAGTTGTTTGGAAAATGCAGGAAATTGGAGCTAAAAGAAGCTGAAAAGAGTATATGGATCAACTTCAAAAATTAATTTGTACCTGCTCATGAAGAACCAGATGATGTACCATATATGGTTGGAAAGCTTTTGAAGTCTAGATTCTGGAGAATTTTACGGTTCGTGATTCCGAGTTTCCTAAAGGAAGTTACAACATTTTTCGTACCAGTGCGCAGTGCTGAGTGAATAGTGACGGTCGACCGTCGCATCATCCGTGGCATCGACCGTCGCGCTCAAAAATCCTCACGGTCGACCGTGGAGCTCGAAAATCATCACGGTCGACCGTAAGATGCTCACGGTCGACCGTGGCATCGACCGTGGCATCGACCGTCAGCCTCTGTCAATGAAAATACTTCGCAGGGTCGATGCGAAGATCGACCGCAGCTTGTCAAAATTAATTGTGCACCTCACGGTCGACCGTCAAGGTCTCATGGTCGACCGCCAGATCAGCCAGGGGCGTAAACGGGTTTAAACTTAACCCGAATTTGCTAATCTTTGGACCCTATAAATAGGAAAGTTAGGGTAAGCCAAAGGGGACTTCTTGGACGTTTCTGGAGACTCTTTCTGGACGTTTCCCAAAGGAAGAAGATGAAGATATCTCCATCCATGGCCGAGTAATCTGCGGCCATGGCGGACGGATGATCTAGTGAGGATTAGGGTTTCTTCTCCAACGATGGTTCATAGTTTTTAATCTTCATTGTTAAACTCTTTTCTATGTATTGGATTTTCAAATATTATTTTCAGATTATAGATTTCTATGTGGATGATTAATATTATGAATTCAGTCATGCTTCTTTCATGATCTTATAATCCCATAGTCTTCTCTTTTGATTCTCCTACCGAGTCTTGCGAGACCTTTGCTATGCAATGCCCGTAGTGACAACTGGTATTGTGTATTCTTAGGGATCTGGTAAGACAAGGTTGGGGCTCTATCCGTGGAATCTTTGCTATGCATTGCCGATTGTGAGAGTTGGTGTTGTGTATTCTTAAAAATCTGGTTAGATAGAGTTAGGGCTTTGTCCCGATTAACTTTTGCTGCGCGTTGCCTGTAGTGACAGCCGGTATCGTGTATTCTTAGGTTTGGGTTGGATGAAGTTAGAACTATAACAAGGAAGAATCAATCATAGGAAGAGACATTTATATTTTATCAGATTCATAATTCTATATCTTCCGGTTAAGGTGATTGGGATGTGAATCCCTTAACTGAGTATTATATGAACCATTGAGAAGAGAAGAACCTAAATCCGAGTGAAGTGATTCCTGAAGCCTAGCCTCATTCAAATCCTGATTTTCTTTGTTACCTTTATTTTACCGTTACATGTCCGATCTATTTTCTTAACTTTTACGCTCTTGTTTGTCTTCAATACATTGTTATTCGCGTTTCTGGATCTTTCCTGCTTGTTTCTCTGTGGGTTCGACCTCTCTTATGCTGTACTGCACCGCGACCGCTGTGCGTGACACATTTGAGCGACATCAGGGCGTCCCTTTTTGGCTACAGTAAATGCGAATATCAACTGTCGAACTGGTGTCATGCATGTCTCTTTTTGCCATATGCATGTTAAAGTGAACATCTTTAAGACTACATGTTTGCCTGAACGTGAGAATGAATGCTTTCGTGTTGATAGTTTGACTGAGTTCTTTCATGATAAATTTCATGGTATGATAGCTGATACATTATCTGAGATTTTGAGGGATTATGATTTTGATAGTCATACTGAGGTTGACGGTCAGCATGATAGATTGTCTCAACTTTTGAGGGAGTATGATTCTGACGATGATGATTAGATCTCGAGCTGCACAATGATAGATTGTCTAAAATTCTAGAAGAATATGATTCTGACAATGCTGGTAATGATGCTAAACTGCGTGATGATAGATTGCTCACAATTTGGGATGAGTATGATTCTGAGGATGATGATGTTGAATTAAAGAATGGCATTCTGTCTGATATTTTGAATGTCTATGCTTCTTACTTTGATAATGATGTTAATAGGGACATTGCACAATCGAAAGATGACATCAAACCACACATCTGCCCGACCAATCACTCGATCAGCATACTGCAAAGACAATAACTATTTCTTGGGTGGTTGATCTACCTTCCACCGTTATCACTTACTCCTGCACCTGACTTAGATCCTGCACTAGTTCGTGCTTATTATGTTAACACACACTTTTGCATAGATGTGTCAGTATATTCTAAACTTGAGCCACCACCTCCTCCTTTACCTATATTTGCACCATCGTCATTGCCTACACCCATTCTGAGATCAAAATCCCCTCCATGTTCACTTCCGGGTCATCCCAATGATCATTCCAACATTATGAGGGATACATACCATAGAGTGGATTGCAAGATGAAGCATGACGATAGGTTGCCATTCATAGAGGGTGGAGTCTCTAGTTCATGTGTGGGGAGGAAAGAACTGATTGACCTACAACATCAAATACTGAACTTATTGTGGGGTTGGGTTTGGTTTCAAGCATTATATGGAGGAAATTATTCAAAGTGGGGTGATCGATGCCGTCGGATTGACGGATCCATTCTATAATTGCACCATTTCGAAAAGTCTAGTGAAAGATTCAAAATTGCGCGCTTGTTGGGAGGCAACTCAAGTTCCCTTTGATTTTGAGGCTTTCCCTTGATTTTTTAGAACTTTTTCTCAATTTTTTGAATTTTTCTCGATTTTTATGAATTTCGAGAATTTTTTTTGGATTTTTCTTAAAATTTTTAGGAATTTTCTGCCGTTGGTTTCAATTTCCAAAAAAAAAGAAAAAAAGGGGGGGTGGACTGTTCATCGTCCTCGATCTCCTACTTGTCCCCAAGCCGACAAGCCCCCTTCGTCATCCGACCCTCTCCAACCACCTCTACCCTCCCATACTACCACGTAGGTCACCTTCACCTCTTTCTTTGACCTCCGCCGGCCTTTCCTTACCCAACCGTCGCCTCCTCCGGCGCCGACCGAACTCTCCAAGCCGCCATCCACCTTCAACGCTGTCATTTCCTTTGGCCAACCCCCATCTCATCTCCACCAAAACAATCCTCTTGCCTCACCCGACCTTCCCTCCACCTTCTCCATTCGCAATTTAACCTCTTCCATCACCGTCGGCCACCTCCTCCTACTCATGTCCGACCACACCGCCAATCTCAACTTCCATGGCCGTCCGTACCAAATTCACACCTCTAGAAGCTTCGGTAGACTGCCACGAACCCTCCTCCAGCATCCTCACCCTCGATTGTTGGTTGCCTTGCCGGATTCCTCCACCTCCAACCATTCCACCGCCGGCGAGATTAGGTCCGCCGTTTCTACACCTCTATTCTTCGATCATACTACATGGCCGGATTCCTTGAGCCACCACAATTCTTCCTGTGTTAATCCCATCCTCCGCTGATGATGTTTCGCCGTCATTCCGCCGCCGGCGTGCTCACGGCCATCCGTTGTTTCTAGATCAAGAATTAGCTACTACACACCTCTAATTTCTGATCTGAAAGTTTATATCAATTATCTGTTATGAGCGGTCTACTCGTGATCCTCTCGTAATTGGTCTCTACTGCTCCAATCGACCAGAATCGGCCTTATCGGACTTGATTTGAGTCCAATTGGCTGATTTGGCTAGCTGGATCGGATCTGGCTTGAGCTGGATCGGATCTGGCTGAAGCTGGATCGAATCTGGCTAAGCCTGATTGGATGGGACTTGACTGGGCCAAGTCTGAAGTGATCTGGATCAAGCTGATTGGCTTAGATTGGGCTGGATCCGGATTAACTGGCTCGGCTGAATCAATTAGACTTGGCTGAGTCTGATTCAAGTTGGCTGGCTGAACCAGCCTGGATCCGAGGGCTGAGAAGTTGCCGGAGTGGATCGCCGGCGTAGGGACGGCGGCGGCGGTCGGGATACTTCCAGGAAGGGTCGCCTGGAGGTGGGGATGAGATCCAACGGCTCGGATCTGGAAGATGGGTGGCGGATCAGCCGGATCTGGTGAAGACGGCGGTGAAGGTAGGGTCGGCCGGCGTCGGGGATGACAACAGGGAGCTCGGCGGGGCTTGGGACAGTCGGGATCGGGTCTAGGGATGCCGGGGAATGGTTTTAGGATGGTTTGGAGGTGGGATAGGGATCGGACAGGGGGTTGACGGCGGCGGCTGTGAAGTGGGGAACGGTGAGGAGGTCACCGGAGACGACGATGGGCGGCGGGAAAGGTATGGCCGGAGTCGTGGGCTACAGGGGAAGAGATTGGCGGTCTTGGATGGGGATGGGGATGGCTGGAGAAGCTGGACGGAGGTATGGCCGGCGGTAGCTAGGGTTGGGTCACGGGAGAGAAGAGAGGAAGGAGATGAGCTGACGTGGCGTGGGGTCGCTGACGTGGTGGAGAGAGAAAGTGGCGTGGAGAAGGAAGATTAAGGTGAAGGCGATGCCGGCTGCGGAGAAGATGACCGACGGGGAAGAAGATGGATCTATGGTAGATATCGGGTGGAAGCTATATTATCTCTACTCCTATGATAATTTATCAACTACTCCTAATAATTCATAACTCTTCATTCATCATTCATCATCATTCCTAATACAAACTACTAAGGTCCTTTTATAGAGACCTTGACAGAGTCCTAATCCACTAGAAAACCCCATTGCTTAATTAGCAAGTAATAAGGTTTCTGACTCAACTCAACTTCCTAACTCAAAGGGACTCTTAATTAATTCCTAACAATCAACTAGGACTCAATAAAAGACTAATGATAAATACTAATTAAATACTCTAGTTTGAACTAGGGAAGTCCAAGTCAAACTAGGAAAGAGGTTGAACCAACTTGGTTCCTCTTCTGGGTTCGGGTCCAGTTGGTCGAGTCGGATCGACTCGTATCATTATCTGACCTACCCTGAGCTTGATTTGACCATCTAGACATCCTTGAGTGCCCTCAAATGCTTTTTCTTTGCTATTTCTGCCATTTTTTATTCCGATTTCGCCGCGGACGGCCGTCGTGGGCATGATGATCTCTTATGCGGATGGTTTCTGATAGGTGCTCTGCTTGGATTTATGTTCGTTGTTTCTTTGTCTAAGATGTCTAGTGGATGTTTAATGTAT
Source organism: Narthecium ossifragum (assembly GCA_963920575.1). Lineage (NCBI taxonomy): Eukaryota > Viridiplantae > Streptophyta > Magnoliopsida > Dioscoreales > Nartheciaceae > Narthecium > Narthecium ossifragum. The sequence goes on from OY986965.1 coordinate 17,806,813, forward strand.
TATCTCATATACTGTTATCTGTATGAATTTTTATTTTTATGGGATGAATGCTTATACAGGTTCAATATATCATAAAAATACAAAGTAGACTCTGCCAAAATTTTCTCGAATTTTACTATATTTTTCGACTTTTAATTGTTATATTTGATATTCGTGGGAAGGGTATATTTTTATGTGGCAGGATATGCTTGGAAGGAAGAAATTTCATTGAAATCATAGTGATTTATATATTTTCTGGAGAGAGCATGGAATTTTTTAGCTTAAATACGGTTATCTCTACCCTATTATTCTTTGTTTTATTTTGACTTAGTGTAATTGGGAACAATTACATCTCAGTTGGGGGGTAGAATTCTAGCAATTAATGCTTTATTTTTTATGATAATCGAGAGTATACATCCCATGAAATATGCCTTAAGAATGAAGTTATAGTATTTATTGATAAATATGTGTATTTTAGAAACTTATCTTCTGAATATTTCAAAGACTTGTATGCCATATAATATTTAGTTAAATTTTTCTATACATGACACTATTTCTAGCAAATTAACACTTTTACCATGACTTAGGGATGACTTACCATATCCTAAAAGCAGTTGAGCACGTTTGCATGCTTAGAAGTTGAGATTAGACTCTGAACATCAAGCTAGGATGGAACTACCGTTCTATATCATGTCACAGAAAATACACGAACACATGCAATGTTCTGAGTATCCAAAGCGTATAAAGTTAAAAAAAAAAAAGATTTTCAACTTAGTAACCGGGCAGTATGCCTAGCCAGCATGTTGTTCGCGTAAAAAGGTTGGATTTTTTAAAAGAAAAAAAACTGACACTAAAAGGGGATTTTCAGCTTAATAACCGGGCAGGGTGCCTAACCAGCATGTTGTTCGCGTAAAACGGTTGAATTCCCTGATGTCGTAGAAAAAAATAAAGAGAATAAAAACAGGAATTGCTATGTGAAGTAAAAAATAAGTGCTTACTTAGGATTGTGGTCTTAAATAGTTGAAGTGTTTGGATATAATCAAAAGTTTTGAGGCATGTGGAGCCAAAATCACACACATGAGTGTTAGAGTTGTTTCTTATCATGGCTAAATATGTTGAAGTGTTGGAAAGGTGTTATGACATGCTTTAATTTTCTATCTTTTATATGGCTATGAATTGATGGATTTATTCATGGGTATTATTTCTACTTTATGTATTTGAATTAGTGAGTATTGTAATGGATTTTTAATAGCATATTTAAGTAGCATATAGATGTTTGTGGGTTTTATCACTGAAAACCCTCAAGAGACTATAACTCCTCCACTAGGGTAACTCAGGGGTTTAAATGCTTGATACACATGCTAAGTGTTGCCTGTTACACATGCTAAGTGTTGTCAGTTACACATGCTAAGTGTAATCATAAGACCTACGAAAGTGGCTAGTTAGATTTATTGTTGTCTTTTTATATATATTTTCTTTGCTCGAAGACTAACAAAGTGTAAGTTGGAAGGTGTGATAAGTCACTAAATTCTCTTGATTCAACCCCTTAACTTAGCTTTGTTAGTAGTTGTATTTGATAGCTTGTTAGTTGATTTCAGGTTTAATCATGTTTTGAGAAGAAATGCAGGAAATTAGGCTAAAATGACTAAATAAACTACTTCATTGACCGTCAGTAATATATTCTCCAGATATTGTATAAATGTCCAAATATTTTGAAACGTTGGGATATGGTCGAAGACACATATATCTACAACTTTCATTTTGGACACTTTGCGTGATGCCTGACAGATTAATACAAGTTTTGAAGACTATGAAGATAAACAAATGCTGGAAAACTGGTCCATTGATGTTCAGGAGAATATTCTTAAAATCTTCCAGATAAGTCAGAATATTATGAAATCTTTGGGATCTGATAGACGACTTCCTAATCTACATCTATTGTGTTGGACTTGTTTTCAAAAGCCGGATTTATTGGACCCAGTTGCGACCGGAATAGACTGCCAGGAATTAATCCAGGGAACCTGAGTTGTAGTAGGAGTCCAACTTAACCCAAAACCCTAACTCTGGTAGTTAGCTCATAAAAGGGCTTTTGCTGGCCAAAAATCAGAGTCTCCATAGAGAGAAAAGAGAGGATTAAGGTTGTTGAAGAAGATGGAGATGCGCCATGGATCTCAAGCGTTCTTCACCAAATTCATGGCCGCCATCCACAAGATGACTGGCTAATCTCTTACTTAGGGATCTCATGAAACTCTAATGTAGCATTCTTATATTTTTTCTAGTTAAATCTTGTAATCTTTTCTATGGCATGATCATTTGAATTCAGTTTTAATGACAATGGAGTTGAAGGAACCTGGTTATCCTTTGACGTATTTTCAGTCTTACACGATTGCGGTGCTTGAGTCTAAAGATTCTTAGGATGATTTTAATGTCTCTTTTGTGTGTGTCTTTGAGATAGCTTATGCTAAGCAAAGATAGATTGTACTCAGGTTAAGTTCGAAGACAGTCTATGCTAAGCAAAGATAGACTATGCCGTAGGGTAACATGAGCGTTCTTTTAGGGATTCATACGAGCTTAAAAAACCGTGATTCCATATTTCTAGATTAGAGAACAAGAGTATACTAGAGAATATAGGAGGTGAAATTAGAGTGGATTGAGTTATCCCTAAGTCTTTCTCATATTGATTCATCCCTATCCTTTTATTGCTTTCTTAGTTAGATTCAATTTCATAGTTAATCAAAATCCTTCTCTTTCGCCTTAGGATAGAATGTTTGAGATTGATTTAAGTTCTTCTCTGTTGATAATATTTCCCTGTGGTTCGACTCCGAATCTCACCACTGTTCTACGGCCGTAGAGTTGTGATTGATGGAAGGATTATATATTTATAAATTATGTAGAGTTGTGCGATTTAACGACATTGTGCGAACAAGATCAGCAACTGAGGATAGTTTTGCAGTTGCTACAACCGCACCAACTGTACGCCAAGTTATCTAAATGCGAGTTTTGGCTATATGAAGTGAAGTTCCTAGGACATGTACTGTCAGTTGAGGGCATAGTAGTAGATCCAACCAAGATCAAAGTAGTAATGTAATGGCAGGGACCGAAGACGGTGTTCAAGGTTCCCAGCTTCTTAGGGCTGGCCGGTTACTGCAGATGCTTTGTTCGGGACTTCGCCGTAGTTGCAGCACCGATGACCCGCTTGACGAAGAAACATGTGATGATGCTTGCGAGGAGGCATTCATAGAGTTGAGGACGAGGTTGACCAATTCGCCGATCTTGATTGTCCCCTACAAAGGTGTGGCCTACAACGTGTATTGTAATGCTTGCGGCGAGGGTTTGGGTTGTGTCCTCATGCTGGAAGGCCATGTTATCACTTATGGGTCCCGATAACTGAAGAAACATGAGAGAAACTACCCTACCCATGATTTGGAGTTGGCGGCCATTGTCTTTGTTCTCAAGACAAGGTGTCATTATCTATATGGTGAGAGGTTTAAAGTTTACACTGACCATAAGAGTTTGAAGTACATATTCAATCAGCGCGACCTCAACCTACGACAGAAGCGTTGGATGGAGTTCTTAGAAGACTACGACTTTGAGTTGCATTACCATTCTGGTAAAGCAAATGTCGTAGCGGGTGCACTGAGTAGATAGGCTGGAGTTGTGGTAGCTAGCGTGGCAGCACGCGAGTGGAAGATAGTCAAGACAGTTGGTCAGTATGGGGTGGACTTCTACGACTAGACCTGCAGTGGGTTTTTTTGTTCTACCTTTGACATGCCGGCACTGTTGGCCAGAATCATTCTGGCAAAGAGAAATGATGCAAAGCTCCGTGAGATTCATGCTAGGGTGAGCACCGAGCAAGCGAACGAGGGCTGGACAGGGCATTTAGATGACAACTTGAGGTTCACGGGCAGAGTCACAGTTCTAGCTGATGAGACCCTACGGGATGACATCATTTGTGAGTTCCACTTCTCCCATTTTGCTGATCATCTCGGTGGGACGAAGATGTATCAAGATCATCGTCACCAGTATTGGTAGAGCAAGATGAAGAAGAAAGTTGCTGAGTTTGTTGCTAGTTGTCTCACCTATCAGAAGAAAGTTGTCGAGCATCAGAGGACCACAATAAGCATGAAAATCAACTAGAATCACCCCCCGGCAACGACGCTAAAATTTGGTGTGCTGTCATAGGCGACCAATAATAAAAACAATGCTTTCAAAATAAATTTAGTAGTGCAAGCAGGGATCCATCCCACGAGGAGTGTCTTAACCTAAGTTATGTGCTTTGTGAACATAGATGGGAGGTTTTGAGTATAGCGAAAACAAATAAGAAATAATCTAAATTGGAGAATAGAATTTAATCAAGAGAACAAACCTTGGTCTAAGTCAACATCCACCATTGGAATCTTTGTAACTGATCATCGATGCAAGTATATATCAATCCACACCTTGAATATTCACCATCGGAATTAGAAACAAGCGATTTAATTAACCCTAACTACTAAACAACCCAAGACAAGTGTTGTAAATTTAATCTAGTAGTAGCCTTAAGATTCGTAGAGATCGATGAAGCTAAATAACACTCGCACAAGCAATTGCATTTAATTTAAGCGAATGTTGCTCCTAAGATCTAACAATCTCTGAAACATGGTAAATCATTAAACCCTAGTTGCTTCATAGATTAGAGGGATCAAACAATTACGGATTTGATACCAAACCTACCAGTAGATTGTAATGAATAATAAACTAGTAGGGCTCCTAGCAATTAAACAAGACAATCATGAATATAATCACAAAAAAACATTCAATACTCAAGGCATAAATTGAACAATAAAAATAGATTAGATCTCACAGTTCATGGATTCCGATGATTCAGTTTCCTTGACCAAGTATCAAGATTTAGCCATGCAGGGCCATGAAGAACAATCTAGTAAAGAAAAAATTCCTCAAGAGAAGAGTCCTAGAAATATAAAAGAAGTAGAAAGTGGCCCAAAAGTATGTAGAATTCGTCACCCTCAATCCCTAAAAAGAGTCTTATTTATAGCCCAAACGTTTCCCATCCTCGGATTAGATCTAAGCCCTTTATTTTGCAAAGTCGGCTAACAAAGATCGATCTTTATATAAGAGAAGATTGATCTTTTCTTCCCAGATTTTGGCTACGCCTCGAAAAAGATCAATCATTTATAAAGAGAAGATCGATCATCTAAAACATTGCTCTCTGTCAACTCTGGGTGTATAAATGATCGATCATTTATGGAAGAGAAGATCGATCATTTCAAGTCTTGCTCTTTGTTAACTCTGTCATAGAGGAAAGATCGATCATTCTTGCAAGGATGAAAGATCTTGTTTTCTGTATATTTCTTTTGCTATTCAGCCTTGCGCTAGTGGTACTAAAAGCCCTGTAACTTTCTCTAGGAAGCTGCAAATCATATATTATAAAATTCTACAAAAACTAGACTTCCATATCTTTCCAATCATATATGACACATCATCTGGTTCTTCATTATCAGATACAGTTTAATCTTTGAATCTGACTCATCTTCTTTGTAGTCTTCTTCGTACCTTCTGGCTTAAATTTCCTTGATGCAACAAACCAGGATAGCTTAAAACTCAAAACATGAAAGTTGTAGAGCTCTTTCTTGTTGTTCCATAAAATCTTGAATCATCCCAATCAGAGCTTGGATGGAAAAGTTATACTAAGATCACGAACTGATGTCAAAATTGTCTAGAATTGTCCATTTGGCTTCGTTTTGCACTTAAGGACTCCAATTTCATCCTAAATCAAAGTATAGGATTAGTGAGTACATTTAGGTATCAAATACGCATAGAAGACAAGGCATTGAGGGGTAAAAATATGATATTTTGCTTTCTCATCAATCTACAATTAAATTTGGAAGAGAAGAATTCAATTAGTAATGCTTCAAGGATTGGTTGATCCTCTAGAACCTTAGTCTTAGTGGCTATTGGGAGGTAGCCTCATGTCTGCCGGCCAACGCCGATTCAGTCGGACCCATAGTTGGCAGGGTATTAGCCCGGACTGTGGTGGAGAGCGATAGGTCGATTTCGAGCATGAGCTTAGGTTGTGACTTCCCTTGAGCTAAGACTTAGGCGTTAGAGTACATTTTTTATTTATGATGATTTTTAGTTAATTTACTTGTGATTCGTTAGTTAGTCACCTACTCGGGTTGCATTTGTAGATTCACATTCTTTTGCAGGTCCGCCAGGTGATGACGCCCGAGCTTGAGGTCATTTGCGAAATTCAACATTAAATTTAGTTTATTCTATTTTATTAATTTCATTGGAAATTGTATTGATGTTGGGATTATTGAGATTAATTAATAATTTGGTTCATGTATTCAGATTCAGAAATTGTAATTAAACATTTGAAGTCTGTATTTGGATTAATTTGATACATGCTATTGAAACCAGAAGTTTGTAATAAATCATTGGATTGTCCTGTAATGAATTAGTGCATACGACATTGAGCAATTTTTTGGTTTAAATTGTGATTATATGTAGTGATTATATGTAGGGATGGATGTATTGAATTTAAGGGAAATTAGATTTTGATACCCTCTATTTTCAAACATTTCCAATCTGGTACCCTCTAGTTAGAAAATGTAACTTTAGTACCTTGAGATTTTGAAACCGTGACAAATCCCAAACGGTTTTAGTCTCTGTTAACAGAAACCCACTCACATACAGGGTGTTTACACCTAGCGACAGGTGATGACGAGAGAGAGAGAGAGAGAGAGAGAGAGAGAGAGGTGGTGCTTGCCGGCCGTTCATCCGTCCACCCATCCCGACGACCTCGTTGGCAGTCGAACATACTGCACCACCACTCATCCCTCCTCTTCACCACCAACCTCCTCATCTCTCCACCAGCCTCTCTCTCCATCCAAGCTCCCAACACCATCGCAGTCACCACTCTCCTAGCATCATCATCTTCTCTATCACTGCCGCACCCACCTGCAATCCGGCAGAAAGCCACAACCAATGAAATCCACCATCTCCTCCATTCCTGCATCCCCAAGCTCCGCTTGTCGCCTAACCCCCCATCCCCTACCTCCCTTGCTACCTCAAACCTCGACCAGCCTCACCACAACCCTCCTCCTCGACGGCACCTGCCCGAGCTAATGAGTTCTTCACAAAGGGTGTGAAGCACCTGTTGTTTGAGATCAACTGCTGGAAGACATCGTCAGGGTCATCGACGTTGTCGGCACCCTCGCCACCACCGTTTCCTATGCACCACCACCACTTACCCCTCTACCACCACTTCCCAACTCACCGTGATCATGAGTCATTGCTCTCGCAACCGACAGGCCTGAGACTACTACTCTGCAGCACTAATACTAGTAACAATAATAACAGTACTAAGAATGAGAGCTACTACATTGGAATCCATGGAGAAAATGGTAATCATGGGGGTGGTGGAGGTGGAGGAGCGGTGGCGCACGCTGATGGAGGAGAATGAGAGGATGTGGTGGAGCAATGTCGCGTTGATGTCAGAGCTAGCGTACACGCGACAACTCTACAATGATATCATCTACTTCATCCAGAATCATGTCCGACCCGTTGCACGAAGCTCGACAGTGTCGATGCCATCTCCGCTTCTCATGTCCAACTCCTCTCATGGGTTTTACCAGAATGGTCGGGACGGTGAGCTGGGTTCGTTGCTTGGGAAAGACTGGGTTCAGAGGGAGACGACGAGGGTGAAGCAATGGCAAGGTGACTACCTAAGGGAGATGGCCGGAGGTGACGGGGTTCGGTGGTAGAGGATGAATGGAGATGTGGTCGAGGTCACCGGAGATGGTGGCCGCCATCTTCTCTCTCTCTTTCTAGTTCTCTCTTTCTCTCTCTCTCCTCATCACATGCCGCCAAGTGTAAACACCATACACGTAAGCAGTTTTCTATGAACGACGACTAACGCCGTCTGGGATTTGTCGCGGTTTAAAAATCGCAGGGTACTAAAGCTACATTTTCTAACTAGAGGGTATCATATTGTAAAAGTTTAAAAATAGAGGATATCAAAAGCTAATTTCCCCTTGAATGTATAATGGTTTAAATTGATATGGTTGAGAACAGGTTGATTATATTGTGTTACTGTAGAATAGGTTTTTCTTGCGTCCCGTGATCGGGATTGGCATATCCCGGGGCGAGGCGTGACAGCTAACGTCAATTTCACTACACAGGTGATCGAGGGATACACCAGTGTTCTATCCCAAAAAAGGAGTTCGATCACAAAAGCTACTTTATGCATAGAATGGAATTTGATATTTCTACAACCCTTTGCAGCCCAGAGAAAGACATCAAGACGATTACCTAAGGGATGCAATTAAACTGCAAAGTCAGAATGCTCAATAGTTGAAATTTCAATTCCATATACTAAATATTTGCAATGAATGCACCTTTGTCTCAATGAATGCAGAAGCATTACATTGAAAATGTGTACGAGCGACCAAATGACCCTGCATTCTCCACACAAGATTTTGACCGTCCAATTATAAGCGTGAAGGATATCCCCCAATAGGATGAATACATGTAAGTATCAAAAAAGCAATAGAGTTACATTTTTTACCTCTCACTAATGTATTTTGTAGAACCTAAATCCATATTTTTCAAAAAAAACAGGACTGACTATGGAGTGTACCTTTGCTATTACATGATGCAACTAGCACTCCATCAACCAATTCACAAGGTACTTAGCAGAGAGCACATCAAGAGGTTCAAAACAGAGTTAATTGAAGGCTTCATACTATGTGACTGAGACATTGTAATTTTGAACGTTGTACTTGAACTTACAATCCCAAATTGAAACTACATAGATACAATGACAAAGATGTACATATCAAATTGATATGGTTGTTGTGATTTTGATGGTACAAGTTGTAATATTTTTGTTGTCCTGAAAGTAGAAAAAATACATACATACAGTGACAAAGATGTATATATCAAATTGATATAGTTGCAGTCATTTTGATGATACAAGTTGTAATATTTCTGTTGTCCTCAAAATAGTAAAAATATACACCAAACTTACAATTGACGGCTATATATCAATGCTTGAGCAGGCTATATGTGTATAATCCATGATGTATAATGTTTTAAATATACATACTGTCAGTAATGTATAATCCAAGATGTACCATGCTATAAACATACATACTGTCAGGATGTACCATGTTATAAACATACATATTGTCAGAAATACATCCATTTTCTAAACAGTATGCATATGCCAGATTATGCTCAAGTAATATATAATGTGCACTTAAATCACATTAAATACTTAATCAATAAAAGTCGAAAATGAATGCAGTACATTAAAGAGAAAAGTGAAAAGTAAAACGACAAAAAAGAAAAGAGAATATTAGTTAATCAAGAAAAATTTCCATTAAATCCAACCCTTCAAGTGCTTACAACTTTGGAACATTAACGACACATGGTTTTCATTTTATGAAAACAACAATTTGAATTACACAATGAAATCAAATATCCTTAATGCAATGCTTCATTACAAGTTCTTCTATTATGACGCCCTTCGCAAACACTCCGCGTACATCTAATGCTTCTTCTAACAACCTCACCCTTAGATTCTGGAGGCCTTCTAGCTAATGGAGGGAGGATGGCTTTATCCTTAGATGCATTGTTTGGCTTGTCAAGCGTTGGAATATGGTATATTGGAAATGAATAACACATTGTGTACATCGATGTGTACAAATAAGCATCCAAAAATGAATTCAGATCACCTCCACAGTGCAGTATACAAGCAACAATATGGGGACATGGCAACCCATTCAACTGACACTGATAACAGAAACAAGTCTGACTTCTCAAAGCAATGGAAACAGAAGGATTTGATTCAACCTCAAGCAGCGTAGCAGTGGAATTCTTGACAAACCAAGACCTTGCTTCATCAATAGATGCTGCAATCCTCCGATCAACTTCAGGACATGTGATGGAATTCCATTTCTTGCAAGCTGCCCTTCTATCTGCAAGTACAAACACAATGACACTAACACCAAGTATACACTCAAACTAAAAACAAAAAAATAGCACAAGTACACACACCAGCCAACTATTGTATCAGTTTCAGCCTTATCAAGTCAACCATATTGGTGATAGGAAGATGTCGTTCATCAATGATCCATGAATTAAAAGATTTTGTAGTAGTGGAGCTCATCTCACCATACCATTTACCCTTGAAAAATGCATTTGCCTAGTTCTTCTTTGGAAGGTTCTGCAAGAACCTCTCCACAACATGCCCGCTCTCCGCCAAGAATTCAACAACCTTGGTCTCATAAAGTTCAAGAGTAGGAGCATATACACTTTCGATAAATTTGTACAACATTTTATCCTTCAAATGTTTACTGCAACGTTTACAGCTGAAAGCATCCCTCAAATTATTTTTCAAATGATAAAAGAAATCAGCATGTTAATACCTTGGAAAAACAATAGGCATAGCATCTAGAAGCCCAAAATTCCTATTCGAAATAAATATAATAATACGATCCGGAGATAAGATTGCCTTGAGATACTCCAAGAAGCAAAACCAATTCTCTTCATTGTCAAAATCAACAATGCTGAATGCAAGCGGATACGAACCTACAACATTAGTTTAAACTTTCAATTCTTTGTATGATGTCAGAAAAGAGAAAAGAGAAAAGAGAAAAGAGAAAACTATCTACTGTGATAAAAAAAAAAAACCTCGTGATATGACTGCTAACAAGATAGATACTCCTACCTCTGTTGCCATCCTTGCATGTTGTACCCAGCAATTGCCCTTTGAACTTTGCCTTCAAATGAGTGCCATCAAGAAATAATAATGGATGACATAATTTAAAGCCATCAATGCATGCTTTGAAATAAACAAACAACCTCCTAAAAATGACCTGTACAATCATTGATGTGAAAATATAATGTCATATTTTTCTCCCTTAATGTTTGGTCTTCTATATCTATTTTGTGCCTAAATGTACTCATTATTCTTATATTTTGATTTAGGATACAATTGGAGACCTTAAGTGGAAAATGAAGCTAATTGAGCAATTCTGGACATTCTGCATAGCAGTTAGTAATTTGAACATAACTTCTTCATACAAACTCTGATTGGGATGATCCAGAATGCTTTGGAAAGTTAAGGAAGAGCTCTACAACGTTAATGTTTTGAGTTTTGTGCGATACCGACTCCAGAAAGACAGCAAAATCGCGGAAGAGGTCAGGTCTGAAGTCGCTGCATTTTTGGACGAGATTCGTGTTTAGAAGATTCCAGATTTGATGCAAGAAGATTCCAGCTGGATACCACTTTCTTTCCCAGTTATATTAGGACTTTATTTTCTAATAAGCTGGCCTTAATTGGTTAGATTTGCTTATTTTTAATTGAGGAGAGTGTTTAGGCTTTTGGAAATTGGGCAGCATATGTAAAAGAGGAAAGATTAGTTGGGAGAGGACTCTCACGTTCCTCTATCCCACGTATCCCTCTCTCTCAATCATCTATCTCTCATATATAAGGCTGCCACTACCTCTCACCGGGGGGGGGGGGGGGGGGGGGGGCTATCTCGTTTCTCTTTAGTTTTTCTTTTGTTTTCTATCTTTTCTTTTGAGTTATTGATGGCCCTGCGTGGCTAAACTTTGAAACTTGGTCAAAGGAGACGGAAACCTCGGAATCAATAAAACTGTGAGATCTAAGTAGTTTTTATTGTTCAATTTATGCTTTGAGTATTGAATATTCTTTTGTGTTTATTTTCATGATTGTCTTGTTTAATTACTAGGAGCGCTACTAGTTTATTATTCATTGCGATCTATTGCTAGGTTGGATATTAAATCCGTAATTGTTTGATCCCTCTAATCTACGAAGCAACTGAGATCTATTGATTTACTGCGTTTCAGAGATTAATAGATCTTAGGAAGAATATTCGACTAGATTAAATGCAACCGCTTGTGCTTGTGTTGTTTAGCTTCATCGATCTCCCTATTCTTAAGGCTTCTACTAGATTAAACCTACAGCGCTTGTCTTAGGTTGTTGAGTAGTTAGGGTTAATTGGATCACTTGTTTTTAATTAACTATGATTGAGGAGAGATTCGAATTTAATTCGAACGGTGAATATTCATGGTATGAATTGATTGATACTTGCATCAATGATCAGTTGTCAGATTCTGATGGTGGATGTTGACATAGACCAAGGTTAGTTCTTCTGATTGACTTCGCTCTTTAATTTTAATTATTTCTTAGTTTCTTTTTCTTATATTCAAAACCCCTATTTTGTTCACGAAGCACAAAACTAGGCTAGGCACTCCTCGTGGGATCGACCCTTGCTCGCACTACTACATTTGTTTTGAAGAGTACTGAATTTTTTTTTGAGTGCCTGCAACAGCACATCAATCATCAACATCGAGCACAAAATGAGAACAAGTATTAGCAGAAGCTGCTACCTGAACATACCAATATAAATCTCCAAATGATTCATTTTGATCACCTAAAACCCCCTGGTTCGCCTTCTCAACACCATGCCATGCATGATTATAAGATATCTAGAGACCGTAATCGGAGTGAAACTGACGCACAACATCAATAGGCCATATTGTCACCTTACCACTGATAAGACGTGAAAATTGCACAAATCACCCTTTTAACTGGGTCTCGTTAGTCTCCGAGCAATGGTATTTTGATTATATTCTCTCCATTTCAGGTATTAGGACCCTCAGCGAATATTAGATCAAGTTTAGTGCTAAAATGAACAAATAAAGAACCTGCGAAGTCAATGGAGCAAAGGAGCAAAGATGGGCCATCTTTGACATCAAAACTGTATCTTGTCAGAAAGAACCAGATAATGTACCATATATGATTGGACACCTCTGGAAGTCTAATTTCAGGAAAATTTTACGGTTCATGATTCCGAGTTTACTATAGGAAGTTATGGCATTTTTAGTACCAATGGCGCAATCTGAATGGTAAAAGAGAAACTACGCAGAACAAATGATGGATCATCTTCCACTATAATGATCGATCATTGTACTATAGCAAAGATGACAGAGAGCCATGTTTTAAATGATTGATCATTTCCTTTCAAATGATTGATCCTTTCCTTTCAAATGATCGATCATCCTCGGGTGTAGCCAGTTTTTTGGGATCAAATGATCGATCATTTGATAGCAATTAAGCAAAATCAAAGACCTAGATCTAATCCGAGTTAAGGGGATACCTAGGCTATAAATACACATCTTTTAGGGTTTTTGGGGATTGTCGAGACTCTCTCTTGGCTGCTTGGGTTTTTGGGCCATCAAAGACTCTTTCTTAGTTTCTTTTTTCCTCTTTTTAACTTTTCTTGTTAGAATCTTTTGCGAGGAAATCCATGACGGAAGAGCTTCATCAACCTTCATCTATGGATCAAATCCTCAAGATGAAAAGCTAAACTCCTCGCCATGATTATTTATGATGTAACTAGGGTTTCTATTAGGGATTCCTATGATTTAGGGCTTGTATACCTCTTTGAATGGTTTATATAGATTTATCTTAATTTCTTTATGAACTTGGTGTAATTTTATTATTATTGGATGAATGATTTGTTCCTTTATGCCCTAGATCTAGGTCTTTGATTTTGAGGATTTTCTTTATGAACTTGAAATTAGATATTCTCATCAAAACATTCATGCTAGAACCACGGATGTGAGGATTTTCTTCTCGAGATTAAGAGTCTTGTGATGCTAGAAGCATTACACGTAATGCTAGAACCATTATGACCAACTCTTAATCTGTTATTCATCTTAATTCAAGATTAGGGATTTCGTAGTGCTAGAACCATTACGCTAGTGCTAGAACCACTATGGTAACTTCTAATCCTTAATATATTCTATTTGGCGATCTCAAGGTGCTAGAACCATCTTGATCTTGCACCTAAATCCATATTTTACTATTTTCTCACGATGAATTCATCCTAATCAGAGGTTCCATTAGCAGTCATCATAACTAATCATTAGGTCACTGACTTTTAGATAATTGCTCTCACCGACAAGGGATACTAACTGGAACTTGTTGAGTGATAGGGAGAACTAGCCATTCACCTATCAACCATTACAAAAACCATTCAGTTTGGTTAGCTCGTTCTAATCCTAGGAAGACCTATTACAATTCTACTTATTGATTAAGAATTCATTGTTACCTTTTCTCGTATTTATCAATCCTTTCGTCTAAAGTTAATTTAATTTTAATTCTGAATCTTTTCTCAACTTATTGGCAGGAATACTTAAATTAAGTTTAGTAGTTTAATTATTTTCCTACGCATTCCCTGTGGATTCGACTCGAATTCACTACTATCTACCCCCAAAGTAGTTAGTTTGAAGTTTGAATATAAATTTATAATTTTGATCGTACGCGTTAAGTTGTGACACTTTTCAAGCGCTATCAACCACGCACCTTATCTTTGATCAAACTTGCAACCAAATTAGTGTTCATCCGCCTATGATTCGCCGTGTGAGAAGCTGAACCACAACTATGAACATTAATGAACTTTCTCACATAAAACCAGCCATTAATGAGTTTATAACTAGTATGAACCATCCAAGCACAACCAGTCTCGTCTTTCTTGAAGCACACTGTTGTGACTCGAGTGGATTAATTCCTCACAAACTTAAAGTCATTGCCAGACTCCATAGTATACTTCTGCAAATATAATTGAAACTCATTCACACCAACTTCTAATTTTTGGCCAACCTCAGAGACAGCTTGATCCCACCCAACAACCATCAATGACTTCTTCTCATGATGACAAAAACTAGGTAGAAGATCAAACTCGACATCATCTGTAAAATTACCAGAATATGAACTTCACTCGTTAGTTGTATAACCATTCCTCATACCATTACTATCCAAAACATCAACTTCAACACATTCAATACATAATAACGATGCTACCAAAACCATACCCTCCAAGTCATCATCTGAAGCAAGGATGCATTTCAAATGACGAGGAATTGAATAATGCATATGTACATTCTCCCTTGATAGATTAGGCCATTTCACGTAACGATGTCTCAGAAGCCCTTCGAAAGAACAGTCAATTCGTAATCTCCAAATTGTTGTCTCTCCACCATACTTACACAACAGCAATAGAGTATCCCCCATTGCTATTCCTGTCCACAAATACATCAAACACAGAGTATAAACAGTTTCGCATAATCAAATTAAATGAGACACATCAATAATTGAAGAGAAAAGAAAAAAGAGAAAACAACTAGCATCTATAACAAATCATACACTATTCAAAAGAGTTTGGATATTTACAGATAAAAGGATGTAAACACACTTTGATACATATCGACATACAAGCGCATAAACTCCCAACGAATTAGCAAAAACCAAAAAAAGAAAGGAAAAAAAGCATGGAAACAATTTATAGACATACATCGCCAAAATTGCCTAGAATATGAAGGAAAAACAACCAGAAATAATCACCAAACTAACATTAAACTGACAAAACAACACATATCCAAAGATTCAAAGCAAAAACTATCCCAAGAAAATTCACGACAGAGAGACAAAGATAACCTTGAATACCAACGAAATTGATGGCAAAAAAAGCAAAAATGAAGATGAAATGGACGCTCTCTAGATCGTCGGTTAGGGTTTCCGAGTGGAAGACGACCATGCTATGATAACTAAGGAAATGGACTAAATCATGTCGCAATCAAATCGAAACCGTTTCGATTTGAATGGATTACGTCAAAAAATCGAAATAAAATAACCAGTAACTGCCTTAAATGAATACAACTATATAATGTCTCAAATATACAACATATACGACGCAGGGGTAAAAGTGTCCTGCAAAATACGTAACCTTCTATAACTACTTTAAAATGATATTTATACATTAAAATACTAGATTGTGATGTACCAGTTAATAAGTTTGCTTGTTTTAATGTAAACACTAATTAACTAAAGTTTATATACATTCCTTACTTGGAACGATTTGATGGGCTTAATTGAAAGGAAAACGGCGATTAAGCATAGATTTAATCAAACGGATGGAGAGCGCGAGCAGATTGGTTTGTATTACACATGGCAGCACATTATTGGTGTTCATCTGAATACCTACAGTTGCTTCTCTTCTCCGTTGTATCCATTCGTGCGAACCTATGCTTTGCTTTCGTTTCCTATAAATACAGTAACTTAGATCCTGTTAACTAACTGATTCATGATCTTATTCTTCCTTCTCTGTCATTATACAAGTTCATTAGAGACATTCTTTAAGGAAGTAATCAAGATTGCTACATGAAGGCTTAGGCTTTGTTGTATCTTAGAGGTGATTCGCATTCTTTTCAGCCGCAAGATCCACACGGAACGAATAACATCTTAAATATAGTGTGTTTAACATACACCTCCAAGCATCCAATCATTGTTTCTACTCAAATTTCAACAAGCAATAATCCTATTCACAGAAAACAGTGTCTGCGTGCGCATATAAACCTCAAATTACGTATTGTTAGCCAATATAATGGCTAACCAATCAATGATTAACATGTCAGCATAATAAATATGACAGACAAACTTTCCAACCCAATTGGGCGATATCGCTCAAAGGTAATATCGTCGACCAAAGAATGAAATCATCGATTAAGATCATCGCCCAGAAGAGAAAAATCATCAATCAAGAATGATGATTGTTTCCACATAAAGAAACCATCAGTCAAGGGCGATAATGATCTAACAACTATGATATTGCTATTTAAGAACGATGATATTCCTTATACAAGAAGGTTATCGGTCAAATGCAACAATGAGTTATCGACCAAAACTTAGTTCGTTCAGAGAAAGCAAGTTAACAACTTTGAACGATGAAAAGACAGAATAGGAAAAGATAACAATCAAGAAAGACGACGTTACAATACACAAGCTCACCGACCCGACGCAACCGTCATCGGCCATAAGCTCATCGCCCAGACGCAACCGTCATCGCCAGAGCAAAGAATGTAGAACCGAGGGAATATCGGAGAACATGGGACACGCGGCTCATCCAGAGTGAAAGATGGAAGACAATGGAGGACGTGTTGGATGAAGCAGTTAAACTGCTCTAGTATAAATACTCTTCTCTTTCACTGTGTAATCTCTCTCGCAAACCAAACACAGAGCCTGCACGCCTAAATTTTCTTACTGTTCTTTTAAGATGCTTTCTGTAAGTTGATTTCCTTAATATAATGGCTTCGTTTACTCATTTCTTAGTTAATCTTTTCTGCTTAAAGTAGTTTAGATTACTGTTTTAGATAGCTAATCTAGGTTTTAATAGTTGTGTTTTCTTCCTCGTTTCTTAGATAATTCTTTACTGCATTTCTTTAGATTAATTTAATATTAGAAGCTTTTATTTTCTAGCATTAGATTAAGTTAATCAATAGATTTAAATATGTTTTCTCTGGATTTCGTAACTTAAGATGATCTTTAAGGTTTTCTTTAATTAATTTCATAATATTAGATGAGTTATGCTTTATTTAGGTTAATTTAGACTATTTTAAGTTAATCTAGATAATTAGCTTTTAATTAGATTATTAAATTAGGTCTAATCTTGATTTCCATTCAACTTGACACCTATGTTCGTTTAGAAGGAGTAGAACTTAACTACAATCATCTGATACTTAAGTGTGAAGTAGATTTTGACTTTGACTATTTCACCGGTCAATGGTTAGATTTCTGTTCTAACATTTTTTGGCACGCCCGGTGGGACCTTGTGTCAAGTCTTTATGAAAATCGGTCAAATTGGACTAGACGGTATGGTCATCATTAGGACTGGATTGGATACTAACAGTAGTGGTGGAAACGCCGATCACGACGATGGTCAACGAATTCCAAATGTTAGTGAAAATGAACCTGTTATTCCTCCGCCCTTCGACCACCACACATACCTCCGCCCTTCAACCCACCACACATAGAATATCGTGATAGGGTGGTCTATCCGTCTGTTGAGCGAGGAAACACATCGGCCAGAGGTGGCTTTAATCCAGGAAATATAACATCAAGTACTGCACAAACTATGGTCGATGAAGCTTTGCATGCTAATAATCAGCAGATGTCCAGCCACATCGCCGTAGCTTTAAGGCCTTTTATCGATACCATGCAAACCTTTATAAACACGGCCTTACCAAACGCAAGTTCTGGGCAAAATAATCTTAAGCTGACCATTCCAATGATTCCTATCGGCCAAAACACAACTCAGAACAATCGTCGTTTTCTGCCCAACACTATTGTCGGCCCAAGTGGTCATAATGGTTTTGTTCTTTTGCAAAATCCATTGCACAATCAAAACCTTATTGGTGAAAGTCAAGCTAAGTTCGTCATGAGAGATCGATCTCTTTTGAGAAGAGATCGATCCCTCATAGGTTGGTTCATCCGCATATAAGGCAGACTTAGTGGATTTTCTTAAATCCCTTTTGAAATCCATGGATCTGGAGCTCAAATCTGCCGATTTTGAAGGAGTTTAAGGAAGATCCTAGGCCTAGCAGCTTGGATTTAAGCTGCTTTTGCTTAGGTAGGGATTCCTACCTACATCTTTTCGGGTTTTTGGGTTTTTCCGATTCGTGATATGTTCTTATGCTTAGATTTGTTAAAATACGTGTTTGTTTGCCGTGATTCCACCGGTTTTGGACTCGTGGGATCTTGATCTATCAGATCCCAGAGTTTTGGGAAGTTTGGATGTATTTCTCGCCGGAAGTACGCCGGAGAACCCATCTGGATCGATCTCTTTTGAGGAGAGATAGATCCCTTCTGAGGAGGAGATCGATCCCTCAGCTGAAGAGAGATCGATCTTTATCTTGGCTGAGATGACGGGTTCCACGTCACGAAGAAGATCGATCCCTCTAGAGGAGGAAATCGATCTCTTTTGGTTGACAGGGACGAGTTCTCCTAAGTACTAAGGAGATCGATCCCCTTGGGAAGGGAGATCGATCCCTTAGTGGTTGAGGGGTGTTTTCAAGTGGATTTTGCCCGCGGGGTTTTGTATGATGGTTTTCTCTGCTGTTTTATAACTGGTACATATGATTAAGCATGTTAGCCCTATAGTAGGGGTAGTGGTGAACCGGAGGAGTGATGACTCCCGGGATATTTAGAATAAACGGGCGGGTAGCCCTACAGCTTTCCTTAACCTTGTATGCCGGCGTGCGCCGAGGGCTTTATCTGTGATATCTATAAGCTGTTGTTTGTGGGGCTGCTTCCCGATGCAGGTGTTGTGCTGGACTGCTGACAGTTGTTGGTGGTACCACTGTAGCAGCTCCGAGACCTTATTTACATGTTCACCACCCCGGGCCGGCAGGGTGCCGTGCCCAGACCTTGTTATTTATATCATCACATATTGTTGCATGCTTACATGTATTATCCTGCGCATGTTCATAGCATGCATTGTGTTGTGCATTAGTTGCATCCGTGTAGGGCGCTGCCGATCCGGGGCTTTCGGGTAGTCCGGATCTAGCTCTAAGACCGTTGCGGGTAGCTTGGTCCAGGACTCGATTTGTAGTATTCAGTCGATTTCGATGATAGGGTTAGATGACCTGAATACATATTGTTTGATGTTTAGAGGTCGTGTCGGCCTCGAGCCGAGTATTGAGGTGTAGCCGGTGTCCGGTTCATTGTCTCTTTGATAGAAGTAGTGCCTACTCAGCGGTGTTGGTTGCCCGCCTAGCGGTGTTGGTTGCCCGCCTAGCAGTGTTGGTTTCCTGCTAGTGAGATGGCAGTGTTAGTTTCCTGCTAGCGGCGATCCCAGTCTTACCTTTTGTTATAGATAGTCTCCTACGGGAGTGATAAATGTATAATTTCCCTGTTTGAGGATTTTGTATTATATATCAGTTTCAGTCTTTGAGGTTTGTAATTGTATGTTAATACAGGATGATTATGAATTGCTAGGGTAACCACTACGATTAGAGGGAAACCTCGCCAAAATTTTCGCATTAGGTTAGGTTCCGGTTCGCGTCGCCCGGCCCGGTTGGGCCTACACGGTTCGGGGCGCAACACCTTCTAACTGCCAGAACCTTGTTTACCCAAACAATGGCCAAAATATCGGCCCAAACAATAACTTGAGTGGCCAAGGCCAATGGTTTGCACAGTATAACTTTAGCCAACTATGTGGCCAGGGGAATCGGCCAGTAGGGAATAATTTTTATAATCAGAGAATGGGCGATGGTCAACGGATGGGTGATATTCCTTATCAGAATAATTATCAACCATATGAAGCACCATCATATTATGCTCGACAACCAAACGAGCAATATGACCAAGTGTATAATAATCCTTTGTATAATCAGGCCGATGTTCTACGATAAAAAATAGCGGAAATTCTACAAGAACAAATAGGTTTAGGACGACCAGCCACTCGTCCAACTTATAGAAAACCTTATCCTGATTGGGTTGACCAGATGTATCCGTTTCCTAGGAACTATAGGGTTCCAGAGTTTACCATGTTTTCTGGTGTGGACGAAACATCGACCATTCAACACATAGGGAAATTCTCCATGCAATGTGGAGAAGTAAACGACTTTGTCAAACTAAGGTTGTTCCCTAACTCCTTGTCCGGAGTAGCTTACTCGTGGTTCATAAAGTTATCGCCCAACTCTATTCAAAGTTGGCAGCAAATGGAACATGCACTCTCAATTTTACAAGACATAACCAGAAATAACAATGGCCGATTTAGCTCAACAAAGGCAGGGGCCAGATGAGAATGATGAGTCATTCTTACAACGATTTAAAAGAGCGAGAAGTAGGTGCTTTATTCCGTTGCCTGAAAGGGAATTCGTCAAAATCGCTCAAAGTGGATTAGCCTTTGAACTTAAAAAGAAATTCCAAGATAGGGATTTTGATGTGCTGTCGCAGGCACTCAAAAATAAATCCAGTACTCGTTAAAATAAATGTAGTAGTGCGAGTACGAGTCGATCCCACGAAGAGTGTTTAGCCTAGTTTTGTGCTCAGTGAACAAAGATGGGGGGTTTTAAACGTGAGGAAAAACAATAAAGAAATAATCTAAAGCGAAGAAACAAGTTGAATCAAGAGAACAAACCTTGGTCTGAGTCAACATCCACCATCGGAATCCAACAACTGATCATAGATGCAAGTATCAATCAATTTATACCATGAATATTCACCGCCCGAATGAAATTCAAATCTCTCCTCAATCATAGTTAATTAGAAACAAGCGATCTAATCAACCCTAACTACTGGACAACCTAAGACAAGCGCTGTAGATTTAATCTATTAGCAGCGTTAAAAATAGGGAGATCGATGAAGCTAAACAACACAAGCACAAGCGGTTGCATTTAATCTAGTTGAATATTATTCCTAAGATCTAACAAGATCTGATCAGCAGTAAATTATTAGATCCTAGTTGCTTCGCAGATTAGATGGATCAAACAATTCCGGATTTGATATCAAACCTAGCAGTAGATCACCATGAATAATAAACTAGTAGGCCTCCTAGCAATTAGACAAGGTAATCATGAAGATTTAATCTCAGAAGAACATGCAATACTCATGTATAAACTGAACAATAAAAATAAATTAGATCTCACAGTTTCATTGATTCCGAGGTTTCAGTCTCCTCGATCAAGGATCAAGATTTAGCCACGCAGGGCCATCAAGAACAATCCTCCAAAAGATTTCATAAAGCAAAAGAAAACCTAGAAAAAATATAAAGAGGAGAAAGAGCAGTCAAAAGTGTCCAAGAATCCCCCCTCAAACCCTAGAAAGAGTCCTATTTATAGCCTCAAGTGTATCCACCCTCGGATTAGATCACAATCGTTGATTTTCTTTACTGGGAAAGTCCGATCGATCCTTCTCGGGGTGCTGGATCGATCGAATGCGTAAAAATCTTCAACTTCTATTTACGCCCGAGTCCGATCGATCGATCTATGGGCGCTGGATCGATCGAATGCGTAAAAATCCACCTTCTCTGGGTATTTTTGAGTCCGATCGATCGAACTTTAGGTGTCCGATCGATTTGGCTCATAAAAATCTGCAATTTCTTACATTTCCCTAGTTCGATCGATCCAACTCTAGGAGTCGGATCGATCTGGCTCAATAGGAGGGATGGTTCGATCGATCGGACCATGTTCAGCCAAAAAATACATGTTCTGTCACGATTCTGCATGGTCCGATCGATCCTACCTGGGGAGTCGGATCGCTCGGACTGTTCAGCTTATTCACTGCTCTGCCATCCAGACTGCGCCATCGGTACTAAAATTGCCGTAACTTCCTCTAGGAAACTCGGAATCACGAACCGTAAAATTCTCCAGAAACTAGACTTCAAGAGCTTTCCAACTATGTATGGCACATCCTCTGGTTCTTCATGAGCAGGTACAGATAAATCTTTAAAGTTGATCCATGCACTCTTTTCAGCTTCTTTTCGACTTAAGGACTTCAATTGCATCCTAAATCAAAATATAAGAATAATGAGTGTATTTAGGAACTAAATAAGTACAGGAGACTAAGTATTAAGGGATAAAAATATAACATTATGCATTCTCATCAGATTTCATCGATCTTTTCAAACTGCAGACTAGCGCTATACGCTATGAACAGTTATTAAGAGAAGAAGATCAAATGAAATCATCATCCAAAGGGACTTATTATAGAGACACTAACTATGAAATCAACCATGTTAGTGATGTTGATGAAGAATGTTACAATATGGACGATGTTTGTTTGGCCGAACTGCTGAAAGGAAAACTTTATATATGTAAGGCACTTGCCAATCTTGAGCGAGAATTTAAGGGTAAAGAAGTAGTAAAAGACGGTAAACGTCAAGTAAGAAAGTTTTCTTTTGATATTTCAAAGGCCAATCAAATCTTTGATCATATATTGAAAGATAAAAAAGTCAAACTGAAAGATGGACATGGTATGCCAAGCCTTGATGAAATCAAAGACAAAAGATATTGCAAATCGCATAATGCTTGGTCACATCACACTAATCAGTGTTTGGCTTTCCGTAATGTTTTGCAAGATGCGATTGACTCCGGTAGGATTGGGTTTCCAACCAAACACATGGTAGTTGATGCTAACCCATTCCCCAAAGCTGCTCCAGTGGGGATGGTGCTGACTGATGTGGCAAACTTCAAGTTGCCAAAGTTGAAGATCATCAACGACGAGACTCAGTACGATAGTCGTCAAGATGTGTTCGCCAGACTCAGCAAAGACAAGGGGAAGGAGCCAGAGCTTCCACATGTCTGCCCAAAATGTCACTGGGACCTTAGTCGTCCAATGACGCTGTTCACCGGGACCAAGTTCCATCGCCCACAACCCTGGCAGTGGAATCGTGGTCAGCCTCACGCTTACCCAAGGAACTTTGTACCTCAGCCTTACAAGCCGAAAAGGTGGTACAACTACAACTGCAACTGCTACACTCGTCGATCAGTTCCAGTGGAGGAAATGACAAGGACTCAGTATCGACGACACCAGAAGAAGTATGGCCAGATGATGAGGGCCAAACAAGCTCAAGAGACTGATCCAAGTCAAACTGAAGAAGCTGAGGAAATTGAAGATGATGTTGCTGTCTCTAAGGCAACAGAGTCCTCTAAGAGCAAGTTTCATCGTCCAGGTAAGGACGATGACGATTAGATTGGAGGGAACCAAGTCATTCGATTCGGAACGCTCCCGTCTATTATCGTCAACAACTATATCCTGCCAAGTCGCCTTGGACAACAATGTCCGGTAAAGAGTGACTCGGATATTTCTGATATGGCCGACGATGGAGAAGCGTCAGCCACCTTGGTCGATGAAGTCGAGGCGACAGCTACCTTGATCGATGAAGCCGAGGAGTCAGCCCCAATAAATTTAATACTTGACGATGAAGATGAATACGTCGAGGCAGAGGAAAAAATAAACATTGCACAAGAGGCTCAGAGAAGGAATATGTCTACAGAGCAGCTCCTGCGACAGCTATATGAAGAAGGTAATCCCGCAGTTGGACTAGGTGGCCAGCCAAGTGGCCGATATGACTACTTGCGGGTTTATGGAGACGTGAAGGTGAAACGTCTCGTCAAGAAGACAGAAGTCGTCGCCCAGATCGTTCCGACGGCGTCAACGACAATTGTCCCAACTGGATGGGGTGATGACGAAGAAGAACCCATGGTCGAGGATGTCGAGTGAGTAGAAGTAGAAGTTCCTATCAAGGTCCACGAAGAAGCAGCGAGAAGGAATATTTCTCAGAAGAAGCTGTTGATAGAGCTTTACAAGGCGGGCAATCTGGCTATAAGTTCTCAGGGTCAACCAAGCGGTAAGTTTGGCTATCTAGTTTGTTATGGAGATCCTATTGTGAAGAAATGGGTTCCAAAGAGCGACGTAGCCAAGTACGTTCGACAAGTTAACGAAGCACCAATTATTCCAACTGGCTGGGATGTGGAAGCAACGGAGGCACAGCGAGAGCACAAACACACTGATCAGCAATGGCCATCATGGGATGGACAAGAAAGCCTAGAAGTTGTCCATGCTGTATCCAAAACCAAAGGCAAAGCAGTTCAAGGTCAACATCCATCATCGTCCAAGTCACACACAGCAGATCTTCAAGATCAGGACAAGGTTGTGTTCGATCGACCGCCAGAAGCAATGACCCGTCACCTACGACCTTTACACATTAAGGCCGAGATCAACGGTGTTCCTGTGAGCAGGGTTCTCATCGACACCGGGGCCACAATCAACGTCATTCCTGCCAAAATGATGAAGAAGCTAGGTAAGACCGATAGCGATCTTATTCCCACAGACATCACACTCACAGGGTTTAGTGGGGTCCCAACTCCTGCAAGGGGAATTCTTCCTTTAGATATTAAGGTCAGAAGTGTTACAAGGACGACAGCGTTCTTTGTTATGGATTCAACGACCAATTATAACGTCCTACTTGGTCGAGACTGGATTCATGGCAGTCAGTGCGTTCCATCATCCCTTCATCAATGTTTATTTTTATGGAACGCCGAGGGAAATGTCGAGTCTGTTATGGCCGATAATATGCCTTATAGTATGGACACTCATGCCGTGGAGGCATCCTTCTATGATTGCAACTATGGTCTCTTACAGTTCGTCCAAAACGACGATGCACTGAAGGTGGTGTCAGAGAATGGTGTCATGCTGAGGGAGCGCGTGGCGGAATTATTCGATCTTGTAATACCAACTTTAGTGGTTTTTGCAACCAGAATTGGCCGATCATCGGCCTCGAAGCTGCAGTGATGGGTTCACACCCTGAGAAAAATTGGGACGCTGTAACGGCCTTAAAAGCCAAGATAGTGGCTTATCAAGTAGAAGCGTTCGCCGCACAAGAGACGGACATTTTGGACTGTTTAAAGGAGATCCCCCAAGAGGACGATGAAGAAATCCCCTACGGCAAATGTGGAAATATGCAAGCTCAAGACCCGCTGGAAGAGGTCAATCCTGGCGATAGCGAGGAACATCGTCCAACCTTCATCAGCAAGCTTATCGACCAAAATGTAAGGTACGAACTCATCGCCATTTTACGTTCATATAAGGATTGTTTTGCATGGGATTATAAGGAAATGCCTGGTTTAGATAGAAATATTGTCGAGCATGAACTTCCTACTCGACCAAACTTTCAGCCATACAACAAGCGCCAAGGCGTTTTGCTCCTAATGTAATCCCAGAAGAAAAAAAGAAATTAAACGATTGCTAAATGCCAATTTTATTAGAACGGCCAGATATGTAGAATGACTGTCTAATATAGTACCAGTTAAGAAGAAAAATGGCAAACTTAGAGTTTGTATAGACTTTAGAAACTTAAATTTGGCAACACCCAAAGATGAATATCCTATGCCATCAGTCGACAATTTGGTCGATTCAACCGCTGGACATGAAATATACTCATTTATGGACGGGTATTCAGGATATAACCAAATCTATATCACTGAAGACGATGTTCATAAAACGGCTTTTAGATGTCCAGGGTCGCTTGGTAGTTATGAATGGGTTGTTATGCCCTTTGGCTTGGAAAATGCTGGTGCCACTTATCAGCGAGCGATGAACTTACTTTTTCATGACATGATCGGCGATTTTATCGAAGTCTATGTTGACGATATTATGGTAAAATCGTCATTTATGGCCAATCATTTTTCTCAGTTAATCAACGCTTTTGAGCGAATGAGAAAATATAATTAAAAGTTGAATCCCTTAAAATGTGCCTTTGGGGTACAAGCAGGGAATTTTCTTGGTTTTCTCATTCATCAGCGAGGAATAGAACTCGACTAAAATAAATCAAAGTCTATTATTGAGGCTAGTCCTCCAAAGACTAAGAAAGTGCTGCAAAAGTTTCTTGGTCAAGTGAGTTTTTTAAGAAGATTCATTTCTAACTGTGCAGGAAAAACTCAAGAATTCTCATCGCTCTTACGACAAAAGAATGGAGACGACTTTGTCTGGGAAGAGCGCCATCAAAAAGCATTTGAATGCTTGAAGAAGTACTTAGAAACGCCACCAGTTATGGTGTCGCCAAGACTTAAAGATCCCAT
Organism: Narthecium ossifragum; assembly: GCA_963920575.1. NCBI lineage: Eukaryota > Viridiplantae > Streptophyta > Magnoliopsida > Dioscoreales > Nartheciaceae > Narthecium > Narthecium ossifragum. Next base: position 17,833,249 of record OY986965.1, read on the forward strand.
GAAGCTTTACATCACCACTGCAGACCGGTCGATAGGAGGTCTCTTGGCGCAAGATAGAAAAGATGGATTCGAGAGAGCAGTATACTATTTAAGTAGACAGTTACTGCCTTATGAGCAAAAGTACTCGACCATAGAAAAATTATGTTTGGCCTTGTATTTCATGTGTACAAAGTTAAGAGCTTATTTAAAGCCTGTAACTGTTTATTTGATCTCCAAATATATCGTAATGAAATTCTTGTTTTCTCTACCAATTTTACATCAGCGTATTGGTTATTGGGTATTAACTTTAGCTGAGTTTGACATAAATTTTGTCCCTCAAAAGGCTGTTAAAAGCCAAGTATTGGCCGATTTTTTAGCTGATTACCCTTGTGTAGACATACCAAAGGAATTAGAGCGAGAGATCAATATTATATCATTCATTCCATGGACGATGTATTTTGATGGTTCTAAAACTATCAATGGAGCAGGCCTTGGGATCACAATCCTATTGCCAATTGGATGCAAATATAAATTTGCGTATACGCTATCGCAGTTACGCACCAATAATCAGGCAGAATATGAAGCGTTAATCATCGTCCTTGAAATTTTATTGGACTTAGGAGTGTCCAATGTGCAAATGAAAGGTGATTCACAGTTGGTGATAAATCATCTACTAGGACATTATAAGTGTCAGAGCGATATACTAATTCCATTTCATCAAATCGCTCTAAAGTTATTAAATCACTTTAACGATTTTGAATTACTTTTTGTCCCAAGACTGCACAACGATGAAGCTAACACCCTCGCGCAAATAGCATATGGCTATAAAGTGTTAAAACACTTGAGGGGCATGGCCGATTTTAGTTATGGCATGATACAGTCTGCCCTAGACCAATCTCATCGCTCATTTGAGATAGATCAAATCGATGGCCAACAAGATTGGCATACCCCAATCGTTGCTTTTTTGCAAAATCCATCGCTTAAGGTCGATAGAAAAATCCGTCTTAAACCGATACACTATTTTTTACAAAACGTTGTTTTGTATAAGCGTCGACCCGATGGGATTTTATTGCGATGCGTAAGTCCCGATGAAGCGAAACTAACAATAGCCAAGATACATACCGGTGTCTGTGGGGCACATCAATCTGGCATAAAAATGCGCTGGCGAATAATACGAAGTGGCTTTTATTGGCCGCGCATGGAGGAGGAATGTGCCATATATGCAAAAGGATGTGAATCATGCCAAAGGCATGGACCATTACAGCGAGCATCAGCGAGTGAGTTATCGATCATTGTAAAACCATGGCCATTCAGATTTTGGGCGATAGATATTATAGGAAAAATATATCCTCCATCGTCCATGTTGCACAAGTTTGTAATTGTGGAGATAGACTATTTTACTAAATGGGTAGAGGCTATTTCATTAAAAATAGTTTCTGATGATCAAGTGATAAACTTCATCTGGGAGAATATCATATGTAGATTTGGCATTCCACAAACGATTGTGTCCGATCAAGGGACAATGTTTGTAAGTTCTAAGGTAAAGACCTTTTTGGCTGAGTATAAAATTAATATGGCTAATTGTACACCTTATTATGCCCAGTCTAATGGACAAGCTGAAGCGTCCAATAAAACCATCAAGTCAATTATAAGGAAGATGATGGACGATAACCCAAGACAATGGCATGAAGGATTACTAAGAGCGTTATGGGCACATAGAACTACACCTAAGTCTAGTACTAAGGTTACGCTTTATCAATTGGTATATGGTCAAGAGGCGGTTCTACCGGCTGAGATAAATGTTCTATCGCCCAGAGTTTTAGAACAAGATCGCTCAACTAGTGAAGAATATGAAGAAGCATTGATGTACAATCTTTTGGAGCTCAATGAACAACGAGCTATTGCCTTAGAAAATATTGAAGCACAAAAGCTGATAGTGGCCAATATCTACAATAAGCGAGTAATATCGAAAGACTTTCAAGAGGGAGACTTAGTGTGGAAAACGATCTTGCCTATAGATCGGAATGACCCTAAGTACGAAAAATGGTCGCCCAATTGGGAGGGACCATATTTGATCGATCAGGTATTGCCAAATGGGTCATACCAACTAAGGACTATCGACAGTGGATTACACCGATCAATGATAAATGGTCGATACCTTAAAAAGTATTACCCATCAATGTAAAATAAAAAGCATGAAAGAAAAGACGTCCTTAAAATGGACGATAGCAATTAGTAAAATATTTGTTCATTACAAAATGATCGGCCATCAGTTCAACATTTACAAGCTATCTTCTTAGAGAGAGCTGTTAAGAGATACGAGCGATTTTTTCTCTGAACACTTTAAGCCGATGTTTACTCTTGACCAACTCAACGTTGATTTCAATTTGGCGATCCTTGGAAGAGTCAGCTTCAAGAGCATCATATTCTTCTATATCTTTGTTGTTGTCTTGGTTGATTTGTCTACTCTGTTTAACGAGATAGTTCCTTTGCGTCTTAAGCTGAAGAATTTGTGCTTCTAGCACCTTGATTTGAGCATCAACTTTAGAAATGGCCGATTCTCTCGCTCTCGACGTTCGTCGATAGCTTATTAATGCTATTGCTGATCTTATTTTTCAAGAGTGCTCATCGCTCTCGACGTTCTCCAACAAGGACGAGCTCGTTGACTAAGTTCTTCCTTTCCGCATCAAAACTTTCAATTGTCGGTTTTATGCTTTGGATATCATTTATTTCTTCGGACGAAAACCCTACACTTCAGGATCAATCGTAAAGAATACAGCAGTTGATCTCTCAATAATGTTGTAGTCTGATGCTGCAAAGTCTTCATCTGGTAGCTTGTCCAAAATGATCATGCAATGCTTGTCTGAGATCATGATATTGACCTTGTTGGATAGATGTAGGACCAGAAGCTGTCTGTTTTTCAGAAAGGCGAGCTCGCCATGTCTCATTCAGAGAATGGATGGAATTGACCAAGTCAGCCATATCGTCCTCAAGTTTGGGATAATTAAAAGTTATGATCGATAGCAATCATAAAAATAAAGTTAAGCCGATGTTTGACTGAACTCATACCTCATCTGAAGCAAAAGTGGATGAACTTGGTTGAGGAGTGTTGAACGATGTCGATGGCGTGATGACGGGTACAATTGCCAAAGTATTATCGATCATCGTCGTTTGTGGTATAGTGGGAATTGGAGCAGGCGTTGTGAGGACCCGTCCCTCTACTCCTGTGGCTCGTCATGGACCGCAAGGGCAATTTGGTAAATTGTGCCTTATCGGCTTGTTTCACACCCGCGTGTGCACACACTGACCATGTTTGTGGTAATGTTGGCTAGAATGGTTAGTGAGACCCGGGATCGAAGGATTCGGGCTTGGGCTTGAGTTCTAGCCCAAGTCTAGCTTTTTGGACCTAAAGGATCGATCCTTCCTTGCTAGAAGATCAATCTTTTGGTGCCAGAAAGTCAAAGTGCGATCGTCACGAAGGATCGATCTTTCCCTAGGGAAAGATCGATCATTCATGAGTCAGTTTGTTTGCCTATAAAGTAGACGAGACTTTCTTCCTTGAATCCTTTTGAAATTCGGAGATCTGAGCTCAGATCTGGTGATTTTTGAAGGTGTTTGAGGACGATCTAAGGCCTAGCAGCTTGGATTGAAGCTGCTCTTGCTTAGGTAGGGATTCCTACCTACAATCTTTTCGGGTTTTTGGGTTTTTCCGGTTTGATTATGTTCTTATGCTTAGATCTCTTAATATACATGTTTGTTTGTTGTGATTCCACCGATTTTGGACTCGTGGTCCTTTGATCTACCAGATCCCAGAGTTTTAAGGGGTTTGGTAGCGTTTTCCGGCGGTATTTCTCGCCGTCCGGTCGCCGGAGAACCCATCCGGATCGATCCTTCTAGAGGAAGGATCGATCTCTCTGGGTTGGACATGCTGCGCCCGATGAAGGATCGATCCTCTGCTTGGAGAAGATCAATCCTGGGTCTTGGGTAGTATGGTTACCCTGCGTCGTGAGAAGGATCGATCTTTCTGGGAGGAAGGATCGATATTTCTTGGCACGACAAGAAGGGTGCCCTCCGTCTCGAGAAAGATCGATCTTCCTAGGAGGAAGGATCGATCTTTTTCGCTCGACAGTGAGGGAAGACTCACTGTTACTTAGAAGATCGATCGATCCTTTAGTAGCAGAGAGGATTTTTTTCATGGCTTTTGCCCGTGGGGCTTGGTATGCCGGTTTTCCTTACCGCTTTATACCTTGTACATATGTTTAAGCATGTTAGCCCTATAATAGGGGCAGTGGTGAACCGGGGGAGTGATGACTCCCAGGATGTTTAGAATAAACGTGCGCGTAGCCCTACAGCTTTCCCTAGCCTTGCATGCCGGCGTGCGCCGAGGGCTTTATCTGTGATATCTATGAGCTGTTGTTTGCGGGGTTGCTTCCCGATGCAGGTGTTGTGTTGGACTGCTGACAGTTGGTGGTGGTACCACTGTATCAGCTCCTAGACCTTTCTTACATATTCACCACCCCGGGGCGGCAGGGTGCCGTGCCCATACCTTGTTATTTATATCATCACATATTGTTGCATGCTTATATGTATTATCCTGCGCATGTCCATAGCATGCATTGTGTTGTGCATTAGTTGCATCTGTGTAGGGCGTTGGCGATGGGTTGTTCGCTGATCCGGGGCTTTCGGGTAGTCCGGATCTAGCTCTAGGACCGTTGTGGGTAGCTTGGTCCAGAACTCGATTTGTAGTATTCAGTCGTTTTCGATGATAGGGTTAGATGACCTGAATACATGTTGTTTGATGTTTAGAGGTCGTGTCGGCCTCAAGCTGAGTGTTGAGGTGTAGCCGGTGTCCGGTTCACTGTCTCTTTGGTAGAGGTAGTGCCTACTTAGCAGTGTTGGTTGGCCACCTAGCAGTGTTGGTTTCCTGCTAGTGAGATGGCAGTGTTGGTTTCCTGCCTCGCTGAGGGCGACCCAGTATGTGACCAGTTCGGCTGGAGAACATGACTGAGGCCTCCTTTCAGGGACACGCGGTGGGGTTATGGGACCCCTGTGTACACCCAGCCTTTGCTTGAGGGCGACACTGTTGTGTTCCCTCCCTTGTGAGTGTCGTAGTGTAGTGTCCCTCCTAAGCTTAGTGCTCACTCCTACCTGGGCTGCGTTTTGCAGGTGCGGGCGCTAGCTCTTCTTCGGTCGCCCCTACCGGGCCGGTGTTTGGTGACGTGGCGGCGTCTGGCGGTGCTTGAGGAGCGCGATCTTAGTTTCTACCTTTTGTTATAGATAGTCTCCTACGGAAGTAATAAATGTATAATTTCCCTGTTTTGAGGTTTTGTATCTATTTCAGTTTCAGTCTTTGAGGTTTGTAATTGTATGTTAATATAGGATGATTAAGAATTGCTAGGGTAACCACTACGATTAGAGGGAAACCTCACCAAAATTTCCGCAGTAGGTTAGGTTCCAGTTCGCGTCGCCCGGCCCGGTTGGGCCTACGGGGGTCGGGGCGCGACAGGCGTAGTGACAGAAATGTTTATTGTTGAAATGCTAGGGGGCACATCGACATTGTGTTTATTGTCATTGGCCGATAGCTCAGGAACAAGCGATGTTTCGACTAAGGGTTGTAAGGTCGATACACCAGTAGAAGTTGTTTCAGATGATAGTTGAATATCACCAAGGTCCCTCAAAAGATTATAAAGACCAAAACAAGCATCTGACCGATAGGTGACAAACCTGGTCCGGTTGGAGTAAGATTCAGAACGTCGAAAATATCTTCGACGTTAACATCATCTCGTCTTTCTTCTTCGGACGATGAAATGATGATGTTTTCTTTATTAGAGGGATGTTAACATAGAAATGAGAAAAGATCGATAAAACGGATCATTCAGTAAGACAATGATTAAATGTTGAATTCAAAATGAACACATACTTGTTCCGTCAAAGGTTCAAGCTGACTGGAGACAGCGCCAAGATCTTTCTCAGTTCCTTCACAAGCAGCCTCCTCGTCCAAGTTGGAAGGAGAACTAGAAGGAGATAAAAGATGCGAAGGAGTGGACGAGTCCGATCTTTGTCTGAAAAAACAAGTAAGAGTAAGTTTGAAATATAAAGATAGAGAAACACAAGATAGCAGACAGAGATACTTACTTAGAAGCTGAAACAGAATGACCACTTTGCCTACTATTTGGCGAACCCACATCCTCTTCTATTGCCAAAGATGAGCGGGATTGTTTCTCAGGTCTCTCCGCCGTTACTTCCTCGGCCACTACGTCTTTGGCCATTACTTCCTCGGCCACTGTCTCCTCGACCAAAGGTCTCTCAGCCAATGGAGATATCTTGGATTCGCCAGTTGATACCTTCTTCTTCTTACGAGACGAAGTCTCTTCAATAGACTTTCTACATCTCTTTTTAGGCGATTTTTCACCCTTTTCAGCATAAGCAATAACTTTCCTTTTCTTTTGAGGCCTATCCTCTTCCTCAGCATGTTCCAAGGCTTTCTTCTTACGCCCCAACTTCTTAGGAGGAACAAAATTGTTGAAAACATCATTTTTGTCTTGCGAGAAGAGACGCTCTTTGATGGTCGAATTGCATACATCAGCGATAACATGATCGATATCGGCCATTGGTTCAAAATGTATACGCTTAAAACGATTACAAAGAGCTATATCTCTCTTCTCTACGATAATTACCCTATCGATGTTATGGAAAACACATCGACCTTTAGCTATTACATTATAACTAAAACAATGAGGAACTGCCCAAGCTTGCTTCAATCGAAACTGACGGACGACAAAGTTTGGAGCATAAACTTCTACTCCGCATTTGTTGTTGGATTTGCCCCACGACATGTCAAAATGAAGATCTTGGCCGACCAAAAAACGGGCCCAAGCCAATATTTTATCTTCATCGTCAAAATTGGCCGACAGATCGAGGAGTGGACGAATGCAAACTGTGTGAGAGTTATGGTTGAAAGGACGATAAGAAGAAAAACTGGATAGAGTATAAAAATAGTAAAAAGTATGCTGGAGGGATTTGGGAATGAACGAACAAGAAAGGTACAAATGGCCTTGAGGTCTGACCAATGAAGAAGACGAAGGTGGATGGAGTCCAGGAAAATAGGCTCTGAGCCTTAATTGGACGATCCAAAGAGGGCCAAAACCAGTGAGACTTCCACCCTCTCTTAATTGCTCAAGAGTAAGGTAGATGCCTCTATATATGGCCGAGAGAATAAAAGTAGAAAGAGACAAAACTTGGTTTCCTGAAGCAATAACTTGGGCGAGACCGATATAACCCTTAACCGGTTTTTTAGAAGGAAGACAAAGAATGAATTTACAAAGCCAATAATAAATGAACGCTAGTCGTTCTCTAGCATTTGGTGGCTCATCGGTCTCTTCAAGTTTGGCATAGGCCTTGATAAAAACACCATAGTTTTTATCAGAAGCAAAAACCGTTTCCTTAGAAGAAAGTTCCATATTGGCCGATACCATATCACCGATAGGAGAAAGACCAGTCAAAAGAGCGATGTCCAGAAGGGTAATAGAAAGAGTGCCACAAGGAAAAATAAAGTTGTTGTACTCTGTCGACCAAAAAAGAAACGACGACAGAAGTAAGTTGGGCTCTTGAGCAGGAACCCTAGTGCTCAAATCGAAGAAATACAAAATGCCAGCATCAGAAAAACATTTCTTGGAGTCTAAATGATTGACCATTCTACTATGCCGTTTGATGAACTTGTCATCAGTCAAAGGCCATGGCGTAATGGGATTTTTGGAAGAAAGGGTGGAAAGATTAAGTTCCTGGGATAACGGAAGATCGCCGAAAAGTGGAAAATTTTGAACAATAATTTGAAGATCGGAAGACAGAGAAGGCAAAAGATCAGAAATAAAGCAAGGACCCAAAGAAAAGAACCTGGAAGAAGAATCTCCTGTCCTGACCAAATATGTTCCACTTGCTTCGTCTGATCTCAAGATCCCATTAAACGCTGCATAAGCTTTGCAGGCCTCCTTATGCACATCCTCACCAGCTTTGAGTTCACGAACCATGGCAACAAACGGAAAGTTTGACGGAGAAGAAGAAGATGAACTCTTTGATGACTGAGAAAACACAAGAAGAAATAAGCCTAAGTGCCGCGACTGTAAGAGATGAAAGAACGCTGAAGCCCTAACAGCAGACCAATAACGTTCTTTCACGCCAAAGGAGTATGGCTAAAAGGGTATACATGTCAGATAAGGACGGCGCATTAAATGCGGAATATCAAAAGATATGGATAGAGGAGGAAAATGGAACGGCGATTATGTTTCCAAGGGAATGCTCATGATTAGCCTTTAGTGGTTAACAAGCAAGCTGTCAAATCGTATCAGATGCGGTCATCTCATTATAAATTCAAACTCCTCGATTACCGCATGGGGGGAAAAATGTTAGCCAATATAATGGCTAACCAATCAATGATTAGCATGTTAGCATAATAAATATGACCGACAGACTTTCCAGCCCAATTGGAAGTTATCGCTCAAAGGTAATATCGTCGACCAAAGAATGAAATCATCGATTAAAATCATCGCCCAAAAGAGAAAAATCATCAATCAAGAATGATGATTGTTTCCACATAAAGAAACCATCGGTCAAGGGCGATAATTGTCGCGCCCCGACCCGCGAAAGCCCAACCAGGCCGGGCGACGCGAACCGGAACCTAACGAAACGCGGAAAAAGCTGGCGAGGGTTCCCTCTAACCTATTGGTGTGAGGACCCGTACCTCCAACCCGGTCCGACCGCGTTAGGTCGAGGGTCTGGATTTGTGGTTTGGCTCGGTTGGCCCTGGGATGCGATCGGTTGATCGCATCGCTGTTTTTGACCCCAGTGTCATTTTGGTAAGTATGCTCCCTGGTGGTTAGTTTCACACCCGTATGTGCACACATTGACCTTGTTTGTGTTTGTGCTTGATTAGAATGGTTAGGTGGACCCGGGATCGGAAGATCCCAGCTCGGGCGCGCTGAAGCTTGCTTTTGGGCAGCTTACGGCCCTTGAGCGATCGATCGGACTCGTTAGCAGAGGTTGGGCAGTTGGGTTTGCGTGGCCGGCCGTCGTGGCCGCTGTCCTCCGTTGTCAGAGGAGAGGTCTTCTCCTTCACCTTCCCCAACCTTCCCCCACCTTCCCCGACCTTCCCCTAGCTTCTCCTCCTCTTCTCTTCCTCTTCTTCATTCTCTTCTTCTCCCTTCTTTCTCTTCTTCTTCCCGGTTCTGGTTTGCTCTGTTTTTCTTCCGGCAGCCCATCTCTTTCGTTGCCGTTTGATGAGTGCATGAAAGTGCACTCTGAACAACCTTATAACCATCTCAATTGCTAGATTATTATCCTTAATCAGCATCTTTATTACTATTTTTATATCTATATGTTGCTTCACATGGTTGTTTGGAAAATGCAGGAAATTGGAGCTTAAAGAAGCTGAAAAGAGTATAGGGATCAACTTCAAAAATTAATCTGTACCTGCTCATGAAGAATCAGCTTATGTGCCATATATGGTTGGAAAGCTCTTGAAGTATGGATTCTAGAGAATTTTACGGTTCGTGATTCCGAGTTTCCTAGAGAAAGTTACGACAATTTTAGTACCGATGGCGCAGTCTGAATGGCAGCACAGTAAATAATCTGGAAGTCCGATCGATCTCTCCATCCCTCCAAAGGGGTCCGATCGATCCGACACCAATGGTCCGATCGATCGGACTCGGGAAAAGCCAAAAACAGCTGATTTTTACTCAACCGATCGATCCAACACTCATAGTCCGATCGATCGGACTTGGGAATTAAAGGTTGACAGAACGTATGCTTTTTAGAGGAGCAGAGTTCGATCGATCCGTCAATCGATCAGACTCAATAATAGCCAGAGAAGATGGATTTTTACGCATCCGATCGATCCGACACCAATGGTCCGATCGATCGGGCTCGGGCGAAGCCAGGAATTTATGTTTTTAATGAGACGGATCGATCCAACACCTAAAGTCCGATCGATCCTACGTTTCCAGTGAATTAAATCAACGGTTTTGATTTAACCCGAGTTTAGGCCTATAAATAGGATACTTAGGGTTATCAAAAGGGGATTTTTTTTGGAGGACTTTTTGGCAGCGTTTGGAGGCGAGGAGAAGGGTTCCAGGCTTGGTTTTCTTTTCTTATTTCTTCTTTATTTCTCCATTAGTTTGGTTGCCCTCATGATGAACATGAGTGGCTAGTTTCTTTTCTAAGGTACCGATATAGCCCTAACTGAATCATTCTATGTTATTGGATCATGATTATTTTATCAGTTTATTTTCCTTGTTTCATTCATTATTATAACTGAGATCTTAAATACCTTTATCTTGCCAATAAAAGTATTATAGATTGTTTTATGTGAGATTGGGCGAGGGTTCATTCCCTAATCTTGCAGGATCTATGAATGAATGAGTTTATGTCGAGACCGGGTTCAAGCTAAGAGTATTCTTGGTTCATAAGTGTTCTTCAGAGCTTAATGGATTCTTGATTAACACTTAGTTATGGGTTCATTAACTAGGGTTAATTGAGGGTACTTGGTGAAGACCGCGGCCGAACGGATCATCATACCGGAAGAACGAGCCCTTGGAATTAAACTGAGATCTTGATTGATTCAATGCATAGAATGAGGATGTTATGGTGAAATCGGAACCTTAGTATTCATCCATCATATTTCTATCGTTTTCTTATTTCGTTATTAGATCTTCTATTCTCAATACTTCATATCTCTTATTTTCCCTTTCTTATTTTCTTTCTTTTCTGTTCTTTAGTATTTTACTCTAATAATCTCTACAAATCTCTGTGGGTACGATACTCGTCTTGCTACTATACTGATTGCACCGATTCGTATACTTGCGAGATATAAAATTTATTCATCAAGTTTTTGGCGCCGTTGCCGGGGATTTGATTAGAGTTTATTTGTAGTGAATGCAAGGTCGCCGATCACAGAAAGAAAAGTTGTTGCCATTGAACGATAAAGTAGATCAAATTGGTTGGAAGAAAAGATCTAACAAAGACAGCCTGTCCACATCAGATCTAGGAGTTCAAGAGGAGGAACAAGAGGAGATGGCGCTCAATAATAATTTACGTCCTTTGGAGGAGTACGCGAGGCCTACTATTTCTACCTCACCTTCGTGCATTGCGTTACCTACAGAGGCTAGAAATTATGAACTTAAAAATCTACATTTTTCTATGCTTCCTGAATTTCATGGTTTACCTTCTGAGGATGCACTAACTTTTGTGAAAGTTTATTATGCTACTATTCAGACTTTTCCTCTAGGTGGCATTACTGAAGATCAATTATGGATGCGTTGTTTTCCTTACACCTTGAAGGATAAAGCGAAGAGATGGTTGATGTCGTTGCCTCCTGGATCACTCACTACTTGGGATGCAATTTATAACAAGTTTGTTAGTAAATTTTATTCTCATGCCATGACTACTAACTTGAGAAGGCAAATTCCAAATTTTCAGCAATCTGATGGAGAACCATTCCATGAAGCATGGGATAGATTTAAAATGCTTTTGATGCAATGTCCACATCATAATTATTCTTTAGAAAATCAGATGCAATATTTTTATGATGGACTAAATCTTTCTTGTCAGACTATGGCAGATAATGCTGCAGGTGGAGCGATGTTCAAAAGGACACCACCAGAGGCATATGAAATCTATGAGATGCTAGGATCAAACTCACAGCAGAGGGACACAAGGAATAAGGCGAGAGGCATCTATGAGCTGAACCAGAATGATGACATGGCAAGGCAGATTGCAACCCTTAACAAGAAGATAGACGCGATGATGTCCACACAAGCAAAACCGGTTGAGGTTTGTTCAATTTGCAATATTGTTGGTCATAGGTTTGATTCATGTCCTTCTGATAGTGAATTTCCTAAATATGTGCAAGAGCAAGCTAATTTGATGAATGCTTATAATTCGAGACCTAGATTTGACCCTTATGCAAATACTTACAATCCTGGTTGGAGGGAGCATCCGAATTTTTCATGGAAAAATACTGCTAATGCTAGTATGCCTACTGCTAATCAGTCTAACCCACCTGTTAAGTCGTCTTTGGAAGCGACTATGTTAGCTTTTATGCAGAAAATAGATTCAAAGATGGAAAAACAAGATTCAGCCATTGCTCGACAAGAGTCAGCCATTGCTCAACATGACGCGGTACTAAAGAATGTTGCAGCATCCGTTGGGAAGTTAGAAGTTCAAGTGGGACAACTTGCTGATGCGGTACGAGCCCATGTCCCAGGCAAATTCCCAAGCCAACCTGAGCAAGCGAAAGCTGTTACAGTTCTTCGTTCAGGTAAAATTATTGATAATAAGATTAATGCTAAAGTTGTTGATGAGTGTAATGATGATGCAAGGGAGGAAGTTGAAACGGAGGAACGCTCGAAAGGGCCACCACCGGCCACATCTGCTTCTGAGCATGGAAAGAGAGCAAATTCAGTTCCGGAGGTTTATCACAACTCTCCTCCACCATATGTGCCGCCGGTTCCTTTTCCAGGCCGTCTAAAGAAAGCCAAAATGGATAAGTCATATTCTGAAATTTATGATATTTTATCTAAGGTTAATGTGAACTTACCATTACTCGATGTGATCAGGAACATGCCAGCATTTCCAAAGTTCTTCAAGGAACTAAGTACTTCAAAGCGTAAGTATGAACCTCATGAAAAAGTGATGGTTTCAGAGACGGTAAGCGCGGTTCTACAAAGGAAGCTTCCACCCAAGCTTAAGGATCCAGGGAGTTTTAACATTACTATTACTGTTGGTGATACTAAGATAGGAGAGGCAATGCTTGATTTAGGAGCCAGTGTTAATTTGATGCCTTACTCTGTTTTTCTTCAGTTAGGTGTGGGTGAATTAAAACCTACTACAATGTCTCTACAACTTGCAGATCGTTCCATTAAATATCCATTAGGCATAGTAGAAGACATTTTAGTACAAGTTAATAAATTGATTATCCCTGCTGATTTTGTGATATTGGATATGGAAGATGCGCCCTTACATGATAGGAATTTACCAATTTTGTTGGGACGTCCATTTATGGCCACAGCCAAGACTATGATAAATGTGCAGGATGGTAAGCTCAGCATGACAGTTTTAGGTGAAACTGTTGAATTTAAAGTTTTTGAATCTATGTCCTATCCTTCAAACTCTTTTGATTGTTTCTCAATAGATGTTTTAAATTCATTGGTGTTTTCTAGTTTCATGCAGGAGCAAGTGAAGACAAATTTGGAAGCGGCATTGACGATGGAAAATGAGGAGTTGCAGAATTACGAGGGAGCAAAGGAGGTTATAGCAGCCCTTGAGGCATTGCAGCCATGTTTCCCTGATGAATCTCGGTTAGACATGCTAAACAAATCTTATTCTAAAATGGTTTCATCAATAGTTTCCCCACCAAAGATTGAGTTAAAACCTCTTCCTAGTAATCTGAAATATGCATATCTTGGTGAGAATGAAACCCTTCCTGTGATTATTGCTTCTGACATTACTCCATTGGAAGAGGAAAAATTATTGAGAGTTCTTAGGGAGCATAAAACTGCAATAGGTTGGACAATTGCAGATATTAAAGGAGTAAGTCCTACTATGTGCATGCATCGCATTATTTTGGAAAAGGATGCCAAACCTATACGGGATGCCCAGCGTCGCCTCAACCCAAACATGAAAGACGTTGTTCGGGAAGAGATCCTTAAGTTGCTCGATGTTGGCGTGATCTATCCTATTTCTGACAGCAAATGGGTAAGTCCAGTTCACGTGGTGCCTAAGAAATCAGGGATAACAGTTGTGAAGAATGGGAACAATGAGCTCATACCCACGAGGATGACTACTGGATGGCGTGTCTGCATTAATTATCGCAAGCTAAATGCAGCTACAAAAAAGGACCACTTTCCTTTACCTTTTATTGATCAAATGCTTGAACGCTTAGCTGGTCACTCATTTTATTGTTTTCTTGATGGATTTTCAGGTTATAATCAAATTGCTATCGCCCCAGAGGACCAAGAGAAGACAACTTTCACCTGTCCATTTGGAACATTCGCATACAGAAGGATGCCGTTCGGATTGTGCAATGCACCTGCCACCTTTCAAAGATGCATGATATCGATTTTCTCCGACATGATAGAAAGGTTTGTCGAGGTATTCATGGATGATTTTCTGTATTTGGGAATTCTTTTGATAATTGCCTGGCACACCTAACCTTGGTGCTTAAAAGATGTGAAGAGACAAATTTGACATTGAGCTGGGAGAAGAGTCACTTCATGGTAAGGCAAGGTATTGTGTTGGGACATGCTATTTCTAGTAAAGGTATTGGAGTAGATAAAGCAAAAATAGATTTGATTGAGAAATTACCGCCCCCTACTTCTGTGAAAGGTGTGCGGAGTTTTTTGGGCCATGCAGGATTTTATCGCAGATTCATTAGAGATTTTTCGAAAATTGCACAACCATTGTGTGATTTATTGGCCAAAGATAGTGAGTTTAAGTTTTGTAAAGCTTGTCTTGATGCTTTCAATACTTTGAAAGAGAAATTGATTACTGCACCAATTATTATGCCTCCTGATTGGTCGTTGCCCTTTGAGATAATGTGTGATGCGTCTGATTATGCTATAGGGGCTGTTCTAGGACAAAGGGTAAATAAGGTCTCTCATGCTATTTATTATGCAAGTCGTACACTCAATGATGCTCAAATCAATTACTCAACTACTGAAAAAGAATTACTTGCTGTTGTTTTTGCATTGGAGAAATTTCGCTCTTATTTGATTGGATCTAAAGTTATTATTTATTTAGATCATGCAGCATTGAAATATCTACTAACCAAAAAGGATACAAAGCCAAGGTTAATCAGGTGGATCCTACTGCTGCAAGAGTTCGATTTGGAAATAAGGGACAATAAAGGGAGCGATAATGTAGTGGCAGATCACTTGTCACGACTGGAACACATAGCCGGCCCTAAGGATTACCACCCATCCAAGAATGCTTTCCCGATGAACAACTCTTCTCTGTGAATGGTAAAGAGCCCTGGTATGCGGATATTGTTAACTATTTAGCTAGTAATGTTCTGCGTACTGAATTGAGTTCACAGGAAAAGAAAAGATTTTTATCTACTGTTCGATATTATTTTTGGGATGATCCTTATTTATTTAAGCATTGTCCTGATCAAATAATAAGGCGTTGTGTTCCAGAATATGAGCATGATGATATATTGAAATTTAGTCATGAATTAACGTGTGGAGGACACTTTGGAGGTAAGAAAACTGCTTTTAAAGTTCTTCAATCTGGTTTCTTTTGGCCGACATTATTCAAAGATGCATTTAATTTTGTTGCTAAGTGTGACAGATGTCAACGGTCAGGGAATATAAGCAAAAGGAATGAGATGCCTCTTACAAATAATCTGGTGGTGGAATTGTTCGATGTTTGGGGCATAGACTTTATGGGACCGTTTCCTCCATTATACAGGTACACATATATTATTGTTGCTGTAGATTATGTGTCTAAGTGGATTGAAGCAATTGCAACCAGGAACAATGACAGCAAGACCGTGGTGGGATTCTTGAAAGATATGATTTTTACAAGGTTTGGTACACCTCGGGCGATTATAAGTGATGGGGGATCACACTTTTGCAATAGAGCATTTGATGCATTGTTGAAAAAAATACAACATCAATCATCGGGTCGCAACTCCTTACCACCCTCAAACGTCGGGCCAAGTGGAGGTGAGCAATATGCAAATAAAGACGATCCTGGAACGGGTTGTTGGCACTACAAGGAAGGATTGGGCAGTGAAATTGAATGATGTTCTTTGGGCGTATCGCACTGCATATAAAACTCCAATTGGTATGAGCCCTTATCGCATTGTCTTTGGAAAAGCATGTCATCTACCGGTGGAATTGGAGTATAGGGCCTATTGGGCAATAAAGCAGCTAAATTTTGACATGAGAGAAGCGGGGGATATGAGAAAGATGCAATTGAATGAATTGGATGAGCTGCGGAATGAAGCGTACGAGAATGCTAAGATTTACAAGGAAAGAACCAAGCTCTATCATGATAAAGTAATACAACGGAAGGAGTTTACACCAGGTATGAAAGTTTTACTTTATAACTCACAAATGAAATTCTTTCCAGGTAAATTAAGATCCAGATGGACGGGCCCGTTCAAAGTGACACAAGTATCGCCTCACGGTGCTGTTGAAATTGAGAATAAAAGGAATGGGAGCAAATTCAAAGTCAATGGGCACCGTTTGAAATTGTATTTGGAAGGACATTCAGATGTGGTGGATGCAGTTGATTTTGGTGAACCTTAAACTTGGTATTACGTCTTGCCTAGACGTTAAATAAAGCGCTGGGTGGGAGGCAACCCACCAAGGTAACCAGTTTTTAACTTTAAGTTTTAGTTTTCAGTCTTATGTTTCTCTTTTGTTTTGTTTCAGGTTTTCAGCCACCCTGAGGATCCTTGAGGAGATGTTCGCTATTCTATCAGGTGGCCTCTTTCTTATTTACAGTATCTTGTCTCTTCCTTCTCTGGAAATTTTTGGATTGCCACCTGCTACATATTTTTATTGGATAAATGCACACATTGAGGACAATGTTGATTTCAGGTTGGGGGGTGTAGACATTCATTGAGTATTGCATGCTACCTTGTGGGTATAATAGTGTTAAATTTTACATGAGCTGAAATTTTTATACGTATTATACATGTTGCTTCCATATGGATTGGCCTATACATGGATTGCATGCATGATAACCTGAAGGTAGAATATCATGTGACTCACACACGGACACTTTATGTGCAGTGATAATTATACCCACCAAAGGAATGAGCATGCTATTGTTAATCTAGACCATGATTTCAGCATTAGCTAGTGTTGAGTATTGCATGCAGAGAAAAAAAAAAAAGAGAAAAAGTTCTGGAGCTTGATTAAGCTGTGCCTAAACGACTGTTAAGTGATCTACTGAGTAACCGGGTGTTCTTGCCTCAGGAAGCGGGGAGCTCGCGTAAAAAGGTAGAACCACTTATAGCTATAAAAAAAAAACTATTAAGTGTTTTACTAAGTAACCGGGTCTCTGCGCCTCAAGAAGCGGAGAGTGCTCGCGTAAAAAGGCAAAATGTCTGATAGTTGAAAAGAAAAAAAGAAAGAAAGAAAGAGCATGCTGTACTTAAAGTGCGAGGGTTGGATGATTGGTCATGAAGATAGTAGTGTGCTTGGACTAATGGTGGGTAGAAGTTGCTTCTGCACGTAACATTTATTTGTCACGTCACATGTGTTCTTCTGGATGGTGATTAGCATGTTTGATGTGTAGAAGTTGATTTCATGTGTTGGTAGTATGTGTATGAGTATAAGAAGTTTTCGTACTCTGTACTGTATGAAACACTATTGACTTGATAAGGTAGAATTTTTATCAAACATGTCTACATCCTTGAACCGTTGGTGTGCTTAATATATTTTATGCGCTTAAAATTGCTAGAGACTAGCAATAAGCTGGTTGGGGGGTGTGATGAGTGCATGAAAGTGCACTCTGAACAACCTTATAACCATCTCAATTGCTAGATTATTATCCTTAATCAGCATCTTTATTACTATTTTTATATCTATATGTTGCTTCACATGGTTGTTTGGAAAATGCAGAAATTGGAGCTTAAAGAAGCTGAAAAGAGTATATGGATCAACTTCAAAAATTAATCTGTACCTGTTCATGAAGAATCAGCTTATGTGCCATATATGGTTGGAAAGCTCTTGAAGTCTGGATTCTGGAGAATTTTACGATTCGTGATTCCGAGTTTCCTAGAGGAAGTTACGACAATTTTAGTACCGATGGCGCAGTCTGAATGGCAGCACAGTAAATAAGCTGGAAGTCCGATCGATCTCTCCATCCCTCCAAAGGGGTCCGATCGATCCGACACCAATGGTCCGATCGATCGGACTCGGGAAAAGCCAAAAACAGCTGATTTTTACTCAACCGATCGATCCAACACTCATAGTCCGATCGATCGGACTTGGGAATTAAAGGTTGACAGAACGTATGCTTTTTAGAGGAGCAGAGTTCGATCGATCCGTCAATCGATCAGACTCAATAATAGCCAGAGAAGATGGATTTTTACGCATCCGATCGATCCGACACCAATGGTCCGATCGATCGGGCTCGGGCGAAGCCAGGAATTGATGTTTTTAATGAGACGGATCGATCCAACACCTAAAGTCCGATCGATCCTACGTTTCCAGTGAATTAAATCAACGGTTTTGATTTAACCCGAGTTTAGGCCTATAAATAGGATACTTAGGGTTATCAAAAGGGGATTTTTTTTGGAGGACTTTTTGGCAGCGTTTGGAGGCGAGGAGAAGGGTTCCAGGCTTGGTTTTCTTTTCTTATTTCTTCTTTATTTCTCCATTAGTTTGGTTGCCCTCATGATGAACATGAGTGGCTAGTTTCTTTTCTAAGGTACCGATATAGCCCTAACTGAATCATTCTATGTTATTGGATCATGATTATTTTATCAGTTTATTTTCCTTGTTTCATTCATTATTATAACTGAGATCTTAAATACCTTTATCTTGCCAATAAAAGTATTATAGATTGTTTTATGTGAGATTGGGCGAGGGTTCATTCCCTAATCTTGCAGGATCTATGAATGAATGAGTTTATGTCGAGGCCGGGTTCAAGCTAAGAGTATTCTTGGTTCATAAGTGTTCTTCAGAGCTTAATAGATTCTTGATTAACACTTAGTTATGGGTTCATTAACTAGGGTTAATTGAGGGTACTTGGTGAAGACCGCGGCCGAACGGATCATCATACCGGAAGAACGAGCCCTTGGAATTAAACTGAGATCTTGATTGATTCAATGCATAGAATGAGGATGTTATGGTGAAATCGGAACCTTAGTATTCATCCATCATATTTCTATCGTTTTCTTATTTCGTTATTAGATCTTCTATTCTCAATACTTCATATCTCTTATTTTCCCTTTCTTATTTTCTTTCTTTTCTGTTCTTTAGTATTTTACTCTAATAATCTCTACAAATCTCTGTGGGTACGATACTCGTCTTGCTACTATACTGATTGCACCGATTCGTATACTTGCGAGATATAAAATTTATTCATCACCGTTATCCCTCCTCCGACCACCTTTTTGGGAGCTTGAAAGCTTGTTTGATTCGTGGCAGCGAGAGGAAGACTCCTGGTGTGATGTGGAACCTCGTTGGTGGCTGGTTTGCGAGGGATCAACCGAGGAATGCGCAGTACGGTAGGTGTTCTACCTACATGAGTTAATTAATGGGTTTCGTTAGATCTAGCCATTAGATCTTGATGAATTTGTGTTATTAGATGCATGTGGCCTAGTATAATTACTGATATAAGTTTCATGAACTTTGGTTAAGATTTCAGTAGGATTTATGCATGATAAATCTCGGATATCCGGTTTTCAGCTGTTCTTGAAGAACAGCCAGCTTGCGGCGCGTTTTTCGGCTTGTACATGCATGATCTTGGATTTGTATGAGAAATAAGAGTTGTAGATCTGTGAGTCTACTTTCAAACCCAATTGATTTCATATTTTTCCAATTTGGCTAAGAGTTTTGGTGATTTGTATACGAAACTGTGTCAGAGCAGAGTTGCTGATGAATAGTGCCACGGATGATCCGTGGATCGACCGTCGCGGTCTCCACGGTCGACCGTGAGCCCGAAAAATAGCGAAATAACCCCTCACAGTCGATCCGTTGATCGACCGTCAACCTTAGCTTTTCCAAGGTCGATCCGTGGATCGACCGCCAGCCTTGAATAGTGTTTTTTGTGGATTTTCGATGTTTTATCATGTTTGATTCTTCGGGATTCATGTGATTGGTATTCCTAGAGATCTCGATGGCTAGCATGTTCTAATTGGTTGTTTTTAGATGATTAATTGTTTGATTTTCGGCATGTCTAATTAGGTATAAATCATCCTTGTTTAATTAGCAATTAATCACATGTCATGCTTATTTATATGTATATCTAGCTTGTGGTTGAACCAAGGGGGTTGTGCCCCTTGGGATGTTTAGCTAATTAAATGGCAGAGGGTGTGCCTTAAATGTGGTTGATTATTATCTGTGTGGCTGGGGTTGTGCCCCCGTTGTAGAAATTGCTTGCTAACGGTCCGTGGGCGCCGTTATAATATTGTATAATTGTAGTTTAAACTTTTATCTGCTTTATGCATGTTTACCCTCCGGCAAGCTTGACGCTTCGCCTAGCACGTGTATGGTGTCTTGGCATATTGTTGCATGCTGCTATTCCTGTATCTCTGTGCTTGAGCATTACATGCATCTGTTTGCATTAGAATCATCAGGCTAGGTGGTAGACGATGGTTTCAATCGTTGATCCGGGGTTCTCGGGTAGCCCGGATCTAGCCCTAGGGCCGGGGTTTGGGTAGCCGAGGATTAGGACGTGATTGGCGTCAGTGATCATGTTGATATCATTCGAGGATTATTAGGTAGTCGGACTGGAATATTATATTATTTGAGGTTTAGAGGTCGTGTCGCTTTCCCTGACCGTGTGCTAAGGTTGTAATCGATGTGTTCCCGACGTGGTCCCCAGGCAGTGGCATCCCTGCTGGGTAAGGGTGATCCTGCATGGTATTGTTCCCCTGTCAGTGCTTAGGGTGATCTTGGTAGAGTGACCAAGAGAGAGGTTCTTGACAGGAGCCCTTGGGACATCGATGGGTTATGGGGCCCGAGACATACCTTAGACTCAGGCGGGAGGCGACACTGTTGTGTTCCCTTTCCTTTGTGAGTGACGTAGCGTAGAACCCTACTGAGCAAGCTTTGTTGCTCACTCCTACCGGGGCTGCATCGGCGATGCAGGCCGATCCAGTCCCTTCTCTTTCAGGTTGTTGCGGTGTTGGAGGCGGCACTCCCCTTGGTGGTGCGTGAGATCGAGGATATCGTCAGTATGTTCTATTCAATTGATGTACAGCTTTAAATGTATAAATTGTAATTTGAAGGAGATATATATTTGTATTCCATTTTGATGTGAATTGATCAGAGATTGCTGTACTTAGAGGACTTGAATCATTATTGTATCTTTTAAAAGTTAATTGAGTATTGTAGTGGTCAATTTGTATTATGATTTGATGATAGGATAGTTTAAATTATTTGTGAATATTTATAATCATGCACCAGGTTTTAAAGTGATGTTCAAAGGGGAGGCTCTCGCCGTTTGATTTAGAGTTTAGGACCCTCACGTCCCGATCCGGATGGGTTTTCTGGGTCGGGGCGTGACAACTTGGTATCAGAGCAGGCTGTAGGTCCCAGGGATAGAATTAGGCTTGCGGTTAAGGTTTTGAGTGTGGAATGGGATAGTTCTAGGTCTAGAACATCCTTGCATGTCTGTTTGCGATTGTGTGTGACGTGCTTATCTTTATGATTGTTGTTGTGTTTTACGGCTTCCCGGTTGCGTCATGACGTCTCAGGGGGAGATGTGCGTGCGCCCCGGTGTCGTCCGTTCCCTCGCCTGACAGCGTCTCCCCCCGTGCTGGAGACGAGCGAGTAGGGATTGGACGTGTGTCGTCTTTGTACTTTCGAAACCTTGTAGGGTTCAGAGACAGTGTTGGAGATCCTTCGACAGTAGAGGACTGATTGGAGGAGGTGACCCGGATCCCAAATGTTTTGGACATCCTGGAGGATTGCTTGCTTGGGAAGCTGTTGTTTTCTTGCCTTCCCAGGAAGCGACTCGTAGTGGCGCTTATCGGGGCCACTAGGGACACTGTTAGTTGTGTGTTAGGAACAGTTCGCGTACTGTTCTCTGGCATCTACCCTTGGAGGGTGGTGCGGTTGGGAGTACCCTCCTCTGGCTCTGGGTACTCGCACCACGTGGCGACACGTGGGTTGGCTGGTTCATCTGGCTCGGTAGGCTAGCGCGACAGCAGGGTGCACCCTGGACTGTGTACTAGCTACTGAGACAGGTGACTTGAGGGTTGCCACCGGGCAGTTGGCCGGTGGTCGTGGTGAGTTTCGGGGTTGTCGTTCCTGCTTCTGGGAAACGGCAGGGTAGCCGTTGGCAGAGGTAGAGGTTTCAGCATCAGCGACAACCGTAGCAGCCGCAGCATCGTACCGGTCCCTTGAGAGGTAGCCTGGGCCGCCGTACTGAGAGGTGTTCCACCGGGTGCTCGAGTGCTAGCCGTTGTGGGTCTTTTCGCCGACGGTGCTGGTTGCGAGGGATGCTGGGCGTTTACCGCAGAGCAGTTGGGCGTGACACACGGCGTGGGCCAGAGCGGTGGACTAGGGCCTCAGTTGGGGCAGGTACCTTGGGCAGACGCGGGAATTCAGATTCCAGATTGAGGCTTGCTAGAGGCGAGGCGGCGACCGTTCTAGCCAGCGGTTCGCGCACTCCAGAGGAGTTAGTAACTTCAGCAGCAGCCAGTTTCAGAGCCGCCAGCTTCGACTTCCAGTTTCAGCTTTCAGCTTCAGTTTTCAGCTTTCGGAGCTTCTCGCAGCTTGCGATTTCTTTGTAGCTCTGGGTTTCCCCCTTGTGACTCGTCCCTGTGTGGCCGTGCCGGCTTGGGACTGGAATCGGGTGTGGCTCTGGGAGTAGCCACCGATCAGGACAAGAGCTTGGGTTGGTTGCTCTTGTCAGGGCGTTCCCTAGAGGTTGGAGACCTCTAGGTGTCCGTCGCCCGCGTGTGGTACACGTTGGAGTTCAACGGCTTCCTCGGTTGCGTCGGTTGGCCACGCACCGGGTTGTGCTTCTTTTGCCATGAGAAGGTGTCGTGGGTACACCTGGTGGCGTTGTTTTGCTCTCGTTGAAGATCGCTGTTTGGCGATCCTTCTGCTCGTCTAGAGCTGGGGTTTGTTCACCGGCTTGTGGTGAACTTCCTCCCCGTTGTTTTTGAGGGTGCTCTGGAGAGTAGCTTCCCCTCGCGTTTTGGTTTTGTTGTTTGTGCAGTTGTCCCTTCTGAGGAGCTTTCTGATTGTCGCCTTCGCGGGACAACGAGTTCGAGGTCGAGTTTCCTTTGGGCAGTCTTGAGCGTTGCAAGATCGCACGTGGATGCTGGCAGTATTTGGAGAGTCGAGGACTCAGTCGGCCGAGTCAGTACCTCGGGACTTCTTTCGCCCAGTTGTGTTACCTCGGAGTGTGTTCCGATTCTCGTTGTGGATGGTCTCCCCCATAAATGCATAGCCTTCAGGAAGCTGGACGGTGTTGCAGCATAGAGTATGTGCCCGCTGCAATGTAACGATGATGGATTGGCAGTTGAGAGACTCATCGACTCCTTCAGGGTTTGACCTTCGCATCGGCTACACCAGCTGAGGATTCGGGATTGCGACATCCCGGGGACAGCCTTCCGTACGAGGTACGAACTGTGCGAGTTCACAGTGATGCCGTTCAGTCTGACGAACGCACCAGCAATCTCCACAGATGTGATGTGGAGAATCTTCAGGCCGTATCCTGACCAGTTGCAGTGGCGTCGTCGACAGCATCATATCTACTGGTGCGTTGAGGAGGAGCACCAGCGATATTTGGCGTTTGCATCGCAGCTGCCGAGGGTGTATCGGCGTTATTTGGCTCCCAGCGCGAGGTGTTGGCCTTCAGAGGCAAGTTTCGACGGACGGGCAGTCTCAGCGGCAGACATTTCAGTTGATTCAGCTGGGCTCGACACAGATGTGCGACGGCAGAGGTCTGAGACGATATTCGAGATTCAGTAGGAGCATCTCCAAGATTGCGGGACCGTTGACCAGAGTGGCCAGGAGACCGGAACTTTTGCCTTAAAGTCACTGCGTCAGTGCCTTTAAGGGTAATAGCCACCAGCAATTGCTAGAGAGGCTAGAGCAGATTTGGCAGATTATCAGCTCATCGGAGATGGACAGTCAGTTGGATCGGGTTTCGAGGATCAGATTCCATATGACTTCCTCTTTGGTGGTTGCAACATCCCAGCTCTCCCTGCCAGAGTGGTGTAGACCCAGGGTATATATATCCGGAGCTCATGGAGATCCATGTTGCGGTTGGTACCGGGCACGTGACTGAGAACTGGACAGCATCAGCAGACCGCAGATTGTGCTTCGTTAGCAGTGTTGCAGATCCGGCGGATCCATAGCAGCCCCTTCTAGTATCAGAGTGGGAGCGGAAGCACACCGTGGCGGACGTCATCACCAGATTGCAGGAGACAGCTGAGAGGAGTATCTTCCTTTGTTGGAGTTTGCCTTTTTCAGCAGCCATCAGTCCAGACGGATGCAGTACCATTCGAGGCACAGTACGGCAGTTCGGGCCGTTCTTTTGATTACTCAACAGAGGTTGTTGAGTCACCTTCCCCCATTCCAGACGTCATCAGACAACCCTCAGAGAGATTAGCACAGAGCAGACGAGAGAGCTACTCAGGTCAGAGGCGATGATCTTTGGAGTTCTCAGTTCCTGGCAGAGTGTTTCTGAAGATTCCTTCGCACAGAGGATCAGTCGGAGTTGGCAGAGAGCAGAGGCCATATGAGGTGGAGGCCGAGGCAGCCCTACTCCGAGAGTCTGTACCAGAACCATGACGGCGTGGAGCGATGACGACATCGAGCCTATAGAGATTCCTGACGGCATTAGCAGACAGTTGATTGTACTCCAGAGGTGGAGTAGTAGGTCCAGAGTTGCACGAGGACATCCTACGTGAGGTTCACTCCTCTCCTGTTGTTGTTCATCCAGGAGGCATGGAGGTGTATCATGAGTTTCGTCATCAGCTCGGTTGACACCAGATGCAGAGATCAGATTCAAGGATCAGATGCAGAGATCAGATTCAGGACCAGATGTAGAGATCAGATTCAGGGATCAGACGTAGAGATCAGATTCAGAGACCAGATGCAGAGGTCAGATCAGCACATATACCATATGTGATGAGTATGTGTGCCACATAGCAGTCCACATGTCAGAGAGGTGATCAGATGGCGTGATGCTTCAGTTTTCATCACTCCGGAACATGATTCCAGGATCACAGACATATTCCAGTACAGCTCTTAGGAGCCGATGATCGCATCGTTGACTTCCAGCACAGCATCTCACGGTACAGACGGGCAGACGTTCAGAGAGGACCATTCAGATCCATGGTGACGTGCTTAGAGCACGCGTTATTGATGCAGACTTCAGCCGACGAGAGCACATCCTCATGGCGGAGTCTGCCTACTTTCACAATTGACGGCTCAGCACTAGCATTGCACCTTTGAGGTAGACAGGTTAGTGCAGATCAGGTCAGAGGTGATAGCCATTAGGGTTCACAGCTGGCAGCAAAGAGTTTGCTTACATATAAGATCTATTCACGCACTTGTCAGTGGCGTGTTCTACTGTCACATGTTCGGTGTTGAGGAAGTACAGTCAGTATCCGTCCCACATGATCAGACACGACGACATCATAGTCGACGAGGACGTCGCCTACATAGAGCAGCTAGTGTAGATTATGGGTAGACGAGAGCCGAGGCTGAGATGCAGATCGGTACTGTTGGTGATGATCAGATAGAGGCATGATGCTGCATAGGGCTTGACGTGGGGGCGGGAGGATCGCGTGCGTCGGGAGTTTCCCCGACTGTTCACCCCAGCAGGTAGTTTCCCTTGTGTGGGCATTCGTGCCATTAGGACTAGTTGATTCTTCTTTTCCGGCCCTACCCTTGAATTTCGGGACGAAATTTCTTTAAGGGTAATAGGTTGTGAGGACCCGTACCTCCAACCCGGCCCGACCGCGTTAGGTCGAGGGTCTGGATTTGTGGTTTGGCTCTTCTTCATTCTCTTCTTCTCCCTTCTTTCTCTTCTTCTTCACGGTTCTGGTTTGCTCTGTATAATTGTAGTTTAAACCTTTATCTGCTTTATGCATGTTTACCCTCCGGCAAGCTTGACGCTTCGCCTAGCCCGTGTTTGGTGTCTTGGCATATTGTTGCATGCTGCTATTTCTGTATCTCTGTGCTTGAGCATTGCATGCATCTGTTTGCATTAGAAGCATCAGGCTAGGTGGTAGACGATGGTTTCGATCGTTGATCCGGGGTTCTCGGGTTGCCCGGATCTAGCCCTAAGGCCGGGGTTTGGGTAGCCGAGGATTAGGACGTGATTGGCGTCAGTGATCATGTTAATATCATTCTAGGATTATTAGGTAGTCGGACTGGAATATTATATTATTTAAGGTTTAGAGGTCGTGTCGCTTTCCCTGACCGTGTGCTAAGGTTGTAATCGATGTGTTCCCGACGTGGTCCCCAGGCAGTGGCATCCCTGCTGGGTAAGGTTGATCCTGCATGGTACTGTTTCCCTGTCAGTGCTTAGGGTGATCTTGGTAGAGTGACCAAGAGAGAGGTTCTTGACAGGAGCCCTTGGGACATCGATGGGTTATGGGGCCCGAGACATACCTTAGACTCAGGCGGGAGGCGACACTGTTGTGTTCCCTTTCCTTTGTGAGTTACGTAGCGTAGAATCCTACTGAGCAAGCTTTGTTGCTCACTCCTACCGGGGCTGCATCCGCGATGCAGGTCGATGCAGTCCCTTCTCTTTCAGGTTGTTGCGGTGTTGGAGGCGGCACTCCCCTTGGTGGTGCGTGAGATCGAGGATATTGTCAGTTTGTTCTATTCAATTGATGTACAGCTTTAAATGTATAAATTATAATTTGAAGGAGATATATATTTGTATTCCATTTTGATGTGAATTGATCAGAGATTGCTGTACTTAGAGGACTTGAATCATTATTGTATCTTTTAAAAGTTAATTGAGTATTGTGGTGGTCAATTTGTATTATGATTTGATGATAGGATAGTTTAAATTCTTTGTGAATATTTATAATCATGCACCAGGTTTTAAAGTGATGTTCAAAGGGGAGGCTCTCGCCGTTTGATTTAGAGTTTAGGACCCTCACGTCCCGATCCGGATGGGTTTTCTGGGTCGGGGCGTGACAATTGGTCTCCCTAACAATTCACCAAAAGCATCCTCAATTAAAAGACATTAATTTAATGAAACCTCGAATCACATATTCAAACCCAAAAAGATTTATTATACATATCTTCGGAGAGGGGAAGATCCAAATACAACATTTATACTCCCATAGGAGGCTAAGTAACAAAAGGGTAAAAAGCTATAAAGATCGCAACCTCTCAAACTCCACCTGGCGCCGCCGCACCGCCGACCAACTGCCCGGTAAGGGCCACAGAAGAAGAACTGACGCCTGCATCTGCAAAACGCAGCCCGGGTAGGAGTGAGCACTAAGCTCAGTAGGGTTCTACACTACGACACACAGAAGGAAGAGGGAAACGCAACAGTGTCGCCCTCAAGTAAAAACTGGGTGTATACAGGGGTCCCATAACCTCACCGCGTGTCCCTACGGCCCAGGAACGGCGCTGCAAGCGGGAAAAGACACCGCTGAGTAGGCAACTCCTCTACTCAAGGATCACCGGCTACACCTCAGCATCCGACTCAAGGCCGACACGACCTCTATAATCATCAAGCAACAAGTGTACCAGTCATCTAAGTCTATCATCGAATCGACTGGACACCACAATTCGAACCGGGTCTAAACTACCCAACCCCGGTCCTAGGGCTAAATCCGAGCTTCCAGCCTCGGGACGGCGACCCACAGATCACCCACGCCCTAACCATGCAACTAATGCACAAATCAACAATGTATGCTATGAACATACACAAACAGGAGATAGGCATGCAACAGTATGATAAGACATCATATAAGTCAACCGGATCGCTGCAGCGGTACTACCAACCGCTGCCAGCCGATCCGTAGCGGGTCCCGGCATTACGACGGTACCGCGACCGTCAACTTCGGACTCCTACAACGGGAAACAACCCCGAAAACGATAATGAACAGTAAACATATAATATTATAATCCGAGCATATAATATTATATTCAAAACACCAAAACCTCTACTTAGAGGCTAATTGATCCCATCGATCCGACGTCCAACCGATGTCGGATTCAAGATCCAACTTAGCCATCAGCAGATCAACATGCTGGGATAAACATATCCACAATCCATAATCATCCAACAGTTGGATTAACGGAAAAACACTAATCAAAACTGCTAATCAAATTAACTTACCAATTACTTGCTGTAACGCAGCCCTCCAGTAATAAATTCATAACAAATGATAGGAAAATCGGCAAATTATGAAATCAGTTGGGTTTGAGATTAGATTCAAAGATCTACAACTCTTATGTTCATCACAACCCAAGAACATGCACGTACTGATCGAAAAACTCACCGCAAACCCGCTGTTCTTCAAGAACAACAGAAACCGGAGAATCTGAGCTTAAACATGCATAAATCCTACTAAAATCTCAACCAAAGCTTATGAAACTTATAACAGAAATTATACTAAGTAAGATGCATCCAACAACTCAAAGATCAGCAAGATCTAACTGCTAGATCTAGAGAAAACCCAAAAACAACATCAATAGGTGGAAACCTACCGGAAACGTACTCCTCGGCTGATTCCCCGCAAACTGGTCGCCAACGCAACTCCAAACCACACCAGGGATCTTCCTCACGCCGCCACGGTTCCAACGAGCCTTGGAACACCCAAAATGGTGATCGGAGGAGGGAGAACGGAGGAGAAGAAGGTGGCTGCCAGAAAATAGGGGAAAAACAGAACCGGGAAGAAGAAGAAAGAAGGAAGAAGGAAGTGGAGAAGAGAAGGAAAAGAGAAAGAAAGGGGAAGTGGAAAGCCGGGAAGGGAGGGGAAAAGGGGAAGGAGGGGAGGGAAAGTCCTCCCCTTCTGACAGGAGAGAGCGACGGCCAACGGCGGCTGTCCTCTCGAAACAGAAAAGCCACCGACCCGAGTCCGATCGATCGTTCCAAGAAGCGATCGATAGCTCACGGGCAGCCAGCAGCCCAAAAACAGGCTTTTGCGCGCCCGAGCTGGCATCTTTCGATCCCGGGTCCACCTAACCATTCTAATCAAGCACTAACACAAACAAAATCAGTGTATGCACACGCGGGTGTGAAACAAATCAACAAGGCGCAATTTTACCAAATTACCCTTGCGGTCTAAAACCAGCCACAGGGGTAGAGGGACAAGTCCTCACATCCTAATACCCTTAAAGAAAACAACAAAACAGCTACGCTAGAAGACAGGACAAGAGGTACCTCGAGAAGAAAACAGCTGCGGAAACTCCTGTCGCATGCGCGCCTCGCACTCCCAGGTCATCTCCTCAGTGCCTCTGTGCCTGCACAGTATCTTAACCAAGGGAATCATCTTGTCCCGCAAGACCTGATCCCTCCGGTCAAGTACCTGAACTGGCGTCTGCCTCAAGCTCAATTTCATCCACCCTGTGATGAGTGCATGAAAATGCACTCTGAACAGTCTTATAACCATCTCAATTGCTACATTATTATCCTTAATCAACATCTTTATTACTATTTTTACATCTATATGTTGCTTCACATGGTTGTTTGGAAAATGCAGGAAATTGGGGTTAAAAGAAGCTGAAAAGAGTATATGGAGCAACTTCACGAATTAATCTATACCTGCTCGTGAAGAACCAGATGATGTGCCATATATCGTTGGAAAGCTCTTGAAGTCTAGATTCTGGAGAATTTTACGGTTCGTGATTCCGAGTTTTCTAGAGGAAGTTACGGCAATTTTAGTACCGATGGCGCAGTCTGAAGGGCAGAACAGAAAATAAGCTGGAAGTCCGATCGATCCGCCGATCGATCGGACTACGCAGAATCGTGACAGAACATGTGTTTTTTGGCTAAACATGGTCCGATCGATCCCTCCATCCCTCCTATGGGGTCCGATCGATCCGGCACCTATAGTTGGATCGATCGGACTCAAAAATAGCCAGAGAAGGTGGATTTTTACGCATCCGATCGATCCAGCGCCCATAGTTCGATCGATCGGACTCGGGCGTAAATAGAAGTTCAAGATTTTAATGAGACCGATCAATCCAACATCCCAAGGAGGATCGATCAGACGTTCCCAGTGAATTAAATCAACGGTTTAGATCAAATCCGTTGATGGAGAGACTTTGGGGCTATAAATAGGACTCTTTCTAGGGTTTTAGGGGGACTTCTTGGACGTTTTTGGAGGCTCTTTTCTGGGTGTTTTTCACAGGAAGAAGATGGAGGAATCTCCATCCATGGCCGAGTAATCCGCGGGCATGGCGGACGGATGATCGAGCTAGGATTAGGGTTTCTTCTCCAACGATGGTTCATGTTTTTAATCTTTATTGTTAAACTCTTTTTATGTATTGGATCTACACAGATTACTTTGTGGTTAAACATTATTATAAATCCAGTCATGCTTCTTTTATGATATTGTGATCCCATAGTTATTTCTTTTGATTCTCCTGCTGAGTCTTGCGAGACCTTTGCTATGCATTGCCCGTAGTGACAGCTGGTATTGTGTATTCTTAGGGATCTGGTAAGACAAGGTTGGGGCTCTATCCCGTGAGATCTTTGCTATGCATTGCCGATTGTGAGAGTTGGTATTGTGTATTCTTAGAGATCCGGTTAGAGTTAGGGCTTTGTCCCGATGAACTTTTGCTGCGCGTTGCCTGTAGTGACAGCCAGTATCGTGTATTCTTAGGTTTGGTTGGATGAAGTTAGAACTATAAAGGGGAGAACCAGTCGTAGGAAGAGACATTTATATTTTATCAGATTCATAATTCTATATCTTCCGGTTAAGGCGATTGGGATGTGAATCCCTTAACTAAGTGTGATATGAACCGTTGAGAAGAGAAGAACCTAAATCCGAGTGAAGTGATTCCTGAAGCCTAGCCTTATAAAAAGCCTGATATCTTTAGTTAATCCTACATTATCATTATTCATTTGATCTAATTTAGTTTAGTTAGCTTTCGTGATTGTCTTCAATATATTATTATCTGTATTTCTGGATCCTTTCTGCTTGTCTCTCTGTGGGATTCGACCTCTCTTATGCTGTATTGCACCGCGACCGCTGTGCGTGACACATTTGAGCGACATCAAAAATTG
The DNA here is from genome assembly GCA_963920575.1 of Narthecium ossifragum. Taxonomy (NCBI): domain Eukaryota; kingdom Viridiplantae; phylum Streptophyta; class Magnoliopsida; order Dioscoreales; family Nartheciaceae; genus Narthecium; species Narthecium ossifragum. The sequence goes on from OY986965.1 coordinate 17,864,134, forward strand.
GCGCCGTTGCCCGGGAGACGGTTCAGAAAAGCGCCAGAATTATCAGATTACGATGATTGAAGACATCGAAGGCGGTAACTTTGTTCCCTTTTCTTTGGATTTTTATTTCTTTTTCCTTAGTTTTCTTTATTTTCTTTTTAGTTTTATTTTGATTTTTCGTTTTACTTTTACCTGTTAAAAAAAACTGACAAAAAAAAAAAAACTGATAAAAAGATGGAAAATGAATTATATCAATACTATTTGAGATCATGTTCTATGAAGTCGAGAGATGGAATGTCTCGAACAACAGTTCGTAAGAAAAGCATATACAAATTGAGAGAGGAGAATAGAACGAGTCATGTTTCTGTCAATGAGTATCGTTCTGCTTATATGAGTAATGCATTGAAAACAAATATTTCATCCTTTGCACAGAAGGATGATGAGACATTATGTGATGCATGGCATCGATTTAACAGTTTAATAGCTTCATGCCCTCAACATGGTTATCCTAGTTGGTGTTTAGTTAGCTATTTTTACTATGGATTAACTGAGCATGAACGTCAAATTCTTGAAACAAGATGCAAGGGTGAGTTTTTGCAGATTGATCCTGATGAAGCTATGAAGCACTTGGATGAGTTTGTTGAGACGACTCATACACAGACAGTTCCGGAGCTTTGGGATGATTATCATGGCCATATCACTGCCAAATTCTACAAGCATCCCAATGTCGCCTCAACGTCCAACAGCTATCTGCAACACAATGAGCCTTTCTACTCTTATCCTAGTGCTTATGATGATTATGTGCATGATACTTATGTTGCTACTTCCCATGATGTGGATGTTGATGAGCCTAACACGTATGATGCATGTGTCGATGACTTTAGTGCTTGTGATGCATACATCCATGATTTTAATGCTTATGGTGCACATGCTCAAGATGTTCATGTTGATGATCCATATGCTCATGACAATAGTGCTAGCGTGCATGTTCAAAATTCTAGTCCTATTGATGCACAAGCTATTGATTCTAGTATGTGTGATGCATATGTACATGATTTTAGCGCTCATACGCATGTTCATGATACTAACATTCACTATGCATATGCTCATGATTCCAATGTTAGTAATGCACATGTTCAGGCCTCTGATGCTGAAGATGCACATGTTTCTGCTCAACTTTCTATGCCAGAGATTTTGGACTTACTTAAGAAGGCTAAAACCATGCCTAATTTTGACTCTTTCTTTCTGCAGTTACTTATGAAGGACGAGGAGAAAGCATGCCAACTATGCGAGGTAATCACATCTTTTAGCGTGCACGAACTCGGATGGATACATCATATGGAAGAAGACGAAGTACTCCAGTACGCGCCGGCTAGCAACGAGGAAGATCTGGAAGATTTCCAAGACCACCACGACCAGGTATTCGTTGAACCTCCATCGGCTGAACTTCAAATCATTCCTTCTAAGCCACGAGGTATATTTCCAGTGTTTATTTCATCTCCTTGGATAGTTAGGAAGAACATGACCTTGATAGATATTTTTAAACTTCGACGGATTTATTTCCGATTTTGTGATCTTACCATCCTTGACCACGAGCATGATGGCATTATTGATAGATCATTGGATGAGTCACAGACACTTGAGCACAATGATTACATTATTGATAGGTCATTGGATGAGTTACTGACGCTTGAACACAATGATGATACATATTTCTATTTGAGAGATCTAGCTACCTTGTTTATTGGTGTTAGAATGCAAAAGCTAGTTCTTCCACTTGTAATGTGCCACTTGGATTCACATGGTGAATTACCCTAGGTGATCCTACTAAGATTAACCCTTCATATCATGGCACTTACTAATTTTGCATATCATCGTGCTAGGGCACGGCCGCCAAGGGTGCGGTTAAAAATCCTTGTTTTGTATACAGTAGTTTAGCTTGCTCGATTTGCTTTCTTGTATACTTGAGAATGCTTGAGTTATTTTTATATTGTGTGTTTGCATGTTTGCTTTTGTTTTCGGTTGTTTTGCTTTTGTTTTTAGGTGCTCGAGCAGTCCCTGCCTTCCGTTGGAGATTTTGGCCAGCCATCATTGGGATGAAGATTTCGGCCACCATGAGGAGCCTTGAGGAGATATTTGCTTAATCTGCCAGGTGGCCTCGCTCTTATTTCGATTTCCTATTTTTATTTATGCTATAAATGAAAATTCAGCCAACAACCTTCTGCTTATTTACATGATTAGCACACATTGAGGACAATGTGAATTTCAGGTTGGGGGGTGTAGGCATGCATGACCTTATGCATGCTACCTTATTGAGTTTAATAGTGTTGAATTGAGTATGTTGCTAGAAATTGTACATGAGCTGAAATTTTTATGCTTATTATGCATGTTGCTTTCATATGGATTGACCAATACATTGATTGCATGCGTGATAACCTGAACGTATAACATCATGTGATCCACACACGAACACCTTATGTGCAGTGGTAATTATACTCACTAGAGGAATGAACATGCTATTGTCAATCGAGACCATGATTTCAGCATTAGCTAGTGTTGAGTATTGCATGAGAGAAAAAAGAGAAAAAGTTCTGGAGCATGTTCAAGCTGTGCCTAAACAACTATTAAGTGATCTACTGAGTAACCGGGTGTTCTTGCCTCAGGAAGCAGGGAGCTCGAGTAAAAAGGTAGAACCACTGAAAAAAAAACTATTAAGTGTTTTGTTAAGTAACCGGGTCTCTGCGCCTCAAGAAGTGGAGAGTGCTCGCGTAAAAAGGCAAAGTGTCTGATAATTGAGAAAAAAGGAGAAAAAAAAACAAGAAAGACCATGCTGTACTTAAAGAGCGAGGGTTGGATGATTGGTCATGAATATAGTAGTGTGTTTGGACTAATGGTGGGTAGAAGTTGCTTCTGCACGTAACATTTATTTGTCACGTCACATGTGTTCTTCTGGATGGTGATTAACATGTTTGATGTGTAGAAGTTGATTTAATGTGTTAGTAGTATGTGTATGAGTATAAGAAGTTCCCATGCTCTGTACTGCATAAAACACTATCGACTTGATAAGGTATGATTTTTATTATGCATGTCTACATCCTTGAACCGTTAGTGTGCTTAATTGTATTCTATGCGCTTTCAATTGCTAGAGACTAGCAATAAGCTGGTTGGGGGGTGTGATGAGTGCATGAAAGTGCACTCTGAACAGTCTTATAACCATCTCAATTGCTAGATTATTATCCTTAATCAACATCTTTATTACTATTTTTACATCTATATGTTGCTTCACATGGTTGTTTGGAAAATGCAGGAAATTGGGGTTAAAAAAAGCTGAAAAGAGTATATGGAGCAACTACACGAACTAATCTGTACCTGCTCGTGAAGAACCAGATTATGTGCCATATATGGTTGGAAAGCTCTTGAAGTTTAGATTCTGGAGAATTTTACGGTTCGTGATTCCGAGTTTTCTAGAGGAAGTTACGGCAATTTTAGTACCGATGGCGCAGTCTGAAGGGCAGAACAGAAAATAAGCTGGAAGTCCGGTCGATCCGCCGATCGATCGGACTACGCAGAATCGTGACAGAACATGTGTTTGTTGGCTGAACATGGTCGGATCGATCCCTCCATCCCTCCTATGGGGTCCGATCGATCCGGCACCTATAGTTGGATCGATCGAACTCAAAAATAGCCAGAGAAGGTGGATTTTTACGCATCCGATCGATCCAGCGCCCATAATTCGATCGATCGGACTCGGGCGTAAATAGAAGTTCAAGATTTTAATGAGACCGATCGATCCAACATCCCGAGGAGGATCGATCGGACGTTCCCAGTGAATTAAATCAACGGTTTAGATCAATCCGTTGATGGAGAGACTTTGGGGCTATAAATAGGACTCTTTCTAGGGTTTGAGGGGGACTTCTTGGACGTTTTTGGAGGCTCTTTTCTGGGTGTTTTCCACAGGAAGAAGATGGAGGAATCTCCATCCATGGCCGAGTAATCTGCGGGCATGGCGGACGGATGATCCAGCGAGGATTAGGGTTTCTTCGCCAACGATGGTTCATGTTTTTAATCTTTATTGTTAAACTCTTTTTATGTATTGGATCTTCACAGATTGCTTTGTGGTTAAACATTATTATAAATCCAGTCATGCTTCTTTTATGATATTGTGATCCCATAGTTATCTCTTTTGATTCTCCTGCTGAGTCTTGCGAGACCTTTGCTATGCATTGCCCGTAGTGACAGCTGGTATTGTGTATTCTTAGGGATCTGGTAAGACAAGGTTGGGGCTCTATCCCGTGAGATCTTTGCTATGCATTGCCGATTGTGAGAGTTGGTATTGCGTATTCTTAGAGATTCGGTTAGAGTTAGGGCTTTGTCCCGATGAACTTTTGCTGCGCGTTGCCTGTAGTGACAGCCGGTATCGTGTATTCTTAGGTTTGGTTGGATGAAGTTAGAACTATAAAGGGGAGAACCAGTCGTAGGAAGAGACATTTATATTTTATCAGATTCATAATTCTATATCTTCCGGTTAAGGTGATTGGGATGTGAATCCCTTAACTGAGTGTGATATGAACCGTTGAGAAGAGAAGAACCTAAATCCGAGTGAAGTGATTCCTGAAGCCTAGCCTTATAAAAAGCCTGATACGATAGAAACTGAAACTCCGTGTAGTCTGACCACCTCTCTTACGTACAAGCTGCACAACCTGTCCGTCGAGTCTGTCGTCCACATAGGCAGGAAGTGCGTCGATTTGGTCAATCGATCAACGATGACCCAAATCGCGTCATTCCCCCTAGGAGATCTCGGTAGCCCGGTCACGAAGTCCATCGTGATGTGCTCTCACTTCCACTCAGCTAGTGGAAGCGGCTGAAGTAACCCCGGAGTTTGCTGGTGCTCTGCCTTAACCTTCTGACAGGTAAGGCAGCGCGATACGAACTCCGTCACTGCCCTCTTCATCCCGCGCCACCAGAACTGTCGCCGAAGATCCTGGTACATCTTGGTGCCGCCGGGATGAACTGGAAAACGAGAGTGGTGGAACTCTCGTAGGACGTCGTCTCGTAGAACTGGATCTGCTGGAACCGCTTCTCTGCCTCTGAACCGTAGCCCTCCGTCTGATGATACTGTCCAGTCTCCGTCTGCGCCCTCCGTGCCCGCCGATGTGCGTAACTCCTCGAGCTCTGGGTCACTGTGATGTGCCTCTAACACTCTGGCTAAGACTGCTGACAGACTCTGCATTGCGTAGAGAAAGCTGCTGGATCCCCGATCCTCAAACTCGACCCCCAACTTGCCCGCCGTCTCTAGAGCCTGCCACTGCCACGCTGACAACCCTGCAACTGCTGCTCTTGTGTCTCTCACCTGTCTGCTCAGCGCTTGTGCTACGACGTTTGCCTTACCAAGATGGTAAGGCAACTCAAAGTCGTAGTCGTCCAGTAGCTCCATCCAGCATCGCTGCCTCAGGTTGAGGTCACGTTGGGTGAAAACGTGCCTCAAGCTCTTATGGTCCGAGAAGACAGAGAACTTCTCGCCATAGAGGTAGTGACGCCAGGTCTTCAGGGCGAAGACCACCGCTGCTAGCTCCAAGTCGTGAGTCGAGTAGTTCCTCTCATGGTTCTTCAGCTGACGAGAACCATAGGAAACTATGTAGCTCTCCTGCATGAGGACACACCCCAAACCCTCACCGCTGACGTCGCAGTAGACACTGTAACCAACACCTCGCTCGGGGACGATCAGCACCGGCGCACTGGTCAACCTGGTCCTCAGCTCCATGAAGGCTCGCTCACAAGCATCATCCCACACGAACGGGACGGCCTTCTGTTTCAGTCTGGTCAATGGTCCGGTGATGTCGCTCAAATGTGTCACGCACAGCGGTCACGGTGCAGTACAGCATAAGAGAGGTCGAACCCACAGAGAGACATGCAGGAAAAATCCAGAAATACAGATACCAATATATCGAAAACAATCAAGAGCGTAAAAGTTAAGAAAGTAGATAAAAGATGTAATGATAAGATAAAGTGAACGAAAGAAATCAGGATTTGGATGAGGCTAGGCTTCAGGAATCACTTCACTCGGATTTAGGTTATTCTCTTCTCAATGGTTCATATGATACTCAGTTAAGGGATTCACATCCCAATCACCTTAACCGGAAGATATGGAACTATAAACCTAACAAAATACAAAAGAGTCTCTTCATACAATTGATTTTTCGTCTTTATAGTTCTAACTTCATCCAACCAAAACCTTAGAATATATGATACCTGCTGTCACTATAGGCAACATATAGCAAAAGTTCATCGGGACAAAGCTCTAACTCTATCTAACCAGATCTCTAAGAATACACAATACCAACTCTCACAATCGGCAATGCATAGCAAAGATTTCACGAGATAAAGTAGGTAAACAATAGATAAAACTATGGGATTATAAGATCATGAAAGAAGCATGACTGGATTCATAATATCAATCATCCACATAGAAATCTATAATCTGAAAATAATCTTTGAAGATCCAATACATAGAAAAGAGTTTAACAATAAAGATTAAAACTATAAACCATTGTTGGAGAAGAAGCCATAGTCCTCGCTAGATCATCCGTGGATTACTCGGCCATGGGTGGAGATTCCTTCATCTTCTTCCTTTGGAAAACGTCCAGAAAAGAGCCTCCAAAAACGTCCAACAACTTCCTCTCAAATCTCCCCAAGAAGTCTATTTATAGGCTTTTGTGAAACCCTAACTCGGATTAGATCTCAGCCCTTGATCTTTCCCGCAGAGCCAAAAGAGATCGATCCCCCTTTGAAAAGAGATCGATCTTCTTCCTTTCGTGAACTTAGAATCTAGATTTTGCTCGACAAAGATCGATCTCCTCTGAAACGGATCGATCTTCTTCCCACGGATGACTGGCGCTTTCAGGTTCGGATCGATCCCTTCTGGAAAGGGGATCGATCCCTTTATTTCGGATTTCAGATTTCTCCTCACGATCGATCCTCGCATCGACCCTGCGAGCGTATATTTTTTACAGAGGCTGACGGTCGATGCGGCAGTCGACCGTGGGTCTTTTTCATCTCTGGGTGCATAAGGGATCGATCTCTTTTGGAAAGAAGATCAATCTCTTATTCTCTGCATATTTCTTCTGCTATTCTGCCATACGCTGGTTGTAGTAAAAGCACTGTAACCTTCTCTAGGAAGCTCCAAATCACGAACCGTAAAATTCTCCAGAAACTAGACTTCAATAGCTTTTCAACCATATATGACACTTCATCTGGTGCATTTCAAGAAGGTACAGTTTTGGCGTTAAAGACCCATCTTTGCTTCAATTTCCTGCATAATACAAATAACTTTGTGAAGCAACATCTACGGACGAAATCATCTATATTAATCATGAAAACTATGCAAAATAAGCTGCTCTTAGTCATGTTCAGAGTGCACTTTCATGCACTCATCATCCGACAACTCTGGAGAAGTCCCGCACGAACCGCCTGTAGTTACCCGCCAGGCCTAAGAAACTACGGACCTCGAACACTGTCCTCGGTCTCTGCCACTGTACCACTGCCTCGACCGTGGCCGGGTCAACTGAGATCCCTGCTGCCGACACCACGTGTCCAAGGAATCCCACCCGTGCAAGCCAGAACTCACACTTGGAAGCCTTGGCATATAGCCGATGCTCCCGAAGTAGCTGCAACTGTCGGGCCACGACCCCCGAAAGCCCAACCGGGCCGGGCGACGCGAACCGGAACCTACAAAACGCGGAAAACAAAGCTGGCGAGGGTTCCCTCTAACCTATTGGTCTCCCTAACAGTTCACCAAAAGCACCCCCAATTAAAAGACAAAATAATAAGGAAGCCTCGAACCACAGATTTAAAACTCAAAAGTATTAATATACATAATCCTCGGAGAGGGGGGAGTTCAAAAAAAACATTACTCCCGTAGGAGACTATCTAACATAGGATAAAAGCAATAAAGATTGCCACCTCTCAGACTCCACCTGGCGCCGCCGCACCGCCAACCAACTGCCCGGTAGGGGCCACAGAAGAGGTACTGCCGCCTGCACCTGCAAAACGCAGCCCGGGTAGGAGTGAGCACTAAGCTTAGTAGGGATCTACACTACGACACACAGAAGGAAGAGGGAAACGCAACAGTGTCGCCCTCAAGTAGGACCTGGGTGTATACAGGGGTCCCATAACCCCACCGCGTGTCCCTAAGGCCCAGGGACAGCACTCAGTAACAAGAACAACACTAGCGACACTACAGGTCAACCCAGTGGGACACCGGCTATACCTCAGCATCCGACTCAAGGCCGACACGACCTCTACAATCATCAAGCACAAGTGCTCCAGTCATCTAAGAATATCATCGAATCGACTGGACACTACAATTCAATCCGGGTCCAAACCACCCAACCCCGGTCCTAGGGCTAAGTCCGAGCTTCCAGCCTCGGGACGGCGACCCAAAGATCAGCCACGCCCTAACCAATGCAACTAATGCACACAACAACAATGCATGCTATGACATACACAGATAATAGGAAAGGCATGCAACAGTATGTCAAGCATCATATAAGTCAACTGGATCGCTGCAGCGGTACTACCAACCCCTGCCAGCCGATCCGCAGCGGGTTCCGGCATTACGACGGTACCACGACCGTCAACCGTGAACTCCTGCAACGGGAAGCAACCCCGAAAACCGCTGATGAACAGTACACAATATAATATTATATTCCGAAATATAATATTATATTCAAACACCCAAAACCACTACTTAGGGGCTAATTGATCCCGTCGATCCGATGTCTAAACGATGTCGGATTCAAGATCCAACTTAGGCACCAGTAGGTGTATAAATCAGGATCATTATATCCAAAAATCATCATCATCCAACGGTTGGATTAACGGGAAAATACAAATCAAAACCACTAATCAACTCACTTACTAATTTAATTGCTGCAACGCAGCCATCCAGCAAATAATTCATAAAACATCGTACATAAATCGAAAAAATATGAAACAAGATGGAATGGAAAGCTAACGAGTAGATGTACAACTCTTATGTTTAACAGAAACCATGATCATGTACTCGCCGGCCGGAAAACTTGCCGCAAGCCGACTGTTTCTCAAGAACAGTAGAAAACCAGAAATCCGAGACTAATCTTGCATAAAACCTACTCAAATCTCAACTGATTAACATGAAACTTAAATAGGTTATTCTACAAGGTAGAAGGAATCCAACAAAGCAAGGATCAACAAGATCCAACGGCTAGATCTCAAGAAAATCCGAAATGAACACAGTAGGTATAACCCTACCTAGCTGCGCTTTCCTCGGCTGATTCCCGCGATTTGATCACCAACAAGCCTCCAAACCTTTTTAGGGATCTTCTTCTCGTTGTCACGAATCCAACGAGCCTTAGAACGCCGGAAAAGATGGTCGGAGGAGGGAGAACGGAGGTGGGAATGCTCGGCTGCCGGAACAGGGGAAGAACAGAGCTCTCGGGAGAAGAAGAAAGGAGGAAGAAGAAAGAGAGGAGAAGGAGGAAGAGGAGGGGAAGAAAAGAGGGGAAAGGGGGAGGGGAAAGCCGGGAAAGAGGGGGAAAAGCTGGGGGAGGGGAGGAGAAAGTCCTCCCCCTCTGACAGGGGAGAACGACGGCCAGCGGTGGCCGTCCTCGCGAAGCAGAAAAGCCACCGACGCGATTCCAATCGGTCGCTCCAAGGAGCGATCGATCGCTCGCGCCCCTGCTCGATCCCAACACCAAGTCGGATCGAGGCCGATCGATCGTCCCAAGGAGCGATCGATCGTCCCAAGGAGCGATCGATCGCTCAAGGGTCGTCAGCTGCCCAAAGGCAAGCTTCCGCGCGCCCGAGCTGGGATCTTCCGATCCCGGGTCCTCCTAGCCGTTCTAAACAAACACTAACACAAACAAGGCCGCTGAGTGCACACGCGGGTGTGAAACAAACCAACAAGGCGCAATTTATCAAATTGCCCTTGCGGTCTACAACGAGCCACTGGGGTAGAGGGGCAGGTCCTCACAGCAACACTGTCGCCAAGTGTTGCTCGTGCTCCGCCTCTGACCGGGAGTAGATAAAGATGTCGTCGACGAACACCACCACGAACTCATCTAGGAAAGGCCGGAAGATCCTCTACATGAGATCCATGAACGCTGCTAGTGCGTTCGTCAGCCCAAACGGCATCACCATGAACTCGTACAGGCCGTACCGAGTCCGAAAAGCTGTCTTCGGGATGTCGCAATCCCGAACCCTCAACTGGTGGTAGCCGGTGTGGAGGTCGATCTTGGAGAACACTGAAGATCCTCGTAGCTGGTCAAACAAGTCGTCGATCCTCGGCATCAGATACTTGTTCTTCACCGTCACCATGTTGAGCCGCCTGTAGTCTATGCAAAGTCGAAGGGTACCATCCTTCTTCTTTGCGAACAACACTGGCGCCCCCCAGGGAAACATGCTGGAACGGATGAAACCTCTGCTGGTAAGCTCGTCTAGCTGGGTCCTCAACTCACTCTACTCTGTTGGTGCTATCCTGAAAGCTGGGAGAGAGATCGGTGCGGTACCTGGTACTAGGTCGATCTCAAAAATCGACCTCACTGGGCGGCGGAAGCCCTGGTAACACCTCCGGAAACACGTCGATGTAGTCACACACGATCATGGGAAAACTGCTCTGTTGCACTCCCTCATAACCAAACAGGGACAGACTTGCCAACAAGGCTGAGAGCTCGCTGCCACGCCTCCCCCACACCACAAGCAAAGGAATCGGCTGAGAACCGATCCCCCAACAACACAAACTGTGTCCCATAAAGTGTCCAAGCGACCACCCTCCGGCGACCACAGTCGATGATAGCTCGGAATGCTGCTAACCAGTCCATACCGAGTATCACATCGAAGCCTGTCATGTCTAGCACCCGCAGGTCTAGACAGACATGGAGGCCTCCAACCTCCAAAGAACAAGATCGGCAGACCCGGTCTACCCTGACTGTGCCGCCAATCGGTGAGTCTACAGACTATGCCACCTCTAGCCAACTCGTCTCTAATCCTAGCGATGTCACACACATACTAGCAACATAAGAATGAGATGCCCCAGAGTCTATCAGCACATCTACTAAAGAACTAGAAAGCTGAAAGATACCTCTGAGCACGGATAGCTCTACCACTGCCTGCTGGTACTGCTGCGGCTGCTGGTACGGCTGGTAAAGCTGAACGGTGTCCGGCTGCTCACGCTCCGGAAGAGCAAACACACACCCCCACTGGGCGCCTCCACCTCTGGAGCGGCTCGGTCCAGCCCCTGACCCGCGCCCACCACCGCTCCCCTGCCAGGCACCGGACCCCCCACCTCTACCGCCCTACGGCACAGCGCCCCGCGCTCCTCTCATGGGACAGTCCTTGCGGAAGTGTCCCGGCTGCCCGCACTGGAAACAAGTGGCTGATGCGCCACCAGGCTACTGACCCTGGCCTCCCCCTGATGGAGCCTGCCCAGAAGGCCCGGCCGTCAGGAAAAACTGGCCTGGCGGACTCAGCAACTGTGCCTGGAACTGTTGCGGTTGCTGCGACCGCTATTGACAGTGTCGCTGATGCCGCTGGTGCCCTCCGCCGAATCCCCCTCTGAACTGGGGTCTCTGCGGTGCGCTGGTAGAGGATTCCGGTGGAACTGCCCGGCACCTCTCGTCTCGCAACTGCGCCTCCACTACCAAGGCGCAGTTCAGGACTACTGAGTGCGTTTGAAAGCGGTGGGAACACGTCTGGCGCCTGATCTCTGGACGAATACCCCACTCGAACTACCGTGCCCTGCCCACTGGATCTGCTGCCACTGCCCCCTTGAAACGGACCAAGTGAGTGAACCGGGTGACATAGTCCTGCACTGAGCGAGTACCCTACAAAAGAGACTGGTACTCACGAGACAAGGCATCACGCGTACTCTCCGGGAAGTACGCGTCCAAGAACAACGCCCTGAACTCCTCCCACGTCGGCTCCTCTCCGCCACTGGTGTACTGGGCGGTGCACCACCAGTCAAGGGCGTCTCCATCGAGCTGGAACGCCGCGAGGGTGACCCGGACCCGGTCATCCCCGACGAAGAGAGCATCGAGAACACACGTGACTCCTCGGAGCCAGCCATCTGCCGTGGTCGGATCTCTAGTCTCACCGCTGAACCTAGACGGGTTTAGCCATTGGAAATCCATCATGACCGCCGCCACGACCAGCCGTCGACCGGAGCGAGAACCCTCTCCTCGGCGAGAAGCGTCTCCTCCCGTGCGACCGAAACCGTCGCTGGTGATGGCTCAGTCCGTCGAGCTCGTACCGCCCTAGCGGGAACCTCCCCGCTTAGTCGGGCGGGCCAACCGGATGTGCCCCACCCCGACCGATAACCAAAGGCTGGTCTCGAGCTCCCGCCATCTGCGCGATCACCAACGACAAATGAGTGTTCACTCGTCAGAAGCCACAAAACAAGGCAACACAAACAGAAAGCGGAAAAGCACAACACATCAAAAGGGGCATGTGATGAGTCCCTAAATATTCATAATTAAACCCCTTAATTTACCTTTGTTAGGCCTAGAGTGTTTGTATTTAATAGTTTGTTAGTTGATTTCAGGTTTAAATATGTTTTGAGAAGAAATACAAGAGTTTCGGCTAAGAAGATGAATTTATTTGATAAAGACTACTTCGTCGCCTGTCAGGAAAATATTCGTCAAATATTCTGTATAAGTTCAAATATTCTAGAAATTTAGTACATGATACAAGACTTCAAGATCTACAATGTTCATGTTGGACACTGCGAGATTCCTGATGGTGTGATAGCAGAATTAAAGAATATATGAAGATACATAAGCTTGAAAGCTGCACCGTCGAAGCTCAAGAGAATATTCTCCAAATATTCTATATTAATTAGAATATTATGAAATATTTTTGAGATGACAGAAGACTTCCAGATCTATAACTTTCCTGTTGAAGACTTTCCCAGATTCTATACAGATTAGCTTCAGCATTGACTACAAATTGGAATTCCGAGTAGAAATTGAAGAATAAGGAAGCTGATGACGTGGCAGTTATTAACCCAGTCAAACTGGGAACTCCGATTGATCGGTTTGAGTCCGATCGATCGCTCCGATGACGTCAACAATCCGGAAATTAGGGAAATTAGAGTTTAACCTCTGTTAGGACTCCTAATTCGGAGGTTTTAGGGTTTCTGATAGATAAATGGGTCTTCTAGCTGAAAAATATGATCTTTTGGAGCACTTTTGGAGGAGAAGGTTAGGGTTTTGAAGACGGCGATCTTTTCGCGGGGATCAATGGCTTCATCTTCTACACCTATGGCTGATTTCCAAGAGATGAGTGGCTAGTTTTCTTGTTCTTAGGAATACCATGAAACCCTAGTGTAACTTCTGATCTTTCTTAGTTGGATTTTTGTGAACTTCTCCAAGTATAATCTCATGAATATGATTTTAATGATTATAGAGTTGAAGGAACAGAGTTCCGTTAACGTATTACTAGTCCTACATGATGGTTGTACTTGAGTGTAAAGATTCATGAGATAGTTTGCATGTGGTTTGTGATTTACCTTTGAGATAATCTATGCTACGTGAAGATTAGTCATCCTAAGGTCATTAGGAGTAGAATAACTTAAGATAATGGTAGGACCGAAGATGATCTATGTCAAACAAAGATAGGTTATGCCTTAGGGAACATAAAACCTTCTTTTAGGGATTCGTGTGAGCTTGTAGCCATACGATCCATAATGCTTAGAGAAGTGATCAAGATGACAACTATGGAAGATTAAGGGTGAAACTAGGGTGGATTGTGTATTTCCTAAGAGATCTTTTCCATCTGAGTAAAACCTTAATATTTTCTTTTGCTTTCTTAGATAATTTCAGTTAGATCAATCTATCATTGAAGTGTTTGGTTTAGATCAAGAGTTTTGAGAATTGATTGTGGTTTTCCTAGTAATTCCCTGTGGCTTGACTCTGGATTTCACCACTAGTCTACGTAGTAGTATTAGTGATTGAATAAGGATATAAATTTAAGATTTGATTGAGGTTAGCAACGTTTTAACGACAACGTTCGCGAGCGATCAGCATGCACGGATGTTCTAAACATAGAACTAACCCATTCCACGCTAAATCTCAACTGAATCCTGATCCTATCCCTGGGATCTACAACCTATGCTCTGATACCAAGCTGTTGCACCACGACCCGCGAAAGCCCAACTGGGCCGGACGACGCGAACCGGAACCTAACGAAACGCGGAAAAAGCTGGCGAGGGTTCCCTCTAACCTATTGGTCTCCGTAACAATTCACCAAAAGCACCCTCAATTAAAAGACATTAATTTAATGAAACCTCGAATCACAGATTACAGACCCAAAAAGATTTATTATACATATCCTCGGAGAGGGGAAGATCCAAATACAACATTTATACTCCCGTAACAGGCTAAGTAACAAAAGGGTAAAAAGCTGTAAAGATCGCCACCTCTCAAACTCCACCTGGCGCCGCCGCACCGCCGACCAACTGCCCGGTAGGGGCCACAGAAGAAGAACTGACGCCTGCACCTACAAAACACAACCCGGGTAGGAGTGAGCACTAAGCTCAGTAGGGTTCTACACTACGACACACAGAAGGAAGACGGAAACGCAACAGTGTCGCACTCAAGTAAGACCTGGGTATATACAGGGGTCCCATAACCCCACCGTGTGTCCCTGCGGCCCAGGAACGGCACTGCAAGCGGGAAAAGACACCGCTGAGTAGGCAACTCCTCTACTCAAGGATCACCGGCTACACCTCAGCATCCGACTCGAGGCTGACACGACCTCTACAATCATCAAGCAACAAGTGTACCAGTCATCTAAGCCTATCATCGAATCGACTGGACACCACAATTCGAACCGAGTCTAAACTACCCAACCCCGGTCCTAGGGCTTCTCCTGCTAAACCATCTAATAAACCCACTTTGAGTTCCATACTTGCAGTCATAAATGAAAATTTTAGTGGAATGAGTAGTGATCTTAAAAGTGATATCTCTAAAATTCAGAATAATGTGTCTAGAATAGAGAACCAATGTAATTCTAATACCCAGTCCATTGCTAAACTTGAGAATTCATTGGGCCAACTTTCTAACACCTTGTCTAAAAGGGAGGAAGGTCATTTGCCAAGTCAATCGATCACAAATCCCAGAGGCCAGCACTATGTAGAAAGCCAAAACTTCGAGAGTGCCAAAGCAGTTGTGACCCTTAGAAGTGGCAAAACAGTAGATAACCTAATAGGTGAACCTGTCAATCTGGATGATCAAACACCCGATTCGACAACCAAGCGTCAAGCCCAAGATAATTCTCATTTTTCTTCTAATATTGACACATCTGATTCTAGAGAGCCTGATCCAGATAAATATATCCCTAAAGTCCCTTTTCCAACAGCTAAGGACCCTTCTTCAACCATAAAAGCCCGAAAAACTGCCGAAGAGATCCTGGAAACTTTTAAGCAAGTCAACATCAACATTCCTTTGCTTGATGCCATTAGACAGATTCCTTCTTATGCCAAATTTCTTAAGGATCTGTGCACCCATAAACGCCAGGCTAAATCCAAAGTGTCTAAAAAGATCTTCCTCACTGAACATGTTAGTTCAATTTTGAAACATGATACACCTCCCAAACTCAAAGATCCTGGTACTCCTACCATACCTTGTTATATAGGAGACTACCATATTGATGGTGCCCTTCTTGATTTAGGTGCCAATGTGAACCTTATGCCCTATTACCTTTATAAAGAATTTGGAATGGGAGAACTTAAACAGACACCTGTGATTTTGCAATTAGCTGATAGGTCAATCAAGACACCTAGAGGTATCTTAGAAGATGTTTTAGTCAAGGTGGATAACTTCTTCTTTCCTGTAGACTTTGTTGTCTTAGACATGAAACCTGCTATCCACTGTAAAAAGACTGTACCTATTATCCTAGGACGACCATTTTTGGCCACAACTAATGCGTGCATAAATTGTAGAACTGGGGTGATAGATATGTCTTTTGGTCACATGCATGTTAAATTGAATATTTTTAAAACTGCATGCTTGCCTGAGCCTGAAGATGATGAATGCTTTAATGTTGACATTTTGACTGAATGTATTGATGAGAGATCGCATGCCATGATTTTTGATAAATTATCTGGTGGTCTGCATGATTATGACTCTGACAGTGATGATGATCTTAATTTAGAAATTGCACAATCGAAAGATGATAGTGGAACACATATGGATTCTGGACCGACCGATCGGCCTCTTGGTCGATCGGTCGCTCCAGATCCGACCGATCGCACACTTGAGCGACCGGTCGGTCATGATTCTGGAAATGGCCAAGAGACTATCGCCTGGGTTGTTGAACCCCTTCCATCACTCTCATCAACTCCTGCTCCTACCTCACTGGAGTCACCACCTGAACTTGAACTTAAACCACTACCTAAAACTCTAAAATATGTTTTCCTTGGATTAAACTCTACTCTTCCCATTATCATTTCGTCATCTTTATCTTCTGATCAGGAGAGTCAACTTATTAATGTTCTTAACGATCATAGGAAAGCAATAGGTTGGACAGTCGCTGATTTGAAAGGTATTGATCCCTCGATTTGTATGCATAAAATTCACTTAGAGAACGAGTCTAAAACTGTTAGGGAAATGCAACGCCGTTTGAATCCGAATATGAAAGAGGTAGTGAAGAAAGAAGTGGTGAAACTTTTAGATGCCGGTATTATTTATCCAATTTCTGATAGCCAATGGGTCAGCCCTACGCAGGTAGTACCTAAGAAATCTGGTCTAACTGTAGTAGAAAATGATAAAGGAGAGCAGATTCCGATGCGCCAGACCACGGGATGGCGTGTTTGTATTGATTATAGAAAACTTAATGCTTTGACTAGAAAAGATCACTTCCCTCTTCCTTTTATTGATCAAATCTTAGAAAGACTTTCCGGCCAGAGCTATTATTGTTTTCTAGATGGGTATTCAGGATATAACCAAGTGGCAGTTGATCCTCAAGATCAGGAGAAGACTACTTTTACTTCTCCTTTCTGTACTTTTGCTTATCGTAGGATGCCTTTTGGTCTTTGTAATGCACCGGCGACATTCCAAATGTGTATGATGGCCATCTTCTCTGACATGATCGATAAATTTCTTGAAGTCTTTATAGATGATTTTTCGGTGTTTGGAAATTCTTTTGGATCTTGTTTAGACAATCTCTCTAAAGTCCTTGATCGATGCATTGAAACCAATCTTGTTCTTAGTTGGGAAAAAAGTCACTTCATGGTTCAAGAAGGAATCGTGTTAGGGCACATTGTTTCCAAACATGGTATAGAGGTCGATAGGGCTAAAGTTGACTTAATTTCTAAATTACCTCCACCGACTTCTGTGCGTCAAATCCGCTCTTTCCTAGGTCATGCTGGATTTTATCGCCGCTTCATCAAAGATTTTTCGAAAATTTCTCGACCCTTATGTGAATTACTGGCAAAGGATGTCCCTTTTGTCTTCAATGATGCGTGTTTGACTGCTTTCAAGACTATTCGTGATTTACTGTCTACCGCACCTATCGTTCACTCACCTGATTATTCCCTACCTTTTGAGTTAATGTGTGACACCTCTGATTCAGCTATAGGAGCTGTGTTAGGACAGCGAGTAAATAAAGTTTCGCATGTGATTTATTATGCTAGTAAGACCCTCTCTGAATCGCAATTAAATTATACGACTACTGAGAAGGAGTTATTAGCAGTCATCTTTGCGTTGGAAAAGTTCCGGTCTTGTCTCCTAGGTTCTAAAATCCTTATCTATACAAATCATGCCACTCTGCGATATCTTTTAGCTAAAAAGGATGCCAAACCTAGACTGATTCGGTGGATCTTGCTTTTGCAAGAATTTGATCTAGAGATTAGGGATAAGAAAGGTTCAGAAAATGTAGTTGCTGACCACCTGTCTCGCCTACCCTTGGAACATATTCTTGATGGAACTCCTATTGACACGTCCTTTCCCGATGAGCATCTCTTTCACGTGAACCGTCTTTCGTTGCCTTGGTATGCACATATAGTTAATTTTCTTGTTTCCGACGAGCTTCCTGCTTCTTGGTCTAAAAATTCCAAAGATAGATTCTTTTCTCAGATCAAATATTATATATGGGAAGACCCTGAGTTATTTAAGCACTGCTCTGATCAAGTTATCCGTAGGTGTGTGCCCGAGTCTGAAGTCCATGATATTCTCACTTTCTGTCATACTCATGCATGTGGTGGTCATTTCTCAGGAAAGAACACTGCTGCAAAGGTTTTACAAAGTGGATTCTATTGGCCTACGATTTTTAAGAATGCTCATAATTTTTGCCAATCTTGTATTAGGTGTCAAAAAACTGGAAATATCTCTCGTAGGAATGAGATGCCGCAAACGCCAATCTTAGTTGCCAATATTTTTGACATTTGGGGCATTGATTTCATGGGTCCGTTTCCACCTTCTTTTGGTTTTCAGTATATCCTTGTAGCTGTTGACTACGTGTCCAAATGGGTAGAAGCTATAGCAACCAAGTCGAATGATCATAAAGTTGTGGTTAAATTTCTTCAAAGTAATATCTTTCCTCGATTTGGTTGTCCTCGTGCGATTATTAGTGATGGTGGTTCTTATTTCAATAATCAACATTTTGCTTCCCTTCTTAGAAAGTATTCTATTACTCATAAGGTCGCCACCCCTTATCATCCTCAGACCAGTGGCCAAGTAGAACTTTCTAATAGGGAAATAAAGCGTATTTTAGAGAAAACTGTTCGCATTGACCGCACAGATTGGGCCATAAAGCTAGACGATGCACTGTGGGCGTACATGACTGCTTATAAAACGCCTATTGGTATGTCCCCATATCGATTAGTTTTTGGTAAGCCTTGCTATTTACCTGTTGAATTAGAGCATCGGGCTATGTGGGCCATTAAAAAGCTTAATACTGATATCAATGCCGCCACAACACATAGGAAGCTTAGTTTATGTGAACTTGAGGAAATTCGCAATGAGGCATATTTGAATTCCAAGATTTATAAAGACAAAACAAAAGCTTTTCATGATAAACACATTTCGAGAAGGACTTTTGTTGTGGGGCAGAAAGTGTGGCTTTTCAATGCCAAATTACGCCTATTCCCTGGTAAATTACGGTCTAGATGGTCCGGGCCTTTTATCATAAATAACGTATTCACACATGGTGCCGTAAAAATCCACAATCCACACACGAATGAGATTTTCACTGTTAATGGGCATAGATTAAAGCATTATGTGGAGGACATCGTTCATGGTGAGGTTATTGAGTCCGTCGAACTGACGGATCCATGCTTTAAGTGATCCTTTTATGGACGTCGAGCGAAAGACGTAAAATTACGCGCTTCCTGGGAGGCAACCCAGTTTTATGAGTCTTCCTTAGCTTTGAAAAATTTTCTTTGATTCCTAGGATTTTTCCAAGTTTTTTCTGATTTTTCTATGATTTTCTGTGATTTTATTTAGAAAATCGAATTCCTAGATCACGGTCGACCGCTACATCGACCGATGCTTCGACCGTCCGTCTCTGTCCCAAAAATAGTCTCTCACGGTCGCTGCATCGATCGACCGTCGGTGCATCCATACCTATCCTTTCAGTCACGGTCGACCGCCACATCGACCGGTGCTTCGACCGTCCGTCTCTGTCACGAAAACACCCTCTCAGGGTCGATGCACGGATCGACCGTCGGAGTATGTTGGCATCTTACGGTCGATCGACCGTCGGATTACTTTACCCTCTCACGGTCGACCGTCGCTATAGTAGTTCATGATCACCCTATCCCACGGTCGACCGTGGGATCGACCGCCAACCTTGTTTTTCTGCTCGAGCGGAACTTTCCTCGGATTTCAATCCTACTCCTACTCGATCTCGTACTCTAACTCAAATTGGAGTTTCTCCTCTATTTAAATCCGTCCGTTCCTGACTTCCTAGGGCATCTTTTCTTCTTTGATCATCAACCTCTTTCCATCGTCACGTCCCTGCTCTGTTCTTCCCATGTTCTTCCTTTGTGCCATCGTCGATCATCGCTTCTCTTGTCTTCTACCACACAGCCAGAGCACTGCCTTCTGAGATGTCTCGATCGAGCCAATCTTCCTACTATTCTGATGATAGTCCGCCCCGCTCCCCAATGTCCGACTTCGCACCGGGATCACCAATGTCGCAAGCGTCGTGGTTCTACTCCGATGAGGACTCTATGAGCACTGCTGATTCTTCACCACCACCATCGCCACCAACAGTCTTATGCTTTCCACCTCGAGTTCATTCTGAAGATGATGCACCTGGTGATTCCTCTGACGCCTATCCTAATGGTTTTGAGTTCTATGGGCCGTTACCTACAGCAGAGTTGTTTGCCCGCCTTGTTTATGATATTCAGCATGCTCCAAACCTTGATGATGCTTGGGTCTCCTTCGAGAGTCCTGGCGGTTCAAAACTCATCGTGCCGCCACGTTCCCTCATTGATCCTGCTCTTCTCACACCTCCTGATTCACCGTATGCATCGGATGATCCTGATCGTCCACCGACGTCGATGTCTACTGATTATGATTCTGACGATGAAGATAGCGAGGATGAGACGGATGACGATTGAGGCGTTTTCTTACTTTAGTTTCTTTAGGACTCTCTTCGTGGTTGGTTGTTTTTCTAGTTTCCTTTTATCGTGGTGAGATGGTTTGCTATAGAGATGCTTGGGCAGTGAGCTTTTGTATTGGATTATCTTTTATATGTTATTTTGGATTCATGTCGATGTTGGAACATCATTTTTTATGCTTAATAAAGTTTTAGGATCTTTTGCCAATTGTTCCCTTTATACCTCTCCGCGTTCCTTTGGGCTATATTTATTATTCAATTTTCTTTGATCTTTTGGAAAGGTATATTTTTATGGCATGTGTTCCTTTGGAACTTATTAAGGGGCGCATGTTACAAATCCTATATGATCCATCAGGGGGTTATTCTTCCGTTGTTATATATGTCCCTAATGTTTATGGTGTTTTCTATGGTTGTATTCGTTTAATTTCTTCTAAAGACATGAATTCATTTAAGAGCGACGTATTCCTCTTATGGGCGGTGTGGTGATCATCTTTTATCCAAGCCAACTACTTATAACGCGATTTTTACGGTAATCTCTACCCTTTATCCTTGGTTTATTTTTATGACTTAGTGTAATTGGGGACAATTACATTCAAGTTGGGGGGTAGATTCTAAGAATTTAATTTTTATACATCCCTTGAAATATGTCAAAAGGATGAAATTATGATATGATTTGACAAAGATATATGTTTTAAAAATTTATCTTATGAATTATTTTGAGACTTGTATGCCATATAAGAAATAGTAAATTTTTACTATGCATGACACTATTTCTACACTTTAACACTTTTACCATGATTTAAGGATAACTTGACATATCCTAATGCACATGTCACTTCCACATGTTAAGGGGTTGATATTAGATTCTAAGCATGATACTAGGATAGATTTACAATTTTATGTCATGACACAGAAAATACATGAACACATGCAAGTATCTGAGTATGCGAAAAAAAAAGGATCTTCAACTTAGTAACCAGGCAGTGTGCCTAGCCAGCGTGGTGTTCGCGTAAAACGGTTGAATTTCCTAAGAAAAAAAAAAGTTCTGGAGCTTGATAAAGTTGTGCCTAAACAAAACTATTAAGTGTTTTGCTAAGTAACCGGGTCTCTGCGCCTCAAGAAGCGGAGAGTGCTCGCGTAAAAAGGCAAAGTGTCTGATAGTTGAGAAAAAATGATGAAAAAAAAAACAGATATTGCTATGTGATAAGTGGAAAATATGTGTTGGCTAGGATTGTGATCTTGAATAATTGAAGTGTTTAGATATAATTGACGCTCTGAAGCATGTGGAACCCCAATCACACACAGGAGTGTTAAAGTTGTTTTTAATCATGATTAAATATGTTGAAGTGTTGGAAATATGTTATGACATGTTTTGATTTACTATGTTTTTGTGTGGTTATGAATTGAAGGGTATATTCATGGATAGTATTTCTACTTCATGCATTAGAGTTGATGAATATTGTGATTGATTTCTAATGGTATATTCAAAGGGATGTATAGATGTTTGTGGGTGTCATCCCTGAAAACCCTCAGGAGACTATAACTCCTCCACTGGGGTAACCCAGGGGTTTAAAGGCTTGTTGCACATGCTAAGTGCAATCGTGAGACCTACGAAAGTGGCTAGTTAGATTTATTGTTTTCTTTTTATCTTTTCTTTGCTCGAGGACTAGCAAAGTGTAAGTTGGGGGGTGTGATAAGTCACTAAATGTTCATGAGTAAACCTCTTAACTTAGTTTTGTTAGGCCTAGAGTGTTTTTATTTGATAGCTTGTTAGTTGATTTCATGTTTGATCATGCTTTGAGGAGAAATGCAAGAAATTCGATTAATATGCTGAAATACACTGCTCTGTCGACTGTTAGCATAATATGCACCAGAAATTATGTTTATCTCCAAATATTCTGAACTTTTAATGACAGCTAGTAGACATCAAGACGTACAACGTTCATGTTGGACACTTTCAGAGATTCCTGATGGATGGATAGCAGTTTTGAAAAAGATGAACATATTTAGCTGCTGGAAGACTGGTCCGTCGACGTCCGGGAGAATATTCGCCAAATATTCTAGTTAAGTCCAAATATTGCAAACTCTTCGGGAGAGGACAGACGACTTCTAGATCTACATCGTTTGTGTTGGACTCATTCTCAAATTCAGAACCGGTTGAGTCCAGTCGCGATTGGAAGAAGCTGTCAGGGTTGGACCAGGAATTCCGAGTTGTACTTGAGGTCTAACTTAACCCTAAAACCCTAATCCGGGAATTAAGATATAAAAAGGGTTTTGTGGCTGGAAAACAGGAGGCCCCCATAGAGAGAAACAGAGGAATTCAGATTGGAGAAGAAGACGGAGTGGATCCCTAACCTTCTTCATCGAATACATGGATCTCATCCAAAAGATGAGTGGCTAAACTCTTACTTAGGGATCTCATGAAGCTTTAGTGTAGCTTCCTTGTATTTTCTATTTTGATTCTTGTATCTTTTCAAAGACATGATCTTATGAAAACTGTTTTATTTTATAAAGAGTTGAGGGAACCGAGTTCCTCGACGTATTTTCAGACCTACTTGATTGCTGTGCTTGATGGTAGAGATTCGTAGGATGGTTTTCATGTTGCTTTTGTGTATGCCTTTGAGATACTCTATGCTAAATGGAGATAGGTTGTACTCAGATTAAGTTCGAAGACAATCTATGCTAAGTTTGGATAGGTTATGCCTTAGGGAAGCAATAGCATTATTTTAGGGATTCATGTAAGCTTAAGAAGCTATGAATCCATAATGTCAAGATAAGAAACAAGAGGATAATTAGTGAATACAGGAAGTGAAACTAGAGTGAATTGAGTAATCCCTAGGTTTTCTCCCATTGATCTATTTTAATTTCGTTAATCGCTTTCGTAATTAGTTTTAATTAATCAACTTCCAAAAACCCTAAATCAATCCTTCTTCGCCTTAGGATTAGAGTGTTAAGAGTTAATTCTGATTTCTTCGTTTGTTAAACGAGTTTTCCCTGAGGATCGACCTCGTATTTCACCATTATTCTATCTTATTAATTTAGTGCTGAAAGAAAGGTTTATAAATTTCTAAATTGCGTTTTACATCCATTTTAACGACGACGTTTGTGAGCGATCAGTTACCCCAGTGGAGGAGTTATAGTCTCCTGAGGGTTTTCAGGGATGACACCCACAAACATCTATACAACCCTTGAATATATCATCAGAAATCAATCACAATATTCACCAACTCTAATACATGAAATAGAAATAATATCCATAAATATACCTTTCAACTCATATTCACATAAAACCAAAGTAAATCAAAACATGTCATAACATATTTCCAACACTTCAACATATTTAATCATGATTAAAAATAACTTTAACACTCCTGTGTGTGAATGGGGTTCCACATGCTTCAAAGTATCAATTATATCCAAACACTTCAACCATTCAAGAATACGAACTTGGCCAAGTACATATTTTCATTCACCACTTTGCAATCTTTTTTTTCATTTTTTTTTTTCATATATGACATGTGCAATGTTATGATTTCTTAAGCTTTCTTCATGGTCCATGTAACGAAGTTCAAGCCAGTGACTCCCAAACCAGACGGTTTTAGGGCACTAAGTGTAGAACACTTTTCAGACTCTAATGCTCAAACCATGAAGGCTACAAATCATAACTAGTCATTTTTCATGAATTTCAACTGTTTTACACGAACAACACACCTTGTTAGGCACATTGCCCGGTTACTAAGTATGAAACCCTTTTTGCATATAAAACTCTTTTTTCTTTTCTTTTTTTCAATTGCATACTTCTCATGTAACATAGCATAAGATCATAATTCTATCATAATATCATGCTTAGAATCTAATTTCAACTCATCAACATGTGGAAGTGAACATGTGCATTAGGATATGTCAAGTCATCCTTAGACCATGGTAAAAGTGTTAAAGTATAGAAATAACATCATGCATAGCAAAAATTTACTATTTCTTATATGACATACAAGTCTCAGAATAATTCATAAAATAAATTTCTAAAACATGCACCTTTGTCAAATCATATCATAATTTCATTCTTTTGACATAATTCAAGGGATGTATAATATTTGGTTAACAGAAAAAGAATACGAGCATGAAATTTATAATGCTACCCCCCAACTTAAATGTAATTGTCCCCAATTACACTAAGTCATAAAAATAAAGCAAGGAATAAAGGGTAGAGATAACCAGTATGAAAGCCTCAAAAATAGATTTCTCTCGCTTTAGATATACCCAGCATCGCCATAATAGAATAAATACTTCCTTCCCCCCATAACCTGTCACAGAAATATATACCTTTCCAAAAAGACCAAATATAACAAATAAAAGTCCAAAAAGTTATTAAAATCAGAGAAAATTTCGGCATGATCTCCTTTGTATTTTCATGATATATCAATCATGTACAAGCATTCATCCCACAAAAATTAAATTATAGACATGAAAATATTAAAATATAGGAAATTATCCATGCACAACACCAAAAGTATTCAGCATCCATAATATCCTCCTGATTGAAGATCGGGACCGTCTGATCGGAAATTGAAGCTCTGTAGCATCTGGATCATGTTGGCAGGCAACAAACGGCTGAGAGTTCGCCGGCGATGGATCGACGGTGAAACGTCGTTGCCGGAGGACGGGAAGGGTATAGGAAGAATCGTAGATGCTTGAGGAGGTCGCCGGTAAGCTCTGATCGAAGAATGGAGGCCTCCATGTGACTGATCGGAGGTGAACGGCTCGGTGGAAGACAATCGCCGGAATTGGATTCCGATGATCGGAGCTCCAATCAGGGATGGAAAGGGGGGAGGAAGGACGTGGAGGCAAGGGGAACGGTCCTATGGTGCTGGATTGAGGAATTGAGCTTCCAAACAGTGGAATGAACGTGGCCGGAGCGATGGTGTCGTCGGAGCCGGAAGCCGAGGATCCCAGAGGAAAGGAAGGGATTTGATGGTGGTGGAAGCGTCGTGGAGATGGAAGGAAGCTTTTGGAGGTGTTTGGGGGCGGTGAACGATCGTGGATGATGGTGAAGACGATGGCGGGGGGGCTCACCGGCGTCGGAGGAGAAGGTGGCGAGGGAAATGAAGGACGGGGATGAATAGGTGGAAGGTTGGCGGAGGTATCAGTGGTATTTTTAGGGGCTGGGGACGACCGGAGAGGTGGCGACGGGCGGCGGTGGTCGTCGGCTCGGGGATGAGCCGACGAGCCGGGACGACAAGCCGCGGGGAGAAGAAAAGAGCGAGAGGAGAGAGAAAACTCAAAGAAAATAAAGAAACTTCGGAAAAATAGGAAAAAGACGGAAAAAAATGAAAAAAAAATCATGAAAAATCCTAAAAATTAAGGAAAATACGGGGAAAAAAATAAAACTTGGGTTGCCTCCCAACAAGCGCGCAATTTTAAGTCTTTCGCTCGACTTCCCGCAAAGGTGCCATTATAGCATGGATCCGTCTAAATGACGGAATCAATCACCCCACTTAAAATAATTTCCTCCATATAATGCTTGAAACCAAACCCAACCCCACAGTAAATCAAGTAGTTGATGATGTAGGCTAACAAAGTCTTTCCTCCCAACAAGAGAACTAGAGACCCCACCCTCTATAAAAGGCAACCTATCATCATGTTTCATCTTGCACCCCGGTCTACAATATGTGTCCTCCAGAATAGTGAAACTATCAATCGTGTGAACCGGAAGTGAAAGGTCAAATATAGATAAAAGACGCGGTGAAAGCAGTGATGATGGTGCAGATATAGAGAAAAGAGGAGGTGGCTCAACCTTAGGATATACTGCCGCATCTATACAAAGGTGAGTGTCGGCATAATAAGCACACAATTGGCCCGTATCTATCACAGGTGCGGGAGTAAAAGATAGGGGTGAAAGGGGTTCAACCATCCCAGAAATAGTTTTTATTTCCGCAATATGCCGATCGAGTGATTGGTCGGGCAAGATGTGTGTTTTGATATCATATTTCGATTGTGCGGTGTTCAAATTAACATCATCATCAGAATCAGAAGCATAGGCATTCAAGATATCAGATAGCCTATCATTCTCCACCTCAACATCATCATCATCAGAGTTATAATCCCTCAAAATCTCAGATAATCTATCAATCATTATAACATGAGATTTATCATCACAGCAGTCAGTCAAACTATATACACGAAAGCATTCATTCTCACGCTCAGGCAAACATGTAGTCTTAAAGATGTTCAATTTAACATGCATATTACTAAAAGAGACATCCATGACACCAGTTCGACACTGAATATTGGCATTTGCAGTGGCCAAAAAGGGGCGTCCTAAGATGATAGGCACAGTCTTTCTGCAGTGAACAGCGGGTTCCATATCCAAGACGACAAAGTCAATAGGGAAAAAGAAGTTGTCCACCTTAACCAATACGTCCTCTACGATACCTCTAGGGGTCTTAATAGACCTATCAGCTAATTGCAAAACAACCGAGGTCGGTTTCAGTTCCTCCATCCCAAATTCCTTATAAAGGTAATAGGGCAAAATGTTAACACTGGCTCCTAGGTCAAGAAGGGCACCATCAATCTGGTAGTCTCCTATGCAACATGGTATGGTAGGGGTACCATGGTCCTTTAATTTGGGTGGCGTGTCATGTCTCAAAATCGAACTGACTTGTTCAGGTAAAAGGATTTTATTGTCCCCTTTGTGTTTTGTCAGGCGTTTATTGTCCCCTTTGTGTTTTGTCAGGATTTTACTGCACATATCCTTAAATAACTTGGCATACGAAGGAATCTGACGAATAGCCTGAAGCAATGGTATGTTGATGTTGACCTGTTTGAAGATTTCAAGGGCGTCCTCTACGGCTCTTCGAGCTTTGATAGTTGGATAGGGATCCTTAAGGGCGGCAGGAAAAGGCAATTTTGGTGTGTATGTGCATGGGTCAGGTTCATTTCCATCAACAGGATTTGGATCCACTTGATTAGGAGTACCATCAGGTTGCTGTGGGGGCAGAGACCGATCGGTCGGACCATTATCCGATCGATCGGAATAGTTCCGATCGATCGGATCTGAGAGCAATCCGTCGCTCTGGGCAGTGTCAGGAAGTGTATCCACTTGCTTACCGTTCCTTAAGGTTACTACAGCTTTTGCACTTTCAAAATTCTGATTATCAATGTGGTGTAGGGCTCTAGGATTAATCACAGGCTGACTAGGTAAATGACCTTCCTCTCTCTTAGACATTGTGTTAGCCATTTGCCCTAGTTGTGTCTCTATTTTGGATATAGATTGAGTATGCGAATGAACATCATTTCTTATCAGAGCAATTTCACTCTTAAGCCCAATCTTAAGCTCAGCCATGCTAGCAGTAATGTTTGTATTCATGTTTGCATTCATGTTTGCTAGTGCACTCATAAGTTTGTCCAAAGTCGGGTCAGAGGATACTTGTGGAGGAGGGTTAGGTGCAGTTTGTTGATATGGTGCAGAGTACCCTGTGTTTGGATTTGCATGCGGTATAGATGGGTACCTATCAGACTGTTGAGGTGGTCTCCAACTAAAGTTGGGATGGTTCCGCCAACCTGGATTATGTGTGTTTATATCCTTGTTCAATCACTAATACTACTAAGTAGACTAGTGGTGAAATCCGGAGTCGAACCACAGGGAATTACTAGGAAAACCAAAATCGATTCTCAAAACTCTTGATCTAAACCAAACACTTCAATGAGAGATTGATCTAACTGAAATTATCTAAGAAAGCAAAAGAAAATATTAAGGTTTTAATCAGATGGAAAAAGATGTCTTAGGAAATACCCAATCCACCCTAGTTTCACCCTTAATCTTCCATAGTTATCATCTTGATCACTTCTCTAAGCATTATGGATCGTATGGCTACAAGCTCACATGAATCCCTAAAAGAAGGTTTTATATTCCCTACGGCATAACCTATCTTTGTTTGGCATAAATCATCTTTGGTCCTACCATTATCTTAAGTTATTCTACTCCTAATGACCTTAGCATGACTTATCTTCACGTAGCATAGATTATCTCAAATGTAAATCACAAACCACATGCAAACTATCTCATGAATCTCTACACTCAAGTACAACCATCATGTAAGACTAATAATACGTCAACGGAACTCTGTTCCTTTAACTCTATAATCATTAAAATCATATTCATGAGATTATACTTAGAGAAGTTCACAAAAATCTAACTAAGAAAGATCAAAAGTTACACTAAGGTTTCATGGTATTCCTAAGAACAAGAAAACTAGCCACTCATCTCTTGGAAATCAACCAGATGTGTAGAAGATGAAGCCGTCGATCCCCGCGGAAAGATCACCGTCTTCAAAACCCTAACCTTCTCCTTCAAAAGTGCTCCAAAAGATGATCTTTTTCGGCTGGAAGACCCCTTTATATATTAGAAACCCTCAACCCCCGAATTAGGAGTCCTAATAGAGGTTAAACTCTAATTTCTCTAATTTTCGGATCGCTGACGTCATCGGAGCGATCGATCGGACGTCCCAGTTTGACTGGGTTAATAACTGCCACGTCATCAGCTTCCTTATTCTTCAATTCCTACTCGGAATTCCGATTTGTAATCAATTCTGAAGCTAATCTGTTCCGAATCGGAGAAAGTCTTCAACATGAAAGTTCTAAATATGGAAGTCTTCTTTCATCTACCAAAATTTCAGAATATTTTAATTAATGTAGAATATTTAGCGAATATTTCCTTCAGCATCGATGGTGCAGCTTTCCAGCTTATGTATCTTCATGTATTCTTCCATTCTGCTATCACACCATAAGGAATCTCGCAAAGTGTCCAACATGAACATTGTAGATCTTGAAGTCTTCTATCATGTACTAAATTTTCAGAATATTTGGACTTATACAGAATATCTAGAGAATATTTTCCTGACAGGCGACGAAGCAGTCTTTATCAAATAAATTCATCTTCTTAGCCGAAACTCTTGTATTTCTTCTCAAAACCTATTTAAACCTGAAATCAACTAACAAACTATTAAATACAAACACTCTAAGCCTAACAAAGGTAAATTAAGAGATTTAATTAGGAATAATTAGTGACTTATCAGGATCGTCCTCACGCCGCCACGGTTCCAACGAGCCTTGGAACACCCAAAACGGTTGCCGGAGGAGGGAGAACGGAGGAAAAGAAAGTGGCTGCCGGAAAATAGGAGAAAAATAGAACTGGGAAGAAGAAGAAAGAAGGAAGAAGAAGAAAGAAGGAAGAAGAAGGAAGAGGAGAAGAGAAGGAAAAGAGGAAGAAAGGGGAAGGGGAAAGCCGAGAAGGGAGGGGAAAAGGGGAAGGAGGGGAGGGAAAGTCCTCCCCTTCTGACAGGAGAGATCGACGGCCAATGGCGGCCGTCCTCTCGAAGCAGAAAAGCCACCGACCCGAGTCCGATCGATCGTTCCAAGGAGCGATCGATCGCTCACGGGCCGCCAGCAGTCCAAAAACAGGCTTCTGCGCGCCCGAGCTGGAATCTTCCGATCCCGGGTCCACTTAACCATTCTAATCAAGCACTAACACAAACAAGATCAGTGTGTGCACACGCGGGTGTGAAACAAACAAACAAGGCACAATTTTACCAAATTGCCCTTACGGTCTACAACGAGCCACAGGGGTAGAGGGACAGGCCCTCACAATAATGATCTAACAACGATGATATTGCTATTTAAGAACAATGATCTTCCTTATACAAGAAGATTATCGGTCAAAAGCAACAATGAGTTATCGACCAAAACTTAGTTCGTTCAGAGAAAGCAAGTTAACAACTTTGAACGATGAAAAGACAAAATAAGAAAAGATAACAATCAAGAAGGACGACGTTACAATACACAAGCTCACCGACCCGACGCAACCGTCATCGGCCAGAAGCTCATCGTCCAGATGCAACCGTCATCGGCCAGAGCAAAGAATGCAGAAACGAGAGAATATTGGAGAACATGGGACACGCGGCTTATCCAGAGTGGAAGATGGAAGACAATAGAGGACGTGCTGGATGAAGCAGTTAAACTGCTCTAGCATAAATACTCTTCTCTTTCACTGTGTAATCTCTCTCGCAAACCAAGCACAGAGCCTGCGCGCCTGGATTTTTTTACTGTTCTTTTAGAGATGTTTTCTATAAGTTGATTTCCTTAATATAATGGCTTTGTTTCCTCATTTCTTAGTTAATCTTTTTTGCTTAAAGTAGTTTAGATTACTGTTTTAGATGGCTAATCTAGGTTTTAATAGTTGTGTTTTCTTCCTCGTTTCTTAGATAATTCTTTACTGCATTTCTTTAGATTAATTTAATATTAGAAACTTTTATTTTCTAGGATTAGATTAAGTTAATCAATAGATTTAAATACGTTTTCTCTGGATTTAGTAACTTAAGATGATCTTTAAGGTTTTCTTTAATTAATTTCGTAATATTAGATGGCTTATGCTTTATTTAGGTTAATTTAGACTATTTTAAGTTAATCTAGATAATTAGTTTTTAATTAGATTTTTAAATTAGGTCTAATCCAGATTTTCATTCAACTTGACACCTATGTTCGTTTAGAATGAGTAGAACTTAAGTACAATCATCTGATACTTAAGTGTGCAGTAGATTTTGACTTTGACTATTTGACCGGTCAATGGTTAGATTTCTGTTTTAACACGTATGAACAGACCCCTATCAAACCAAGTGACAATATAATTATATATGACCCCAACCAACCTTTTCTAGAGAGAGAGAGAAGAGAGAGATGGGGGTGGAGTGGAGGAGAGGGAATTGTCCGTCTCCATCTAAGAGGGCTTTGTTTTGTCTGGTAGAAGCCAAAGGTGTGGCAGTAGATTCACGTGCATGGATGCATGCATGGCCTTCAAGGACTTGGAGACAAAACAATGAGGATATTTATCACAAACAGCATCCAATGCTTGCATTTCATTATTACTAATATCAGCATTTCAGTACGATAGATTCTATATATATAATTTGTGAGTGTAAGGAGCCTCGGACTGATACAGTCTGATTCAAACTCTCAACCTCTGCTTTGATAACTTCACCTGTCAATCCAAATTACCATGTTACATGGTGGCGACAAAAAAAACAACAAGCATCGCTATCAAGATCATGCAAACATGTTACTTTGTGTGATTGAAATAGACAACAATTGGCAGCTGTTATAAAACAGGCCGTGTCCATCTCATAACCCCCACCGTTAAACCCATTACACTCAGTCACAGTCCCAGCAACAGCACCAATATGTGACTTAAATGTGGGCCAACATAAGTTTAGACCTCTTATGTGATCCATTTTTAGATGTCATTGTTACGCATATATTCTGACAAAACAGATTGAATTGACATTATTGTTAATTAAATGTTGGCCAAAATATATTTTAATATCCTGTAGTTTCAGATTTTATCATTCTACCACTCTCATTTTTAAAAATCACATTAACATACCTTATAGTTTCCAAACCTGACAATTTGATCCAGCTTTGCAGACGCCGTTGGCTGGGTCACGGAAAACCGGCCACGTGACCGGTTTTCACCCAATTTTGACTTGTTTAGCCTATTTTAACTGGTTTTGCCGGTGGGGAGAGAGAGTCGCGAGGGAGAGAGAGAGAGCGCCCTCCGCGTACCTCTTCTTCCCCTCCGTGTCTCTGTTCCCCGACCACAGCGCCTCGAACACCGCCGTCCACTCCTCCCGCACCACGGACTGCACCCATCGTGGCAAGTCCACCACGTCCTCCCCACCCAACGAGGAAGCTGCCGTAGGAAGAGAGAGAGAGAGAGAGACGGGAGGGAGAGAGGGAGCATCGCCCGGGGGTTGGGGGGAGGTCCGGCGTCCACACCGCTGCCACCAGAGCCGCCATGCCCTGCGCCGCCGCGAGCAGCACTGCTTGGATCCCTCCATCACCGCCTCGTGCTTGTGGTGCCGCGCCACTACCTTCGGCACCCATGCGATGTCTTAGATCCGGCATCCCTCGAGCTTCCACCATCGGCATTTTCCCTCGCCAGCCAACGACGCTACGAGTACCTCATTAGCCTCCGCCTCCCTGAGCTCCCTCTTCCTATTCCCCGACTCTTTCTCTTCCCTCCGCCCCAAGCCCGATCGGAAGCTCTGTTTTTGTGCTCTGTTTTTGTGACATCATGCACGGGCTGAGCGAGGAGGAGGCGAGGCTGGTGCTGGGCGGGGAGGTGGTGTTGTGGTCGGAGCAGTCGCATGAGACGGTGCTGGGCGGGGAGGTGGTGATGGTCGTCTACAAGCCGGCTCGTAGGGCTGCGCCGTACAAGCACCAAACCATCGCGCGGGGCGACACGGATAGCGAGCTCCGCGTCCTGGCCTACTTCCACAGCACGCGCAACATCCCCACCATGATCAACTTGGTGGAGTCCTCACGTGGCACCCGTCGGCGTGGCGTTGTTTTGTACGCCATGCACCTGGTGGAATTCTCCGAGCGATCCTCGGCCATCTCCATGGTCCACAAGGCCTGGCGCTACGGCCTCCCCTTCTGGAACAAGACGAGGTCCGCCGGTGAAGATCAGGTAGTGGTGGCCTTCCAGGCGTACCAGCGGCTCAGCCGCGTCTGGGTCCGTCCCATGACTGCCATCTCGGATCTTCACACCATCCACGAGGACATTGTGACCAGCGCCCACCAGAAGCGCGCTGCCCTCATCGTCCTCCCATATCACAAACTCCAGCAGATGGGCGGCTCTCTCGCGTCCCTCGGGACCTCCTATCAACATGTCAACCAGCGGGTCCTTCATCATGCCCCTTGCTCCGTCGGGATCCTCGTCGACTGTGGTCTTGGTGGCATCACCCAGGTCTCTGCCAACGATGTCTCCTACACCATCGGCGTCCTGTTTTCCGGCGTGGACAAGGGGTGAAAGCCTTAGGTCGAAAGGTTCCCATGCCGGTTAAAAGCTCACGGGAACGGGTGAAAACCGGTCACGTGCGACGCACGTGACCGGTTTTCCGTTAGTAACTCTAACGCCGTTTGAGGGCGAGGACTAAATCGCCATGTTTGGAAACTATAGAGTATGTTAATGTGATTTTTAAAGATGAAGGTAGTAGAATGATAAAACCTGAAACTACAGGGTATTAAAATATATTTTGGCCTTAAATGTATGCTTTCTTAGAGAGGAAATAAAAGGGGTGCACATATACATGCGACGGGCTTCGTCTCTGTGGATGCTTCTTTGGTGCATAAATGCTGTGTTTAGCCTTTTAATTAGATGTATGGTGTGGGGTACTTCATTCTTAATTATCACATTTTTATGTCTCTAATCAGTCAATTTTTCCTACTGATTTCTGACATCTTGTCCGTTGATTCGTAAGTAAGAAAATTTTTTGGTTGCTCGTGTCAGGTGATGCTGTCCTGTTTGATGCAACTATTTTTGAATCTGTTCTCTGTTTGGTCAGGCGAATCAGCTAATAATGCACCCTCATTGGCTTGTTGTTTCAAGCCATACAAGAGATTCAATCGCGTGATATAATTTACTAATGATATTGCCCGTACCCTGACTGACACGGTCCTTTTAAATCGGGCGTTATTATTTTAATTTTCAAATCAACGTGGATAGTTATCTCCCGGCCAGGGCCGGCTTAACCTAAATTGGGTGTAAGCGAAAACATCAGATGGGGCTCTCATAAAATTTATATTTAATAAAATAAAATAATTACTATGTTTGTTTTTATAAAAATATTCTAATTTGTTAAATTATTAATGAAGTTTTATATTTCTTATATTATACCATCAACTGGAGTAACAATTTGCCAAGTTTCAAACAGAACAGCCGAACAAGAATATGAAATCAAAAGATAATGGAAAGATAGAGATGAGCATGCATGTATTGAGTATAGAAAATAGGTTCAAGATATAATAGAGATGGAGAGATCGAAATAAATATTTTGAGGATAAGTAAGACGGTAAAAAGATTGAGTAGATAAATAATAGAAAAGCAAAAAGATGATAAAAAAAAGCTCAATGATCATATGGCTTTAAACTCATCACAAATCACCATCTAGTTTTTACTTTTTTTTAGAGTAGTATTTAATAGATGCCATAAATTAGCTATTACCTTCTGGAACAATCAACATAAACCTTATGGGACCTACTTTCTAATTTGGGGTTTGGGAGCTATTACGTATGCCTTAAATTTCATGCTACCTTTTGTGGCATTTAATTTGGAATTGCTTTATTAAACTTGAGATTGTTGTGTAATAGATTAAATATATTATTAAAATTACAATTAATGTTTGAATTCGTTAATCACTGCATTTGGGGGCCCTCTTCTAACCCGAGGCCCTAGACGACTGGCTAAGTCACAAGTGGTTGGGCCGGCCCTCCTCTCGGGAGAGTTGTGGGATAGTTATGAATAGTTACGAATTCGCATAGTTATGAATAGTTATGAACTCCTATAGTTATGGATTTGTATAAGGAAACTTCATATAGTTAAGGGAATTTGGTTTATACATATATGAGAATATAGTACTTGGGCATTATTAACCTTATTAACTTGACCTTATAAGGGGGGATAATGCATATGTGCAACCCTCCCTTATAAGGTTTATGCACTATAAGAAGACACAATACAAATAACCAAACGCCTCCTAAGATAGGATGTGAAGATTTATCACAAGATACAAGTGAAACATATATGTGTTACTAGTTAGATTCACAATAAGTTGTTTTAATTTGGTTTAAATCTCTATTGAAGGATTTGTAGCTATTAAGTTGTTCTAGCTGACTATATTATAAGTATGCAAATTCATCTCATCTGATCATGATCAGCTCCATTTTCTAATCTTATGTCTCATCTGATAAGAAAAAAGAGGAGGGATAATTACCGATTAGTCTCATTTGGTGATTTTTTTTCCTCGGCAGTCTGGAGAGAAGATTTTAAACTAATTCATCCCATGATCCAAAATTTTATGGCAAAAATACCCTTATCCTCGATCTCCTCCATGGTGAAGGTAAGGGCTCCATCATCGGCGAAGCTGGGGGCTCTCCCCGTCCGAACCTGTCGCTGATCTCGTCGGCGTCGGTCCCGAGGCGGCGGGGAAAGAGGAGATCAGGGAAGGAGGATATCAGGAAAGGCCGTGGGAATCGTCGGCGTCGGTTGCGATCCAGTCGTCAGGTCCCGGTCGCAGATGAGGGCTCCGTCAGACAGGATCGTGACGGACGGGGTCAGAAGAAGAAGGAGATCGTGTAACGCCCATGCCCGCTACTGGGCCCCGGCCCGCGGGCTCCCGGTTCGACCAGGATCCACCGGAGGGCCCCAACCGACACAATATTATCTTCTTTCGGCTCACCGCAGAAATCTGGGAAAACATCCCAGTAGGTCACTGATCGCTCACAAACGTCGTCGTTAAAACGGATGCAAAACGCAATTTAGAAATTTGTAAACCTTTCTTTCAACACTAAATTAATAAGATAGAATAATGGTGAAATACGGGGTCGGTCCTCAGGGAAAACTTTGACTAACAAAGAAACATCATTGATAGGACGTCAAAAGTGTCGCGGCTTAACGCGCCCGATCAAAATTACAAATTTATAGTCAAACTCCTAACTAACTACCATGGGGGTAGCTAGCGGTGAGTCCGAGTCGAATCCACAGGGAATACGTAAGGAAACAATTAAACTACCAAGCTCAATCTAAGAGTTCCTACAAGGATAATAAAAGAGATGGTTTTGGGGTTTTAGGATATGATAACTAAGAAAACTTGTAAATGATTCAATGGATAGAAAGAGGTCCTAGGGAATCCCAATCCGGATTAGGCTCAATCGTAGCTTTCTAATGGATCAAGATGAGCAATCCTATCGAGACACTACAATATCGACTACCTTGTGGCAAACAAAGGTCGTCGCTAATAAATAGCCGGTTAAGGACCATCCGTCGCACTAGGTGTATGCTAGAAAGTCGATGATCGAGTGATTAGCTACGATCATCGCTAACGAGAGGTCGGGTTAGGATCATCTCGTCGCAAGGAATTGGGTTGTATGGAATATGGTAATAGATCGAGGTGGTTCTAGCATCTCGAATCCAAAACACTATAAAAGATAGGATAGATGCTAGGTTAGATGTGGATTGGAGTGGTTCTAGCACAACCAAGTCCCTAACCTAGAGTCAAGACTCCCTTCAACACAAGTGGTCATGGTTCTAGCACAACCTACTCATTGGGGAATATCAACAAACACCTATTGGGCACAAGGTTCTAGCTTATGCATACCAAAGAATTCATCCATCCAACATTAGATTCCAACTACAAAGATATAGAAATGAAGAATAAATCCATACAATCTTGTCTCATAAGAATTACAACATCCAAGTCCAAAGAAAACTATAATAAAAACCTAAAACATCATGGTATTCCACTAGGTAAATAGATTAGCTATTCATCTTCGATAGAGAAGCCATGGAGAAGAGATGGATCCTCTTCTTCATCAATCTCCTCCCTCTTGGATGAGAGCTCCCTTCCTTGCCCAAGGGGGGTTGCCCCTATCCTTAGCCTCTTCTTGTCCAAAAGAGAATCCCCAAAATCCCCCAAAAGGGGTCTATTTATAGCCTCCAAGCATCCCCCACTCGGATTAGATCTGGACCATTGATTTTGCTCGGCTGACACAAAAGGATCGATCCTTATAGGGTAAAGGATCGATCCTCCTCTTGAGTTCTGGCTGCGCCCCGACGAGGATCGATCCTCTAGTAGATGGAGATCGATCCTAGAGAATGTTGCGTTCTGTATCTGAAAAATGTGCAAAAAGGATTGATCCTTTATATACAGAGGATCGATCTTCTTTTCTGCATATTATCTCTTTTGCCATTCAACACTGCGCATTGGTACGAAAAATGCCATAACTTCATCTAGAAAACTCGGAATCATGAACCGTAAAATTCTTCAAAAACTAGACTTCCAGAGCTTTCTAATGATATATGGCACATTATCTGGTTCTTCCTGAGAAGGTACAGTTTAATCTTTGAAGTTGACCCATGTACCTAAATGGGCTCGAATAGGCTCGTTTACGCTCCAAAGTTGATCTAACTTTTGTTGAAGGCTCTTGTACCTGAAATACCATGAAAATTATTAGAAATACCTTGCTCGAAGACTAATAAAGGTAAATTAAGGGGTTAACTTGTGTACTTTTCACGTCTCATCAATCATAATTAACTCTCAACACTCTTGTCCTAAAGCGAAGAAGGATTGATTTGGGTTTTAGAAACGGATTAATTAAAACTAATTAACAAAGCGATTAGCGAAATCGGAATAGATTAATGAGAGAAAACCTAGGGATTACTCAATCCACTTTAGTTTCACTTCCTGTATTCTCTAGTTATCCTCTTATTTTCTTATCTTGACATTATGGATTCACAGCTTCTTAAGCTGACATGAATCCCTAAAATAATGTGATTGCTTCCCTAAGGCATAACCTATCTAAACTTAGCATAGATTGTCTTCGAACTTAATCTGAGTACAACCTATCTTCATCTAGCATAGATTATCTCAAAGGCATACACAAAAGCAACATGAAAACCATCCTACGAATCTCTACCATCAAGCACAACAATCAAGTAGGTCTGAATGTACGTCAAGGAACTCTATTCCCTCAACTCTTTATAAAATAAAACCATATTCATACGATCATGTCTTTGAAAAGATAACAAGAATCAAACTATAAAATACAAAGAAGATCTACTAAAGTTTCATGAGATCCCTAAGTACAAAATTAGCTACTCATCTTTGTGATGGAAGCCTTAGATTCGATGAAGAACGATTGGGATCCACGTTGTAGCTCCATCTTCCCCATAGAATCCTCCAAACCCTAGTTCTCTCTTTTCTCTCTAAGGGGACCTCCAATTTTCGGCCAGCAAACACCTTCTTATAGGTGTATCCCCGGAATTAGGGTTTTGGGTTGAGTTGGACCTCAAGTGCAACTCGGATTTCCTAGT
Organism: Narthecium ossifragum; assembly: GCA_963920575.1. NCBI lineage: Eukaryota > Viridiplantae > Streptophyta > Magnoliopsida > Dioscoreales > Nartheciaceae > Narthecium > Narthecium ossifragum. The sequence goes on from OY986965.1 coordinate 17,902,631, forward strand.
TTAAGTCTGACAGCCTATTCCGGTCACGACTGGGTTCAACCCGTCCGGAATTTGGACATGTGCTCAACATAAAAGATGTAGATTAGGAAGTCTTCTGTCACGTCTCGAAAATTTGACATTATTTGGACTTATCTAGAATATTTGGCGAATATTCTCCTGAGCGTCGACAGACCAGTCTTCCAGCTTCTGTTTATCTTCATATTCTTGAAAACTGCTATTAATGTGTCCAGAATCTCGTAAAGTGTCCAACAGGAAAGTTGTTCATCTTGAAGTCTTCTATACGTCCTCCAAATTTCAGGAATGTAGGATTTATCTGGAGAATTTGGTGAATTCTTTTCAAACTGACAGCGGAGCAGCGTAATTTCCATAGATTAGTCTTTTTCTGTATTTTCTAACTTGAATCTTCATTAAACCTGAAATCAATTAACAAACTATCAAATACAAACACTCTCGGGCTAACAAATGTAAATTAAGGGGTTTAAGTATGAATATTTAGTGACTCATCAGTCACCCATCCCGGGACCTATCACGCCCCGACCCAGAAAACCCATCCGGGCCGGGACGTGAGGGTCCTAAATCTAAAATCAAACGGCGAGAGTCTCCCTTGTAAACATCACTTTTAAACCTGATGCATGATTATAATATTCACAATTTATTTAAACTATCCTATCATCAAATCATAATACAAATTAACCACTACAATAATCAATTAACTTTAAAAAGATACAATAATGATTCAAGTCCTCTAATTACAGCAATCTCTGATCAATTTACATCAAATTGAAATACAAATACATTTCTCCTTCATATTACAATTCATATATTCAAGGTTGTAGATCAATTGAATAAGATAAAGTGATGATGCCATCGATCTCACGCGCCGCCAAGGGGAGTGTCGCCTCCAAGCCGCAATTACCTGAAAAAGAAGGAACTGCATCGACCTGCATCGCCGATGCAGCCCAGGTTGGAGTGAACAACAAAGCTCAGTAGGGTTCTACGCTATTCTACGTCACACTGAAAGGAGGAAAACAACAACTGTGTTGTCTCTCCGCCTAAGTCTAAGGAATGCCAATGGTCTCATAACCCTATCGATGTCCCAAGGGCTCCCGTCATGAACCGATACCCAAGAACAAACGAGAGGAAACAAAGACTGCGGGCTACTGTCCAGGTACCACCCTGCCCAGTCATACCATCTCTCGCGGGGACACACATGTCAGGGAACGCATCGACATCCATCATTAGCACTTGGCCTTGAAGAAACAACACGACCTCTAAACCTCAACAACATTATTCCAGTCCGACTACCTAATAATCCTCGAATAATATCAAACATAATCATTGATGACAATCACGTCCTAATCCTCGACTACCCCAAACCCCAGTCCTAGGGCTAGATCCGGGCTACCCGAGAACCCCGGATCAACGACCAAATCCATTGCCTACCACCTAGCCTTAATGCTTCTAATGCAAGCAAATGCATGCAATGTTCACGTGCACAGAGATACAGAAATATAAGCATGCAACAGTATGACATACATAATACAAGGCTAGGCATAGCCTACGGCTCGCCAAGGGGTAAACATGCATAAAACAGATAAAGGTCTAGACCACAATAATCCAATATTATAACGGTGCCCACGGGCCGTAAACAAGTAACAACATATTCAATCGAAATTTCGGTATTACGACGGCGTCCGCAGCTGTCAACCGCAATTTCTACAATGGGGGCACAACCCCGGCCACGCAATCACGACAACAACAACAATAAATATAGTGTATACAATCTAGGGCACACCTTCGGCCCATTCAATTATCTAAACAGCCCAAGGGCATAACTCCCTTGGTTCAACCACGAAGCGGTAAAGTGCATACTGTCAGCCCATTTATTCTACGCAATTAAATACACACATAAATCTAACAAGATTAACATTAATTGCGAGGAAAGATAATATTTGCATGATTGAAACCTAAAGCTACACATGCTTAAAACTCGACATAAATCCTTCATAATTACCCTAGAATTCATATACATGATATCTACCCACCTTAGCAATCTACTACGAGAAGACCGAAGCAAATAGATCAAGAAAAACTCCATTTTCGAAGAAAAACTCCATTTTCGGCCAAAAACCCAATCTTTTATCAAAGATTCAGTTTCATCGTAGATCACTAAACAATTCATAATAAGTCGTACGAAACTCTGAAAATTATGAAATAAGCGTCAATTGAAAGTAGATTCGATGGTCTACAACATTGATCTTGATAATCAAACGAGATCATGCACGTACGAGTCCTGATATGAGCTAGAACAGCTCAGCTCGTAGAAAAACTGAGCTTCGGTAAAATCCGGGAAAAACTTCCAAAAATCCGGATAAAACCCACATCAATTTGCATGAAGCTTCAATCAATTACTAAGCATGCATCAAGGGACTAATTAGAACATAGGAATACACTAACATGCTAATACTTGGATTTCTACATTAAACCCTAGTTAGAGGCGATGAAATCTTATCAATTCGACATCCAAACGACGTCGAATTGGAAATCAAACTTGGGCAAATGTATATTAGCATACTAGGAACATGCAGCCCAAGAGTTGGATTAATATAATGGCTAATCTTCCCGGAATTCACTAATCAATTCACTACTTTCGGTCTCGTCGCAAATCCGAAGAAAAATCACCATAAATCGTAGAAAACTCTGAAGATTATGAAATCAGCGGAAATAGGTAGATAACTCGATGATCTACAACTTTCATCTTGAAAGTTTCACGAGATCATGCTCACACAGCTCACAAATCGAGCTTGAACGTGACTGTTCATCAAAGAACAAAGAACCGGCAAAAATCCGGGAAAAACATGCTTAAATCCAGCATAAATCGAAATCAAATCCTCCCAAACTTAGATCAATTGTTCGTCAAGCCTACAAGCATCATTTAACACAAACAAAACCACAGATCCAACAAACAAACCCTAGATCTAGCCTAATCCAAGGATTAAGGTAGAAACCCTACCTTCACATGTTAATCCACTGCTAATCCAAGCTTCATCCTTGCCAATCTGCAGTCCCATGTCACCGCCGCCGTCTCCAGCTCGTCGAAGAGCCGCCGGGGGTCCTCCCACATCCGCTGCCGTCGTCGGAGAAGGAAGAGACAGCCACGGGAGAGAGAGAAAGGGAAGGAGAAGGGGAAGGGGGACCGTCGCCGCCGCTTCTGGTCGTCGGGGATGATGGCCGGAGAAGGAGGAAGCCAGCGCGGGGGAAGAAAGGGAAGGAGGAGGGGTAAGGGTCGGGCACGGGATGGCAGGGAAGAGAGAGGGAAAAGAAAAGAAAAAAGGAAAAATAAAGAAAGGGAGAGAGAATAGAGGGTTGAGCCACTTAAGTGGCTGAAACAACCTAGTTTAGTCAGTTTAATCGGACCGAGTCCGATTAAACTCCAAATTGCGATATCTCTTCGCAATCCCGTCCAGATCTGTCGATCTCGAACACTCCTACTAGATCTATTCAATCACATACATCAATTAAGGTTGTGTGTGCACTACGCGGGTGTGAAACCAACCACCAAGGCGCAATTTACCAAATTACCCTTGGGGTCCAAAACAGCGATGCGATCAACCGATCGCAACCCAAGGCCAACACCAATCAAGCCAAGCCCTCGACCTAATGCAGTCAGACCGGGTTGGGGGAACGGGTGCTCATAACCTATCACCCTTAAAGGAATTTCGTCCCAAAATTCGATAAGAGTAGGGCTGAAAACAACAACAAAAACAAAACACACCTTCATAAGACAAGAAGGGTTAGCAAGCTCACAAACTGAGAAACCACACAAGGCATCGGGCATCAACGCCCGCAACACAAACCACCGGGCACCAATGCCCGCAACGGCCACACAAGGTAAGGAAACACCTCGGGGTGAGAACCACTTGGGATAAACTGCACATGCGCCTCCAGCGCTCCCAAGTTACCCCTACAACACCTCTGCACCTCCAGAGGACTAAAGCTGACTGAACCATTCTGTCTCTCGTGATTGGTCTCTCATGCCAATCATCTGAACTAATTGCCCTCTTATGCAATGTACCTGGCCCGAGCCCGAATCATTGCATCTAATGACGCATGACGTAACTGAACGTCGCCTCCTCGGCACCTCTGCTGCCAACCCTGAATGGATCTATGTGTCGTATCGTCTAAAATGACACTCTGTCGCCAACTGTGTCTCCAACAGTCGCCGCTTTTGATTTAGACAAAGTCTTCTGTCCACTCTGACCTGATCCACACTGATCTTCTGGAGATTGTGTGACAACACCTGAATCAAAGGGTGAAGTCTGTCATGCTATGACATCCACACTAGCACTGGAAAATGACTGTAACAACGATGTTGTCTGTCGGCATTTCGTCTCCGCCTCCTGACTGGGGAGGTAACAAGGAAAGAACTCTATTCCTGACCACTGCACCGATGCCAATTAAGCTGATGACGAAATCCATGATGTATCTCCGTCTGCTCTGTGTCGTCGTCGCTCCACGTTGTCATGACTCTGGTGCAAACTATCGGAGTAGGGCTGCCTCGGCCTCCACCTCGTCCGGTCTTTGCTCTCTGCAACCCTGACTAATCCTCTGTGCAAATGGACCTTCAGAAACACTATCACCAACTGAAAAATTTCGAAGGTCATCGCCTCTTATCTGCGTTGATTCTCTTGTCTGCTCTGCGCCATCAGGAGTTTCTATCTGATCTGTGCTAAGCTCTCTAGAGGCTGTCTGATGATGTCTGAAAAGGTGGGTGATGTCTTGACAACCTCTGTTGAGCAATCAGAAGAATGGCGCGAACTGCTGTACTATGCCTCGAATGGTATGTAGGCCGAGGCTAACGACTACTGAAGTAGTCGAACTCCAGCAAAGCGACATACTCCTCCAACTGCCTGCTTCATCGAGGACACATGCCCTCAGCATGTCCTCCGAGATCTGGATCATCCCCTCTGAGTCCTCGGTAATCTGGTGACGACATCCATCGTGCTATGCTTCCACTTTCGCTGACACTGGAAAAGTTGCAACGGGTCTGCTATCTGCGGATGCTCCGCCTTCACCTCCTGACAAGTGAAGTAGTGGGGACGAACTCTGCACCTCTTGCTACCAGCGCTGATGACGGTCAAAACATACCACCATGCCTCCGAGGTGGCCAACAAAGGAAAGGAGTAGGATGCTTGAACACCACCATTGCACAACTCTGGAACTGAGGCTCGGCCTCTGTAACACAACCTACTGCCTGCTGACGCTGTCTGACTCTCATATACACGCTGGGCATCAATCTAGACACGAGCCTCAGTAAGATTCGTGCCATCGCTTCATATCACCATCACTCTAGACTGAAATGTGGACATCCTTTGAGTGGTAAGGAGTGTTGTCTGAACTAGATAACGGACTCCATCTCCGCCACTGACAGGTTGTCTCTGCCGCTAAAGATGTTCTAATTTCTCTAGCCCATCTACTCGACGTAACATCTACAACATTGGCCTAAATTGAAAGGTGATATGCCTGAAAGGTCAAAACTTTTCTAGCAACTACCAGTTGCTATCACCCTTAAAGGCACTGACGTCGTGACTTTAAGGCAAGAGATCCGGTCCTCTGGTCACTCTAGTCAACGGTCCTGCGGTCCTAAAGGTGTCTCCGCTGAAACTCAAATACAGTCTTCGATCTCTGCCTTCACATATTTGCTTCGAGCTCAGTTAGATCAACTAATCTGTCTGCCGCTGACACAGTCCGTATCTCGTACTGGAAGCTATCCTCGAGATGTCGTAACCCCAAATCTTTATCTGATTGTAGCTGGTCTGAAGTCCGACCTATGAGAAGGTCGACAAAACTCTGAACTGACGAGTACCTCGACGATGCACTGCAATGGGCACGTACTCGTCGAAGAATGGAGGGTTCGGGGAAAGCTTACTGATGTGACTGCTAAAACTGCTGAGAAGACGAAAACTGTTGCACGCGGTTCAGCTGCTCACAGTCCGGAAGAGTGAACACACATCCTTGACAGTGGCCTCTACCCCAAATACAGCCCGGTCGACTCGGCCCTGAGGTCTCTGCGACGCGCTCACTGAAGACGCTGGCTGAATTACCCCGAACAAACCTCGAGTCCAAACTCGGCAATCCCGCGAAGGCGGAATATCCTGGAAGCTCCTCAAAAGGACAGCTGCACAACAACAACACGAGGGAAACCTGCTCTCTTGAGCACCCTCAAAACAAAAGAGGGATGAGTTCACTACAGACTGGTGAACAAACCCCAGCTCTCGACAACCAGAAGGATCGCAAACCCGCGACCTTCAACGAAAGCAAAACAACGCCGTCAGGTGTACCCACGATACCTTCCCACGCCCAAAGAAGCACAACTCGGTGCGCGACCAACCAGCGCAAACCGTGGAAGTCGTCGAACCCCAATGTGCACCACACGTGGGCGACGGACACCTAGAGGTCTCCAACCTCTAGCAAACGCCCTGACAAAAGCAACCAATGCAAGTTCTTGTCCCAAATCGATGGCTACTCCTATAGCCACACTTGACTCTAGTCCCAAGCTAACACGACCACACAGAGACGAGTCGCAGGGGAAAAACCGAGAGCCACAAGGAAACCACGAGCTGCAAGACACTCCGAAAGCTTAAGGCTGAAGCTGCAAGCTGAAATCTGGAAAAAGACGGCTCTGAAACTGGTTGTTACTGAAGCTGCTCTCTGCCTAGGAGTGTGTGAAACTCTGGTAAGACTGGTCGATGCCTCGTCTCCAGCAAGGCTCTATCTGGAATCTGAATTTCTCCGCGTCGGCCCCATGTACCTGTCCCAACTGAGGTATCAACCCATTACTCTGCCCCACGCCGTGCGTCACGCCCGACTGCTCTGCGGTAGGCGTCTCGCGCCCCTCACAACCAGCACCGTCGACGGAAAGGCAACCGGCGGCTAGCACTCGAGCAACCTGTGGATTCTCTCTCAGTCTGGCGGTCCAGGCTACCCCTCAAGGACTGGCACGACGCTGCTGCTACCACGGCTGTCGCTGATGCTAAAACCACTGCCTCTACCAACGGCTACCCTGCCGTTCCTCAGAAGCAGGAACGACAACCCCGAAACTCACTACGACCACCGACCAACAGTCCGGTGTCAACCCTCAAGTCATCTGTCTTAGTATCCAGAGTACAGTCTAGGGCGTCCCCCGCTGTCGCTCCAACATACCGAACCAGGTGATTCAACCAACCCGCGTGCTGCCAAGCGGTGCGAGTACCAAGAATAGAGGAAGGTACTCCCAACTACACCACCCTCCAAGGGTAGGTGTCAAAGAACAGTACGCGAACTGTTCTCAACATACAACCAACAGTGTCCTTAGTGGCCTCGACAAGCACCACTACACATCGCTTCCTAGGAAGGCAAGAAAACAAAGGCTTCCCAAGCAAGCGATACTCTAGGATGTCCAAAACATCCAGGATTCGGGACACCTCCTTCAATCAGTCCTCTACTATCAAAGGATCTCCAACATCGCCCCTGGACCACAACGGGCCCACCTCTCAGGATTCCAAGAGTATAAAGGCGACACATCCTATTCCCTACTCGCTCATCTCCAGCACGGGAGGAGACACTGTCAGGTGAGGGAACGGACAACACCGGCGTGCATGCACATCTCCCCCTGAGACGTCATGCCACAGCCGGAAAACAACAAAACAAGCAACAATCAACAAAGCGGAAACATATCACACAATCGCAAATAGCCATGCAAGGATGTTCTAGACCCAGAAATATCCCATTCCACACTCAAAACCTTAACCGCAAGCCTAATCCTATCCCTGGGACCTACAACCTGCTCTGATACCAAGTTGTCACGCCCCGACCCAGAAAACCCATCCGGGCCGGGACGTGAGGGTCCTAAATCTAAAATCAAACGGTGAGAGTCTCCCTTGTAAACATCACTTTTAAACCTGATGCATGATTATAATATTCACAATTTATTTAAACTATCATATCATCAAATCATAATACAAATTAACCACTACAATACTCAATTAACTTTAAAAAGATACAATAAGATGGCCGGAGAAGGAGGAAGCCGGCGCGGGGGAAGAAAGGGAAGGAGGAGGGGTAAGGGTCGGGCACGGGATGGCAGGGAAGAGAGTGCGAAAAGAAAAGAAAAAAGGAAAAATAAAGAAAGGGAGAGAGAATAGAGGGTTAAGCCACTTAAGTGGCTGAACCAACCTTCGCAATCCCGTCCGGATCTGTCGATCCCGAACACTCCTACTGGATCTATTCAATCACGTACATCAATTAAGGATGTGTGTGCACTATACGGGTGTGAAACCGACCACCAAGGCGCAATTTACCAAATTACCCTTGGGGTTCAAAACAGCGATGCGATTAACCGATCGCAACCCAAGGCCAACCGGGCCAACACCAACCAAGCCAAGCGCTCGACCTAACGCGGTCGGACCGGGTTGGAGGAACGGGTCCTCACAGGACCGCTCCAAGGCAAGCACGCTTAATCTTGGAGTTTTCTGGCGGATCACTGACAGCACGGTTTTAAAACGCGTTGATGGGCGTGACAGTATGGTATCAGAGCCAGTTTAAAGCCGGAAATTGTGCCAGCGAGGACGCTGGGCCTCCAAGGGGGGTGGATTGTGAGGCCCACTGGGTCTACTGTGGGACAAGATGCCTGCGTCTGGGGGGCGGGGCTGAGTCGGTTAGCCGGGCAAACAATCCCAGAACGCCTGGGTATGGTCCGAAATTCGATATAACTATATAGTAAGCCCTTAATAAACACAACGCATTTTAAAGCCGTGCTGGCAGTGATCCGCCAGAAAACTCCAAGGTTAAGCGTGCTTGCCTTGGAGCGGTCCCGGGATGGGTGACCTACTGGGAAGTTTTCCCAGATTTCTGCGGTGAGCCAAAAGCGGACAATATTGTGTCGGGTGGCGCCGCTGGGCAGATCCTGGTCGGACCGGGAGGCCGCGGGCGGGGGCCCAATGGAGGGCCGGGGTGTTTATATGTCCACCAATTTGAATTAATTTTAATGTAAAATACAACATTTATCAATTAATATGAAAATTATCGTAAGTAATTAACAAAAAAAGTAACATCAGCAATTAACGTAAACATTAGCATGAATAAGTAATAAAAAACTAAATAGCATCAGAAAGTAATATAATAACTAAAATGATTATTAACATACAATTTATAAATTTCATATGATACATTTAATTATTTGAAAGTTACCATTATTAGATAAAAAAGAATGCTAGAAACAATCATTATTAAATAAAACATATGTTACTAATTACCATTATTAAATAACAAATAATGATAAATAACATACTATTTGAGGCTTATCATTGATAAATAAAAACTAATGATAAATAACATACCGATTTTTAGGCCGATGGCACTCACTCACCCCCCCCCCCCTTCTCTCTCTCCTTCCTTCTTTTTTAGCCCGTGGCCACTGCTCTCCTCTCTCTCTCCTTTTTTTTCTCCCACATGTTTTCACTTATTACCTACCCACCTTTTCTCTCCCACTCAATCGCGGCTCGTCCTTGATAAGACTTGAAAAGTGCACAAAACACCCGTCTTATTTGGTTTTGTTGGTCTCTGAGCAATGATTCACTGACTACTTTTATCCCATTTCAGGTATAGTATGTCATATTACGAGTTAGATCAACTTTGGAGCTAAAAGAAGCATATTCGGGCAATTCATACATGAAGGATCGATCTTCCTCTATTGAAGGGATCGATCCTACTGGACAAGCAACTGGGCAAAGAACAAACATAAAGGGATCGATCGTCTCCACGGGACGTAGCAAGACAACAATAGCAAAATCGATCCTACTCGATTAGTAGGATCGATCCTTCACGGGGTGTCACCAGCAATTGAAGATAGTGGGATCAAGTCTACTCCTTGGAGGGATCGATCCTTTGCAGCCAGAAAAGAAGATCAACGGCTCAGATCTAATCCGTGGGAGGATGTTTTCCTAGGCTATAAATAGTCAGTTTTTAGGGATTTTAAGGGGCTTTTCCTGGACATTGTTGGGGAGAGTTTTCCTGTCCTTCTTGGGAACTTTTCTTTGAAGATTCTTTGGAGGAGATTCATGGCAGAAGGAGTTCATCAACTTTCATCTATGCATCGACCCCTAAAGATGAGTAGCTAAAACCCTAGCCATGGGATTCTTATGATGTAACTAGGGTTTTTACTAGGGATTTCTTAGATCTAGGGCTTGTTTACATTGTTGATTGGCTTATATGGATTGAGTTCTACTTCTTTTATACCTTAGTGTTGATTTCTTGCTGGGTGTATGGATTGTTCTCGTTTGCACTTGATTCCGGAGCTTGTGTATGCTAGAGCTTGAATTGGATTCATTTAAATAAGAGGACCATGCTAGTGCTAGAACCACTATAGTAGTGTTAGTCCCACTACGTTCTATCTCTAATCCTTCGTACATCCTACCTTTGTAGATTTGGTCATCAAGATGCTAACCCATCTTGATCTTACACCTAAATCCATATCCGTACTTGTACTTACGATGAATTCATCCTGGTAAGAGGGTTCATTAGCAGTGAACAGAACTAATCATTTGATCACTGACATTTTAAGTAATTATTCTTGCCAACAAGGAATCCTAACCAGAACTTATTGAGTGGTAAGGAGAACTAGCCATTCACTTATCAACTTTTAGGCAAGCCATTCATCGTGCTTGACGTGCCCTGATTTTAGAAAGACCTGGTAGAACCTTGGTTATTGATTAAGAATCCTGTGGTCTCTTCTCTCGTAGTCATAAACCCTTTAGTATAAATCTAGCTTAATATCAAACCGTAATCTTTTCCCAACTTATTGGTAGGAGATTTGCTAAGCGTTCAATTTCAATCACTTTAGTCCCTGTGGATTCGACTCGGACTCTCTGCTATCTATTAGTTCCTTAGTACTTAAAGTAGAGCACCAGAAATTATAGTAATTTTGATTAGACTTGTTAAGCCACGACACTTTTCAAGTTCTATCAGTCCTCCCCTCCACTGCTCGTCCTCTCCTCCGCCTTTGGCTCTCCTCCGGCTCCGGTTCCTCCTCCCCTCCGGCTTCGGCTCCCCTTCGGCTCCACCTCCTCCCCGTCTCCAACTCCAGCTCGTCCACCCCTCTGGCTCTGTTTCCTCCTCTTCTCCGCCTCGTCCTCCCCTCCGCCTCCGGCTCCCCCTCTGCTCCGGCTCCTCGTCCTTCCCTCCCACTCTCTCCACCCTCTTCTTCCTTCCCCTCTTCCCATCTTCCTCTGTTTCTCTCCTCCCCTCTCTTTCTTTCTTCTATTTCTCCCCTCCCCTCTCTTTCTTCTAGTCCTCCCTCCCCTCCGGGTCCGGGTGATCGCTTACAAACGTCGTCGTTAAAACGTTGCAAACTCAATCAAATATTAAATTTATATCCTTATTCAATCACTAAACTACTAGGTAGAATAGCAGTGAAGTCCAGAGTCGATCCACAGGGAAAACGTTGGAAACTGAAATCAATTCTCGAAACCCTAAAACTAAGGAAAAGAATCAAATATATAATAGTGTTATCTAAACTAATAAATAAAAGAGATAAAAGGTTGATCAATTCGAATCAATGGAGTAGTTACTTAGGAATTACTCAATCTGCCATAGTTTCATTATTAGTCTTCTCTAGTTATCATCTTGTTCTCTTCTCTCAACATTATGGATCATATGGCTACAAGCCCACATGAATCCCTAAAATAAAGTTAATGTTCCCAACGGCATAACCTATCTTTGCTTGGCATAGATTGTCTTTGGTCCTACGATTACATTAAATTATACTACTCCTAATGACCTTAGCACAACCTATCTTCGCGTAGCATAGCTTATCTCAAAGGCAAATCAATAATTTCATGAAAACCATCTCATAAATCTCTACAATCAATCACAAAAATCATGTAGGACTAAAAGTACGTCAAGGGAACTCTGTTCCTTCAACTCTATTAACGATAAAACCATATTCATGAAATCATGTATCGAGAAGTTCACAAGAATTCAACTAAAGAAAAACCAAAACTACACTAGAGTTTCATGAATAATCCTAAGTACAAGAATTAGCAACTCATCTTTTGGATGAAAGCCATCGGATTGGAGTAGGAAGCTGTCACCATCCACATCCTCTCCGTCTTCTTCTTCCTCCTCCAAAAATTGTCAAAAAGATGAGAAATTTGGCTGGAAAAGATATTTTAAATAGGGAAACCCTAAACTTGGACTTAAGAGTCCTATCTAGTCTTAAACTTTGACTTTACTCTTTTCGTATTTCAACTCCTATTTAGGATTCTGACTTTAACTCAATTCTAGCGCTAATTTGCTTGAAATATGAGAACGTCTTCAACAGAAAAGTTTTAGATCTTCAAGTCTTCTATCATATCCCGAAGATTTTATAATATTTAGACTTATAACGAATATTTGACATATATTCTTCTGAATGTCGACGGACCAGTTTTCCGGCAGCTATGTATCTTGATCTTCTTCAAAATTGGAATCAATCCATTAGGAATCTCGCAGCGTGTCCAACATGAACATTGTAGCTTTTGAAGTCTTCTATCATGTGCTAAATTTCCAGAATATTTGGACATATGAAAAATTTCCGGAGAATATTCTCCTGACAGGCAATGAAACAGTCTTTATCATATAAATTCATCTTTTTAGCTGAATTTCTTGTATTTCTTCTCATATCATGATTAAATCTGAAATCAACTAACAAACAATTAAATACAACTACTCTAGGCCTAACAAAGGTAATTTAAGGGGTTTAATTATGAATATTTAGTGACTCATCACTCTCCTCCTCCCTCCCCTCCGGCTCTGGGCTACTCCTTCCTTCCTGCTCTCTCCTCCTCTCTTTCTACTCCTCCTCCCCTCTCTCATTCTCTCCTCCCTCTTCCTCCGTTTCTCTTCTATTTTCCCTCTTTCCCTTTTTCACTGATCCTTCCCCTTTCTTCCGGTGTTCTCCTCCCCTCTATCTCTTTCTCTCCTGTCTCTTCTTCAGTTTCTCTCCTTCCCTCCTTCCCTCCTTTCCCCTTTCCCCACCATGGTTTATAGCAGTGAACATCAGTCAAGGTGTCGGCGCCATCATCGCAGTCAGCCAAAGAAGTTCTCGGTGCAATCATCACCATCGATTTGGTACGTATTGTATCCATACCGGGCGATACGCTATGTATCGCCCGGCACAACCCCGACACCCCCCGATACCGATACGGGGGGTTTTTTATGTCGGGAAGTACATACCCGCCGGAACGGACCTGTACCGGCCGGTATGGAAATCCATGGTTGTCACCGTCCGTGAGGACCTGTCCCTCTACCCATGTGGCTCATTGTAGACCGCAAGGGCAATTTGGTAAAATTACGTCTTGTTGGTTTGTTTCACACCCGCGTGTGCACACACTGACCTTGTTTGTGTTAGTGCTTGATTAGAATGGTTAGGTAGACCCGGGATCGGAAGATCCCAGCTCAGGCGCGCAAAGGCCTATTTTTGGGCTGCTGGCGGCCCGTGAGCGATCGATCGCTCCTTAGAGCGATTGATCGGACTCGGTTCGGAGGCTTTTTCTGCTTCGAGAGGACGGCCGCCGTTGGCCGTCGCTCTCTCCTGTCAGAAGGGGAGGACTTTCCCTCTCCTCCTTTCTTCTTTCCCCTCTTTCCCCGGCTTTCCCCTTCCCCTTCTCCCTCCTTTTCTTCCTCTTCTCCTCCTCCTTCTCCTTCTTCTTCCTTCTTTCTTTTCCCAGTTCTGTTTTTCCCCTGTTTTCCGATAGCTACCTTCTTCTCCTCCGTTCTCCCTCCTCCGGCCACCGTTTTGGGTGTTCCAAGGCTCGTTGGAACCGTGGTGGCGTGAGGAAGATCCCTGGTGTGGTTTGGAGCTGCGTTGGCTACCAGTTTGCGGGGAATCATCCAAGGAGTGCGTTTCCGGTAGGTTTCTACCTACTGATGTTGTTTTTGGGTTTTCTCTAGATCTAGCCGTTATATCTTGCTGATCTTTGCGTTGTCGATGCATCTTGCATAGTATAATTTCTGTTATTAGTTTTATAAGCTTTGATTGAGATTTTAGTAGGATTTATGCATGTTTAATCTCGGATTTTCCGGTTTCTGCTGTTCTTGAAGAACAGCTGGTTTGCAGCGAGTTTGCCGATCCGTGCGTGCATGTTCTTGAGTTGTGATGAACATAAGAGTTGTAGCTCTTTGAATGAACTCTCAAACCCAACTAATCTCATAATTTTTTGATTTTCTTACGATTTGTTATGAATTTATTACTGGAGGGCTGTATTGCAGCAAGTAATTGGTAAGTTAGTTTGATTAGCGGTTTTGATTAGTGTTTTTCCGTTAATCCAACCGTTGGATGATTATGGATTTTGGATATATTGCTCCCGGCATATTGATCTACTAATGGCTAAGTTCGATCTTGAAACCGATTACGTTTGGACCTCGGATCGACCGGATCAATTAGCCCCTAAGTAGAGGTTTTGTTGTTTTGAATATAATATTATATGTTCGGATTATAATATTATATGTTTACTGTTCATCATTGTTTTCGGGGTTGTTTCCCGTTGCAGGAGTCTGCGGTTGACGGTCGCGGTACCGTCGTAATGCCGGGACCCGCTACGGATCGGCTGGCAGCGGTTGGTAGTACCGTTGCAGCGATCCGGTTGACTTATATGATGCCTTATCATACTGTTGCATGTCTATCTCCTGTTTGTGTGTGTTCATAGCATGCATTGTTGATTTGTGCATTAGTTGCATGGTTAAGGCGTGGGTGATCTGTGGGTCCCCGTCCCGAGGCTGGAAGCTCGGATTTAGCCCTCGGACCGGGGTTGGGTAGTTTGGACCTGATTCGAATTGTAGTGTCCAGTCGATTCGATGATAGGCTTAGATGACTGGTACACTTCTTTCTTGAAGATTGTAGAGGTCGTGTCGGCCTCGAGTCGGATGCTGAGGTGTAGCCGGTGTTCCACTGTGTTGACTCTTGAGTAGAGGAGTTGCCTACTCAGCGGTGCCTTTTCCCTCCTGCAGTGTCGGGTTTCTGCATGTGAGTCAGCAGTGTTTGTTCCTGCTTACTGAGTGTCGTTCCTGGGCCTTAGGGACACGCGGTGGGGTTATGGGACCCATGTATACACCCAGGTCTTACTTGAGGGCGACACTGTTGCGTTTCCCTCTTCCTTCTGTGTGTCGTAGTGTAGAACCCTACTGAGCTTAGTGCTCACTCCTACCCGGGCTGCGTTTTGCAGGTGTAGGCGTCAGTTCTTCTTTTGTGGCCCCTACCGGGCAGTTGGACTGTGGGGCGGCGGCGCCAGGTGGAGTTTGAGAGGTGGCGATCTTTACAGCTTTTTCACCTTTTGTTACTTAGCCTCTTACGGGAGTATAAATGTTGTATTTGGATCTTCCCCTCTCCGAGGATATGCATATTAAATCTTTTTGGGTTTGTAATCTGTGATTCGAGGTTCCATTAAATTAATGTCTTTTAATTGAGGGTGCTTTTGGTGAATTGTTAGGGAGACCAATAGGTTAGAGGGAACCCTCGCCAGCTTTTTCCGCGTTTCGTTAGGTTCTGGTTCGCGTCGCCCAGCCCGGTTGGGCTTCCGCGGGTCGGGGCGCGACGCTGTCCGCACCTTCACTGTCTCCACTTTCCTTCTACAAAAATAGTCAAAAAGATGATAAACTCGGCATGCAATAGCCCTATTTATAGCTGCAACCCCAGAATAGGGTTTAGGAGTCACAACTATACTTAAACTCTGATTTTTTTTAATTTCTGTACTTGCCACATTGGCAAACATATCGATCAAAATAAAAAATGATCGGTCGGTCCAGTCAGCTTGGCTTGGTCGGTTTATGCCACATCAGCAATTAATTTCTACAGCTTTTAGATTTTAGCTTTCATAGATCTAATTTTGCTTCAAAACTGGTACCAATTTATACATAATCTCATAAAGTATTCAACACAAAAGTTGTTACTCTTGAAGTCTTCTTTTTACTCCCAGAATTTCATGATTTTTGGACATTTTTAGAATTTCTAGTGATTTATTTCCAAATAGTCTTTTTATTATTATTAGTTAAGCCATAAGACTAAGGGACCCAACTAAGGGTGTATAGCAAACTAAATACTAGGGACGTTAGGGACAAACCCCATGTGTTCGTCCTCCATTGCTGACTTGAAATGAAACATGTAGGCTTCGTGGGCCAGCCAATCAGCATGTGCATTCTCTTCCCTAGGTACATAGTTGACTGTGAATTCTGAGAACCAGCGTGTCGCCCACCAGATATCATGTACGAGGTCCTTACATTCGCCAATCAGTGG
This sequence comes from Narthecium ossifragum, assembly GCA_963920575.1. NCBI lineage: Eukaryota > Viridiplantae > Streptophyta > Magnoliopsida > Dioscoreales > Nartheciaceae > Narthecium > Narthecium ossifragum. The sequence goes on from OY986965.1 coordinate 17,918,937, forward strand.
TGCGATGCCCTCTATCATTTGAACTCCAAAGAGTGAATCACATTCGATCAGTAATCGTTTTTACCTCTTCACACTGCTCCCTTGACGGTTCTGAGGATGGCGTGGAGCTCTCCTTGCAATGTGGAAATGACAACTTGGCATACTCCATCTGACCATAGGATCACGCCGTCATCATCAATGCAAACAATTCCTAGCTAGCAATGCCAGTGTGAGTGTGAAACGATGCATCTGTTTGTATTCTTACTCCTCCAACGCGCGTTGTTACATGGTTCCTTGTGTGTTGCAGTGATGCAATGTGTTCTTTGGCTTGCCAGACGATGAGTCAGGACAGATCACGGGTGTCGTGGTGCTCCTCTCCTACCATGAGCTTGCATCTGTCCTTCCATAACCACCATAGTCCATATGTGATCAATGAATTTTCCTTCCTGACTGCTTCAGACTTCCTGGGCCTACACAGGTACTCAAAGTAGGATTCGATGTTGAGGTTGGAAACATGGAGGCTAGCGCCTATTAGTATTATTCCCCAGGTCTCTCGTGCAAAACGGCATCCAAACAAGAGGTATTCTATGCCCTCGTCCTCAACGCCACAGCGAGGGCATTCACGTTTAGCAGAGATGCAGAGGTGCCATAGTGCCAGTTTGGTTGGAATCTTGCCATGAAGGAGCTTCCAAAGAAAGAGCTTCACGCGAGGGCCCACTGGTGCCTTCCACACGCTCCTCCACAGTTTGAATTGATTGTCGTGTTTGCCACCCTCCAAGTGCTCGAGCATATGATAAGCAGAGGAGGTCGATAGCATTCCATCCTTGGCCCAGGTCCATCTTGGCACAGTGCGTTCAGCTCGTGGTAGCAGGGTGGACATGACCAGCTCCACCATGCTCGGGTGGAAGATGAGGCTGAGCTTGTTAGTATCCCATTGACCATCCTCTGTTATGAGGTCACCAACCATCATGTTGAGGATTTCATCGTCTACTGCCATCATGGTTGGGGAGCTGCTTAGAGGGCCATCACATGTCCACCAGTCTCTCACTATGTTGGCACAACATGTCCTCTCTGGTGTCCATCTGAGCCCTCTGCGTAGTGGGTCGCAGGCTTTGCATATGGATCTCCATAGGCTAGAAACAGAGCTGGCACCCCCCAAGGATGGAAGAGCTCCATTAGGCTTGTATCTGGTATGGCACAACGACGTCTAGATGGAATCTCGGGCGTCGAGGAATAGTGCGGCGCGCTTCATCCTTAAGGCTGATTGCCATCTTTTGAGGTTTTTAAGGCCCAAACCCCCTTCCATCTTGTGTTGGCATACAACATCCCAAGCAACCGTGGAGAAACCTCCTCTTTTCCCTTGCCAAAGGAACTCACGGGCTAATCCTGAAATTTTGTTAAGGATAGATAGTGGAATAGGGATGGAAGACATTACAAAACACCGGTATTGCTTGAAGAACAGATTGGACGAGTACGACACGTCCCGCTGCTGCTTTGCTTGGGTTGCGCCAATTGGAGAGTTGCCTATGGATAGCATCAAGGATGAAGGAGAAGTCTTTGGTATACACTCTTTTGGAGTTCAGAGGTACACCTAGGTATCACCATGATTCTTTCTTCCCGCAGAAGCCGAGGAGTTGAGAGAGCATGAATCTTCGTGGGACGGAGGTGGAAGGTGAGAATTTTATACTAGATTTCTCCGGGCTGATCTGTAACCTTGGCAGCTTATAGCGATGTAGCACATTGAGAAGTTTCCTTGCTCTCGTGTCATAGTGATGATGAAGAGGCAGTCGTCGGCGTACAGGAGGTGGCTGATAGAGCTTGAAAAGTGTCATGGCTTAACAAGTTTGCCCAAAATTACTAATATTAACCGGTGCTCTACTTAGCTACTTAAAACTAGTAGTTAGTGTAGAGTTCGAGTCGATCCACAGGGAAACATGATTGAATTGAAATGCTTCGTATAGCTTCCTACTAATGAGTTGAGAAAGGGTTTAAAATTGGAATTAAACTATTTTATACTAAGGGATTTATAAATACGAGAAAGAGACCAAGGGATTTTTAATCAATAACAAGTGTTCTATCAGGTCTTCCTAAGATTAGGGCTTACTAATTGAATGGTTTAATCTAATAGTTGATAGGTGAATGGCTAATTCTCCCTATCACTCAACAAGGTTCGATTAGGATCCCTCGTCGGTGAGAACAATTGCCTAAAAGTCGGTGACCTAATGATTAGTTCCGATCATCGCTAATGAATCCTCTGATTAAGACCGATTCATTACGAGAAAATAATCATAATATGAATTTAGGTGTAAGATTAAGATGGTTTTAGCACCTCGATGGCCAAATCTATAAAGATAGGATAGGTGGAGGATTAGGAATAGATTATAGTGGTTCTAGCACTATAAAATCCCAAATTCTGGATAGGAACCATCATAATGTGGGAGTTCATGGTTCTAGCATGATTCCCTCATTGGATGATTCCAATCCAAGCACTAACATGCATTAGCTCTAGATCTAACATATAATAAAGCAATCCAAACATCCAACAATGAAAGTAACACCAAATATATAAAGAATTTGAGATCAATCCATATAAACCATTCAAGAAGGTATACAAGCCTTAATCTTAAGAATCCTCAATAGAAATCATAGTTACATCATAAGAATCCCATGGCGAGGGTTTTAGCTACTCATATTTAGGGTTTGATCCATGGAAGAAAGTTGATGAAGCTTTTCCGCCATGGATCTCCTCCAAAAGAATCTCCAAAGAAAAAGTCTAAAAGAGGAAAAGAAAACTCAGATCAAGTTCCAAGGGAGAGGCTTCCTCAGCGAGGAACAAGAGAGACCCAAAAACCCTAGAACATGCTTATTTATAGCTTAGGAAACACCCTCCATCGGATTAGATCTGGGCCTTTGATTTTCTTCACGGACAAACAAATGATCGGTCTTCATAGGGTGAAGATCGATAATTTAGTCTTCTATCGCTGGCTGCGCCTCGTAAAGGATCGATCATCTTGATAGAAGATGATCGATCATTTTCTTGTATTGTGGGTCACGCCCCGTGGATGATCGATCATTTCATGAAGGAAGATCAAACTTTTCAAACCTTGCTCTCTGCCACTGTTGACGCACATAAATGATCGATCATTTGTCATGTGATGATCGATCCTTTGAATTTGGTGCTCTCTGTCAGGTTAATGTACGTAAATGATTGATCCTTTTATGTTGTGATGATCGATCATTTATGTTGGAATTGCCCAAATGTGCTCATTTTAACTCCAAACTTGATCTAACTCTTACTGAAGTTTTTTCTACCTGAAATAGGGTAAAGATAGTTAGTAAAGCATTGCTCGGAGACTAATAAAGCCAAATTATAAGGGTAATTTGTGCACTTTCCAAGTCTTATCAGTGGGTGAATCGGACTGAAGAGCTGGGATGAGTGACACCTTCAAGAGAGATCAGAGGAACTTGTGTTAGTCTCATTAGAACCTCCTGGGATGAAGAGATATGAGGAGATGGGATCTCCCTGCCGAAGGCCTCTGGAAGCGGGGAAGAAACCATTCACTCTCCCATTGATGAGGAGTGAGAAAAGGATGTGGTGATGCATTTCATAACCCAATTGATCCATTGTTCCGGGAATTCCATTTGCTTTAAGACTCATTGAAGAAACTTCAGCTCACAGAATCAAAAGCAAACTTGATGTCTACCTTGGATAACCTTGTAGCAGACGTTGCATAGGTTGATCGGCAAGAATTCCTTGATGCAGCGTGGATTGGCGCACGTTGGTACAAAGGCCATTGTATTATTCAAACCAGCCGGCATCATGCATGTCGAGAAGAACTCTTGGATTAGGCTCACTACATCGCGTCCAACTATGATCCAGTGTTCGCAGAAGAATTCGACAATAAGCCCATCAGGACGCTGGCATTTGTCCCTGGTCATAGCCTGAAGCACCTCGAGGATCTCTACCGTTGTCATCGGCACAAGAAGCGTGTGAGGACCTGTACCTCCAACCCGGTCTGACCATGTTAGGTCGAGGGTCTGGTTTTGTGTTTTGGCTCGGTTGGCCTTGGGATGCGATCGGTTAATCGCATCGCTGTTTTTGACCCCAGGGGCATTTTGGTAAATATACTCTCTGCTGGTCAGTTTCACACCTGCGTTGCACACACTGCTTTTGATTGATGTATGTGTTTGATTAGAACATTAAGGGGGCTTCCGATCGGAAGATCAGAGCTCGATCGGGAGAGATCGAATCGAACGGCTGCGATCGATTCCAGTTTTCTATTTAAGCTCTTTCTTTTCTCTTTCTTCTCTTTCTTTTCTCTTCTCTCCTCTCTCTCTCCTCGTGGGCCGCCGGCTGGAACTTTGGTCTGCGGCTTTTCGGCGTGGACCCGCGGCGATCAGAGTTGAGGATCTCGTAGATCGCCTGCTTGTTGCTACATGTAGGTGTTTCTACCCAATTCCTTTGAGTTGGTAACCCTAGGATCACCTTTTTGTGATCTGTGGCAGTTGTGTGCATTGGAATGTTTTGATTTTCGGTATTCTCATTCCTTAGCATGTTTAGAAGCTATCTATGGTTTCAGTTTCGAATTCTTTCAGATGAATTTCGTATTTTTGTCAGTTTTTTGACAGGGTTGGACTCAGATCTGATATTTCACGATCTGAGTTTGGTTTTTATTGCATGAATGAATTCCTCACCATCAAATAGACCTTCCTGCAAAGTTTGAATGGATTCCATCGCTGTTTGATAGATCAAATCCAACAAATTCAGTTTTTCGTCGGTTTCGTCGGTTTTTGGGCCTTTTGATTTAATTCGGAGGATTTGATCATCCAAAGTTGGATTTCTTAGTGTCATTAGATTCCCCACATCCAACTGCACATGCCTACCAAATTTGGTTTGATTTCGATACATTTTGATAGATCAAATCCAAGAAATTGGATCTCATGCACTATTCATCTTCCCTGCTGACATATGAAGGATCGATCTTCTTTGGGAAGAAGATCGATCTTTCGTTTGTTAGTGTTCTGCTCCGTCTGAAGAAGATCGATCTTCTTGGGACAAGAAGATCGATACTCTTCTTGACAGGGGGTGTGTTTGCAGAAGATTTATCCTTCTTCCCCAGACAGAATACCATCCTAAGGAAGATCGATCTTCTTGTGAAAGAAGATAGATCCCTCCTTCCCATGCAGGGAACACTCTTAGGAGGATCGATCTCCCTTGGAAGGGAAGATCGATCACCTCTCCTTGACAGTGATCACCCATGTAAATGATCGATCATCTTGGGTAAGATGATCGATCCTTTATATGTTGATTTGTATAATTGATCCGAATTTGATGTTTTCGGTTTCTTTTTTATTCAGATTTCTCGGTTGACTTTCCCGATGATAGGTAAGGATTGTTATAATATTTTAATCGGGATTTTAACGGGTTTATCCTCGGATTACGCCGTGATTTGTATTCTGGATCGGTTTACTGGTTTCTACCAGTTTTCAAGCAGTTTCTCGATAAAGCATGTTATACCTATATAAATATAGTTTGTGATTGCTCTATCGCTTTATGGGTAACCGGGGGAGAGAGGATCCCCAGGAATGTTTAGTATAAATGGGCCAGAGGTGTGCCCTGCATGCTTAGTATAGATTTATTGCTTTGATTAATAGCCCCGCTGATTGCCGGATAACCTTGTAGCAATTTCGCTTTATGCTGGTAGATTATATATTTTGTATATGTGGCTTGTTGGTTTGGCAGGGGTTGTATCCCCTTTTAGCAATTTCGGTTGACGGTTGTGGATGCCGTTGTAATGCCGAAATTGGCTCGATTGCTATTGTCGCTTGGTTGTTGGCCAGTTACCTGCGGGGTAACTGTGGAACCTTAGTCTATCAGTTGCTAGAGAGCACTGAAGACTATTGTATATCTGTATTTATCGCATTGCTCTAATCATTGTATTGTTAGTATAGCTTATCCGTATTTGAGACTCTTGCTATGCTCACCCCTTTGGCTAGCTATAGGCTATGCCTAGCCCTGTATAATTGATGTCATCTTGTTGCATGCTTATATCTTTTTCTCTGTGCCTGAGCATTGCATGCATCTTGTTTGCATTAGAACATAAGGCTAGGGTGCGGGTGAATAGGGTCTTCGCCGATCCGAGGCTCTCGGGTAGCCCGAATCTAGCTCTAGTACCGTGGCTGGGTAGCAAGGAATAGGGTGTGATTGCTATGCCAATTCTCTGTATTCTCGAGGATGGGTCTAGGTGGCTACTATCTGTTGTTTAAGGTGTAGAGGTCGCCCTGAGTTCTCGTCTCATGCTCAGTATCCGTGTTAAGGGAAATTGCATGCTGCCCTGGGTCCTACCCCTTTGTTGTTCAGCGCTTGGCACTTGGTGGTTGAAAGGGACGGCTGTTGATAGTTGAGGTCACAGAGCGCGTGCCCTGGGGTAGGCGGTGGACGTAACGTGAGTTTCCCTTAGAGATGAGGCAGAACCCGGGACTTTGTAGTTTCCCCTCTTTCCTGTGTGACGTAGAGTAGAGTAGAACCCTACTGAGCTTATTGCTCACTCCTACCCGGGCTGTATTTGTAGGTGCAGGCGTCAGCTCATCCTCGGTGGTTCCAGCTGGATCAGGTCTTGGCGGCACGTCGACTTCCGGAGGTGTTTTAGGTCTCAGAGGGACAAATATATTTTGGCAGCTTTTGCTTAAAGTTATCTTTTGAGGATGATGTATTTAACGTTTAATATATGAAATCATGTTCCATCTCTTGATTGAGTTTTATTCCGCAATGTAATATTTAGTTTTACCTTTATGCCCTTGGAAGTCTTTAAGTTCAAATTTATTCCGCTTTGTGTATCTGTTGCGCCTTATCGGAGGTGAATAGTGTAGGTTTCCCCTCATGCCTCGGTCCGGATGGGTTTTCTGGGTCGGGGTGTGACAAAGCGCATCCCTGGCCCCCTCAAAAAGTAGGGGAAGTGGTGGAAGGGAGATATTTGCACTGCCTATGTCAGCCACCCAAAGGCTCTTGTAGTGGTTAAGGAAGAGATCCACTATGCCTGTAACACCCCAGCCCTCCACTGGGCCCCGCCCCGCGGGCTCTGGCAGTGATCCGTCAGAAAACTCTAAGGTTAAGCGTGCTTGCCTTGGAGCGGTCCCGGGATGGGTGACCTACTGGGAAGTTTTCCCAGATTTCTGCGGTGAGCCAAAAGCGGACAATATTGTGTCGGGTGGGGCCCTCGAGTGGATCCTGGTCATACCGGGAGCCCGCGGGTCGGGGCCCAGTGGAGGGCCGGGGTGTTACAATGCCTTCCTGATCCTTAACGATAGCTACAGTATCTAGTATTAGCTCCTTTATCTTAGAGCAACAAATTCCATATGTGATGCTCTGGTGAAAAGAATGTAACTTTCTGTCTCCCTCAGTAATCCACCTCCTTCGACTATGTTGGGCTATGTAGGAGTTCTGCTGCACTTCCAATGCAACAACTTGCTGCTCTAGACTCCTCATGCATTGTTCCTGTGAGAGGGATAAGGGGCCATGCTCTTCTTCAAGGTATAGATTGTGTAGGTTTTGTTCCAAGTGTGCATGCATGTTGACTATGCCACCATTATCTCGTCAGTTCTAGTTCTTGACTATGTCACCTCTGGAACACGTACTGAGTAGAGCCACGTCAAGGTCTTTGCCAAGCTCTGGCAACACCTTGCTTGAAGGAAAGGTGAGTGTTCCATAGCAAGCAGACAACCATTGAGGGTTCACAAGTGCTTGATCAAGATGCTCGAGGATTCTAGCTCTTATAGATTTACCATTACACCATGTAAAGGATGGACCGCTAAATCCAAGGTCGATCAATCCATCCATGAAGATAAAGGAGAGGAACTCCGTGACAGGGGTGTTGTAACTGAATGGCTTGCCTCCTCTTTTCTCTTCTGAATTGGCAAGCACGTTATAATCGCCTTACATGAGGTGAGGCCACCCGCTGGCATTGAGTTTGGAGAGTGTGTCCCAAAGGATTCTACGATCCCTGCCTTTCCACACAGCGTATACTACAGAAATGAACCATTGCCCGAGGCCTTTGGAGGTGACAACTCAATGGATAGCTTGGTCAGTATGATGCTCAAAGTGGACCTTGCCTATCTCTGCTTTCGATAATGCTAGAGTGCCTCCGTGACGACCTTTGGATGGTAACATATGTGTTTTCCAGCGAGCACCTAGCTTCCTGGATATGAATTCCATATTGGCATATACAACCACTGTTCCTAGTAAGAAAAGGAAATCCAGCTGTTGTTTTCTGATTAGGCGGTGACAGACACTCACTGCTCTTATTGGTCCTAGCCCATGGCAGTTCCATGCTAGAATTTTCATCATGGACCACCTGAGTTAGGGGGATGCTCATCCCAGAGGCTGACAGTTTGCACCATTTGGATTGGCTCTCAGTTGGATAAGGTGTAGGTATTGTCATTTCTATGTCTCCCCTTGGTGGAGTGTAGCCCGGAGGGATGAGCCGGTTATCCTCCTCCTCATCCATTGCTTGACCAGTAGGATGGTCTTCTCTGTCCTCCTCTATCTGGGTTGGCATATCCATGGCCAACGCCTGTTTGAGAGAAGAAATGCCACCCTGGTGAATGTTATTCATTATCTCCTCCTCTATGTCTTAGTCCAGCATGTCAAACGTTTTGTATCCATGGGGAACTACCAGCGGGCCTGGCCAGTTACCTCTGTTTCTCTCATGAGCATACCAACAAACATCATGTAGGCAGAGCTCAGCCAGCTCATCGAGATCAGCCATCGTCTTCGCAATCGGGCTGAAGCAGTTAAGGCTGGTCGGTCCTTATTAGCCTTTTTTGCTACTTGGGCCCATGTTTTGCTTGGCCCCGCTTGTTGTGTGGCCTTCCCTTTTAAAGGGGCTAGGGTACTACTGGGTGACCTAATTTCCCTTGGTGTGTCGCCATCTCCTTGCTCTCCGTCCTTCATGCCAGATCGTGGTCCCCCTCTTGCGCCGCCCCCCTGGCATGATCGCCTCGTTGTCCTGAGGTTGTCCGTTGTCAGTGTTGTGTCCTCAACCAACTATTGTGTGAGGTCCCGTGTTAGTCTATGTATCTGTCCTTTTCTGAGGTGGCTCAGTGTTTGTCTCCTCTCGATGCTGAGCTGGTGCGATCTGTATGTCTCCTCCGTTGTTGTCATGGTTGTGCTTCGTGTGGTACAACCAGCTTATTGCTAGTCTCCTCCGTTGTTGTCGTGGTTTTTCTTCACTCACCCCCCAACCAACTTATTGCTAGTCTCCGGCGATTCAAAGCGCATAAAAATATAATTAAGCACGCCAACGGTCTAAGGCCGTAGACATGCATAATAAAATTTCTACCTTATCAGGTCAATAGTGTTCTATATAGTACAAAGCATGAAAACTTCTTATACTCATACACATACTATCAACACATGAAATTAACTTCTACACTTCAAGCATGCTAATCATTATCCAGACAAATACATGTGACGTGACAAATAAATGTTACGTACAGAAGCAACTTCTACCCACCATTAGTCCTAACACTCTACTATCTTCCTGACCAATCATCCAACCCTCGCCTTTTAACTACAACATGCTTTTTCTTTTCCTTTCTTTTCTTTTTCTTTTTAGCTATCAGTGGTTCTACCTTTTTACGCGAGCTCTTCGCTTCCTGAGGCAAGAACACCCAATTACTTAGTAAATCACTTAATAGTCGTTTAGGCACAGCTTGATCCCTTGAGCTACAACTGGATATATGTAATGACCTCAAGCCAATGACTCCCAAACCAGACGGCTTTAGTGCACTAAATGTAAAACACTTCTCGGTCTCAAGAATCATATCTAGTGGCTACGAATCAAGCACCGGAAGCTCACTATATTTATTTTCTATGCATGCAATACTCACATACTAGCTAAAGTTGAAATCATGGTCCAGGTTAACAATAACATGCTTATTCCTCTGTTGAGTATAATTACAACTGCACGTAAAGTGTTCGTGTGTGAATCACATGATATTCTACCTTCAGATTATCACACATGCAATCTATGTATCGGTTAATCCAGCGCTTTATTTAACGTTTAGGCAAGACGTACTACAAAACCTAAGATTCAACCAGGAGGATATGGCTGCAATGCCTCAAGGGCTGCCTTGAGATGATCATTTTCAATAGAGCTATGAGTGCTATGAAAATCAATAAAATTAGGGTAAAGATAGTTGAAATCATTGTGTGCAAACTCCTCTTCAATGCATCTGTCGATCATGTAGGTCTGTAGGCACTCATCAATATCAGTAGGCTGCTTGGCAACATTAAAAACATTAATTTCTAAGGTCATATTCCCAAAAGTCAAGTTCATTAGGCTATTCCTGCAATTAATTATAGTGCTAGCAGTAGCAAGAAATGGTCTACCTACGATAATTGAAATTCTAGAGTCAGCAATTACTACAACCTATGTATCTAAGACTAAGAAATCAACAGGATAATAAAATTTATCTATTTATACAAGCACATCCTCCACTACTCCCTATGGAGTTTTCGTGGATCTATCTGCCAGTTGCAGGACCATGGGTGTCGACTTCATTTGTCCTAAACCAAGTTGCAATTAAATAGAATATAGTATTAAATTGACACTTGCACCAAGATCTAATAAAGCTTATCCTACTTCATGCTTTCCCATGAAACAAGACATAGTAGGACAACCAGGATCCTTAAATTTTGGAGGAATCCTATGTTGAAGCAGTGCACTAACCTGCTCTGTTAAGAATGTTGTTTTCTTTACATGATGTCGTCTCTTCATAGTACATAAATCTTTAATCACTTTGGACTAGTTAGGCACTTGCTTAATAAGATGCAAAAGAGGGAGGTTTACCTTAACTTGCTGAAGTTGTTCCAAGATCTCGATGTTGGGCTCCATAGTTAGGTTAGTAGATTTGAATGCTTGAGGAAAAGGAACATGTACCTTAAATTCGCCTAGCATGGGCCTGGCTGGATGATCGGCCTCTGCATGGTTCTCCTCAATTCGGTCCTCTCCCTTAGCACCAGTCGGAAGTTTGGCTGGCTCCCTTCAAGGACTTATTGTTGTTTTTCTGCTTCTTGTAGTCACAACGTTCATCTCCTTCACGTTGGTTTGCTCAGCACTGGATGCCTGCGTCTGTTGGAGTTGAGCTGGGAGCTTCCCTCGTTCGTGCACGCTCAATGAGTTGATCAGCTTCGTGATCTGGCTCTTAATCTCTTGAATATCCTCCTTTCTTTCCGTGGATTTCTGCACAATCATAGATTTCAGTTCATGTAAACTATCAGTAAATGTAGGCCTAGGAAAACCGGATGAATTATAAGGAGGGCTAGAAAAAAGCTTATTGGGTGGTGGTTGATGATGTTCATCGTACACACCTCTCATCGTCAATCTGGTGATTCACGCTCTGACAGATCACACAAGGCCCAGCTGGCCTTAGAGGTTCGCAGTATGGAGAGGTCCGGGCAGCCATCATATCTTGGGTCTTTAGCAGCTCCAGTTCCCTTGTCAGGCTCTCTACTTTAGCCTTGAGTGCATCTTCCTCGCGCAGCTGATATATTCCTCCACCATGTTGCTGCGATAATGGTTTGGCTCTGCTGGTACTATATGTTACGCTCGACCCAGTCCGTGTATGAGCTTTCTCAGCAAGCTCTGTCAAATACTCAATCAATAGCCGCATCAGGATCTTTTTGTAAAAATTTACCATTACACATCATTTCAATAAAATGGCGTTATTTAACAATTAATCCATCGTAAAAATAACTAACAAGTCACCAACTCTCATACCCATGGTGAGGACACAAGTTCAACATGTCTTTAAATCGCTCCCACACTTGATACAGAGTCTCACAATCCTTCTGTGCGAAGCTCGAGATCTGTCTCTTAAGTGCAATGGTCTTGTGCTGTGGAAAGTACTTATTGAAAAATATCTATGTCATTTCAGCCCAAGATCCTACCAATCGTGGTCTCAAAGAATATAACCAAGTCTTCGCTCTATCTTTCAGTGAGAACGGTAAGAACTTAAGTCAGATCATGTTTAGTGCGCCTGGTTGGCCATGAAAGGTTGCTACTACTTCTTCAAACTCCCTAATATACACATATGGATTTTCATTTTTCAACCCGTGAAAGGTAGGAAGCAACTGAATCATGCCAGGTTTAAAGTCTACATGTGCTACATTTGGTGGAAACATGATGCATGAAGGCCTACGCAGTGCGTGTGGGATGCAGATACTCTTGCAAACTCCTAGGAGCCTACTGTTCTTTGTGCTCAGCCATAATCTAAGAATGTTGTGAAGTTTGAGACTGTGTGTCAAAACGATCAACAATGTATGTATCACTATTAGAAGTATCAGAATCACTCTCGGGATATCAAGCAAATCTGCCTAATTTGTCTCTATAGTGAGCATACACTGGCAATCACACAATCCTAAAAGGTGCAAACTAAATAAGGTAAGCTAACTAAAAGAAAGAAACAAAGAACAAAGAAAGGAACGAAGTTACCGCCTTGATGTTGTCAATCGTGCCACTAATGATTCTGGTGCTTATCTGAACCGTTTACCTGGCAACGGTGCTAATGTTTTTATGTTGGTCAAATGTGTCTCGCATAGCAGTCGCGGTGCAGTACAACATAAGAGAAGTCGATCCCACAGGGAAACAAGCAGAAAGGATACAGAAACACAAATAACAATGTATCGAAAATAATCAAGAGCGTAAGAGTTAAGAAAATTAGATTGAATATGTAATGGTAAACCTAAGTTAACAAAAAAAATCAAGATTTGGATGAGACTAGGCTTCAGAAATCCCTCACTCGGACTTGGGTTCTTCTCTTATCAATGGTACATGCAATACTCAGTTGAGAGATTCACATCCCAATCACCTCAACTGGAAAGTATGGAGCTATAAATCTGATAGAATATAAATGTCTCTTTCTATGTTTGATTCTTCTCGTTGTAGCCCTAACTCGGTCCTACCAAAACTTTAGAATACAATATACCGGCTGTCACTATATGCAACAGGCAGCAAAAGTTTCACGGGACCAAGCCCTAATCTTGTCTTACCAAATCCCTAAGAATATGCAATACCAGCTGTCAATATAGACAATGCATAGCAAAGATTTCACGAGACTAGGTAGGAGAACAAGAGAGATAACTATGAGATCACAATATCATAACAAAAGCATGACTGGAATTATAATAATGTTCAACCACATAACCATATATGAAGATCCAATACATATGGAGTTTAAACATTAAGGGGCTGTTTGGTTCAGGTGCATTCCTGATGCACCGATCTCCTGTTTGGTTCTTGGGTGCATGATATGATACATGCACCTAACGCTGCTTTGATGCACCCTCGTGGAGCACCGCCTTGTGCATCCGTGAAAGCACCTGTGATACCTGCACGCTCCCCAACACCTACTTACTTTCCATCCCTTCGCCATTACCCACACCACACCCCCGAGCATCACGGATCTCTCTCTTGCTGCCTCGTTCTCTCTCGCCGTCGATCCACTCCGGGCGATGGACCCCCATCTCTTCTCCGGTGGGTGAAAGCCAAGTTACAGCTGAGCATCCTCCTTCTCTCTCTCGCCATTGGAGGCGGGGTGGAGGACGTCTACGGTGAGGATCGCGCCATGGAGGAGCAGCTCGTCACCCCGTGGACCTTCTCCGTCGCCAGGTCCGATCTCGTGGCTCTCCGTCACCCATCTCTTCGTTCTGTCTCTCACTGTTGGAGGCGGGGTGGAGGACGTCTACAGCGAGGATCGTGCCACGGAGTAGTAGCTCGCCACTCCATGGACCGTCTCCATCGCCAGGTCTGATCTCGTGGCTCTCCATCACCTATCTCTTCGTTCTCTCTCTCGTCGAGCATCCTCGTTCTCTCTCTCACCGTTGGAGGCGGAGTGGAGGACGTCTACGGCAAGGATCACGCAACGGAGGAGCAGCTCGTCACCCCGTTGACCGTCTACGTCGCTAGGTTTGATCTCACCAGCTCGTCACCCCACGAAGGAGCAGCTCCTCAGGTCCGATCCCAAAGGCAAACAAAACAGGGGATCAGGGTGCATCACATGGCCCATCACATAGCCTATGCTTCAAATAATTCAGCAACCAAACGGCAACATTGGATGGCCGATGCATGTATCTCAGAATGCATACATCCCACGATCAGGGTGCATCAGTGATTCAAGCAACCAAACACACCCTAAAGATTAAAACATGAACCAATGATAGAGAAAGAAACCCTGGTCCTTACTTAGTCATCCATTCGCCATGCCTGAAGATTACTCATCCATGGATGGTGGATTGTTCTCGTTCTTCCTCCAGAAAAGTCTTCCAAAAAGCCCTAAGAAGTCCCTAAGAAGTCCCCATTGAATAACCAAGTTTCATATTTATAGGCTCCAAAGGTCTTCAACTCGGATTAGATCTGCACCCTTGATTTTGCTTAACTGCTATACAATGATCGATCATCATAGGGGAAGATAATTGATCATTTCATCCCATAGAAGTGTCACGACCTGAGGATGATCGATCATTTGAAAGAAGATGATCCATCATTTTAAAGAAGACGATCCATCATTTGCATCGTCGATTTCCTCAATTTTCTCAGTTGCAAAGATGATCGATCATTTCAAGAGAGAAGGTTGATCTTGTAAAACATGGCTCTCTATCATCTCTGGCTTCATAAAATGATTGATCATTATAGGGGAAGAAGATCTATCATCTTTTCTGTGTATTTTCTCTTTTGTCATTCAGACTGCGCCATTGGTACTAAAAATACTGTAACTTCCTCTACGAAAGTCAGAATCACAAACCGTAAAATTCTTCAGAAACTAAACTTCAAGAGCTTTCCAACCATATTTGGCACATCACCTGGTTCTTTATGAGAAGGTACAGTTTAATCTTCCAAGTTGACCAATGTAATCTTTTTAGCTTCTTTTAGCTCCAATTTCCTGCATTAATCAAACAACTATGTGAAGCAACATATAAATATAAAAATAGTACTACAGAGGTTGATTAAGGGTGACAATCTAGCAATTGAGATAGTTATAAGACAGTTCAGAGTGCACTTTCATGCACTCATCAAACGTCGGTGCCGGAGCGCCCCCTCCTTTCGCTAGTATCCCGGGTTTCCTCCATCGACGGTGGTTTTGGACGGTATGCCAAGCACCCGGTACCTTGTCCTCCGATTCTTTGGGTAAGTCATTCTCTAACCTCATCGGTTCAAATGAGCTTGGTGCAGCTCCGGTGAAGACTGGAGTTTGGTTGCCGTCTACAGTTAATTCTTTGGGCTTAGTGTAGTTGTCTTTTTTCCCCATAGGGTTGGGATTCGTCGGACATCTGCTCTCAAGGTGTCCGAGCAAGCCACATCCATCGCAGATATCTATGTTTTCACATACGAACGGCTGGAGGAAGAAGTCTTCTTCATCGCGTTGCAAGTAGGTGCTAATGCATGCCGGGAGAGAGAGGTCTACTTCAAAACACACGCGGGCGTGTTTGCACATGTCTGTAAACTTGGTCACAATATCAATGGCTAGGGGGGTGCCAACACCGGAGAACATGTTGAATATGGCTTCACGATCGAAGTACTCCGGCGGGAGGTTTGGGATTCGGAGCCAGAGCGGCGCTTTGGTGAACGCTGATGTGGTCGGCCGGAAGCAGTTCCTCCAACAGATGAGTGACAAGGTGAGCCCATCTATCATCCAAGGGTCGCCGGTCAATACACGTAGCATATCTTCCTCTGAATCAAACTTGAAACTAAATACTCCCTGTGCCATGTTGGTGCCCAGGAAAGGGGCCTCGGTGCGCCAAAGGCCAGCTAGATGGTGTCGAAGGAACTCTATTCCAACCCTACTGCCAACAAACCTACCGAAGAGGGTGTTCGAAGAGGGTGTTGCTCCATTTGCTCCTCAGTTTATGGAGGAGTGCCGGTGACATTGGTGTCTTTTCGAGGCGGAATTTCCCTATTCCTTTCAACTCTATTTCTTCAGCTAGCTTGGCACCGCTAAACATCGTTGAGGAGGTGAACACGGCTAGGTTTACACTGTTGTGCTTGTGGACGGGCTGTGAATCCGCCGGCCGAGGTGGCGGCGGGGGTTTGCTCAGGTTCGGTGGTCTTGGCTCTCTCACTCCACCCATCGTTGAGTATTCTCAATTTATTACAGCTAATTTTAGATTTCCAGATTATACAAAATTTGGTTTTTCTAGTCGAATTTCTTATATTTCTTTTTTAATCATACGTAAACATGAAAATAAACAATAATATATCAAATACAGCTACTCTTAGACTAACAAAGCTAAATTAAGGGACTAAAATATGCATAATATGTGACGTATCAATTAATCAGAACCATGTCTTGGAAGTCCAGAGTCATTAATTAATCTTCTTTTGTACGGAATGTTAATAAAACTTCGAGTAATATGAAGGTTAATTATGAGTTAAAGATAAGAATATATCATCCTTATATAGAGAGATGGTTATAAATTAATCTTTCTTTATCCTATGTGGAGCCTATGTGGAGAGGGTTATCCTACGTGGAGTGATGTGCTGTCGCAGGCACTCAAAAATAAAATCAATACTCTTCAAAACAAATGTAGTAGTGCGAGTACGAGTCGATCCCACGAAGAGTGCTCAGTCTAGTTTTGTGCTTAGTGAACAAAGATAGGGGGGTTTTAAACGTGAGGAAAAACAATAAAGAAATAATCTAAATAAAAGAAACAAGTTGAATCAAGAGAACAAACCTTGGTCTGAGTCAACATCCACCATCGGAATCCAACAACTGATCATAGATGCAAGTATCAATCAATTCATACCATGAATATTCACCGTCCGAATTAAATTCGAATCTCTTCTCGATCATAGTTAATTAGAAACAAGCGATCTAATCAACCCTAACTACTAGACAACCTAAGACAAGCGCTGTAGATTTAATCTAGTAGCAGCATTAAGAATAGGGAGATCGATGAAGCTAAACAACACAAGCACAAGCGGTTGCATTTAATCTAGTTGAATATTCTTCCTAAGATCTAACAAGATCTGATCAGCAGCAAATTATTAGATCCTAGTTGCTTCGCAGATTAGAGGGATCAAACAATTCCGGATTTGATATCCAACCTAGCAGTAGATCGCCATAAATAATAAACTAGTAGCGCTCCTAGCAATTAGACAAGACAATCATGAAGATAAACACAGAAGAACATTCAATACTCATCTATAAACTGAACAATAAAAATAAATTAGATCTCACAGTCTCATTGATTCCGAGGTTTCAGTCTCCTCGACCAAGGATCAAGATTTAGCCACGCAGGGCCATCGAGAACAATCCTCAAAAGATTCTAATAAAGAAAATAAAACCTAGAAAAAATATAAAGGAAGAGAAAGAGCAGCCAAAAGTGTCCAAGAATCCCCCCTCAAACCCTAGAAAGAGTCCTATTTATAGCCTCAAGTGTATCCACCCTCGGATTAGATCACAATCGTTGATTTTCTTTACTGGGAAAAGTCTGATCGATCGGACCTTGGATGCTGGATCGATCGGCCTCATTAAACTCTTCAACTTGTAGTCACGCCCGAGTCCGATCGATGGATGGATCGATCGAACTTTGCTCCTTTAGAAAGCATACGTTCTGTCAACTTTAATTCCCAAGTCCGATCGATCGAACTTTAAGTGCTGGATCGATCGGATGCATAAAAATCCACCTTCTCTGGCTATTTTTGAGTCCGATAGATCCAACTCTAGGAGTCGGATCGATCTAGCTCAATAGAAGGGATGGTTCGATCGATCGAACCATATTCAGCCAAAAACTACATGTTCTGTCACGGTTTTGCCAGGTCCGATCGATCGGACCTTCGCTCGGACTTCCAGCTTATTTTCGTTTCTGCCATTCAGACTGCGCATCGGTACTGAAATTGCCGTAACTTCCTCTAGGAAACTCGGAATCACGAACCGTAAAATTCTCCAGAATCTAGACTTCAAGAGCTTTCCAACCATGTATGGCACATCCTCTGGTTCTTCATGAGCAGGTACAGATAAATCTTTAAAGTTGATCCATGCACTCTTTTCAGCTTCTTTTCGACTTAAGGACTTCAATTGCATCCTAAATCAAAATATAAGAATAATGAGTGTATTTAGGAACTAAATAAGCACAGGAGACTAAGTATTAAGGGATAAAAATATAACATTATGCATTCTCATCATGGAGCCTATGTGGAGGGGAAGTTAGTGGGAGAGATAGGGGGTTAGTGAAGAGTTATTAGGAAAAGTGGGAAGAGAGGGTAGTTACCTGCCATGTGGCAGGGGGACTTACTAATATTTATATATATATATATATATATATATAGACAGAGAGAGAGAGAGGACGTACGGATCCATCATGGAGTAGTGTTGATGATAACAGGGACTCGTGAGCTAACTGTTGCTAAGCACTTCTAGCTAGTTTAGTTATACCATAAGCTTGCTGCAATTAGTGGATGAACACCTTTTCCATAATTCCAGGGCTCCTGAATTTGAGACTATTAATTACAAGAATATAGTCTGTCTGGAATTATCCCGAATTAGCATCTAAAGTTACAACTTAATTGTTACTTGATGAACTTCGTCAAAAGCTTAAATTGACGGGAGATTATATTGACGAATTTATCAATTTATATTGTAGTCTAATACGTCCACTTGTGATATTACTTCACAAGTTGTCTTAAAATTTTAAGCTGATGAGAGGAAGAGATTTTTATCGTTTCTCTTCTGAAAGATTTATCATTTAGTCTTATAATAGAACCCAACTTATCATTAATCTTCATACCTATACTAGATCAAAATACCCCTATTATCTATATAGATCCAAATCCCCCATAAACCCCCTACCCCCCCACCTCTCGATCCGGCCGGCTCCCACCTCCAGATCCGTCGCCACCGCCCCCACCTCCAGAACCGTCGCCGGCCGCTCCCACCTCCAGATCCACCTCTAGATCCGTCGCCGCCGCCCTCACCTCCAGATCCGCCGCCGTCTCCCCCACCTTAAGATCCAACGCCGGCTCCCACCTCCAAATCGACCGTCGCTGCCCCCACCTCCAGATCCGTCGTCGGCCGCCCCCACCTCTAGATCCGTCGCCGGCCGCCCCCACCTCCAGATCCGTCGCCGGCCGCCCCCACCTCCAAATCCGTCGCTGGCTAATCCCAAGCTCCTCGATCGTCGCGATCCCAAGCTCTCGCCATCAAGGTCTGGTAGTTAGCTCCTTGTCCTTCGCCGTCCATCAGAGTTCCTCCCCGTCGTCGATCCCGAGCTTTTGCCCGTCACGATCCCAAGCTCACCATCCTGGAGCTATTCGTCCCGATCCCGACGCGATCCTAGAGCTCCCCGTCCTGTCGTGATCCCGGAGCTCCCTGTCCCGACGCGATCCCGGAGCTCCTCGTCCCGACGCGATCCCGGAGCTCCCCGTCCCGACGCGACCACGAAGGTCCCCGTCCCGACGCGATCCCGGAGATATCTGTCCCGATCCCTGTCGCGATCCCGGAGCTTAACGTTCCATTCAGATCCACCGCCTTCGACCACCACCTCCAACGAAGCCATCGTCTCAACATATTAAGATCGCGAGGTGGCGATGGAGTGGTGATCGACGAAAATGGTAGAAAATAGGAAAGACAAAAAGCATTTTCAAAAATAGAAAAATGTTAGAAAAATAGTGGAAATAATGGAAAATATTGTGAAAATTATGGAACTTATTTTTCATACAATATGGAAGTTACTTTCCGCGCTAGTTACTTTCCATGGTAGTTACTTTTAACAAATAAAATGTGAAAAAATCAGCTAAAATTAGAAAAATATGGGAAAATCAAGAAAAATAGTGGGGCGCCTTCTCCACAGTAGTTGCTTTCCATATTAATGATAGTTACTTTTCACAATACTGGTGGTAGTTGCTTTCCACAATGCTCGTGGTAGTTACTTTGCACCATACTAGTGGTAGTTTCTTCTCACAATGCTGGTGGTAGTTACTTTCCACAATACTGATCGTAGTTACTTTCAACAATGATGGTGGTAGTTACTTACCACAATACTGTTGGTAGTTATTTTTCACGATGCTAGTGGTAGTTACTTTCCACAATTTTATTAGTTATTTTCCACGCTAGTTACTTTTCACAAATAATAAGTGCAAAAATTAGCTAAAATAAATGCTGGTAGTTACTTTCCACAGTACTAGTGGCAGTTACTTTCCACAATGATGGTGGTAATTACTTTCCACAATTTTATTAGTTATTGTTCACAATTTTGTAGTTATTTTTTACAAGAGTTACTTTTCACAAATAATAAGTGCAAAAATGAGCTAAAATAAGGAAACTATGGGGAAAATCAAGAAACTTAGTTGGGGAATTTTACATAAATTTTTAAAAATGAAAAATAACTTTAGTTTCTACCATACTTACTTTTCACGGTAGTTACTTTCCATGGTAGTTACTTTTCACCAATAATATGTGAAGAAATCAACTAAAATAAGGAAAATATGGGATAAATGAATAAAAATATGAGGGCCCTTACTCCACGGTAGTTACTTTTTAAAAAAATAGGGCTGACTTAAGTGGTATTTGCTTTCCACAATGTTGGTGGTAGTTACTTTCGACAATACTGGTGGTAGTTACTTTTCACAATACTGGTGGTAGTTACTTTCCACAATACTTGTGGTAGTTACTTTCCACAATGCTGGTAGTTACTTTCCACAATACTGGTGGTAGTTATTTTCCACAATAATGGTGTTATTTAGTTTCCACAATTTTATTAGTTACTTTCCACAATTTTATTAGTTATTTTCCACAAGAGTTACTTTTCACAAATAATAAGTGCAAAAATGAGCTAAAATAAGGAAACTATGGGGAAAATCAAGAAAATTAGTTGGGGTGTTTTACTTTACATTTTTAAAAATGAAAAATAACTTTAGTTTCTACCATATTTATTTCCCACGATACTTACTTTTCACGGTAGTTACTTTCCTTGGTAGTTACTTTTCACCAATAATTTGTGAAGA
The DNA here is from genome assembly GCA_963920575.1 of Narthecium ossifragum. Taxonomy (NCBI): domain Eukaryota; kingdom Viridiplantae; phylum Streptophyta; class Magnoliopsida; order Dioscoreales; family Nartheciaceae; genus Narthecium; species Narthecium ossifragum. The sequence continues at coordinate 17,939,915 of OY986965.1, forward strand.
AATCAACTAAAATAAGGAAAATATGGGATAAATGAATAAAAATATTGAGGGCCCCTACTCCACGGTAGTTACTTTTTAAAAAAGTAGGGCTGACTTAAGTGGTAGTTGTTTTCCACAATACTGGTGGTAGTTACTTTCCACAATGCTTGTAGTTATTTTCCACAATACTGGTGGTAGTTATTTTCGACAATGATGGTGGTAGTTACTTTTCACAATTTTATTAGTTATTTTCACTGTAGTTACTTTTCATAAATAAGAAGTGCAAAAATTAGCTAAAATAAGGAAATTATGAGGAAAATCAAGAAAATTAGTAGGGGAATTTTACTTTGTATTTTTGAAAATGAAAAATAACTTTAGTTTCTACCATACTTATTTTCCACGGTACTTGCTTTTCGCGGTAGTTACTTTTCACCTATAATGTGTGAAACAATCAACTAAAATAAGGAAAACATGGGATAAATGAATAAAAATATTGAGGGCCCCAACTCCACGATAGTTACTTTTTAAAAAAGGAGGGCTGACTTAAGTACTAGTTGTTTTCCACAATGCTGGTGGTAGTTACTTTCTATAATACTGGTGGTAGTTAGTTTCCATAATTTTGATAGTTACTTTCCACAATACTGGTGGTAGTTACTTTCCATAATTATGGCAGTTAATTTTAATAATTTTGATAGTTACTCTTGTATTATTTTCCCATGTTTTTCTACACCTTTCCTTCACTTCTTCCCACGGCCTTCCCCTGATCTCCTCCTAGCCCGATCTCCTCCTTCCCCGCCGCCACCTCCATCGCCACCCCGATCTCCTTGTCCTTCCGACCCCGTCCGTCGCCGATCCCGTCCAACGGAGCCCTCATCTCCGACCTCCCCGTCCCGATCCCGAGGTTGCAGATTGCGACATCGCGACGGGATCGTGACCGTTGCCGACGATTCCCACGGCCTTCCCCAATCTCCTCCTTCCCCGATCTCCTCTTTCCCCGCCACCACCTCCATCGCCACCCCGATCTCCTCCTCCTTCGACGAACTCCCCGATGCGATCCCGTCCAACGGAGCCCTCGTCTCCGACCTCCTCGTCCTGATTCCGATATCATGGATCGGGACCTCGCGATGAAATCGCGACCGACGCCTACGTTCCCACGGCCTTCCCCGATCTCCTCCTTCCCCGCCGCCGCCACCACCGCCACCTCCATCGCCACCCCGATTTGTAACACCCCGGCTGTGAGGACCCGTCCCTCTACTCCTGTGGCTCGTCGTGGACCGCAAGGGCAATTTGGTAAATTGCGCCTTGTTAGTTTGTTTCACACTCGTGTGTGCACACACTGACCATGTTTGTGGTATTGTTGGGCTAGAATGGTTAGTGGGACCCGGGATCGAAAGATCCGGGCTTGGGTTTAATTTTTAACCCAAGTCCAACTTCCTGCGAAAGACGGATCGATCCTTCCTTGCTAGAAAGATCGATCGGTCTTTGATAGGAACGTGGATTGTCGCGAGGGATTGATCGGCCCATTGGGACGGATCGATCGGACTCGGAGTTGGATCGATAGGTCTCTTGGTTGGATCGATCGTTCCCTTGGCTGGATCGATCGATCTCCTTGGCTGGATCGATCGCTCTCTTAGCTGGATCGATCGGTCTCCTTGGACGGATCGATCCTGCTAAGTCGGTTCGTTTGCCTATAAAACAAACAGAACCTTCTTCCTCGGATCTCTTTGGAAAACCGGATTCTTGGACTGAGAATTCCTGGATTTCGAGGAGTTCGTGGACGATCCAAGACTCAGCAGCTGGGATTGAAGCTGCTCTTGCTCCGGTAGGGATTCCTACCTACATTCTTCGGGTTTTTGGAGGTTTTCCGGCTGTCGGTGTTCTTATGCTTAAAACTCATTGTATACATGTTAGATTGTAGTATTTTCCGCCGGTTTTGGATTCGTGATCGTTCGTACTACTAGATCCCAGGTTTTGGTGGGATTTGGGTGAGGTTTCCGACGGTATTTCTCGCCGTCGGCTTATCGGAGAACCCAACCGATCGATCCGTCTGTGAGATGGATCGATCCCTTCTTGTTGGGCATGCTGAACACAAGCAGGATCGATCGGCCCCTGGTGTGGGCGATTGATCCCGGTGCCTTGGGTAGCATGGGATCCCCTCGTCGCGAGTGGGATCGATCCGTCCTGAACTGGATCGATCGGCTCGAGTAAGGGCGATCGATCCGGGTGCCTTGGTTAGCATGGGACGTTCCCTATCGCGAGTCGGATCGATCGTCCTGGGAGGACGGATCGATCGGACTCGGCGCGATAGGGAGAGTTTGCTCCCTGCCATTAGAGGGATTGATCCTTCTCTTGGGAAGGGATCGATCCGACTATGACAGAGAGAGGAAATGCATCTTGTTTTGCCGTGGGGCTTTGTATGATGGTTTTCTTTACAGTCTTAATACCTTGTACATATGTTTAAGCATGTTAGCCCTATAATAGGGCAGTGGTGAACTGGGGAAGTGATGACTCCCGGGATGTTTAGAATAAACGGGCGGGTAGCCCTACAGCTTTTCCTAGCCTTGCTTGTCGCGCGTGCGCCGAGGGCTTTATCTGTTATATCTGTAAGCTGTTGTTTGCGGGGCTGCTTCCCGTGCAGGCGTTGTGGTGGACTGCTGGCAGTTGGTGGTGGTACCACTGCAGCAGCTCCTTAGACCTTATTTACCTACTCACCACCCCGGGCCGGCAGTGTGCCGTGCCCAGACCTTGTTATTGTATATCATCACATACTGTTGCATGTCTATCTGTATTATCCGGCGCATGTCCATAACATGCATTGTGTTGCGCATTAGTTGCATCTGTGTAGGGCGTTGCCGATCCGGGGTTTTCGGGTAACCCGGATCTAGCTCTAGGACCGTTGCGGGTAGCTTGGTCCAAGACTCGATTTGTAGTATTCAGTCGTTTTCGATGATATGGTTAGTTTGACCTGAATACATGATTGTTTGATGTTTAGAAGTCGTGTCGACTTCAAGTTGTATCCGAAGTGTAGCCGGAGTCCAGTATTCCTAAACTCTTGGGAGGAGGAGTGCCTGCCCAGCGGTGTCCTGGCCCGCCAAACAGTGTCCTGTTGAGAGTTGCAGTGTTTTGGGCCTGCGTTCACGGACTTCCGGTAGAGTTATGGGACCCTTGTATACACCTAGGATAGACTTGGGGCCGACACAGTTATGTTCCCTCCCTTGTGAGTGTCGTAGTGTAGTGTCCCTGCTGAGCTTAGTGCTCACTCCTACCCGGGCTGCATTTTGCAGGTGCTGGCGCTAGCTCTTCTTCGGTCGCCCCTACCGGGCCAGTGTTTGGTGACGTGGCGGCGTCTGGCGGTACTTGAGAGGTGGCGATCTTCCAGTCTTTACTTTTTGTTATAGATAGTCTCCTACGGGAGTGATAAATGTAAAATTTCCTTGTTTGAGGATTGTATATAAATATCCAGTTTCAGTCTTTGAAGTTTGTAATATTTGTATAATACGGGATGGTTGTGATTGCTAGGGTAACCACTACGATTAGAGGGAAACCTCGCCAAATTTTCGCAGTAAGTTAGGTTCCGCTTCGCGTCGCCCGGCCCGGTTGGGCCTACGCAGGTCGGGGCGCGACAACTTGGTATCAGAGCATAGGTTGTAGATCCCAGGGTGTTAGGATCAGGTTCGGTTGAGATTGAGCGTGGAATGGATTAGTTCTTTGTTTAGAACATCCGTGCATGCTCCTTTTGATGTGTTGTGCTTTACCGCTTTCTGTTTGTGTTACCTTGTTTTGCGGTTTCTGACGAGTGAACGCTCGTTTGTCGTTGGTGATTGCGCAGATGGCGGGAGCTCGAGACCGACCTACGGTTGTCGGTCGAGGTGGGGCACGACCTGGTCGGCCCGCTCGACCAGACAGGGTAGCACCTGTCAGGGCGGTCAGAGCTCGACGGACTGAGCCATCACCGGCGACGGTTGCGGTCGCACGGGAGGAGGCTCCTCTCGCCGAGGAGGGGGTCCTCGCTCCGGTCGACGGGCGGGCCACGGCAGCGGTCATGAAGGACTTCCAGTGGCTGAACCCGCCTAGGTTCGGCGGTGAGACTGGAGATCCGACCACGGCAGACGGCTGGCTCCGAGGAGTCACGCGCGTTCTCGACGCTCTCTTCGTCGGGGATGACCGGATCCGGGTCACCCTCGCGGCATTCCAGCTCGATGGTGACGCCCTTGACTAGTGGTGCACCGCCCAGCACACCAGTGGCGGAGAGGAGTCGATGTGAGAGGAGTTACGGGCGTTGTTCTTGGACGCGTACTTCTCGGAGAGTACGCGTGACGCCCTGTCTCGCGAGTACCAGTCCCTCCTGTAGGGTACTCGCTCTGTGCAGCAATATGCCACCCGATTCACGCACTTGGTCCATTTCGCGGGGGCAGTGGCAGCAGATCCAGTGGCCAGGGCACGGCAGTTTGAGTGGGGTCTTCATCCAGAGATCAGGCGCCAGACGTGTTCCCACCGCTTCCAGACGCACTCAGCAATTCTGAACTGCGCCTTAGTTGTGGAGGCGCAGTCGCAGGACGAGAGACGCCGGGAAGTTCCACCGGCACCCCTCACCAGTGCGCAGCAGCGACCCCAGGGCAGAGGGGGGTTCCGTAGGGGGCAGCCGTAGCGTCAGCGACCCTTTCAGCAGCTGCCGCAGCGTGCACTACAGTACCGGCAGCCACTACCGAGCCCACCAGCCCCGTTTATACTGACGGTCGGGCCATCTTGGCAGGCTTCGTCAGGGGGAGACCAGGGACGGCAGCCTGGCGGCGCGACACCCACTTGTTTCCTGTGCGGGCAGCCGGGACACTACCGTAGAGACTGCACTTCGCGAGGAGCGTAGAGCGCTATGCCGCAAGGCAGTAGAGGCGGAGGGTCCGGTGCCTGGCGGGGGAGCGGGGGTGGACGCGGGCCGGGGCGTCCCAGAGGCAGAGGCGGCCATTGGGGGCAGGTGTTTCCCTCCCAGTTCGTGAGCGGCAGGACACCGTCCAGCTGTATCAGCCGTCACCGCAGTACCAGCAGCCGTTACAGTGCTAGCAGTCGCAGCAGTACCAGCAGCCACAGCAGTACCAGCGGGCCACGGCAAAGCCATCCGTCCTCAGAGGTATCTTTCAGCTTTCTAGTTCCTTGGTAGATGTGCTGATAGATTCAGGGGTGTCTCACTCCTACATTGCTAGCATATGTGTGGCATCGCTAGGGTTAGAGACGAGTCGGCTAGAGGTGTCACAGTCTGTAGACTCACCGATCGGCGGAGCGGTCAGGGTGGACCGGGTCTGCCGATCTTGTTCCTTGGAGGTTGGAGGCCTCCGGGTCTGTCTAGACCTGCGGGTACTAGACATGGCCGGCTTTGACGTGATACTCGGTATGGACTGGTTGGCAGCATACCGGGCCTTCATCGACTATGGTCGCCGGAGGGTGGTCGCTTGAACACCCGAGGGGACACGGTTTGTGTTGTTGGGGGATCGGTTCTCTGCCGATTCCTTTGCTTGTGGTGTAGGGAGGCGTGGCAGCGAGCTCTCAGCCTTGTTGGCCAGCCTGTCCCTGGCCGGTTCTGAGGGAGTGCAGCAGAGCAGTTTTCCCAGGATCGTGTGCGACTACACCGACGTGTTTCCCGAGGTGTTGCCAGGGCTTCCACCACCCAGAGAGGTCGATTTTGAGATCGACCTAGTACCAGGTACCACACCGATCTCTCTCCCAACTTTCAGGATGGCACCAGCAGAGCAGAGTGAGTTGAGGACCCAGCTAGACGAGTTGACCAGCAGAGGCTTCATCCGTCCCAGCATGTCTCCCTGGGGGGCGCCAGTGTTGTTCGCAAAGAAGAAGGATGGTACCCTTCGACTTTACATAGACTACAGGCGGCTCAACAGGGTGACAGTGAAGAACAGGTATCCGATGCCATGGATCGACGACCTATTTGACCAGTTGAGAGGATCTTCAGTGTTCTCGAAGATCGACCTCCGCACCGGCTACCACCAGTTGAGGGTTCGGGATTGCGACATCCCGAAGACAGCATTCCGGACTCGGTACGGCCTATACGAGTTCGTGGTGATGCCGTTTGGGCTGACGAACGCACCAGCAGCGTTCATGGATCTCATGCAGAGGATCTTCCGGCCTTTCCTAGACGAGTTCGTGGTGATGTTCGTCGACGACATTCTTATCTACTCCCGGTCAGAGGCGGAGCACGAGCGACACTTGGCGACAGTGTTGCAGCTACTTAGGGAGCATCGGCTTTATGCCAAGGCTTCCAAGTGCGAGCTCTGGCTTGCACAGGTGGGGTTCCTTGGACACGTGGTGTCGGCAGCAGGGATCTCAGTCGACCCCGCCAAGGTCGAGGCAGTGGTACAGTGGCAGAGACCGAGGACAGTGTTCGAGGTCCGCAGTTTCCTGGGCTTGGTGGGGTACTACAGACGGTTCGTGCGGGACTTCTCCAGAGTCGCCGGGCCGTTGACCAGACTGACACAGAAGGCCGTCCCGTTTGTGTGGGATGATGCTTGTGAGCGAGCCTTCGTGGAGCTGAGGACCATGTTGACCAGTGCACCGGTGCTGATCGTCCCCGAGCGAGGCGTTGGTTACAGTGTCTACTGCGACGCCAGCGGTGAGGGTTTGGGGTGTTTCCTCATGCAGGAGGGCCACGCAGTTTCCTATGGTTCTCGCGAGCTGAAGAACCATGAGAGGAACTACCCGACCCATGACTTGGAGCTTGCAGCGGTGGTCTTCGCCCTGAAGACCTTGCGTCACTACCTCTATGGCGAGAAGTTTTCTGTCTTCTCGGACCATAAGAGCTTGAGGCACGTTTTCACCCAACGTGACCTCAACCTGAGGCAGCGACGCTGGATGGAGCTACTGGAGGACTACGACTTTGAGTTGCATTACCATCCTGATAAGACAAACGTCGTAGCAGACGCGCTAAGCAGACAGGTGAGAGGCACCAGAGCAGCAGTTGTAGGGTTGTCAGCGCGACAGTGGCATGCTCTAGAGATGGTGGGCCAGTTGGGGCTCGAGTTTGAGGATCGGGGGTCCAGCAGCTTCCTTTACGCAGTGCAGAGTATGCCAGCGGTCTTAGCCAGAGTGTTAGAGGCACAGCATAGTGACCCAGAGCTTGAGGAGTTACGCACAACAGCGGGCACAGAGGGCACAGACGGAGACTGGGCAGTATCGCCAGACAGAGGGCTACGGTTCCGAGGCAGAGTGGCGGTTCCAGCAGATCCAGTTCTTCGAGACGACGTCCTACGAGAGTTTTACCACTCTCGCTTTGCAGTTCATCCCGGCGGCACCAAGATGTACCCGGATCTTCGGCGACAGTTCTGGTGGAGCGGGATGAAGAGGGCAGTGACGGAGTTCGTATCGCGCTGCTTTACATGCCAGAAGGTTAAGGCAGAGCACCAGCGGACTCCGGGGCTACTACAGCCGCTTTCACTAGTTGAGTGGAAGTGGGAGCACATCACGATGGACTTCGTGACCGGGCTACCGAGGTCTCCTAGGGGGAATGACGCGATTTGGCTCATCCTTGATCGATTGACCAAATCGACGCACTTCCTGCCTATGCGGACGACAGACTCGTTTGACAGATTAGGCCGTTTGTACGTCCGAGAGGTAGTCAGACTACACGGGGTTCCAGTGTCTATTGTGTCAGACCGTGACCTCATGTTCACCAGCAGGGTCTGGCGGGGCTTTCAGGAGGCAGTTGGCACACTCCTGACCTTCAGTACGGTGTTTCATCCGCAGACAGATGGGCAGTCAGAGCGGACGATCCAGATCTTGGAGGACATGCTGAGAGCATGCGTCCTCGACGCAGGAGGCAGCTGGGAGGAGCACGTTCCCTTGGTGGAGTTCACCTACAACAACAGCTACCAGTCCAGTCTTGGAGTAGCACCTTTCGAGGCATTGTACGGTAGGCCGTGTCGTTCCCCAGTGTGTTGGACAGAGGTTGGAGACGTTTCACTCACCGGTCCAGACATCGTCAGGAGGTTGTCAGAAAGGTTAGCACAGATCAGGCAGAGACTTCTGACTGCTCAGAGCCTACAGAAGAGTTATGCAGATCAGAGGCGACGGCCGCTTGAGTTCGCAGTTGGCGACAGTGTGTTCCTGCGGGCAGCACCGTACAGAGGTTCTGTCAGGTTTGGCAGTGGGGGCAAGTTGGCCCCGAGGTTCGTTGGGCTGTTTGAGATCTTAGAGAGGGTCGGCGATGTAGCCTACCGCTTGGACCTTCCTCAGCACATGTTTGTTGTGCACCCGACGTTTCACGTGTCGATGCTGAGGAAGTACCACCCCGACCCATCGCATGTCATCAGAGTGGATGACATCGAGCTTGAGTCAGACGCGACGTTCGTCGAGCAGCCTGTTCGAGTACTTGACAGGAGGGATCAGGTCTTGCGGGGCAAGACGATTCCCTTGATCAAGGTACTGGGGAGGCACAGAGACGTCGAGGAGATGACTTGGGAGCGCGAGGCGCGCATACGGCAGGAGTATCCGCACTTGTTCTCTTCTAGAGGTAACTTTTGTCCTGTCTTCTAGTGTAGTTGTTTCTTTGCTTCCGAGCCCTACCCTTATCGAATCTCGGGACGAGATTTCCTTTAAGGGTATTAGGATGTGAGGACCCGTCCCTCTACTCCAGTGGCTCGTCGTGGACCGCAAGGGCAATTTGGTAAATTGCGCATTGTCGGTTTGTTTCACACTCGCGTGTGCATACACTGACCATGTTTGTGGTATTGTTGGGCTAGAATGGTTAGTGGGACCCGGGATCGAAAGATCCGGGCTTGGGTTTAATTTTTAACCCAAGTCCAGCTTCCTGCGAAAGACGGATCGATCCTTCCTTGCTAGAAAGATCGATCGGTCTTTGATAGGAACGTGGATTGTCACGAGGGATTGATCGGCCCATTGGGACGGATCGATCGGACTCGGAGTTGGATCGATAGGTCTCTTGGTTGGATCGATCGTTCCCTTGGCTGGATCGATCGATCTCCTTGGCTGGATCGATCGCTCTCTTAGCTCGATCGATCGGTCTCCTTGGACGGATCGATCCTGCTAAGTCGGTTCGTTTGCCTATAAAACAAACAAAACCTTCTTCCTCAGATCTCTTTGGAAAACCGGATTCTTGGACTGAGAATTCCTGGATTTCGAGGAGTTCGTGGACGATCCAAGACTCAGCAGTTGGGATTGAAGCTGCTCTTGCTCCGGTAGGGATTCCTACCTACATTCTTCGGGTTTTTGGAGGTTTTCCGGCTGTCGGTGTTCTTATGCTTAGAACTCATTGTATACATGATAGATTGTAGTATTTTCCGCCGGTTTTGGATTCATGATCGTTCGTACTACTAGATCCCAGGTTTTGGTGGGATTTGGGTGAGGTTTCCGACGGTATTTCTCGCCGTCGGCTTATCGGAGAACCCAACCGATTGATCCGTCTGTGAGATGGATCGATCCCTTCTTGTTGGGCATGCTGAACACAAGCAGGATCGATCGGCCCCGGGTGTGGGCGATTGATCCCGGTGCCTTGGGTAGCATGGGATCCCCTCGTCGCGAGTGGGATCGATCCGTCCTGAACCGGATCGATCGGCTCGAGTAAGGGCGATCGATCCGGGTGCCTTGGTTAGCATGGGACGTTCCCTATCGCGAGTCGGATCGATCGTTCTGGGAGGACGGATCGATCGGACTCGGCGCGATAGGGAGAGTTTGCTCCCTGCCATTAGAGGGATTGATCCTTCTCTTGGGAAGGGATCGATCCGACTATGACAGAGAGAGGAAATGCATCTTGTTTTGCCGTGGGGCTTTGTATGATGGTTTTCTTTACCGTCTTAATACCTTATACATATGTTTAAGCATGTTAGCCCTATAATAGGGCAATGGTGAACTGGGGAAGTGATGACTCCCGGGATGTTTAGAATAAACGGGCGGGTAGCCCTACAGCTTTTCCTAGCCTTGCTTGTCGCGCGTGCGCCGAGGGCTTTATCTGTTATATCTGTAAGCTGTTGTTTGCGGGGCTGCTTCCCATGCAGGCGTTGTGGTGGACTGCTGGCAGTTGGTGGTGGTACCACTGCAGCAGCTCCTTAGACCTTATTTACCTACTCACCACCCCGGGCCGGCAGTGTGCCGTGCCCAGACCTTGTTATTGTATATCATCACATACTGTTGCATGTCTATCTGTATTATCCGGCGCATGTCCATAACATGCATTGTGTTGCGCATTAGTTGCATCTGTGTAGGGCGTTGCCGATCCGGGGTTTTCGGGTAACCCGGATCTAGCTCTAGGACCGTTGCGGGTAGCTTGGTCCAAGACTCGATTTGTAGTATTCAGTCGTTTTCGATGATATGGTTAGTTTGACCTGAATACATGATTGTTCGATGTTTAGAAGTCGTGTCGACTTCAAGTTGTATCCGAAGTGTAGCCGGAGTCCAGTGTTCCTAAACTCTTGGGAGGAGGAGTGCCTGCCCAGCGGTGTCCTGGCCCGCCAAACAGTGTCCTGTTGAGAGTTGCAGTGTTTTGGGCCTGCGTTCACGGACTTCCGGTAGAGTTATGGGACCCTTGTATACACCTAGGATAGACTTGGGGCCGACACAGTTATGTTCCCTCCCTTGTGAGTGTCGTAGTGTAGTGTCCCTGCTGAGCTTAGTGCTCACTCCTACCCGGGCTGCATTTTGCAGGTGCTGGCGCTAGCTCTTCTTCGGTCGCCCCTACCGGGCCAGTGTTTGGTGACGTGGCGGCGTCTGGCGGTACTTGAGAGGTGGCGATCTTCCAGTCTTTACTTTTTGTTATAGATAGTCTCCTACGGGAGTGATAAATGTAAAATTTCCTTGTTTGAGGATTGTATATAAATATCCAGTTTCAGTCTTTGAAGTTTGTAATATTTGTATAATACAGGATAATTGTGATTGCTAGGGTAACCACTACGATTAGAGGGAAACCTCGCCAAATCTCCGCAGTAAGTTAGGTTCCGCTTCGCGTCGCCCGGCCCAGTTGGACCTACGCGGGTCGGGGCGCGACACCGGCCCTCCACTGGGCCCCGGCCCGGGGGCTCCCAGTCAGACCAGGATCTGCCCAGCGGCGCCACCTGACACAATATTGTCCGCTTTTGGCTCACCGCAGAAATCTGGGAAAACTTTCCAGTAGGTCACCCATCCCGGGACCGCTCCAAGGCAAGCACGTTTAACCTTGGAGTTTTCTGGCGGATCACTGCCAGCACGGCTTTAAAACGTGTTGTGTCTATTAAGGGCTTATTATATACTTATATCGAACCCCGGACCATACCCAGGCATTGTGGGATTGCTTGTCCGGCTACCCGACTCAGCCCCGCCCTCCAGACGCAGGCATCTTGTCCCACGGTAGATCCAGCGGGCCTCACAGGACAAATTAGAAAACTAGTATTAGTCCGTATTTGAAGGTGTTAAAACAAAGTTTGAAAACTTTCATGATTTTCATGTTGGAATGCTATATGTTTTTGAAGGTGTTATTGGAGATGCCGCCCAAGGAGCGTGTGGATATCGGAAAGGGAGGAGGAGTGCGCAGACTGAAAATGCATGTGGTTGGTATTGCAGGAGACATGAAGAAATGCACTAAAGTGCCACAGGTGGTCAAGTGAACACTTAAACATGATATAGAGGTAGTAAAGGACAGGAAAAAGGCAGGTGAAAGACATAAATTAGAGATCGACAAATGGACTACAGAGTATCCGGTTGTTGATGACTACGAGGATATGCGGGATGATGTAGAAGCAGAATTTTGTGTAGTTGTGGATGATGTCAAAAGATCGATGGGTGTGGGAGGAGATTCAACGGCAAAGGGTTCTTTGCGGTATGAGGTTGGTTTTGGTGCTGGTTCTAATTCACAACACTTTGACAAATCGGATGCTGGAGTACTCTTATTGATTGAAGTTTAGAGGTCAAGTCGCTTCTGCAAAGCCAAGTGCTAAAGATGGTTATCGATGTCCCTGATGTGTGTCTTCAGGCAGTAGTTTCCTACTAAGTAAGGGTGTTTCCACCTCAGTTGTGGTTTTTATTTCTCCCAACGTGGTGGTGCCAGTCCCAGCATGGTCGATTGAGAGAGGTGGGATCTCTTGGGAATCAATGGGGTTATGGAACCCTTGGCATACCTTAGGCTTAGGTGGAGAAACAACACTGTTGTTGTTTCCCTTTTCTTTCAGTGTGACGTACAGTAGAACCCTACTGAGATTTGTTGCTCACTCCTACCTAGGCTACGTGTGCAGGTGTAGACGCTAGCTCTTCTACTGTAGCCTCAGCTGGATAGATCTTTGGCGTCCCGTCGACGTCAGAAGGTTCTTGAGGATCCTGAGGGCCCAGTCATATTCTTTACAGATTTTGTTGTACATTTATAATTTAAGAATTGTATTAAATGTATAATTTCTCTCTTTGGGGAATTTGATGTATCTGTTGGATAATTGAGGATCAATTGTACTTTTGAATATTGTATCATGCAATAGTAAATTGTTAGATTACTGTTTTGCCCTCAAATTAGTTTTGTAAAATTAGTTGTGATATTTGTAATGTATCGCGTCAGATTGGAAGTAAACAGCTTTAGGCCCCTCACGCCCCGGTTTTGATGGGTTTTCTGGATCGGGGTGTGACATAAGAGGTTGTGCCACCGGGCGCCGTAGGCTGGGCGGTCAGTCCACATACACTGTTATGGGCCTCCAACCCAACGAACAGGGGTGAATGAAAGGGAGTTGCTGCCAGGGCCTTCAACCCATCAGGCCAACAGGTATGCCTTGACCGAGTAGTCTAAACCAGGCTTACAACGTGCACTCTTTTCCTAGCCATTTCATATTAATAGAAAGCCCTCTCCCATCTAACTGGCTTGCGGCCCCCAATTTAAGAACCCTCATATCGTTCTTCATAAGTTCTATCAATCCAGATAATTTCAAGTTACACTATTATAATGGCATGCCTGTGGCAGGGATGCCTACTATGAGGCTGACATCCGCCAGGGTAATCATCATCTCACCGCAAGGTAGATGGAATGTGTTCGTCTTTGTGTGACATCTCTTGACAAATGTCGACACCGGGGCATTGCTAATGGTGTTGTATGAACACTCCACCAAATGTCCTAAATTGATAGCCTGCACAGCTAGCTCAAAGTCGTGCCTACCTATGCCCTCCCATTTTTTTGTTGAGGACCAACGTGCATAGATCTTGAGTGCTTGTCGTTCCTACATTTTTCAAAAAAGGAAAAAATAAATATCTCGATTGGTAAAACATGGGGAGTTATAAATAACGAAATAGCCTTTGTATACCTCTCCCCCGTATATATAGTAGGCGATGTGAGTTTTGAACTCAGTCAAAACAGTCCGGTCAATAGGATCATGAGGTATATATAGGACCATTGTTGTTTGGCAACAATCTGTTCGTCGTTAATAGGATGCTCATTCTCCTCCGAGATGTCCTCGGGGATCCCTCTCCTCTTCTCCGCCGAGACCGTCGGCTGTTCATGCTCGGTCATGGAAGATGATGTCCGACATATTGATTCCCCCGTGGACAAACCATTTTACTATTTAAAAAATGCAAATATTAGTTCTATTAAATTCAAAGATTAGTAAATAGTATCACAAAAAAACTAATCAGTAGCAAAATACCGATAAGGAAAGAACGCGACTGGTAGTAGAGTTCCGAAGTATAACTAAACGAACGATAGCAATGTTTCGAACGATAGCTTAGAAATCCGGAGATGAATGCACTTGGTTGGTATCAATGCACCGAAACAATGCATTCTTGTATCGGTAGTACCAGGCCTATAAGTGCATTCTTGTATCGGTAGATAACTCCCGATATTAATAAGTAGGGTTTGAACTACCAAACTGTTAGAAAGTGAACAGTGTAGTGAAAAATCCAATACATTGGAAGTAAAAATCAAGGAAAAAAGTTGTTAGACATCGAATGTGGGTGAGGAAACTTAGAAAAGAGAGGATTTGACAAAGAATTGAGTTAAAATACTCACATTCGGGTAGAGGAATAGGAGGGCATGGGAGAGTATGGTCCACGTATGAAGAAAGAGGTCCTCTATGCCGGGGAAGGTGATGTGCTTTCGCAGGCACTCAAAAATAAAACCAATACTCTTTAAGATAAATGTAGTACTGCGAGTATGAGTCGATCCCCACGAAGAGGGTCTAATATAAGCTTTGTACTATGTGAACAAAGACAGGGGTTTTGAGCGTGAAGAAAACAATAAAGAAATAATCTAAAGCGAAGAATCGAATTGAATCAAGAGAACAAACCTTGGTCTGAGTCAACATCCACCATCGGAATCCAACAACTGATCATCGATGCAAGTATATATCACTTCATACCATGAATATTCACCGTTCGAATTAAATTCGAATCTCTCCTCAATCATAGTTAATTAGAAACAAGCGATCTAATCAACCCTAACTACTAAATAACCTAAGACACGCGCTGTAAATTTAATCTAGTAGCAGCCTTAAGAATAGGGAGATCGATGAAGCTAAACAACAGAAGCACAAGCGGTTGCATTTAATCTAGTCGAATATTCTTCCTAAGATCTATTAATATCTGGAACGCAGTAAATCAATAGATCCTAGTTGCTTCGCAGATTAGAGGGATCAAACAATTACGGATTTGATATCCAACCTAGCAATAGATCGCAATGAATAATAAACCAGTAGGCCTCCTAGCAATTAGACAAGACAATCATGAAGATTTAATCTCAGAAGAACATCCAATACTTAAGTATAAACTGAACAATAAAAATAGATTAGATCTCACAGTTTCATTGATTCCGAGGTTTCAGTCTCCTCGACCAAGAATTAAGGTTTAGCCACGCAAGGCCATCCAATCCTTTAAAGAAGAAAGAAGAACCCTAGAAATATCAAAGAAATAAAAAGGAGCAGCCAAAAACCTATAGAATTCGCCCCCCTTAATCCCTAAAAAGAACCCTATTTATAGCCCATAAGTTTCCCATCCTCGGATTAAATCTGAACCCTTGATTCTGCAAAGTCGGTTAAGAAAGATCGATCTCTATGGAAAGAAGATCGATATTTTCTTCCTAGATTGTGGCAGCGCCCCGACTCGGATCGATCCCTTTTGGAAAGGGGATCGATCCCTTTATTCCGGATTCAGATTTCTCCTCACGGTCGATCCTTGCATCGACCGTGCGAGCGTATATTTTTGACAGAGGCTGACGGTCGATATGGCGGTCGATCTGACGGTCGACCGTGGGTCTTTTTCATCTCTGGGTGCATAAGGGATCGATATCTTTTGGAAAGCGGATCGATCTCTTATTCTCTGCATATTTCTTCTGCTGTTCTGCCATGCGCTTGTTGTAGTAAAAGCACTGTAACTTTCTCTAGGAAGCTCCAAATCACGAACCGTAAAATTCTCCAGAAACTAGACTTCAAGAACTTTCCAACCATATATGATACATCATCTGGTTCTTCATCAGCAGGTACAGTTTAATCTTTAAAGTTGATCCATGTACTCTTTTCAGCTTCTTTTCGACTTAAGGACTTCAATTGCATCCTAAATCAAAATATAAGAATAATGAGTGTATTTAGGTACCAAATAAGCACAGGAGACTAAGTATTAAGGGATAAAAATATAACATTATGCATCATCATCAGAAGGTGAGCGTCGGAGGTTATGGCGGGGAGAATGATCGCCGGTGATGCTTTGCCACAAAGGATGTCTTTCAGTTGTCAGAGGCGCATAATCAATGCTTGATCGCCAGGGTGAGGTAGGGGGTACTTTGATTTTTGTTGTCGGTTGTGTTGTATAGTGCTTGAGGTTTTAAGTGTGGCGTGTGGTTTCATGTAAGAAGTGTAGTTTAGGTAAAGAGTAATGTTTGGTGTGGTATATTGAGCAAGACACCATACTTTAATATTTAGGTTGCGGTGTATGGAGCAAATGTGGTGTAATGAGTTTAAAATGTGATGCGGATAGAGGTAACAATGCATAAAAGATAATATTTTAACTTTCTTGCGGAAAAAACGATCTTCTCCCTAGATAATTTTCCAGAATATTTAAATTACTTGGACTAAGTTGAACTATATATATGAATGCAAATTAAAACTTCACTACCTACATTATTAATGCGACAGCCAGGGATGGCCTACGTATTACTATACCAAAATTAATCCTAATAACCAGCATCTACACTAATTACCAAAGATTAGTACTAATTAATCCGCTTCTCTTTAACCAGAAAGCCACCTTTAATGCATGACCGGATCGGAATAATTTTGCAGCACCACAATGGAGCTTGTTGCTAAAAAGATCCACTATGTTTACTTTTTACAAATCAAAACACCCACCCGTGTTTTCTAGTAAAAGAGGGCCTCCGTGTAAAATATACGTGTCTGTGTGTAAATAAATGCATAAAATCCATGAACAGAACATATGTATGTGTTTTTCGGGCATATTGTTTTTTAGGCCCTGTTTTTTGAGAAAACATGGGTATGGTCTTGATTTGTAAAAAGCAAATACGGGCCTTTTTTAACGGATTAATTGCCTAAAAGGCCCCCTATCATCCCTATTAGCAGACCGAGACCCATCCCCTAATATTTTACAGATTCGGACCCCAAATCGCCTAAATTCCAAAATTACCCTCCGATCCCCCCGACATTAATGGCCATAAATGACCATGGGGCCATGCATCCGATTCAATAGTCGGCCTAGGCATTTGAACCAGCGCGAGACTCGAGACGCACTAGAGAGCGTATATTAGTGGCCAGATGGCGTGCTTGCATTCGCTGGCCGTACGGCGTGTCAGCCAAGACGCGACGTGACGATGTGAAGTGACGATGTAAAGTGGTTGCCCCTCGTGCCAAAATCGGACTTCAACCACAGGTATTAAATCCTACCCGTAAAAACAAGCCTCCTATTTCTAACCTAGTGTTTCTTCTCCCGATCCTTCAAACCCCCCCTATGTTTCTCCGACGGTGTTTCCGAGTCTTCTCCGGTGGTCGCCATACCCTACGCCCCGAAGTTGGAGTCCACCCAATCACCCAAGAAATGGAGGGAGTACTCTCGAATGCGTTTGCCAAAGTCATGGAAAAAGCTATTGTAATAGCGGCTGAGAAAATCCAAAGTCTTCAACCCAAACCCAATGGTAGCTTTACTCTACTTTAGTGTGTAGAAGAAAACATATAAACCCTTATTGCAACGAGAAATCTAAATTTATTTCCCTCTATGGATCATCCCCATCGTTTACCTTACCCTAACCCTTATTCTCTCTTTTTGTTTAGTCGTTGATCACACTTTCGCCCATCGATTATCTTGAAATCACGCATCTATTATATAAGGAAGGACGGTTTTTGAAATATCCCCCCTATAAAACATAAAGAGTGGTCAGGATTTGCCTACAAACACATCCAACGGTTCAGATTCAATCTTAAAATTTCATCCCCTTCAAAATTCCCGTCCATTCCCGCCCATTAGCTGCTGAGAGAGAGAGAGAGTGATGGGACGTGAGTCCCATCTCACGTCCAGCCATCCCCTCTCCCCTCTCCCTCTATCCCTCACCCTCACCCTCACCCTCACCCTCACCCATCCCCCATCCCCCTCTCTCCCTCTCTGTACCTCTTCATCCATCCCCTCTCCTCTCCCCATGTCGCCCGACCCCAACCTCGCCGACCTAGCCCGACCCCAACCGCACCGTCGCCGACCTCGCCCTCAGCCAAGTCGACGCCGACCTCGCCCGACCTCGCCCTCAACCGCGTCGACGCCGACCTCGCCCTCAGTCGCGCCGTCCCCGACTGCCCATCGACCTCGCCGTCGTCCGACGCCACCTCCACGCCGTCGCACGACGCCATCGACCTCGCCGTCCTCGCACGTCTGTCGCGCTCATCTCTCCCCCCGGCGCCGTCCTCCATCACCAACGCGCCGCCCTATGTCTTCCTCTTCTTCACTTCCAACGTCCCCTTCGCCAGGACCCCCAACATCGTCGCTCCGGCATCGATCGAAGCCAACTACGCAGCCGCAAAACATCTGCCCCGCCCCTTCCTCCCCACACCTTTGTCCCCAACGGCTCCGGACCGACGAGCTTGGATGGCCACTTCTACGAGAACAACGAGAACAGAGCAACAAGATGGGGTCGCTGCGGAGCGGACCAACGTGTCGGTGGCGACCGACGTCGACGTGCTCCCCATCCAAACCATGTACAACAGCAATGGTTGGGATTCCTACGCCTGGGCTTTCACGGCAGCGCAATCCGATGCAGAGCTGGTGATCCACAACCCCGGAACCGAAGACAGCCCAGCATGCATGCCGCTGAAGCTCCAGTTGGCAGTTACACGCCGCTTCCCAGCTGGACGGTGGACTCTCCGAAGGCCGTGAAGTAAATCGACCCCGCCCACTTCTCCGTCCCCAGTGGCCGCCGCGCCGTCGACCTCCTCGCCGGCACGGAGAGTGCCATCTCGCAGAATGCCAGCACCACGCGGGGCCGGCTCTACGCCCTCACTTTCCTGGTGGGCGACGCCAGCAACACGTGCAAGGGGTCGATGCGCGTGTTGGCCTATGCAGGGAGAGAGAGCGTCAAGGTCCCCTCTCCATCTCCTTGGCCCTCTCCCTTTCACTATTTGTCGCCGATCGGGCCGGCGTCGGCCTCCGTGGTGACGTCTCCGCTTAAGCTCCAGAGATCATTTATTCTCCTCTCGCCGGGGCCGCCACCACTCCCTCACCTCTCAGCCCTGCTGACTCCATTCCGAGCATGCATCTTCTATTAGTGATTTCTCTCTTATTTTGTTGTTGATTAACTGTAGGACAGCGCAGTGAGATGGAGAGGAAGAAGGAGGGGCAGTGTTGTTCATGGGGAGAAGGTGAACGGGCCGAGTAACAGCGGGAAGCAAGGCGAGATCGGGAGAACGGCTGCAATGGGTTCCGGTGATGGGAAAAGGGAGATTCTTGAGTTTAAAGATTTCACAAACCCATGTTTGGAATTTGTTTGGGCTGTTGGAATTTGGTTTCAAATTGCTTAATTTGAGTGTGATTTGATTAGGATTCAATGTCTTCTGTTGGGAAGTCTACCAACATCTTCTGGCAAGAGTGTTTGGTGGGGAAGCTTGATAGGCAGAAGCTGCTTAATCAAAAGGGTTGTGTTGTTTGGATCACAGGTCTCAGCGGATCAGGTTTGTTTCAAGAAAACATTGTCATAGATTCAAAAGTTTTGTTGGTTTTTATACATTTTCCTAGATTTAATGTAGGTGGTTTGTATGTAGAATCCTTGCTTTTCCAATGGATGAAAGTTCTACAGACCTATAAGAAACCCCTCTAACCATGCTTGGCACACCTATTATGTGTTTGTATATTTTACTGCTAGAAGATGCTCTGTTCACCTTTTATTTGGTTCAAAGTAGAGTTCTCTGGGTTAGCTTTAGATAAGGAGGCATGTCAGAAGGGAGGGTGTTGGGTTATAGTTAAAAAATGTAACATTAAGAAAGGCTAATCGGGTTTTAAACTTTTTTAGGAATATGCAATATGAGGTTTTTAGATACCCTCGATGTGAAATCATCTAAGCATTTTGATTAAATCAGATTTTATAATTTGCTTCTAGACATGCATGTAACAAAAGAAAATAGCAGTAGGTT
This sequence comes from Narthecium ossifragum, assembly GCA_963920575.1. Taxonomy (NCBI): domain Eukaryota; kingdom Viridiplantae; phylum Streptophyta; class Magnoliopsida; order Dioscoreales; family Nartheciaceae; genus Narthecium; species Narthecium ossifragum. The sequence goes on from OY986965.1 coordinate 17,959,459, forward strand.
TCGTTTTTGACATTGTATACAAGTGTGCTTTTATACACACTTTGGCATGTTCTTTGGGTCAAGAGTTGCATACTAGAGGGAAGCTCTCCTACATCTTTGACGAGGATAACCTTAGGTATGGGCTAAACAAAGACCTCGGATTCAAGGCTGAAGATCGTGCAGAAAATATTAATGGGGTTGGTAAGTTTGGCTTCATTAGCTGTAAGAAAAGTGACAATCATTCTGCTCTTTTATGATTATGACAGCAATGAAACTCAATTAATGCATAACTCCATCGGAAAAATGCTACTTAATTGTAACTATTGGTTGCCCTTTAAGTATTGAAGATTGCAAAATGCTCTCTAATTTTATGTGGGGTGGCAAAGCTTTTTGCAGATGCCGGGTTAATTTTTATTGCAAGTTTGACATCTCCATACAGGAAAGACCCTGACTCTTGCAGGGCGCTATTAGCAAATGCAAGTTTTATTGAAGTCAGTTCTGAATCTTCTTACTATCCCATCATTTGGTAAAGTAACTGGCATTTTTTTATCAAGAGTGACATGTTACTATGTTTCCAGGTTTATATGAATATTAGTTGTTCTATAGGTTGTATAATGGTTTAGTTAATCCATCGAGAGCTTGCTGTCTTATATATGACTTTTCATTTGGCAAATGATTTCTGATCTTTCTATCCAAGTATTGAGTCAATTAAAGTACCAATTGATCTGCTTATTTCATGCATTGCAGGAATTGTTTTGGTTATCTATGTATCCTTGGCATTCTCTATGCTAATTTCATGTATTGCATGAATTTTTAAATCTATGTTATTGTAAATTGAGTCAATTAAACTCTAAGAAAGAATCATTTTTAGAGTTTATGTGTTATTGTAAATCTCTGTATGCCCAGGAAATGGATGTTCATGCATTTTGGAGAGTAAGGTTTATATCTCATCTCTTTCATGTTGGGAGGGGAAAGCTCTGTTTTATGTTATTATTTTGTTGTTATTTGATTGGGTTTGGGGATGTTATCTTGAGTGTGTTTATAGAAGAAATATGCTGCTCTAATTATTCCTTTCAATTAAGATTGAAGTGTTACATTCATGTCAAGCTTTCTAACAGTTTTAGTTACATATGGGAGGTTTTTTGGCATACGAGTATGTGGTGAGCTTGGGAACCGCGTTGGGTGTTTAATCCATTAGTTTACTCATTTTAGAGACCATATATGCTCTACCGTTTTTAAAATATTTGGAAAGACAGAGAATGTTAGAATGCAGGGCAGTGGGATTTGCTGCACAATTACAGCAGGAGGCGTGCTTGGGTGCAACTTGACCAACAAGCACTGGAGGTTACCACAGTTCCAACTGCTGCAACAATAGAAGGTGATGCCTTTGAAACAACTTGAAACATCATATTAGTGTTTTAAATGATGCATAGTTAATTTCAATTGCATAGTTATTCAAGCATGTCGTCTTAGCACTTGCCTTCGCTGGCCATCCACTTCTATGGGTAGCAGTCCTAGCCGATGTTGGCACATGCCTACTGGTGATTCTGAACAGCATGTTGTTGCTGCGAACCAAAACCCTGGAGAAGAAGAAGTTCTGTGATTCTGCACTCAAAAAACATGCACAAAAGTCAACGTGTGCTGATTCATAGCCATAGGCACCGGGTCTCAAACAAATTTAAAGCTCAGAATTTAGATTTTGTGCGAATGTAGCATTTAGTTTTAGTATGATGAAATCTCTTCGTATTTTGTTGCCATTTGGATTAACCTTAATTATGAGCTTTCTTTGATGGAATTGGCTATGGCTTGGGCACAACTGCCTATAGACTATACAATTTAGTCAGCTTTGTTGCTAGAAATAACAAGTTTAAGTCTCTTTGTTGGTGTGTTGGAAATTTGTAGCACCTTGAAAGAAAAATGTTATACAGCTCCCCTTGCGGTGTGATTTGTTGGTGTGTTGGAGTTGTTTCTTCTATAGGAATTGGTATATAGGACTCCACTTCTATAGCATTGCAGCCAACATTTCAAAGGTCTCTGTAAGATTTTGCAGCAAGCGTCATCGTTGCAAAATTCTCCTACCACCCGGTATGCTTTGTTTAATTTTGGGGGAAGATTGGATTTCTATATAGGGTAGGTTTGATGGGTCTTTCTATTGATATTAGGAATTATGCTAACACAAGAGGTAGTTCATTAACGAATATTGGTTTTTGAAAGATGCAAGTGTCATCTCTTCTTCACAATCACCTCGAAGATTCTTATAAGTTCCTCTGTTATTCATTTTGTTGTCAACTAAAATCAACTTATTATGATTTATTTTCCGTTCTACATTAAATCTTCTATGGTTTTGCTATAATAATATTCAGCTTTGGTCTTAGGATTGCATGTCATATGGATGTAATTGGGTTAATTTGTTGATAAGTCATAGTTCCATTCAATAAGCTAAGCTTTTTTGACTGTGTGCGATTAGATACCGTGTAGTTTCTAATAACTTTTCTATTTTTATGATTGATTATGCAGAATACATTACTTTTGAGGGCAATTTCTGAGCTGAAAGACCTTGGCAAAGCTTTCTTATGTAAGCATTCCATGTAGTAATATGTGGGGATTGTCCAATTAAATTATCTGCACACATTTATGTTACAGCTATGGTTACAGCTATGGTGCTAAGCACACTATTTCTTCCTATATGATTAACTCTGTTTTCAGACTTTTATGCTACAGCTGTTTGTGCATTCATAATATCCTATTTAGGGAATTGAATACATTTCCGATGTAGGCGGTGACAAATACTTTAACATTAAGTAACAACATATTTGGAAGGTTTTACATTTATTTGTCTTTTTACTTAGAATGTTGCATAACTACACGGGTTGTACAATGAAAACCATGCCCCTACCGTTTGGGTGTTTTTATCTCTGATTATAGCTTTAAAAAGTGTTCTTTTTATGGAATTACTCTCCACGGGCTCCTATGATGAAGTTTCAATCTTCAAATAATTATTGGAAAACACTAACTATTTGTGCATTTGGTGTTTTTACATAAATTCTTTGCATGCAGACCAAAATGGATGAGGAGGTGTACAACATTGGTGTTAGAGAAGGCTACAGAAGCAAGGTATGATGTCACAAAGCTTCACAAGACTCCACACTAAGACACTTTGCCAGAATCAGAGACATGACCAACAGACGCCAAGAAACCTGATGGTTGAAATCCCTCCTGGGCAAGTAGTAGTTTAGTTTAGAAGAGATGCTTTGTATGTATATTTGCCTTGCTATCAAATATTAGAGAATGATTAAAGAGACCCATAGTGATTAAATTTCTGTATTTGAAAAATGTTGAAAAATTATCTCAATCGTGATAAGTAGCTTGATGAATGTAATAGTTTTTTAATGGTGATTTCTCCATCGTGATAAGTAGCTTGATGAATGTAATTGGATGTAATAGTTTTTTATTTGTCTTCTTCATGATAGCTATATGAATTGCTGCAGTTATGGTTTGTGGGGACAAGGTTTGCCTTGGGACAATGTTCGCCCCTTTTATAGCTTTAATTTTTATATTTTAGGAATTTTGTATAATTGTCTCATTCAGCCCTCAGTACAGGGGAGGTTTTGTCAAAATTTTTTGAAAGAAACTCTAATCATTTGTGTCGTAGGCACGGGCATTCACTAGTATTTTTATACCCGATGATATTAACTCATTGTATTTTGTGATCGCCATTTTTCTACCTGTTGTTTTGCGGACCTTTTATGCTCCGTGTTAACATGGGGTATCGTTTTATACCTGATGATATTAACTCGTATTTTATGCTCGCTAATTTTCTCCATGTTATATGGAGTACTTTTTGTACTCGTTGTTATCATCGGGTATATTTTACATACCCGATGATATGTGCTGGTATTTTGTTCTCGTTATTTTTCTACCTGCCCTACTGCGTACTGTTTTATGCTCATTGTTAACATCGGGTATATATTTATACCCGATGATATTCAGTCATGTTATTTTGTTTCATGCATTGTTCTACCTGCTGTGTTGCGCACCTTTTATACTTGTTGTTAACATCGTGTCATTGCTTATACCCGTTAATATGTGTCCTTATGTACATGTATTATTTTATTTAACGCGTGTATACAATCCTACAGATGAATTGAGCAGCGAGCCGGGGGAGAACCCCGTTTGTGGCCAACTGTTTTGCGGCGAAGATTAAGGAGGCCGCACGAAAGTACGCAGTGGATATGCACGTTAAAATGATCCGCCAGACACCATTCGGCCACTTCCTTGACCTGCCGGACATCAAGCAGGACAATGTGTTATTAAACTACATGATGCGCAATCACAAGGGGGGGATGTGATTTTCTCTTGGGGGAAACATAGCAGAGCTTAGACTTGCAGACGTTGCAATTAGCCTCGGTCTGCCAAGGGACAAAGATAACAGGGGGGTCATCTCACGGCCGAAGAAGGTGCACAAAACTTTGATGGGCATCCCCTACTATGGCCGACACGCCGAAGGAAGGACAAACGGCGTCGACATGCTGATGAGTGCATGAAATTGCACTCTGCATATGACTAAGAGCTGCTTATTTGCTTAGTTTTCATGATAAATATAGATGATTTCGTCCGTATATGTTGCTTCACAAAGTTATTTGTATTATGCAGGAAATTGAAGCAAAGATGGGTCTTTAACACCTAAACTGTACCTTCTCGAAATGAATCAGATGAAGTGCCATATATGGTTGGAAAGCTCTGGAAGTCTAGTTTCCGAGAGTTTTTACGGTTCATGATTTGGAGTTTCTTAGAAGAAGTTACGATAATTTTAGTACCAATGGCGCTGTCTGGATGGCAAAATAGTAAATGCTCAGGAAAGAAAGATCGATCATTTTCCCTAAAAGGATCGATCCTTTTATGCAGACAGACCTGACAGAGCAGCGCATACTTTTCAGATGATCACAGATGGATCGATCCTCCTTTCACTCGAGAATATTGAGGAAATCGTCGAGGAGAAGGATCGATCTTTCTCCTATCGAAGGATCCATCCTACTATCCATCCTATTGAGAAGGATCCATCCTACTATCCATCCTACTGAGAAGGATCCATCCTACTGAGAAGGATCGATCATGCTTCTATCAAAGGATCGATCTTCCTCGGGCGTAGCCAGAAATTGAAGATTTTGATATCAAAGGATCGATCTTACACCTATGGAAGGATCGATCTTACCTTCGCAGTGAAGAAAATTAACAGCTCATATCTAATCCGATGATGGAGACACTTTAATGCTATAAATAGGACTCTTTCTAAGGTTCGAAGGGGGTTTTTTCTACAGAGCTTTGGAGGGGAGAAAAGCAAGGAAGATGATGAAGAAATCTCCATCCATGGCCGAGTAATCCACGGGCATGGCGGACGGATGATCTAGCGAGGATTAGGGTTTCTTCTTCATCATGGTTCATAGTTTTAATCTTTATTGTTAAACTCTTTTCTATGTATTGAATCTTCAAAGATTGTTTTCAGATTATAGATTCCTATGTGGATGATTAATATTATAAATCCAGTCATGCTTCTTTCATGATCTTATAATCCCATAGTTTTATCTATTGTTTACCTACTTTATCTCGTGAAATCTTTGCTATGCATTGCCGATTGTGAGAGTTGGTATTGTGTATTCTTAGGGCTTTGTCCCGATGAGCTTTTGCTACACGTTGCCTGTAGTGACAACCGGTATCATATATTCTTAGGTTTGGGTTGGATGAAGTTAGAATTATAATAAGGAAGAATCAATCGTAGGAAGAGACATTTATATATTTTGTTAGATTCATAATTCCATATCTTCTGGTTAAGGTGATTGGGATGTGAATCCCTTAACGGAGTATTGAATGAACCGTTGGTAGAAGAAGAACCTAAGTCCGAGTGAAGTGATTCCCGATGCCTAGCCTTATCAATATCCTAATATCTTTAGTTAATCTTGAATTATCATTAAGGCCTTTGATCTAATTTAGTTAATTCTTAAGTTCTCGTTTGTCTTCAATTCATTGTTATTTGTGTTTTGGATATTTTCTGCTTGTCTCTCTGTGTGTTCGACCTCTCTTATGTTGTACTGCACCGCGATCGCTGTGCGTGACACATTTGAGCGATATCACATGCCATCGAGGAACTTCGACAAAATATTTTTGGCACTGATGGACAAGAGGGACGACGAGTTCGTGAATGACTTCTACCGCTTCTTCGTCCTGTACATCTTCGCCGTGTTCCTCTTCCCCCGAGCCAACTACACGCCCCCCTCGGAGTTGGTTGGTGTCCTTGACGACCTGAGCTCCATCCGTACGATGAATTGGGTTGGAATTATCGACCAACATCTCGAGAAAATGAAGCAGGTGAAGGGGAGAAGGAGATGAGAATGGTGTAAGTACCGGCAACCTCTCCTCTCACGTCATCGGACACTTGTTGTTTTCTGTTTTTTTTAACCTTGCATGGACCAATGAAAACAAGCCATGCGGCCCATGTCGTGATTTATACCGAAAATACTCGCTTTTATTACACATATATCAGTTTTACATGTTTCGCTGCAATGAAATATATTCCCTTGCTTATAAATACACACCCCGCATTTAGTTTTCTACTCGATTATTTAACCCGACATATAAATATATACTGGTATTTTTGTACCGATAATGTTTTTTACCTGTCGTTTGTAAAATACTCGTTGAAATGAAATGAAATATGTACCAGTGGAAACTGTCCAGGTACATGTAGAATACTCATTAAAATGAAATCTGTACCTGTGAAAACTTTCACTTCATGCCACGCCTATACCTTCAAAATTACACGTAAATAAGGACATGTACAGGTACATTTAACAGTGTATATTTTTCTATGCACGCTTAAATACCACACAAAATATTAAAAGGTCCAAAAATAGGTGCATGTCAAACCAAACATTGTTGGTCTTACCAGGAACCCTACACATGGTATACGCACATCACCATCATGATGAAATAGGTGTTGTAGTATGACGTGCATTTAACCGGAGGAACATGTGCCTGACAAGTCCTTTTGTTATGGCCAAGGACTTTATACCTTGAGCATCATTGCATTGGCCTCGACTATGCCTCGCCCTGTGACCGCAACCTTCTCTTCCTCCTCTTACCTTTCTTCACTTGGCAGTTGGGTGGGTAGACGATGGGATCGTCACTAGCGCCCTTTGGCCAAAACTCTTGTGACGCGGTAGGGTAGACCACATCATCGTAGCAAGCTCTATAATTATTGGATGTAAACCAGTCCTCACAGTACTCATACTCGGACAGCCGCTGCCACATAAGCACTACACAACCATGTGGGTATAGTATTCCAAGCACATCTCATTCCCTACAAGAACATTGACATTTTTCTAAGTTCACCGCGTAGTATGCTTCACCATACTAGATTTGGAAGTCTGTCATGCTCGATGCCGCGACGGTCATATGCCGTACTTTTTCCTTGGCAAGTAGGAGTTCATTCTCCACCCACGAGGTATGGCAGTCCGTCATTGCAAATGCCCTGCCCATTGTAGTGGAGATATAGCTCAATGCTTCTCATCTCCACATCCATGTCTTCCTCCAAGGGAGAACACTGTCATGCAAGGATGCAAGTGAAGCAGGTGAAGGGGAGAAGAAGATGAAGCAGGTGAAGGTGTAAGTACCAGCAAGAATTTTGATGGGAGAAGCTTCTACTGACGGGAAGTAGGAGGAGGCGTGAGTGAGTGACAGCCTCTCCTCTCACGTTGACGAGATGTTTTTTTTGTTTTTTAAATCTTATGTGACGAATGAAAACACGTCACGTAGTCCCTACCATATGCTCTCAAAATACTTATGACTATCATATGCCCTCAAAATGGTCATGATGTCAGGAAATTGGAGGATAATTTTAGGATTTAGATGAAGTCCGATCTGTAAAATATTTTTGGGTTTCGGTCTGCTAATATGGATGACCTGTTAGGACCAAATTCCACCAGAATGCGGCACATCTCGGAGTTTGATTGTGGGGTAATTCCGTAAATTAGGACAAAAGCCAGTGGCATTAAATGGTGCATTCAATCGGTTACCAAATTCGTGTGCGTTTCTCTGACACAACCCAAGGCTCCCCCTTCACGCGTGGTAATCTACTCTTTATAGTTATGCTTACCTTCCGGTGACCTGACCTCCTCACTATTTTATATTAAAAAATAATTAAAAAGGACATAAATATCAGAAGAGAGAGAAGGATGATGGATGACATGATTAAAGAGAAATTCTAAACAGAGCTTGGCATGTAAAAAGAAGTGCTAGAAATTAGTATAATTATAGGAGGGGGGAAGAAAATAAAAAAGGAAGTTGGCTAAATAAAGGGCCAAAAGAAGGCAGCAAGGGAGAGCTGGCTGTGTGTTTGGAGGAGCTTCAGCCTTCTCTTTTATGGCTGCCAATGTCCTCTAAAACAACTCATTCTCTTCATCTTTTGGCTAAAATAATTCATGCCCAGCTCTTCATCTTTGTGTGTTTGTGTGTGTGTTGAGTGAGTGTCTCAGCTACCAAGAGAAAGAGAGGATTTTGGGGAGGGTGGTTTGTTCTTTGGGTCTTCTGGTTCTTAGATCTCTGAAGAATTGTGGTTGTTTTGAGTGTAGAGATAACTGGTTTGGGTGTTCTTGTTGGTGGGGAAGATGAGTAAGGAGGAAGACATCAAGTTCCTCAAGATACAGGTACTCTTTAACACCCCTCTGCCCTGTTTCTTTTGGTTCCTTTGGCTTTGCTTGTTCTAAACTCAAGCTTTTGGCATTCTTGTTTAAGTTGTTTCTTTTTTTCCCTTTTTTTCCTCCTCAAATGGGGTTCTTTGTTCATGCAATTAGGTAGTTCTTAGATAGTTGGATTGGTGATTTCATGTTGGGTTCTGCTTAATTGGTATTTTCCCATTTGCTTCTTGGTTTCTGCAAAAATAGCAGACTTGTGTTCTTAAGGTGAACATACATTGTGATGGTTGCAAGCAGAAGGTGAAGAAACTGCTCCAGAAGATTGATGGTACGCACATTCTTCTTCTTTCCATGAGATTTTCGAGCTGGTTCTTGAAATTTCTCATCTTATTCGTCACTTCAGCATAGTATTATATTGCAACAGATCTCTGATGATTTCTTCTTTTGCTATGTTTTTCCTCTTTTGTTGGTATTTTTCTACTTTGTTATGAATGGTTTCAGGGGTGTATACAACCACCATAGATGCAGAGCACGGGAAGGTGACGGTTTCCGGCAACGTTGATCCGGCCACCCTGATAAAAAAGCTTGGAAAGGCCGGCAAACATGCAGAGCTGTGGGCTTCCAAGGGTGGCGGTGGCAACAACAACATGAACCACCTAAACGCCCAGTTCCAAAAACTCCAGCTTGAGAGTGCCAAAGGCCAGCACAAGGACGGCGGCAAACCCCCCAAGGGTGCTAACGGCGGCGGCGGCGGCGGCGGTGGCAAAGACCACAAGGGCCAGCAGCCACAGCAGCAACAACAGCAGCCACAGCAGTTGCTGCAGCAGATGAAGGGGTTCAAAGATCTAAAGCTGCCACAGTTGAAGGATCTGAAGTTCCCGTTCCAAAAAGATCCCAAGTCCGTCAAGTTCAGCCTCCCTCCTGTTGACTTCGGCGAAGGGAGCGACTACGACGACGAGTTCGACGATGATTACGACGACGATGATTACGACGACGATGATGTCGATGGGTTTGATGATGACTTCGAGGACGATCTAAAGCACCCTATCAAGATGAAGGCCATGAATCCTCCACCCAATGTCCATGCCATGATGAATGATAAGAAGGGTGGCGGTGGCGGTGGTGATGGTGGGAAGAAAGGCGGTGGTGGCGATGTTCAAGTTCAGAACAAGAACATGGCCGGTGGTGGTAATAATGATGGCAAGAATGGCAATGGTGGTGGTAAGAAGGGTAATGGGGGAAACCAAAATCAAGGTGGTGGTAGTAAGAATGGCGGTGGCGGTGGCGGTGGTGGCCATGGGCCCCAAGATGGTAAGAATGGAGGGAATAATAGCAAGGCCATCCCTATTGGCAATGGTGGCAATAACATCAATAATTCAGCTAATGGGTCCAAGAAGGGAGGTGGGAAGAGTGATATGGGAGGAGGAGGAGGAGGGGGCCATCCCATGAACCACCACCCCAGCATGATGATGGGCCATGGCTTCCCTGGCATGGAGATGGGCCACCAGATGGGCAACATGCCTCGTGCCCCCATGGGACACATGGGCAATGTCCCGATCGCGGTGCAGGGCCTTCAGGCCGGCGGTGCGCCGCCCGGATACTTCCCGGGCGGCATGGTGCCGCCGGAGGTGATCGCGGCCGCAAATCCATATCAGCAGCAGCAGTACATGGCTGCATTGCAGCAGCAGCAGCAGCAGCACCAGCAGCGGATGATGATGAACGGGTACGACCAGCGCATGTACCCTCCTCCCATGGGCTACGCCCGGCCACCACAACAGATGGCCTACATGCCGCCAACGCCGCCTTCCGGGGACCCCTACACTCACTACTTCAGTGACGAGAACACCAATAGCTGCTCTATAATGTGATCTGGCTTGGATGTATGGTGCTGAGGTTCTTGCATGCTCTGTTTCTTCTTAACTTTGGTATAATGTTTAGTAACTGTGAGAGTGGAAGAAGAAGGTGGTGTCATCCAAAGCTAGCAAAGAGGCAGATAAGAGAGTCTGCTGCATATACATGGAAAATGGGTCATTTTTTTCTTATCTTTGCTTACTATAAGCTTGGTTTTTTTTTGCTTGGAGTTGAAGGTAGGGATAGGTATATAACTATATTAATATATATATATATATATATATATATAGGAGTCTATTCATGAAGCTTTTTACAAGGGATTAGAAGTGTTGCTAGAAAGTACTCTTGTGACTACTCTGTTGTAAGATGTGAAAGGAGATGGATGTAATGAGGGGTGCTCAGAGCGAGCCTTCTCCAGTTTTCTCTTAGGATGTGTCTATATGTGTTCTATAAGTCCAGAATTAACAATAAGAATGGCAGCATGGTTCACATTTCTATCTGTTTCACCACTCATACATTAATATCACTCTTTTTAATTCATCCATTAATAATAATAAGATTAGCTCTGCTTTTGTCTGCAGCGATGACGATGATGAGAAGAGAAAGCAGGCAACTTTTTAACAGAAGAGATGGATCTAAAAGAAGGGTGAGTGAAGGATGATCTACTATTTGAGAAAGAAATATCCCGGGCATTGCTCCTTGTTTAGGGGGTGAAGGGGCTCATCAATCATGTCCTCAGCTGCTGCCAAGAATTTAATAGAGGGGGTGTTTGTTCTCGTGTTAGTGTGTGTCAGCGAAACTTCCTATAAAGCTTGGGAACTTAATAAAAAGTGGTGCTTGCTTCTGTGGTTTTAAATAGTATGTGGTAACCCACCAGATTAGAGAGTTAGGTGGCCAAGTTGCAACTTTGATAGCTAGCTATCCCCTACATATATATGCATGATGGAAGAAGATTCCTGTGAAAGAATGAGAGCATGTAGAAAAAGATACACTCAAGCAAAGGGAATGCATGGGAAATATCAAAGAATTCGCCATAATCAACTGTAGTGTATATTTTTACTTAACTCTATGTGAACAATTTCTTTTGTTTATGAGTTTGTGATAGCCAAATCAGAAGCCTTGCGCTCGAACTCTTAACTCACCTATCATATATTTTATTTTTCTTCACAAAGATCAATCAAACTCTATTCTAATATTAGTTAAATAAAGAGCCTAATATTTTTACAGAGTAAGATGAACCAAACAATAGAGCTCTACATGACCCATGAAAAGATCTCCTAGTAGATTATATTCCCATTATCTCATCCAAAGAAACAAACACGTCCTGAAAAAATTTACTGAAACCGCCTCATTAGAGTGAAATAATTCTAATTAATCCTAATTCAGTGGAGTGAAATAATTTTAATTAATTCTAATTCTGAGCAACCAAACAAAAACGGGAATGTACACAATAGCTATCATTGACATGCTAACCACTCCTACAAGCAATGTAGCAATTTTAGTTTCCTTTGCCAAATGCAGCGAGTGCACATGGACGGAGCATGTGAGCACGCCGGAACAAAAAACCTTCTTAAATCGGGAAACTCCATTATTATCCGTCCTTCCTACTAAAATTAGCATTCTTACACTATATCAAGCCAATCAATTAAATACATAAAAAATGATCAAAGAAAAAATGGGATCAATTTCCACCGACTCCCAACCGTATCCATTTATGATTCCATTCTACCCCTCCATCAAAATCACCACCATAGTTATCTACTCCTCTCTCTCTCTCCCCCTCTCTTAAAAATAAGGACAAAAGAATCCAGAGGGGGTGTCCTGCTGGCCCCACCTCGTTGACAGCGATGCTTTGACGGTCCGGTCCGGACTCACATGGCCTCCCCCCACTCCTCTTTCTCTCTCTCCTCTATCGGGATGCGATCCAACTCTCTCTCTCCTCTTTCTCCCCTAGGAAAGAGGTTCGTTTCGGGACTCTCAATCAATTCCCCCTCTACTCTCTCTCTCTCCTCTTATATATGGCAATCAGATACTGTTTTCTCTCTCTAGAAAAGCTGTATTTTTTAGTCTTCGGAGTTTGACTGAGCGGAGGAGAGAGAGAGCGCGCGCTGTGCCATATGAGATCACTGACACGCTATTAAATAAAGTCTCGTGTGGGTCCCACAGAAGTATTCCAATTCAATCACTTCATCCGGCCCGTCTAATCCGAATGGACGGCCGGCGATGTCCCGGTGGGATTAGATTGGATTTGATGGTTTTGTCACCAAAGCCCAGAAAACGTCAGTACTAACTGTTATCCACAGTGACGAGAGAGATCCAGAATTGTTTTTTATAAAAATACTTTAGATTTTGCTCGGAGATTTTTAAGTTTTTACAACACTTGTAGCTGGTTTGATTCCATTCATTAAATTACTATCATTATTCTGATTATTTTTATACGTTCTGTACGGAATTGTGCACGTTTATCGATGAAGATGAACAGTATATTACATCAGTTTCCAACTTTGCGTCTCTCTTTAATCACTTCTATCCTTCATTCCTCGCTACAAAAAGAAGCTAAAGCTAAAGACATCTATCTATCCATCTATGGCCAACTCTAAAACATACCTCTACTACTACTACTTCGGTTAAACTTTCCAATCTGTCTATGGAATATACAAGGTCCCTTTGTTTTGTTGTCATGGAGACCTCTATCATCTTTTAATGGCACTTTCTGGGATTGAGAGTTGGCCATTGTTTGTGCTGCATGGTTTCTCGGTCTGTGTTTCACTCGGATATTGAACAGGCGTAGTGCGATGAACTGTGTCATCACACTGTGCCGGTTGTTAGTGGAATTTGGTACGAGTTTTACGTGCGGTAGAGGCTCCGTTGTCGGCCCTCGTAATATTTTTAGTGCGAATGCGGGTTTGATGAGATTATCCTTGCGATTGATAGTGACCATCAAATCGATCTTATTGGTGATAGTCTCCTTTGTTTAGCCAACAATTGATGCCTCTCAATTTGTGGTACCAATGATGAACCATGATGTATATAGGATGTTTTTTCAGCTTTTTGATTAATTATAGTTAGTAAGATGCTTTTAGGCTCCTGTCCCTTCCTGCCAAGCTAGCAAAGTGCTGAGAGAGTATTTATTATTATATTAATACTCATCTTCACTTATTGATTTAAATTTATGCGTTGAATGTTTAAAATTCTTTCATATTATCATCCTGGATAAAGGTTTTTTAAATAATTGATAATTTTACAATAGAGACTTAGAATTCGAATCCAGATTAACAATCACTCTCCCATATGGCACCTAAAACTCTTCAAAATTCTCCAAACTAAATCTAGCTGTTGATCGACACACACTTCATAGTACTCCAAGAATATAGTCTTATGTTTATTTATTTTTTTGATGAGTTGAGCTCAAAGCTATAGGTTATTTACAAGGCTAGGGGTAGGGCATCAAGCCTATCCTCAGACTGCTAAGCAAAATATGTGTCGACAGACCGACACCATTTAGTGACTCTATCAGCCCTTACATTAGCAGCTCTAGGTATATGCATGACAAAAACACAATCAAACTTCATGTGCAGCCTCCATACTTGCTTTTCCATGTCCTCTTCCTCCTTAGGCCAGGGATTCGGGGGGGGGGGGGGGGGGGGCTGGCAAGAGTAATCACTTGGCAGCCCCTGCCAAGACGAATCCTGGCCTTCCATTTGAATGGATGGCCATGATTAAATCACACGGGACCTAACTTAAAATACCCACCAAACGAGCTTCTCGAACCAAATTGTGAAACCCTGGGCTCTCTGCGGCGAGGGAGGAGACGGTGGAGGGGAGATCAGCGAGTAGTGACGACGATAGGAAGCGCTTCTTTTAACTCTCGTGGGTGATGTCGACGATGAGGATTTGAGAGAAAGGGGCCACACACGAGGAGAGAAGGGAGGCGAGGGTGGCACAAGAAGACGTCGTCGTCGAGCATAACCGTCGAAAGCGAGGTCATAGTGAAGGTGGTGGCTGGCGATAGCGGCGAAGGAGTGTAAGTGGTGGGGCTAGTGGTGGATGAGGTGACAGAGGGTGAGGGGTAGCATGGTTGCGGTGCCTCTCGAACATCAAACAACAAGTGTGGTTGCAGCCAAGGTGTTCGTCTAAAGTTCACCATCAACGTTTAGTCCACAATGGTGTTAGGTGTCGCACACTAGCTACTCAAGGTTTTTTTGCATGGCAAGTGATGTGTTGCGAACATGTCGTTAAAATATTACAAACTCAATCAAATAATAAATTTATAATCCTTATTCAATAACTACACTACTAGGTAGAAATAGCGGTGAAGTCCGGAATCGATCCACAGGGAAAACGTTAGAAATCAAAATCAATTCTCAAAACCCTAAAGCTAAGCAAAAATAATTAAAGATAGAGTAGAGTTATCTTAACTAATAAAGAAAAGAAATAAAAGGTTGATCAATTTGAATCAATGGAGTAGTTACTTAGGAATTACTCAATTCGCCCTATTTTCATTATTAGTCTTCTCTAGTTATCAACTTGTTCTCTTCTCTCACCATTATGGATCATCTGGCTACAAGCTCACATAAATCCCTGAAAAAAAAAGTTAATGTTCCCAACGTCATAACCTATCTTTACTTGGTATAAATTGTCTTTGGTCCACGATTACCTTAAATTATACTACTCCTAATAACCTTAGCACAACCTATCTTCGCGTAACATAGCTTATCTCAAAGGCAAACAAATAACTTCATGAAAACCATCTCATAAATCTCTACCATCAATCACAGAAATCATGTAGGACTGAAAGTACGTTAAGGGAACTCTTTTCCTTCAACTCTATTAACAATAAAACCGTATTTATGAGATCATGCATCGAGAAGTTCACAAGAATCAAACTAAAAAAGATCAAAACTACACTAAGGTTTCATGATATTCCTAAATACAAGAAGTTAGCAACTCATATTTTGGATGAACGCATCGACTTAGAATAGGAAGCTGTCACCATCCGTATCATCGCCGTCTTCTTTTTCCTTCTTCGAAGATAGTTAAAAAGATGAGAAATTCAGATTGAATAACCCTATTTGCAGGAGAGCTCCGGAAATTAGAGTTTGAGTTGAGTTGGACTTCAATTACAACTCGGATTTACTGAATTAATTTTGACAGTCTTACTCCGAGCGCAACTGAGCCCAATCAGTTCGAAATATGAAACCTTGTCCAACACCAAAGTTGTATATTAGGAAGTTCTCTATAATATTCCGAAGATTTCATAATATTTAGACTTATTTGGAATATGTTAAGAATATTCTTCTGAACGTCGACGGAACAGTTATCCAGCAGCTATATATATTTATCTTCTTCAAAACTAGTATCAATCCATTGAAGTCTTCTATCATGTACTAAATTTTCTGAATAGTTGAAATTATACAGAATTTCTGGCGAGTATTCTCCTGACAGACGACGAAAAAGTATTTATGCATAAGTTCATCTTTTTAGCCGAAAATCTTGTATTTCTTCTCAAATCATGATTAAACCTGAAATCAACTAACAAACTATTAAATACAAACACTTTAGGCCTAACAAAGTTAATGTCAGGGATTTGATTACGAATATTTAGTGACTCATCACACCCCCCAACTTACACTTTGCTAGTTCTCGAGCAAAGAAAAGATAAAAGAAAGCAATAAATCTAACTAGCCACTTTCGTAGGTGTCACGATTGCACTTAGCATGTATAACAGGTCTTTAAACCTCTGGGTTACCCTAGTGGATGAGTTATAGTCTCATGAGGGTTTTTAGGGATGACACCCACAAACATTTACAGAACCCTTGATTATGCTATTAGAAATCAATCATAATATTCATCCATTCTAATACATGAAATAGAAATCATACCCATGAATTTAGTCTTCTACCCATAACAAGATATAACAATAGCAAATCAATGAATACCAAACACATTTCAAACACTTCAACAAATTTAACCACAATTAAAAACAACTCCAGCAATCCAAGTGTTTGAAAAGGGTTCCACATGTCTCAGAGTATCAATTATATCCAAACACTTCAACCATTGAAGAATATGAAATTGGCCAAGTACCTATTTTCGTTCATTACTTTGCAATCTTTTTTTTTCATATATGACATGTGCAATGTTATGATTTCTTAAGCTTTCTTCATGGTTCATATAATGAGGTTTAAGCTAATGACTCCCAAACCAGATGGCTTTAGGCCACTAAGTGTAGAACACCCTTTAGACTCTAATGCTCAAACCATGAAGGGCACAAATCATAACTAGTCAATTTTTTTTTCTCAGAAATTTTAACCATTTTAAGCGAACAACAAAACTTGTTAGGCACCTTGCCCGGTTACTAAGCATGAAACCCTTTTTGCATATAAAGCTCTCTTTTTTTCAATTGCATACTTTCATGTAATATGCCATAAGATCATAAATCCATCATAATATCATGCTTAGAATCTAATATCAGCTCATCAACATTTGGAAGCGAACATGTGCATTGGGATATGTCAAGTTATCCTTAATTCATGACAAAAGTGTTGAAGTATAGAAATAATATCATGCATAACAAAAATTTAGCTATCTCCTATATTACATATGAGAATAAGAGTAAATCATAAAATACATTTATAAATCAAGCATCTTTCATCAATAAATATCATAATTTCATTCTCATGACATCACTCAAGGGTGTATAATATCGGTTATCAGAAAAAACATACGAGCAAGGAATTTATGAATGTTACCCCTAACTTAAATGTAATTGTCCCCAATTACACTAAGTCATAAACTAAAGCAAAGAAAATAGGGTAGAGATAATCGTAATTTACGTCCAAAATAGCGCTCTCTCATAAATACAGAAATCACCGTCATAAGCAATAAAATTTATTCCTCCCAAGCATAACCTGTCACAAAAATATATATACCTTCCCCAAAAATATCAAATATAACCATTAAAAGTTCAAAAAGATATTAGAATCATAAAATTTTTTGGCATTGTCTGCTTTGTATTTTCATGATATATTGATCTGTACAAACATTCACCACACCTAAATATAACATGTACAGATAAATAGTAAAGGAGATAATACATGAAAAGTTATCTTCCGCATAAAAGATGATGTCCCGTCTCACAGGTGAGCCGATCGGGAGGAGGGAGAAAAATCCAAAAGAAAATTGCTGAAAATTTTGAAAAAATGGAAACATTGGGGGAGAATTCTAAAAATATTAGGGAAAACTCCTAAAAATCAAGAAAAATCTTAAAAATTAATAAAAACTCTTAAAAACTGGGTCACTTCCTAGCAAGAGCCTAATTTTACGTCTTTCGTTAGACGCTCCTGAAACAAGATTTAGGAGGCCGATGGTTCCATGTGAAGAAATACATGGCCCGAATCATGGTGAAGGTATGTAGACAAGATTAATCAAAGAATAAAAAGAAATCCTTAGCAAACAAAATATGCATAGAACTAGAAATTTTTATACGATCTTTGATGAAGGGGCGATAGGAATTGGCATGGTCTTCACTCATAACAAGGTTCTCCTTCTCACAACATTCAACTAATGGGGATGAAATTAAAGGTAGAATCTCAAACTGAGGCTTTTGATGAGTGCATGAAAGTGCACTCTGAACAACCTTAAAATCATCTCAATTGCTAGATTATTATCCTTAATCAGCATCTTTATTACTATTTTTATATCTATATGTTGCTTCACATGGTTGTTTGGAAAATGCAGGAAATTGGAGCTAAAAGAAGCTGAAAAGAGTATATGGATCAACTTCAACAATTAATCTGTACCTGCTCATGAAGAATCAGATGATGTGCCATATATGGTTGGAAAGCTCTTGAAGTCTAGATTCTGAGGAATTTTACGGTTCGTCATTCCGAGTTTCCTAGAAGAAGTTACGACAATTTCAGTACCGATGCGCAGTCTGAATGGCAGAAAGGAAAATAAGCTGGAAGTCCGAGCGATCCGCCGATCGATCGAACCTGACAAAATCGTGACAGATCATGCGTTATTTGGCTGAATATGATCCGATCGATCCCTCCTTCGCTCCCATAGGGTCCGATCGATCCGACACCAATGGTCCGATCGATCGGACTCGGAAAAAGTCAAAAACAGCGGATTTTTACTCAACCAATCGATCCAACATACATAATCCGATCGATCGGACTTGGAGATTAAAGGGTGACAGAACGTATGCTTTTTAAAGGAGCAGAGTTCGATCGATCCGTCCATCGATCGGACACGGGCGAAGCTAGAAGATTGGAGATCTCAAGAGACCGATCGATCCAACATCCCGAGAAGGATCGATCGGACTTGCCCAGTGACGAAAATCAACGGTTTTGATTAATCCGAGTTTACTAATTCTTGGACCCTATAAATAGGAAACTTAGGGCTAATCAAAGGGGACTTCTTGGACGTTTTTGGAACCTCTTTTCAGGAGTTTTTCAAGAGGAAAAAGATGGAGACATCTCCATCTATGGCCGAGTAATCCACGGGCATGGCGGACGGATGATCTAGCGAGGACTAGGGCTTCTTCTCCAACGATGGTTCATGTTTTTAATCTTTATTGTTAAACTCTTCTTATGTATTGGATCTTCACAGATTGCTTTGTGGTTAAACATTATTATAAATCCAGTCATGCTTCTTTTATGATATTGTGATCCCATAGTTATCTCCTTCAATTCTCCTACCGAGTCTCGTGAGACCTTTGCTATACATTGCCCGTAGTGACAGCTGGTATTGTATATTCTTAGGGATCTGGTTAGATAAGGTTGGAGCTCTATACCGAGAGATCTTTGCCATGCATTGCCGATTGTGAGAGTTGGTATTGTGTATTCTTGGAGATCCGGTTAGAGTTAGGGCTTTGTCCCGATGAACTTTTGCTGCGCGTTGCCTGTAGTGACAGCCGGTATCGTGTATTCTTAGGTTTGGTTGGATGAAGTTAGAACTATAAAAAGGAGGAACCAATCATAGAAAGAGACATTTATATTTTATCAGATTCATAATTCTATATCTTCCTGTTAAGGCGATTGGGATGTGAATCCCTTAACTGAGTTTTATATGAACCATTGAGAAGAGAAGGACCTAAATCCGAGTGAAGTGATTCCTGAAGCCTAGCCTCATTCAAATCTTGATTTCTTTCGTTAACTTTATCTTACCATTACATCTTCGATCTTTTTTCTTAACTTTCATCGCTCTTGATTGTTTTCAATTCATTGTTATCTGTGTTTCTGGATCTTTCCTGCTTGTCTCTCTGTGGGATTCGACCTCTCTTATGCTGTACTGCACTGCGACCGCTGTGCGTGACACATTTGAGCGACATCAGCTTTAGACAAGGAATGTTGCTAACACCCTCATCCTCATTATGTTTATCACTAATAGGCACATGATCATCATTCAACTCATCATGTATAAGTTCAACTTGAGATTACTGAAAGGTGGTCTCACTAATATGCTCATCCTCATTATGATCATTGTAAATAAACATATTATTATCATTAAACTCATCATGAACAACTCACAATTTAGCATAACAACCCTCATCATCACTATCATCAAGAAAACTTGCTTCATAAGAATGACTGAAATACATATAAGGCCCAAAATGTAAAACCGCGTAGTATTCATCAATTTTATTTTCAGCAGCCGGCAAAAAATTATCAATAGCATCATCAACTAGCAAAGCATTAGAACACATATCATAATCACATGTATCATTATCATTAGAAATATAAGTATCACATGCATTGTCATAACAAATAGGAAGTATAAGATTATTATCATAGTTGTCAACTACATCATCATATGAATCTACCATGCAAACTAGTTGTTCAATTTGTATCTCTAAATTTTTAATTGATTGAGTATTAGAATTAACGTTGTTTTCTATCAAAGCAATTTTGCTCTTAAACTCAGTCATGAGTTTGGTTAGGTTAGCTTTAATGTTTGTAGTCTCGTTTGCAAGTGCACTCATGATTGTGTCCAAAGTCGGGTCAGAGGGTGCTTGTGAAGGCCATTGCTGTTCAAAACAAGGTTTAACATTTTGAGCCAGTGTTTCTATGTTCCATGATTGAACGTTAGGAGGTTGATAACTTTCGAATTGCAAAGTAGGGAATGTATGATTTCTATAATTCGGATTATAAGCATATGAATGTGAATTATGTGGTGGATTTGAGAAACCATATGTGCAATTATTGTAAGCGGGTTCATAACCAAAAGGTAAATCGTCATTCGACATGGCACCCGGTGGCATATAAAAATTGGCCATGTATTAAAAATCACAAAAAATAAGGACCACACAAATGATAAGAAAGACAAATAGTGGGTGTTCTGAGAGACGACCATCGCTGATATGTGTGTTACTATGACTTGTAGAAACGTCTCAAACAACTCCTGAAAAGAAAAATTTTCAAAGTTCAAGAACTTGCCTGGCTATATCGCGTGGCCGACCGATCGGTCTGGGGGCAGACCGATCGATAGGTCACTGATAGATCGGTGGTATGGTCGATCGATCGGTCATTCGAGTTGGGTAAATTCCTTCTTCCGAGAAAATTCCACTTCCAACAGCCACTAAAACTTAAAAACAATTGTAAGAAAAAATCCTAAAAAGTGTAAAATAAAGAAAAAGAAAAATAAGTAAAAGTAAAACCTAACTAAGCCTAGAAAAAGAGTAAAGAGAAAATTAAATAACAATCCATCGAAATTCCCCGGCAATAGCGCCAAAAAATGATGTGTTGCGAATGTGTCGTTAAAACATTGCAAACTCAATCAAATCTTAAATTTATAATCCTTATTCAATCACTACACTATTTGGTAGAAATAACGGTAAAGTCCGGAATCGATTCACAGGGAAAACGTTGGAAATCTAAATCAATTCTCAAAACCCTAAAACTAAGTAAAAATAATTAAAGATAGAGTAGAGTTATCTAAACTAATAAAGAAAAGAAATAAAATGTTGATCAATTTGAATCAATGGAGTAGTTACTTAGAAATTACTCAATTCGCCCTAGTTTCATTATTAGTCTTCTCTAGTTATCAACTTGTTCCCTTCTCTAAACATTATAGAACATATGGCTACAAGCTTACATGAATGCTCAAAAGAAAGTTAATGTTCTTAACGATATAACCTATCTTTGCTTGGCATAGATTGTCTTTGGTCCTATGATTAACCTAAATTATAGTACTCCTAATAACCTTGGCACAACCTATCTTCGTGTAGCATAGCTTATCTCAAAGGCAAACCAATAACTTCAAGAAAACTATCTCATAAATCTCTACAATCAATCACAGAAATCATGTAGCACTGAAAGTACGTCAAGGGAGCACTTCTACTTCAACTGTATTAACAATAAAACTGTATTTATGAGATCATACATAGAGAAGTTCATAAGAATCAAACTAAAGAAAGACCAAAACTACACTAAGGTTTCATGATATTCCTAAATACAAGAAGTTAGCAACTCATCTTTTGGATGAACGCCATCGGCTTGGAATAGGAAGCTCTCACCATCCGCATCCTCACCGTCTTCTCTTTTCTTCTCCAAAGATAGTCAAAAAGATGAGAAATTCGGATTGAATAACCCTATTTGTAAGAGAACTCCCGAAATTAGAGTTTGAGTTGAGTTGGACTTCAATTACAACTCGGATTTACTGAATTAATTTTTGCAGTCTTACTCTGAGCGCAACTGGGCCCAATCTGTTCATAATATGAAACCTTGTCCAACACAAAAGTTGTAGATTAGGAAGTCCTCTGTCATATCATGAAGATTTAATAATATTTGGACTTATCTAGAATATTTGAAAAATAACATTCTGAACGTCGACGGACCAGTTTTTCAACAACTATATATCATTATCTTCTTCAAAACTGGTATCAATCCATCTGAAGTCTCGCAAAGTATCCAACATGAAAGTTGTAAATATTGAAGTCTTCTATCACGTACTAAATTGGAAGAATATTTAGAGTTATACAGAGTTTCTGGCAAGTATTCTCCTGACAGACGATGAAGCAATATTTATGCATAAATTCATCTTTTTAGCCGAAAATCTTGTATTTCTTCTCAAATCATGATTAAACCTGAAATCAATGAAAAAACTATTAAATACAAACACTTTATGCCTAACATAGGTAATTTAAGTGGTTTAATTATGAATATTTAGTGACTCATCAACAAGCACAACCTCCATCCTCAGGAAGCTGACCAAATGATTCTTTCCGATAAGGATGACTATTGAGCTAAATATCTTAAGCCAGTTTCTCATAAATGTAGCCATTTAAACTAGATGACTATTGTCTTGGCAGGGGCTGCGAAAAGGTTAGCATAGTAGGGCTAGGGCTATTGGACATTGAGCTTTCCAAGTCAAAGCTAGGTAGTAGATTGGGGTTAAGTTGAACAAACAATGTCATGTAAGTGTCATGAAATATTTGTAATACAATCAAGTTTTTTGTCATTTGAAAGCTCAGTAGTAGCTTTTATGTCCTCAATGTGCTGAACTGATAATGTCTTGTAATGCAATCAACTTCTATCTCAAATGTGAATAAAATCAACTTTTGTCTCCATTTGAATTGTCCAATAAAACAAGTTTTAAATGTGAATTGTAACACATGGCATTCATATACAACATTCTTTTACAATGGTGAAATCCGATCGATATCCATAATACAATCCAATTCACATTCACAATCCATTCAAATAATGCTTATAAAAGCCGAACAACAAGACTAACATTAGCACTCCAATTCACATTCACAATACAGTCAAACTATACTTACAAAAGATGACAACAAGCAGTTGTTACATTAACAATACAATCTATTCCATTCATAAATTTTGTACAAAAGACAATCCAGATTGAACATTGAGATCTTCACAAAACTCTTGAGATCTTCACTCATTCTATTACAATACAATTTGAACATTGATTACATACTAATAAGACAAAAATAGCTCTCTACAAGCTGGAGTTTTAGTTTGAGATCTTCTTTAATACATCTAGAATCAGATAGTTTCTTCTCCAGGTCAAGCTCCATGGCCAAAGATTTCTCGTGTGATTGTAAAATATGTCATTGATACTCCACACTCTGCAATTTCCAATTTGCATTTTGAGGTACAGAATCATCATTATTAGGGTCTTCATTGCTACCAATTCCTGCCCAAATGTATGCATTAGAGGTTGCCTCGATGAATTTGCAAGCTTCATGTTTATAACTCAAAAATCCAACACATAGTTTGTGTGGGTTTGACAAGACAAAAACACAAGCATCATCCTGCCATGCACACACATACCATGCTTGTTGTGAACTTTAGATGAACACTTCGACTGCAACCTATGCTTACTAAAGCTGAACAAGTATAGTTTAAATGGCTACATTTATAAAAAGAGGACTGGTTGTTGCTTCTAGACTAAAGGTAGAAACCTTAGTATGGGTGTCTCGCAAGTATAGTTTAAATCGCTACATTTATGAGAAACTTGCTTAAGATACTTAGCTCAATAGTCATCATTGTCGGAAAGAATCATTTGGTTAGTTTTATGAGGATGGAGGTTGTGCTTGCCGTGCAAAAAAAGCTTGAGTAGCTAGTGTGCGACACCTAACACCACTGTGGACTAAACACTGATGGTGAACTTTAGATGAACACCTTGACTGCAACCATACTTGCTGTTTGATGCTCGAGAGGCCCCGCAACCATGCTACCCCTCACCCTCTGTCACCTCATCCGCCACTAGTCCCACCACCAACACTCCTTCAACGCTGCCGACAACCACCACCTTCACTGCGACCTCGCTTCCGACGGCGATGCTCGACGACGATGTCTTCTTAGCCACCCTCGCCTCCCTTCTCCTCTTGTCTGCGTCCCCTTTCTCTCAAATCATTGATGTCGCTCAAATGTGTCACGCACAGCGGTCACGGTACAGTACAACATAAGAGAGGTCGAACCCACAGAGAGACAAGCAGAAAATATTCAAAACGCAAATAACAATGAATTGAAAACACACAAGAACGTTAAAGTTAAGAAAGTAGATCGTAGATGTAATGATGATTTTAAGTTAACGAAGGAAATCAGGATTTTGATAAGGCTAGGCTTCAGGAATCACTTCACTCGGATTTAGGTTCTTCTCTTCTCAATGGTTCATATGATACTCAGTTAAGAATTCACATCCCAATCACCTTAACCGGAAAATATGGAACTATAAACCTAACAAAATATATAAATGTCTCTTCTTACGATTGATTCTTCCTTATTATAGTTCTAACTTCATCCAACCCAAACCTAAGAATACACGATACCGGCTGTCACTACAGGCAACGCGCAATAAAAGTTCATCGGGACAAAACCCTAACTCTATCTAACCGGTTCTCTAAGAATACACAATACCAACTCTCACAATCGGCAATGCATAACAAAGATTTCAATAGATAAAGTAGGTAACAATAGATATAACCATGAGACTATAAGATCATGAAAGAAGCATGACTGGATTCATAATATCACTCATCCACATAGAAATCTATAATCTGAAAATAATCCTTGAAGATTCAACACATAGAAAAGAGTTTAACAATAAAGATTAAAACATGAACCATTGTTGGAGAAGAAGCCCTAGTTCTCGCTAGATCATCCGTCCGCCATGCCCGTTGGCTACTCGGCCATGGATGGAGATGTCTTCATCTTCTTCCTTTAGAAAAAGTCCAGAAAAGAGCCTCCAAAAACGTCCAAGAAGTCCCCTTATATAAGGACATGAAACCCTAGCTTTTATTTCAGCCTTTGGATTAAATCTGATGGCTCGTATTTAGATCCGACCGAGTAGGATCGATCCTTCCTTAGGTGTAGGATCGATCCTTTGAAATCAACATCTTCAATTTCTGGCTACGTCCGACTCGAATCAATCCTTTTATAGGTGTAGGATCGATCCTACTTCTCTATTTTCCGTCGCCTAGGTCACCCGAGTAGGATTGATCCTTTGATAGAAGCATGATCGATCCTACTCAGTTGGAGGGATAGTTGGAGGGATAGTAGGATAGATCATTCTCAGTTGGAGGGATAGTTGGATCGATCCTTCTCAGTTGGAGGGATAGTTGGAGGGATAGTAGGATGGATCCGTCTCTAGTAGGATCGATCCTTCTATAGGAGGAGGATCGATCCTTCTCCTCAAAATTCTCGAGTGAAAGGAGGATCGATCCTTTTGTGATCATCCGAAAAGTGGGTGTTCTATCAGGTCTGTCTGCATAAAAGGATCGATCCTTCTAGGGAACATGATCGATTCGTCTTTCCTGTGTATTTACTGTTCTGCCATCCAGACTGCACCATCGGTACTAATATTGCCATAACTTCCTCTAGAAAACTCAGAATCATGAACTGTAAAATTCTTCAGAAACTAGACTTCAAAAGCTTTCCAACAATGTATGGCACATCATCTAGTTCATTCCGAAAAGGTAGAGTTTTGGCATTATAGACCCATCTTTGCTTCATATTCCTGCATAATACAAATAACTTTGTGAAGCAACATATACGGACGAAATCACCTATATTAATCATGAAACCTAAGCAAATAAGCTGCTCTTAGTCATGTTCAGAGTGCACTTTCACGCACTCATCACACCCTCCAACCAGCTTATTGCTAGTCTTTAGCAATTCAAAGCGCATAAAATATAATTAAGCACACTAACGGTTCAAGGATGTAGACATGCATGATAAAAATTCTGCTTTATCAAGTCAATAGTGTTGTATACAATACAGAGCATGAAAACTTTTTATACTCATACACATACTACCAACACATGAAATCAACTTCTACATATCAAACATGCTAATCACCATCAAGAAGAACACATG
Source organism: Narthecium ossifragum (assembly GCA_963920575.1). Classification (NCBI taxonomy): domain Eukaryota; kingdom Viridiplantae; phylum Streptophyta; class Magnoliopsida; order Dioscoreales; family Nartheciaceae; genus Narthecium; species Narthecium ossifragum. The sequence goes on from OY986965.1 coordinate 17,985,821, forward strand.
TGACGTGATAAATAAATGTTACGTACAGAAGCAACTTCTACCCACCATTAGTCCAAACACACTACTATCGTCATGACCAATCATCCAACCCTCACACTTGAAGTACAACATGCTCTTTCTGTTTCTCTTTTTTTCTTCAACTATCAGACACTTTGCCTTTTTACACGAGCACTCTCCGTTTTTTGAGGCGCAGAGACCCGGTTACTTAGTAAAACACTTAATAGTTTTTTTTATAGCTATAAGTGGTTCTACCTTTTTACGCGAGCTCCCCGCTTCTTGAGGTAAGAACACCCGGTTACTCAGTAGATCACTTAATAGTTGTTTAGGCACAGCTTGATCAAGCTCCAGAACTTTTTCTTTTTTTTTTCTTTTTTTTTTTCTCTGCATGCAATACTCAACACTAGCTAATGCTGAAATCACGGTCTAGATTGACAATAGCATGCTCATTCCTTTGGTGAGTATAACTGCCACAGCACATAAAGTGTTCGTGTGTGAATCACATGATGTTCTACCTTCAGGTTATCACACATGCAATCAATGTATAGGTCAATCCATATGAAAGCAATATGTATAATAAGCATAAAATTTTTCAGCTCATGTATAATTTCTAGCAACATACTCAATTCAACACTATTAAACCCACAAAGTAGCATGCATAAGGTCATGCATGCCTACACGCCCCAACCTGAAATTCACATTGTCTTCAATGTGTGCTAAGTGCAGGTTTAAATGGCCACCTGACAGAATATCTGAAATCTTGCACAGGGCTCTTCATTGTGGCCAAATTTCACAAGCAAGGAAGACGGAAGTCAAAGCATCCTAAAAACATAAAATTGCAAACAAAAGCAAATGAGAATGAAAGCAAACAAACTAAAACAATTTAACCTAAATAAAATAGAAATAATAAATAAGAACAAAATCATCCCTCTTAGACAGGGTCTACGAGAGAAACGGTGTGCTCCTCAGGGTCCGCTTTCTCTGGAATCGGCTTCAAGCGCTGTCCATTAACCTTAAGCAGCCTCCCATCCTTTGGATCTTCAACTTCCATAGCCCCATAATCAAATACGCGGCTAACAGTAAAGGGGCCTATCCAGCGTGATCGCAACTTCCCAGGATGGAGATGCTGTCACACCCCGACCTAGAAAACCCATCCGAGCCGAGGCGTGAGGGAAAACCTACACTATTCATCTCCAGCTGGCGCGATACAATGCGGAATTAAAGATAAACTTAAACAATGTATTCCAGAGGTGAAACAGAAATTCAATTTACATAACATCAGTTGTACTATTCAACATTTGATACAAATCTTCCAATGAAAGAATATTATACAGTAATCCCAGAATTCCTCAAATATGTACATAATTTACAAAATCTGCCAAAAGTACAACAGTCGTCCTCCAGCAACCTCAAGCACCTCTGGATGTAGTCGCGCCACCAAAAGTTGATCCCGTCGGCTCTACTGAAGAAGAACTGGCGCCTGCACCTGCAAACGCAGCCCGGGTAGGAGTGAGCGATAAGCTCAGTAGGGTTCTACTCTACGACACACAGAAGGGAGGAAAACAACAACAGTGTTGTCTTGATGAGAATGCATAATGTTATATTTTTATCCCTTAATACTTAGTCTACTGTGCTTATTTAGTTCTTAAATACACTCATTATTCTTATATTTTGATTTAGGATGCAATTGAAGTCCTTAAGTCGAAAAGAAGCTAAAAAGAGTGCATGGATCAGCTTTAAAGATTAATCTGTACCTGCTCATGAAGAACCAGATGATGTTCCATATATGGTTGGAAAGCTCTTGAAGTCTAGATTCTAGAGAATTTTACGGTTCGTGATTCCGAGTTTGCTAGAGGAAGTTATGGCAATTTTAGTACCGATGGCGCAGTCTGGATGGCAGAACAGTAATATGCTAGAAAGTTGGAGCGATCCGACACCCCAGGTAGGATCGATCGGACCATGCAGAAACGTGACAGAACATGTATTTTTTGGCTGAACATGGTCCGATCAATCGAACCATCACTCCTACTGAGCCAGATCGATCCGACTCCTAGAGTTGGATCGATCGGACTAGGGAAATGTCAGAAATTGCAGATTTTTATGAGCCAAATCGATCGGACACCTAAAGTTGGATCGATCGGACTCAAAAATAGCCAGAGAAGATGGATTTTTACGCATCCGATCGATCCAGTGCCTATAGTTCGATCGATCGGACTCGGGCGTAACTACAAATTGAAGATTCTAATGAGACTGATCGATCCAGCACCGCGAGAAGGATCGATCGGACTTTCCCATTAAAGAAAATCAACGGTTTTGATCTAATCCGTGGATGGAGAGACTTTGGGGCTATAAATAGGACTCTTTCTAGGGTTTGAGGGGGGATTCTTGGACACTTTTGGCTGCTCTTTCTCCTCCTTTATATTTTTTCTAGGTTTTATCTTGTTTATTGGAATCTTTTGATGATTGTTCTGGATGGCCCTGCGTGGCTAAATCTTGATCTTTGGTCGAGAAGACTGAAACCTCGGAATCAATGAAACTGTGAGATCTAATCTATTCTTATTGTTCAGTTTATACATGAGTATTGGATGTTCTTCTGAGATTAAATCTTCATGATTGTCTTGTTTAATTGCTAGGAGCGCTACTAGTTTATTATTCATTGCGATCTATTGCTAGGTTGGATATCAAATCCGGAATTGTTTGAAACCTCTAATCTGCGAAGCAACTAGGATCTAATAATTTACTGCTGATCAGATCTTGTTAGATCTTAGGAAGAATATTCAACTAGATTAAATGCAACCGCTTATGCTTGTGTTGTTTAGCTTCATCGATCTCCCTATTCTTAACGCTGCTACTAGATTAAATCTACAGCGCTTGTCTTAGGTTGTCTAGTAGTTAGGGTTGATTAGATCGCTTGTTTCTAATTAACTATGATCGAGGAGAGATTCGAATTTAATTCGAACGGTGAATAATCATGGTATGAATTGATTGATACTTGCATCTATGATCAGTTGTTGGATTCCGATGGTGGATGTTGACTCAGACCAAGGTTTGTTCTCTTGATTCAACTTGTTTCTTCGTTTTAGATTATTTCTTTATTGTTTTCCTCACGTTTAAAAACCCCCCTATCTTTATTCACTTAGCACAAAACTAGGCTAATCACTCTTCGTGGGATCGACTCGTACTCGCACTACTACATTTATTTTGAAGAGTACTGGATTTATTTTTGAGTGCCTGCGACAGCACATCATGTCTCCCAGCTCAAGTCTAACGGATGCCACGGGTCCCACAACCTTGTCGATGTCCCAAGGACTCTTGCCATGAAACCTCTCTCCTGAACACGTTACCAGGAGGCCACGAAAAAGTAACATGCAGGATCACCCTTACCCAAGAAGGAATACCATGCCTTGGGGAACCACGTCGGGAACGCATCGACACCCTTCCTTAGCACTTGGCTTTGGAAGACAACACGACCTCTAAACCTCGAACATTGATCAAAGTCAACTATCGCAAATCCTCAACACATGAGACTCAGATTAAACAATCATACCCTAAACCTGACTACCCAGCCACGGTCCTAAGGCTAGATCCGAGCTACCCGAGAGCCTCGGATCGGCTACCTAAACCCTCACCCGCCTAACCTCAAATGCAATCAAGATGCATGCAATGCTCAGGCACAGATAACAAGATATAGGCATGCAACAAGATGTCATTAATCATACAGGGCTAGGCATAGCTTACAGCTAGCCTAAGGGTAAGCATAGCAAAGGCCTCAAATACAGATAATCTACGCTAACCAACCAAACATCTAAGCAAAGCATTAAACACATATATACAATAGTCTTCAGTGCTCACTCGCACCTGACAGACTAAGGTTCCACAGTTACCCCGCAGGTAACTGGCCACATTTATACAATAGCCCTCGGCACACGCCGACATCATGCTAAGGTTCCACAATTCCTCATTAACTAGCACTCATAGCTAGCTAATGGTTAAGCAACCCAATATAGCATTTAACTACTTATCAAACACGTATTAAATGCGATCAAAACCATAGATTCGTCCAAAAAGGAAAATACTCGAATCGATCCTCAAACCCGATAGAAATCCTTTGAAAACTCCCCAAAACCCACATACATGCTTCCCAACACGTTTAGAGATCAATCCCCATTGAAAGCCATCCAAGAAAAACCAAAAAACCAAGTTCAAGGGCCCACGGTCGATGTGACTGTCGATCCGACGGTCGACCATGAGGCCACGGTCGATGTCACGGTCGACCGTGAGGCCAACACGAAGAAAACCAAAGGGCGACGGTCGATCCACTCATCGACCCTGGGAAGCCCAAAACCAAACAGCGCCTGACGGTCGATGTGACGGTCGATCCGACGGTCGATCGTCAGGTAAAATCGGAAAAGCGGAGATCCCGCGGTCGATCCATGCATCGACCCTGGGAGGCTAAAATCCCAACAGAGCCCGACGGTCGATGCGACGGTCGACCGTCAGGCCCAGAAAGAGCAAATCAATACTCGACGGTCGATGGATTGATCGACCATCGAGTCCCGAAAGAGCGTATCAACGCTTGACGGTCGATGCACTGATCGACCGTCGAGCCTTAGGCACAGTTCATCAGAACAGTGCCGGAAATCCAATTTCTTGGATTTCAAGGATCAAACCTAGTTGAAAAAAAATGAGATTTTGCAAGTAAGTGTAATCCTCGATGGGGAAACCAATGGTGCGAAGAAATCACATTTTTGATGGTTAAATCTCCAATCTATGTCAAAATGGGCGAAAACCGACAAAACGGCGATCATACGGAAATCAACCGTTAGAATACGGAAATCGCGAGTTAGGAATTCTTCAAACCATCTATAACACATGCACAATGAACTACACAACATTCTAGCAAGTATTCATACAGCGAAAAGACATTAAACCTATCCTAGGAGAACCCGATCCTAAGATCGAGGTAGAAACACCTACTTGAAGAGATAGGGCAGCTCCTCCACGCATCCCCCAACTCCGATCGCCGGAATCCGCTCCTCGAAAGCCACGCCTCCAAAGCCCTAGCACCGTCGGTTGGAGAGAGAGGAAGAGAGAACGACAGGAGAAGAAGAAGGAAAGAAAGAGAGAGAAGAGAAAGGGTTTAAATAGAAAACTGAAATCCATCGCAGCCGTCCGATTCTATCTCTTCCGATCGAGGTCTGATCTTCCGATCAGAAGCGCCCTAAAGGTTCTAATCAAACACATACATCAATCAAAGGCCATGTGTGCAACGCGGGTGTGAAACTGACCTCCAGGGAGCATATTTACCAAAATGCCACTGGGGTCAAAAACAGCGATGCGATGAACCGATCGCATCCCAAGGCCAACCGAGCCAAACCACAAACCCAGACCCTCGACCTAACGCGGTCGGACCAGGTTGGAGGTACGGGTCCTCACAGATGCAGTCGTGCGTCATACAAATAAACTTGTTGTCCTACTTGAAACATCTTCCGTAGGATCTTCTTGTCATGGTAGGCCTTTGTCTTTGCCTTGAAGATCCGGGAACTCTCATAAGCATCATTCTTGAGTTCCTTCAACTCAGACAGCTGGAGTTTCCGTTCCTGACCTGCAGTATCCAAAGTAAAATTTAGTGACTTAATAGCCCAATATGCCTTATGTTCTAATTCGACTGGAAGATGGCATGGTTTTCCATAAACTATGCGAAGTGGCGAAATCCCCAGGGTAGTCTTGTAAGCAGTGCGATAGGCCCACAACGTATCTGATAGCCTCAAGGACCAGTCTTTTCGGTTGGGGCTCACTGTCTTCTCTAAGATTTGCTTGATCTCCCTGTTGGCTAGTTCAACTTGGCCATTCGTCTGTGGATGATAAGCAGTGGAAATCTTATGTGTGACTCCGTACCTGAGCATCAAAGCCTCAAAGGAGCGATTACAAAAGTGTGATCCCTGGTCACTAATAATAACTCTAGGAGTACCAAACCGGGATAGAATATGCTCTTTAAGAAACTTGATGACAGTGGAATGATCATTATTCCTACATGCTATAGCCTCCACCCACTAAGAGACGTATTCCACAGCCAACAATATATATAAATAGCCAAAAGAAGAAGGAAAGGGTCCCCATAAAATCTATACCCCAACAATAAAAAATCTCTACAGCTTGAATGGGATTCAAAGGCATCATATGTGTGAGGACCCATCCCTCCCCTCCTGTGGCTCACTGTGGGCCGCAAGGGCAATTTGGTAAATTGCACCTTATCGGCTAGTTTCACACTCACGCTTGTGCACACACTGACCATGTTTATGGTAATGTTTGCTTAGAATGGTTAGTGGGACCCGGGATCGAAAGATCCGGGCTTGGGTTTAATTTTTAACCCAAGTCCAGCTTCCTGCGAAAGACGGATTGATCCTTCCTACCTAGAAGGATCGATTGGTCTTTGAAAGGAACGCGGATCGTTGAGTCGGATCGATCGGCCCCTTGGGTCGGATCGATCGGACTCGGAGAAGGATCGATTGTTCTTTGGTTGGATCGATCGCCCTCTTGGGCTGGATCGATCGGTCGTTTAGTTGGATCGATTGTTCCTTGGTTGGATCGATCGGCCTCTTGGGCTGGATCGATCGGTCTCCTTGGACGGATCGATCCTGCTACGTCGGTTCGTTTGCCTATAAAACAAACGAAACCTTCTTCCTCAGATCTCTTTGGAAATCCGATTTCTTGGGCTGAGAATTCTTTGGATTTCGAGGAGTTCGTGGGCGATCCAAGGCATAGCAGCTGGGATTGAAGCTGCTCTTGCTCCGGTAGGGATTCCTACCTACTTTCTGCGGGTTTTTCGGAGGTTTTCGGGCTGTCGATGTTCTTATCCTTAGAACTCATTGTATACATGTTGGATTGTTGTTTTTCCGCCGGTTTTGGATTCGCGGTCGTTCGTACTATTAGATCCCAGGTTTTGGTGGGATTTGGTGGAGTTTTCCAGCGGTATTTCTCGCCGTCGGCTTACCGGAGAACCCATCCGATCGATCCGTCTGTGAGGTGGATCGATCCGTCTTGGTTGGGCACGCTGAACCCGAGCCGGATCGATCGCCCGCTGGGAGGGCGATCGATCCCGGTGCCTGGGGTAGCTTGGATCTCCCTCGGATCGATCGTCCTGAGAGGACGGATCGATCGGACTCGGTGCGATGGGAGCTTTTTGCCCTCTGTCGATAGCGGGATCGATCCTTCCCTTGGGAAGGGATCGATCCAACTATGGCAGAGAGAGATATTCGGCTTGTTTTGCTCGTGGAGCTTTGCATGTATTGTTTCTCTACTGTCTTAATACCTGGTACATAGGTTTAAGCATGTTAGCCCTATAATAGGGCAGTGGTGAACCAGGGGAGTGATGACTCCTGGGATTGTGTAGAATAAACGGGCGGGTAGCCCTACAGCTTTCCATAGCCTTGCATGCCGGCGTGCGCCGAGGGCCTTATCTGTTATACCTGTGAGCTGTTGTTTGTGGGGCTGCTTCCTATTGCAGGTGTTGTGGTGGACTGCTGGCAGTTGGTGGTGGTACTGCTGCAGCAGCTCCTTAGACCTTATTTACCTGCTCACCACCCTGGGCTGGCAGAGTGCCATGCCCAGACCTTGTTTGATATGTCATCACATACTGTTGCATGTTTATCTGTATTATTCTGCGCATGTCCATAACATACATTGTGTTGCGCATTAGTTGCATCTGTGTAGGGCGTTGCCGATCCGGGGTTTTCGGGTAACCCGGATCTAGCTCTAGGACCGTTGGGGGTAGCTTGGGCCAGGTCTCGATTTGTAGTATTCAGTCGTTTTTGATGATAAGGTTAGTTGACCTGAATACGTGTTGTTTGAGCTTTAGAGGTCGTGTCGGCCTCGAGCCGAGTGTTGAGGTGTAGCCGGTGTTCCACTGTGTTGACTCTGGAGTGGAGGAGTTGCCTACTCAGCGGTGCCATTTCCCGCTTGCAGTGTCGTGTTCCTGCTTGTGAGTCAGTAGTGTTGTTTCCTGCTACTGGGTGTGACCTGACATGTGACCAGCTCGGCTGGAAGACCATGATTGAGGGTCTCAGGGACACGCGGTGAGGTTATGGGACCCCTGTGTACACCCAACCTCTGCTTGAGGGCGACACTGTTGTGTTCCCTCCCTTTGTGAGTGTCGTAGTGTAGTGTCCCTGCTGAGCTTAGTGCTTACTCCTACCCGGGCTGCGTTTTGCAGGTCCTGGCGCTAGCTCTTCTTCGGTCGCCCCTACTGTAAGGGCCTAAGTGTAAATAACTAGGCTTTTATGGAAAATATTGGACTTTCCCGTAATAAGGGGGTTTGCGAGGGGTTTTCTGCAAAATTCCCACCTAACCCCACCACTTCTCTTATTCTCTCCCGATCCTTCCTCTCTTCATCCTCACTCTCCATCGACCCGAGAGAGAGAGAGAGAGATGTTCTAGAGAGATCTAGAGAGAAGGGGGAGGGAGAGATCGAGAGGGTGGAGGAGGAGATTGCCAGCGCCGGAGCTAAAGAGGGCGAGATCGGCAGCGAGGAAGAGAGATCGACGCCGGAGAAGGAAGAAGGAAGGGAGGAAGAAGGTGGAGCTCGCTGTGGAGCGAAGATCCAGTGGGTCTCCGCCGGATTTCTTCCCGATCTCGACTGAGGTAAGCTTCCAGTTCTTTTCTCCTTCGATTCCGAGTTTGTTGGTGGGTTTTCCGGCGGGTTTGGGTCTTTGTGGGTTTCTCCGGCGATGGGTCGCCAGAGACAACGTCGGAGTTGACGCTACTCCTCTTCCCGGCGACTGCAGCGTCGGGAAAGGGTGGAGGTGAACCCCGACGCCGTCCCCTGTCCCTGGGGTTTTTTTTTCCCAAGTTGGCTGCCCTGTTTCCTCTCCCGGCCATGGATTCCGGTGAGGATTCCGGCCGGCCCTTCTCTAGTCGTGGATGCCGACCTCTTTGGGAACCTTGCTAGGGACAGCGTTGGCTTCCCTTCTTCTCCCCTGGTACTTCTCCTCGGTGCTTGAGCACCCTGTTTGGAGATCCGACGGAGCTCCGGCGTGAGCTCCGGTGATCCTTGGGGAGGAAGGCGTGTGCGCTGTGCACGGCGTCTGCTTGGTGCACTGGTTAGTGCCCTGTGCACGGGTCAGTGCCTTGTGCACGGGACAGTGCCTTGTGCAGGCAACAACGCCCTGTTAGCTGTTTGCTAACGTGCTGCTAAGCCTCTGACGCCCGTTTATGTCGTTTTCCGTGCCGCTTTGATCGGCTTTTCGTGATCGATCTAATGCTAGTAGTACTAATTTATTTATGGCTCTAATGGATTGTAATATCGATTATTGTGTTTTAGGTGATCGTTTGAGCGGTGGTCAGAGGTCGGAGCGAGACGTGGACCCCAAGGCTTAGGGATTTCACGTCAATCGCCTTTTAATTGCTTTTTGAGGTAGGAGTTACCTCCTAGGAAATTTTATGATTGTTTGCTATATGTTGTGTTATAATTATGTGTGATGCAATGTTGTGTATATGCTATGTTGTATGACTATATCTCTGTGATGATGGTTGTATGCTATGTTATGAGGTGTTGGGCTAGTTGAGCCCTGTACTTGCTTAATCATGCTATGGAATGTTATGCTAAGCTTTTCCTATATTGATTGATTGATTATTTATGTGATTTGTGCATACATGCTAGGAATGTCGGGTCCGTCATAGGACTAGGATTATGATTGGGTCTAGTCAGGTCCTGTAGCTAGACTAGTCAGAGTCTAGGGACTAGTTGATGACTGGATCTGGGGACTTTGATCTGATTAAATATATGATTTAAGGATTCGATCTGATTGAGGATCTAATCTGAGGATTTGATTTGATTGAGGATATGACTTGAGGATTGGATCTGATAGGATGTTGTACTTATACTAGTATACTGGGGCTGGGTATAGAGTCTATAGGGATATGGGCGAGCATTGACGGCCGGACGCGGCGACTGTGCGTGTAAGACTTACCCATACTAGCCAGACCATACTTGGGCAGTATACTAGGATAGGTGGGTGTACATCAGTGTCCTAGAGTGTGTCAGGTGACTCCTACTGGGCTTTTGAGCTCATTGTTTGGATTTTTGGTTTTTGGTGCAGGTAGGCCTGAGACCACTGCATCCTTTGGAGATCATGTAATGTGCAGAGGAGTCATTTTTGTATTTTGGCTTCTTTATTTATGTATTAAAGGCATGTATATGTTGGAACTTGAAAATGGTTGATTATTGTAAATTTGGGATGTAATATCATGTATTTTGATGTCTACTAATTCTATGTACATGAAACATGAAATGAATGAGATGAATGAATGTAAGTGGGCGAATGTGTCCCTGATAGATGTAATTGAATGTGGTAAATTATGTATATAAATCATGTTTTATTAGTAATTACAGGTTGTAATAGGGATCTTACGTCCCCGTGCACAAGGGTCATGTCAAAATTTTAAATAAATCTTTGGGATATTTTATATTTAGTTGGGGCGGGGCGTGACACCTACCGGGCAGGTGTTTGGTGACGTGGCGGCGTCTGGCGGTGCTTGAGAGGTGGCGATCTTACAGTTTATACCCTTTTGTTATAGATAGTCTCCTACGGGAGTGATAAATGTATAATTTCCCTGTTTGAGGTTTGTAATATTATATCCAGTTTAAGTCTTTGAAGTTTGTAATATTTGTATAATACAGGATGGTTGTGATTGCTAGGGTAACCACTACGAATAGAGGGAAACCTCGCCAAAATTTTCGCAGTAGATTAGGTTCCGCTTCGCGTCGCCCGGCCCGGTTGGGCCTACGCGGGTCGGGGCGCGACAATATGTCTCCTAGATAAAGCTCCTAACGTTAGACATCTATCACAGGATCTACAGAAAATGTTAACATCACGAAACATGGTAGGCCAGTAAAAACCACATTGAAGAATTTTAGAAGCAGTCTTTTTCATTGAGAAATGGCCTCCACATGCATGAGAGTGACAAAATATAATGATGCTTTCTATTTCATAATCAGGGACACAACGGTGCATAATCTGGTCAGGATAATACTTAAACAGACAAGGATCATCCCAATAAAATTTCTTTACCTCAACAAAAAATCTACGCTTATCCTGCGCACTCCAAAAGGAAGGGATCTCACCTGTCGCCAAATAATTGACAATATGCGCATACCAGGGCAGTCGTGGAACTGAAAAGAGTTACGCATAAGGGAAGTCATCCATGATCGGTGGCTCATTTTCTGCTACTTCCACCATCAACCTCGATAGGTAATCAGCGACAACGTTCTCCACACCCTTTTTATCTTTTATAGAAATATCAAATTCCTGTAAGATTAATATCCAACGAATTAGGCGCGCTTTAGCATCCTTCTTGGTGACAAGGTACTTAAGCGCGGCATGATCAGTGAAAATAGTGATAGGAGACCCAATCAATTAAGCACGAAACTTGTCTAATGCAAAGACTATAGCTAACAGTTCTTTCTCGGTGGCAGAATAATTCATCTGTGCATTATTCAAGTTTCACCTAGCATAATGAGTAACATGAGGTTTACCATCTTTTCACTGTCCTAAGACAGCTCCTACAGCAAAATCACTTGCATCACACATCAATTCAAAAGGAAGGCTCCAATCGGGTGGTTGCACAATAGGTGCGGAAGTCAATTTATCAATCAAGGCTTGAAAAGCCTTCTGACAATCAATAGTCCACTCAAAAGGGGTATCCTTTATCAAAAGATTACATAAAGGACGAGCAATAACAGAAAATTTTTGAATGAATCTCCTGTAAAAACCAGCATGCCCTAGAAAGGATCTAACATCTTTAACTGTCTTTGGCACAGGAAGCTTTGAGATGAGATCGATTTTTGATCGATCCACCTCAATGCCTCTGGAGGAGACTATGTGGCCCAACACAATGCCTGAGGGCACCATGAAGTGACACTTTTCCCAATTAAGTACAAGGTGCTTCTCTTCACACCTGACCAAGACTCTCTTTAAGTTTTGCAGGCATGCATCAAAAGTATTATCAAATAGTCAAGTCATCCATATATACTTCCATACATTCCTCGATCATATCAGCAAACATACTCATCATACAACACTGAAAAGTAGCAGGAGCATTACACAATCCAAATGGCATTCTACGGAAAGCATAAGTACCAAAAGGATATGTAAAAGTAGTTTTTTCCTGATCTTCTAAAGCAATTTCAATATGATAATATCCAAAATAACCATCAAGAAAACAATAAAAAGGATGTCCAGCTAGTCTCTCTAAAATTTGGTCTAAGAATGGTAATGGAAAGTGATCCTTACGGGTGGCTGCATTCAGTTTTCTATAATCTATGCACACGCACCATCCGGTCACCAATTTAGTGGGGACAAAGTCACCACTTTCATTCTTAACAACGGTGATACCAGATTTTTTTGGCACAACCTATGTAGGGCTCACCCACTTGCTATCAACAATGGGATAGATAATCCATGCATCTAATAATTTCAACACTTCAGTTTTTACTACCTCTTTCATTGTAGGGTTCAACCTACGCTGAGGATCCTTACGAGGTACAACCCCCTGTTCAAGATTAATCATATGGAAACATATTAAGGGACTAATATCTTTCAGATATGCTATACTCCATCCAATAGCTGATTTATGGTAATTTAAAACGCTAAGTAATTGCTCACCTTGCTCTGCAGTTAATGCTGAAGAAATAATAACTGGATATGTATCACCTGGACTAAGATAGACATGCTTCAATCCTTGAGGAAGCGGCTTCAGGTCCAGCTTGGGCGGCTCTACTGCTGATGGTGTTGGTGGCTGTCCTTTTTCTGGCAGCTCTTCAAGCTTTGGATTCCATGAACCTGCAAAAGAACAATGTTCCAAATTTTTGCACATACCATCAACATCAACATTTTTATCCAAATCTAATTCAAGAAAATTAATTTCAGTTGTAGCAAACTCCTCTTTAGTGAGCAGATCAATATGGTAAGTCTGCTGGCATTCATCATCCTCATCAGGCTGCTTAGCAACATTAAAAACATTAATTTCTAAAGTCATATTTCCAAAAGTTAATTTCATTAAGCCATTTCTGTAATTAATTATAGCATTAGCAGTAGCAAGAAACGGTCTATCTAAAATAATAGGAATTATAGAATCAGCAGTTACTACAGCCTGAGTATCCAAGACTAAGAAATCAACAGGATAATAAAATTTATTTATTTGAACAAGCACATCCTCTACTACTCCTCGTGGAGTCTTCGTGGATCTATCAGCCAATTGCAAAATCAAAGATGTCGACTTAATCTGTCCTAAACCAAGTTGCAAGTAAACAGAATATGACATCAAATTAACACTCGCACCAAGATCTAATAAAGCTTCTCCTACTTCATGCTCTCTAATGAAACAAGACATAGTAGGACATCCAGGATCCTTATATTTAGGAGGAATCCTATGCTGAAGCAGTGTACTAACCTGTTCTGTTAAAAATTGAGTTTTCTTTACATGATGTCGTCTCTTCACAGTGCATAAATCTTTAATCACTTTAGCATATGTAGGAATTTGCTTAATAACATGCATAAGAGGAAGGTTTACCTTAACCTGTCGAAGATGCTCCAAAATCTCGCTGTTGGGCTCCATAGTAAATTTAGTAGATTTCAATGCCTAAGGGAAAGGGACACGTACCTTAAACTCACCTGGCGTAGGGCCATCTGGATGATCGGCCTTTGCATGGTTCTCCTCAATCCGGTCCTCTTCTTCAACAGCAATAGGAGGTTCGGTGGGCTCTTCTGAAGGGCTTTTTGTTGTTTTCCCGCTTCTTGTCGTTACGGCGTTCATCTCCTTCACATAATTTTGCTCAGCACTAGATACCTGCGTTTGTTGAGGTTGAGCTAGGAACTTTCCTCGTTCATGCATGCTCAAAGAATTGATCAGCTTCGTGATCTGGTTCTTGATCTCTTGAATATCCTCCTTTCTTTCCTTGGATTCCTGCACAATCATAGATTTCAGTTCCTGTAAACTGTCATTAAATGTAAGCCTAGGAAAACCAGATGTATTATAAAGAGGGTTAGAAAAAGGCTTATTAGGTGGCGGTTGATGATGCTCATTGCATTGTGGAGCATTCGACTTTCAGCTGAAATTTAGATGCTCTCGCCATCCTGGATTATACGTCTCCGAGTAAGGGGTGTACGACCTCCTGAATCAGCCTACGGCGTTGCAATGCTCGTCGTACACGCCTCTCATCTCAACATAAGTAGGGCAACTGTCAATCTGGTGGTCCACGCCCTGACATATCACACACGGCTCAGCCGGCCTTGTAGGTTCGTTGTATGGAGAGGTCTGGGCTGCCATCATATCTTTGGTCTTTAATAGTTTCAGCTCCTTTGTTAGACTCTTCACTTTAGCCTTGAGTGCATCCTCCTCCCGCAGCGGATAAATTCCTCCACCTTGTTGCTGCGGTGGTGGTCTGGCCTTGTTTGTACTTTCTGTTGCACTCGGTCCAGTCCATGTATGAGCTTTCTCGGCAAGCTCAGTTAAATATTCAATTGCTGCATCAGGATCTTTTTGTAAAAATTCACCATTACACATCATCTCAACGAATTGACGTTCTTTAACAGTTAAACTATCATAGAAATAACTAACAAGACGCCAACTTTCATATCCATGATGTGGACAATAATTCAACATATCTTTAAATCATTCCCACGCATGATACAAAGTTTCACTATCCTTCTGTGTGAAGGTCGAAATCTGTCTCTGAAGTGCATTGGTTTTGTGCTGTGGGAAATACTTGTTGAAAAATATCTGTGTCATTTCAGCCCAAGATCCTATAGATCATGGCCTCAAAGAATATAACCAACTCTTCGCTCTATCCTTCAGTGAGAAGGGAAAGAACTTAAGTCGAATCATATCTAGTGCACCAGATAGGCCATTGAATGTCGCTACTACTTCCTCAAACTCCCTAATATGCACATATGGATTTTCATTTTCCAACACATGAAAGGTAGGAGTCAACTGAATCATGCCAGGTTTAAAATCTACATGTGCTGCATTAGGTGGAAACATGATGCATGAAGGTGTAGCAGTGTGTTTGGGATGCAATTATTCTTGCAAACTCCTAGGAGCTTGTTCTTTCTTGTGCTCAACCATAATGAAAGTATGATGTGAAGTTTGTTACTGTGCGTCAAAGAGATTAGCAATATATGTCTCACTATCAGAAGTTTCAGAATCACCCTCGGGGCGTCTAGCAAATCTGCCTAGTTCGTCTTTATACCGAGGCATACACCAACAAACACGCAATCCAAAAGATGCAACCCAACTAAAGAAAATAAGCAAAAACAATAATTGAAACTAAGCTTACTAACTAAAACCGAATAAAAGAAAACAATCCTAATAGAGAAGAAAAATCAAAGCCGAAATAAAGAAATAAAGACTAAAGAAAATGAACGAAGTTACCGCTTTCGATGTCTACAATCACCGTAATATGATTCTGGCGCTTTTCTAAACCGTCTCCCCGGCAATGGCGCCAATTTTTGACGTCACTCAAATGTGTCACGCACAGCGGTCGCGGTGCAGTACAACATAAGAGAGGTCGAACCCACAGATAGACAAGCAGAAAATATTCAAAACGCAAATAATAATGAATTGAAAACACACAAGAACGTTAAAGTTAAGAAAGTAGATCGTAGATGTAATGATGAGATAAAGTTAACGAAGGAAATCAGGATTTTGATAAGGTTAGGCTTCAGGAATCACTTCACTCGGATTTAGGTTCTTCTCTTCTCAATGGTTCATATGATACTCAGTTAAGGGATTCACATCCTAATCACCTTAACCGAAAGATATGGAACTATAAACCTAACAAAATATATAAATGTCTCTTCCTACGATTGATTCTTCTTTATTATAGGTCTAACTTCATCCAACCCAAACCTAAGAATACACGATACCGACTGTCACTACAGGAAACGCGCAGTAAAAGTTGATCGGGACAAAGCCCTAACTCTATCTAACCGGGTCTCTAAGAATACACAATACAAACTCTCACAATCGGCAATACAAAGCAAAGATTTCACGGGATAGAGCCCTAACCTTGTCTTACCAGATTCCTAAGAATACACAATATGATAAGTCACTAATTAATCCTAATTAAACCCCTTAAATTATCTTTGTTAGGCCTAAAGTAGGTGTATTTGATATCATGTTGCTTGATTTCAGGTTTAATCATGGTTTGAGAAGAGATACAAGAAATTCGGCTAAAATGAAGAAAAATATAGCTTCATCAACCATTGGGAAAATATTCACCAGATATTCTCTGAATCTCTAAATATTCTGAAACTTTGGGAAATTGTAGTAGACTCAGAGGTCTACAATGTTCATGTTGGACACTTGGCGAGATTCCAGACAGATTAATACCAGTTTTGAAGACTATGAAGATATACAGCTGCTGGAAACTGGTCCGTCGATGCTCAGTAGAATATTCGCCAAATATTCCACATAAGTCAGAATATTATAAAATCTTCGGGGGGAGGACAGTAGACTTCCTAATCTAAATCATTCCTGTTGAGCACATTTCCAAATTCCGGACGGGTTGAACCCAGTCGCGACCAGAACAAGCAGTCAGAATAAAACTAGGAATTCCGAGTTGCACTAGAGGTCCAACTCAACTTAGCCATAACCCTAATTCCGGGATTAAGGGTTTTTATTATAAAAAGGGGTTATTCCAGCAAAACTTCGGATCTTTTTGACAATCTTTGGAGGAGGAAGAAGAAGACGGAGAGGATGTGGATGGTGACAGCTCCTTATTCCAACCCCATGTCTTTCATCCAAAAGATGAGTTGCTAATTATTGTACTTAGGATTATTCATGAAACCCTAGTGTAGTTTTGGTTTTTCTTTAGTTGGATTCTTGTGAACTTCTCGATGCATGATCTCATGAATATGGTTTTATTGTTAATAGAGTTGAGGGAACAGCGTTCCTTGACGTATTTTCAGTCCTACATGATTTCTGTGATTGATTGTAGAGATTTATGAGATGGTTTTCATGAAGTTATTGGTTTGCCTTTGAGATAAGCTATGCTACGCGAAGATAGGTTGTGCCACGGTCATTAGGAGTAGTATAATTTAATGTAATCGTAGGACCAAAGACAATCTATGCCAAGCAAAGATAGGTTATGCCGTTGGGAACATTAACTTTCTTTTAGGGATTCATGTGAGCTTGTAGCCATATGATCCATAATGTTGAGAGAAGGGAACAAGATGATAACTAGAGAAGACTAATAACAAAACTAGGGCGGATTGAGTAATTCCTAAGTCACTTATCCATTGATTCAAATTGATCAACCTTTTATTTATTTTCTTTATTAGTTAGATAACTCTATTCTATCTTTGATTCTTTTCCTTAGTTTTAGGATTTTGAGAATTGATTTTGATTTCCAACGTTTTCCCTGTGGATCGACTCCCGACTTCACCGCTATATCTACCTAGTAGTTTAGTGATTGAATAAGGATTATAAATTTAATATTTGATTGAGTTTGCAACGTTTTAACGACGACGTTTGTGAACGATCACAATACCAGTTGTCACTACGGGTAATGCATAGCAAAGGTCTCGTGAGACTCGATAGGAGAATCAAAAGAGATAACTATGGGATTATAAGATCATGAAAGAAGCATGACTGGATTCATAATATCAATCATCCACATAGAAATCTATAATCTGAAAATAATCTTTGAAGATCCAATACATAGAAAAGAGTTTAATAATAAAGATTAAAACTATGAACCATTGTTGGAGAAGAAGCCCTAGTCCTCGTTAGATCATCCGTCCGCCATGCCCGCGGCTTACTCGGTCATGGATGGAGATGTCTTCATCTTCTTCCCTTAGAAAACGTCTAGAAAAAGCCTCCTTAAACGTCCAAGAAGTCCCCTTTATATAAGGACATGAAACGCTAGCTTTTATTTCAGCCGTTGGATTAAATCTGATGGCTCATATTCAGGTTGCCCGACAAGGGATCGATCTTCTTAAGGATAAAGATCGATCTTCTTTCTTTTCTCAATTTTCGTAACCTTGTTCGCCCCAACTAAGATCGATCTCCCTAAGGAAAGGATCGATGTTCTTTCTCCGTAGACTGGGTTCCTTCCAGATCGTCCAGGTTCAGATCGATCTTTTTCAAGGAAGAGATCGATCTCTTTCATCAGTTGTTGTCAACACCCACAAAGGATCGATCTTCCTAGTAAAGAAGATTGATCTTTTATTCCAACTTTCTTGTTTTCGCTCACGGTCGATCTTCGCATCGACCCTACGAAGTGTTTTCTTTGACAGAGGCTGACGGTCGATGCCACGGTCGATCGTAGGTCTTTTTCATCTCTGCATCCATAAGAGATTGATCTTTTATGTAAGGAAGATCGATCTTTTATTTCCTGCATATTTCTTCTGCCATTCTGCACTGCGCACTGGCACTAAAAACACTATAACTTCCTCTATGAAGCTCCAAATCACGAACCGTAAAATTCTCCCGAAACTAGACTTCAAGAGCTTTCCAACCATATATGGCACATCATCTGGTTCGTCATGAGCAGGTACAGTGTTGGCATTAAAGACCCATCTTTGCTTCAATTTCCTGCATAATACAAATAACTTTGTGAAGTAACATATACGGACGAAATCGTCTATACTAATCATGAAAACTAAGCAAATAGGCTGCTCTTAGTCATGTTCAGAGTGCACTTTCATGCACTCATCAATGGGTTAGGAAGTGGGGTCTATTCATAACTCGGTTCGACTTGGTCTATGTACCTCCCAAAGCGGTCAAAGGTCAAGCCTTGGCCGATTTAATGGCAGATCATTGCCAAGGATATGACTTCTCGACCCCGAAATCGGAAGTGGAGATAGGTTTCATCAAGGTCACCCCAAGGAAGCAATAGTGCGATGGATCTAGCACATTGCAATCAGCTGGGGTCGGAGTCCTCCTGATGTCTCCGCAAGTAGGCAAACATACCTTTTCAGTACGACTCACCCCAAATGCTCCAACAATGCAGCCGAGTACCAAGCCTTGATTTTTGGCTTAGCGATCGCTCGAGACATGAACATTCTCGACTCCACCAACCACCTTCACTTCACTCCCCTACCGCCGGATCCCTTCTCCACCACCGGCCTCCGCCATCCGCTGCCATCCTCCGACCATCGTCAAGCTTCTCTCCCTCTCCGCTGCCGTCCACGCCTCGACCAGCCACCTTCACTTCCCTTCCCTACCCCTTGGCTGCCGTGCACCCTCCAGCCGTCCTTCGTCCGCTATCACGTTCTCCAAGGCTTGGATCCCCGAAGGGTAGCCAGCCAACCATAGAGGAAGCTGTGAGGTAATCCTCTTCCTCATCCGTCTCTCTCTTCCTATTTAAGCCATCCTCGTCGAATACCTAGGGTGCTTCTTCTAAAACCCTAAAGGTATCTTTCGACCTAGCCATAGATTTGGCAAAGAAGGAGCCGAGATCAGGCAAGAGACCCGGTACGCGCTTACAAGAAAGCTCGACGTATCAACTTGGTATCAGAGCTCTGTCCTCCTACCCGTGCCACCCAAAATTCTTCCGAAGGCGTCCCAATGGCAGGAGCAACTCTTACAAGCGATTCCAAGGAGTGGGATCTTCCAGTAACCCGAGAAGAGATCGACGGTGTCAAGGGATCGTTGTTGTCCCTTCAGACATGGAATCTACAACTTGGCTGGACCAGGTCCCAACTAGGTCTTGGTTGGACCAGGTCCTATCCTTTCTACCCAACCTCCTGCTCAACCGGCCCACACTACACCTATAACGGCCCTCGTCGTCCGGGGCTGTCCAGGGCCTACGGGCTCCGTCCAGGATCCACCCGAGGGCCCCACCCGACAGAATATTATCCGCTTTTGGATCACCGCAGAAATCTGAGAAAACTTCCCAGTAGGTCACTCATCCTGGGATCGCTCTAAGGCAAGCACGCTTAACCTTGGAGTTTTCTGACGGATCACTGCCATTACGGCTTTAAAACGCGTTGTGTTTTATAAGGGTTACTAATATACTTATTATACACGTGGGGTTGCTTACCCGGTTACCTGGTTCAGCCGCATGCTTTCCAAAAGAACACCAACACCTAGGTACCCCGTGTCGCGCCCCGACCCGTGAAATCCCAACCGGGCCGGGCGACGCGAACCGAAACCTAACAAACCGCGGAAAAATAATAGCGAGGGTTCCCTCTAACCTAAAGGTCTTCCTAACAATCATCACAAACACCCTCAATTTAAAAGACATAATTAAATTACAAGCCTCGAGCCTCAGATTACAAAACCCAAGTAAATTTAATATACATATCCTCGGAGAGGGTAAGATTCAAATACAACATTTCTCCCGTAGGAGGCTATCTAACAAAGGTTTAAAAACTGTAAAGGATCACCACCTCTCAGACTCCACCTGGCGCCGCCGCACCGCTGACCAACTGCCCGGTAGGGGCCACTAAAGAAGAGCGAACGCTTGCACCTGCAAACGCAGCCCGGGTAGGATTGAGCACTAAGCTCAGCAGGGTTCTACACTACGACATACAGAAGGAAGAGGGAAACGCAAGAGTGTCACCCTCAAGTAAGACATAGGTGTATACAGGGGTGCCATAGCCCCATCGCGTGTCCCTGAGGTCCTACGATCATGGTCTTCCAGAAGACTAGTCACATGTCGGGTCACACTCAGTATGCAGGAATGAACACTGTAGACTCACAAGCAGGAACCACGACACTGCAGGCGGGAAATGGCACCACTGAGTCGGTAACTCCACTACTCAAGAGTCGTTACAGTGGAACACCGGCTACACCTCAACATCCGACTCGAGGCCAACATGACCTCTATAATGATCAAGCAACAGGTGTACCAGTCATCTAAGTTTATCATCAAGTTTGATCGGACACCACAATTCAAACCGGGTCCAAACTACCGAACCCCGGTCCTAGGGCTAAATCCGAGCATCCAGCCTCGGGACGGCGACCGACAGATCACCCACGCACTAACCATGTGATGAGTGCATGAAAGTGCACTTGAAACAGTCTTATAACCATCTCAATTGCTAGATTATTATCCTTAATCAACATCTTTATTACTATTTTTACATCAATATGTTGCTTCACATGGTTGTTTGGAAAATGCAGGAAATTGGGGTTAAAAGAAGCTGAAAAGAGTATATGGAGCAATTTCACAAATTAATCTGTACCTTCTTGTGAAGAACCAGATGATGTGCCATATATGGTTGGAAAGCTCTTGAAGTCTAGATTCTGGAGAATTTTACGGTTCATGATTCCGAGTTTCTTAGAGGAAGTTACGGCAATTTTAGTACCGATGGCGCAGTCTGAAGGGCAGAACAGAAAATAAGCTGGAAGTCCGATCGATCCGCCGATCGATCGGACTACGCAGAATCATGACAGAACATGTGTTTTTTGGTTGAACATGGTCCGATCGATCCCTCCATCCCTCCTATGGGGTCCGATCGATCCGGCACCTATAGTTGGATCGATCGGACTCAAAAATAGCCAGAGAAGGTGGATTTTTATGCATCCGATCGATCCAGCGCCCATAGTTCGATCGATCGGACTCGGGCGTAAATAGAAGTTGAACATTTTAATGAGACGGATCGATCCAACATCCCGAGGAGGATCGATCGGACGTTCCCAGTGAATTAAATCAACGGTTTAGATCAAATCCGTTGATGGAGAGACTTTGGGGCTATAAATAGGACTCTTTCTAGGGTTTGAGGGGGATTTCTTGGACGTTTTTGGAGGCTCTTTTCTGGATGTTTTCCAAAGGAAGAAGATGGAGGAATCTCCATCCATGGCTGACTAATCCGCGGGCATGGCGGACGGATGATCTAGCAAGGATTAGGGTTTCTTCTCCAACAATGGTTCATAGTTTTTAATCTTTATTTTTAAACTCTTTTTATGTATTGGATCTTCACAGATTGCTTTGTGGTTAAACATTATTATAAATCCAGTCATGCTTTTTTTATGATATTGTGATCCCATAGTTATCTCTTTTGATTCTCCTACCGAGTCTTGCGAGACCTTTGCTATGCATTGCCCGTAGTGACAGCTGGTATTGTGTATTCTTAGGGATCTGGTAAGACAAGGTTGGGGCTCTATCCCGTGAGATCTTTGCTATGCATTGCCGATTGTGAGAGTTGGTATTATGTATTCTTAGAGATCCGGTTAGAGTTAGGGCTTTGTCCCGATGAACTTTTGCTGCGCGTTGCCTGTAGTGACAGTCGGTATCGTGTATTCTTAGGTTTGGTTGGATGAAGTTAGAACTATAAAGGGGAGAACCAGTCGTAGGAAGAGACATTTATATATTTTGTCAGATTCATAATTCTATATCTTCCGGTTAAGGTGATTGGGATGTGAATCCCTTAACTGAGTATTATATGAACCATTGAGAAGAGAAGAACCTAAATCCGAGTGAAGTGATTTCTGAAGCCTAGCCTCATTCAAATCTTGATTTCTTTTGTTAACTTTATCTTACCATTACATCTCCGATCTATTTTCTTAACTTTCATCGCTCTTGATTGTTTTCAATTCATTGTTATCTGTGTTTCTGGATCTTTCCTGCTTGTCTCTCTGTGGGATTCGACCTCTCTTATGCTGTACTGCACCGCGACCGCTGTGCATGACACATTTGAGCGACATCAAAAATTGGCGCCGTTGCCGGGGAGATGGTTCAAAAAAGCGCCAGGATCATCAGATCACGATGATTGAAGACATCGAAGGCGGTAACTTTGTTCCCTTTTCTTTGGATTTTTATTTCTTTTTCCTTAGTTTTCTTTATTTTCTTTTTAGTTTTATTTTGATTTTTCGTTTCGCTTTTACCTGTTAAAAAAAAATTGACAAAAAAAAAACTGAAAAAAAAAGAGAAAATGGAAAATTAATTATATCAATACTATTTGAGATCATGTTCTATGAAGTCGAGAGATGGAATGTCTCAAACAACAGTTCGTAAGAAAAGCATATGCGAATTGAGAGAAGAGAATAGAACGAGTCATGTTTCTATCAATGAGTATCGTTCTACTTATATGAGTAATGCATTGAAAACAAAGATTTCATCCTTTGCACAGAAGGATAATGAGACATTATGTGATGCATGGCAGCGATTTAACAGTTTAATAGCTTCATGCCCTCAACATGGTTATCCTAGTTGGTGTTTAGTTAGCTATTTTTACTATGGATTAATTGAGCATGAACGTCAAATTCTTGAAACAAGATGCAGGGGTGAGTTTTTGCAGATTGATCCTGATGAAGCTATAAAGCACTGGGATGAGCTTGTTGAGACGACTCATAAACAGACAGTTCCGGAGCATTGGGATGATTATCATGGCCATATCATTGCCAAATTCTACAAGCATCCCAATGTCGCCTCAACGTCCAACAGCTATCTGCAACACAATGAGCCTTTCTACTCTTATCCTAGTGCTTATGATGATTATGTGCATGATACTTATGTTGCTACTTCCCATGATGTGGATGTTGATGAGCCTAACACGTATGATGCATGTGTCGATGACTTTAGTGCTTGTGATGCATACATCCATGATTTTAATGCTTATGGTGCACATGCTCAAGATGTTCATGTTGATGATGCATATGCTCATGACTGTAGTGCTAGTGTGCATGTTCAAAATTCTAGTCCTATTGATGCACAAGTTATTGATTCTCGTATGTGTGATGCATATGTACATGATTTTAGCGCTCATACGCATGTTCATGATACTAACATTCACTATGCCTATGCTCATGATTCCAATGTTAGTAATGCACATGTTCATGTCCCTGATGCTGCCAACGCACATGTTTCTCCTCAACTTTCTGTGGCAGAGATTTTGGACTTACTTAAGGAGGCTAAAACCAAGCCTAATTTTGACTCTTTCATTCTGCAGTTACTTATGAAGGACGAGGAGAAAGCACACCAACTATGTGAGGTAATCACATCTTTTAGCGTGCACGAACTCGGATGGACACATCATATGAAAGAAGACGAAGTACTCCAGTACGGGCCGGCCAGCAACGAGAAAGATCTGGAAGATTTCCAAGACCACCACGACCAGGTATTCGTTGAACCTCCATCGGCTGAACTTCAAGTCATTCCTTCTAAGCCACGAGGTATATTTCCAGTGTTTATTTCATCTCCTTGGATAGTTAGGAAGAACATGACCTTGATGGATATTTTTAAACTTCGACGGATTTATTTAAGATTTTGTGATCTTACCGTCCTTGACCACGACAATGATGACATTATTGATAGGTCATTGGATGAGTCACTGAAATTTGAGCATAATGATGATACATATTTCTATTTGAGAGATCTAGCTATTGGTGTTAGAATGCAAAAGCTAGTTCTCCCACTTGTAATATGCCACTTGGATTTACATGGTAAATTACCCTTGGTGATACTACTAAGGTTAACCTTTCAGATCATGGCACTTACTGATTCTACATATCATCGTGCTAGGGCACGACCGCCAAGGGCGCGGTTAAAAATCCTTGTCTTATATGTAGTAGTTTAGTTTGCTCGATTTGCTTTCTTGTATGCTTGAGAATGCTTGAATTATTTTTATGTTGTGTGCTTGCATGTTTGCTTTTGTTTTTGGTTTGTTTTGCTTTTGTTTTTAGGTCCTCGAGCAGTCCTTGCCTTCCGTTGGAGATTTTGGCCAGCCATCATTGGGATGAAGATTTCAGCCACCATGAGGAGCCTTGAGGAGATATTTGCTTAATCTGTCAAGTGGCCTCACTCTTATTTCGATTTCCTATTTTTATTTATGCTATATATGAAAATTCAGTCAACACCCTTCTGCTTATTTACATGATTAGCACACATTGAGGACAATGTGAATTTCAGATTGGGGGGTGTAGGCATGCATGACCTTATGCATGCTACCTTATTGAGTTTAATAGTGTTGAATTGATTATGTTACTAGAAATTGTACATGAGCTGAAATTTTTATGCTTATTATGCATGCTGCTTTCATATGGATTGACCAATACATTGATTGCATGCGTGATAACCTGAAAGTATAACATCATGTGATCCACACACGAACACTTTATGTGCAGTGGTAATTATACTCACTGGAGGAATGAACATGCTAGTGTCAATCGAGACCATGATTTCAACATTAGCTAGTGTTGAGTATTGCATGAGAGAAAAAAGAGAAAAAGTTCTGGAGCTTGTTCAAGCTGTGCCTAAACAACTATTAAGTGATCTACTGAGTAACCGGGTGTTCTTGCCTCAGGAAGCAGGGAGCTCGAGTAAAAAGGTAGAACCACTAGAAAAAAAAACTATTAAGTGTTTTGCTAAGTAACCGGGTCTCTGCGCCTCAAGAAGCGGAGAGTGCTCGCGTAAAAAGGCAAAGTGTCTGATAGTTGAGAAAAAAGGAAAAAAAAAAACAAGAAAGACCATGCTGTACTTAAAGAGCGAGGGTTGGATGATTGGTCATGAAGATAGTAGTGTGTTTGGACTAATGGTGGGTAGAAGTTGCTTCTGCACGTAACATTTATTTGTCACGTCACATGTGTTCTTCTGGATGGTGATTAGCATGTTTGATGTGTAGAAGTTGATTTCATGTGTTGGTAGTATGTGTATGAGTATAAGAAGTTCCCATGCTCTGTACTACATAAAACACTATTGACTTGATAAGGTAGAATTTTTATCATGCATGTCTATATCCTTAAACCGTTAGTGTGCTTAATTATATTCTATGCGCTTTGAATTGCTAGAGACTAGCAATAAGCTGGTTGGGGGGTGTGATGAGTGCATGAAAGTGCACTCTGAACAGTCTTATAACCATCTCAATTGCTAGATTATTATCCTTAATCAACATCTTTATTACTAGTTTTACATCTATATGTTGCTTCACATGGTTGTTTGGAAAATGCAGGAAATTGGGGTTAAAAGAAGCTGAAAAGAGTATATGGAGCAACTTCACAAATTAATCTGTACCTTCTCGTGAAGAACCAGATGATGTGCCATATATGGTTGGAAAGCTCTTGAAGTCTAGATTCTGGAGAATTTTACGGTTCATGATTCCGAGTTTCCTAGAGGAAGTTACGGCAATTTTAGTACCGATGGCGCAGTCTGAAGGGCAGAACAGAAAATAAGCTGGAAGTCCGATCGATCCGCCGATCGATCGGACTACGCAGAATCATGACAGAACATGTGTTTTTTGGCTGAACATGGTCCGATCGATCCCTCCATCCCTTCAATGGGGTCCGATCGATTCGGCACCTATAGTTGGATCGATCGGACTCAAAAATAGCCAGAGAAGGTGGATTTTTACGCATCCGATCGATCCAGCGCCCATAGTTCGATCGATCGGACTCGGGCGTAAATAGAAGTTGAACATTTTAATGAGACGGATCGATCCAACATCCCGAGGAGGATCGATCGGACGTTCCCAGTGAATTAAATCAACGGTTCAGATCAAATCCGTTGATGGAGAGACTTTGGGGCTATAAATAGGACTCTTTCTAGGGTTTGAGGGGGACTTCTTGGACGTTTTTGGAGGCTCTTTTCTGGATGTTTCCCAAAGAAAGAAGATGGAGGAATCTCCATCCATGGCTGAGTAATCCGCGGGCATGGCGGACGGATGATCTAGCAAGGATTAGGGTTTCTTCTCCAACAATGGTTCATAGTTTTTAATCTTTATTGTTAAACTCTTTTTATGTATTGGATCTTCATAGATTGCTTTGTGGTTAAACATTATTATAAATCCAGTCATGCTTCTTTTATGATATTGTGATCCCATAGTTATCTCTTTTGATTCTCCTACCGAGTCATGCGAGACCTTTGCTATGCATTGCCCGTAGTGACAGTTGGTATTGTGTATTCTTAGGGATCTGGTAAGACAAGGTTGGGGCTCTATCCCGTGAGATCTTTGCTATGCATTGCCAATTGTGAGAGTTGGTATTGTGTATTTTTAGAGATCCGGTTAGAGTTAGGGCTTTGTTCCGATGAACTTTTGCTGCGCGTTGCCTGTAGTGACAGCCGGTATCGTGTATTCTTAGGTTTGGTTGGATGAAGTTAGAACTATAAAGGGGAGAACCAGTCGTAGGAAGAGACATTTATATATTTTGTCAGATTCATAATTCTATATCTTCCGGTTAAGGTGATTGGGATGTGAATCCCTTAACTAAGTATTATATGAACCATTGAGAATAGAAGAACTTAAATCCGAGTGAAGTGATTCCTGAAGCCTAGCCTCATTCAAATCTTGATTTCTTTTGTAAACTTTATCTTATCATTACATCTCCGATCTATTTTCTTAACTTTCATCGCTCTTGATTGTTTTCAATTCATTGTTATCTGTGTTTCTGGATCTTTCCTGCTTGTCTTTCTGTGGGATTCGACCTCTCTTATGCTGTACTGCACCGCGACCGCTGTGTGTGACACATTTGAGCGACATCACCATGCAACTAATGCACAACAGAGAATGGATGCTATGAACATACACAAATAAGAGATAGGCATGCAACAGTATGATAAAGCAGCATACAAGTCCAACTGGATCGCTGCAGTAGTACTACCAACCGCTGCCAGCTGATCCGCAGCGGGTCCCGGCATTACGACGGTACCGCGACCGTCAACCGCTGACTCCTGTAACGGGAAGCAACCCTAAAAACTTTGATGAACAGTAAAATATAATATTATATGTTTCGAACATATAATATTATATAAAACACCAAAAAAATCCTCTACCTAGAGCTAATTGACCCCGTCGATCGGACGTCCAAACGATGTCAGATTCGAGATCCAACTTAGAGTCCAGTAGATCAACATGCTGGGATGAACATATTCAAAATCTAGAAACATCCAACGGCTGGATTAACAGGAAAACACTAATCAAAACTAACTTATCATTCCTTGCTGCAACGCAGCCCACCCGTACGAAAATCATAACAAATCGTAGGAAAATAAGAAAATTATGAAATCAGTTGGGTTTGAGAGTAGATTCAAGAATCGACAACTCTTATGTTTATCACAACCCAAAACAATGCACGTGCTGGTCGGACAACTCACAGAAAACCGGCTGTTCTTCAAGAACAGCAGAAACCGGAAAATCCGAGATTAAACGTGCTTAAATCCTAGTAAAATCTCAACCAAAGCTTATGAAACTTATACCAGAAATTATACTAAGTAAGAGGTATCAAACACACAAAGAACTGTAAGATCAAACGGCTAGATTAAGAGAAACCCACTAAACAACTCTCGTAGGTAGAAACTTATCGGAAACGCACTCCTCGGCTGATTCCCCGCAAACCAGTCACCAACAAGGTTCCAAACCACACCAGGGATCTTCCTCACGTCGTCACAGATCAAACAATCTTTGGAATGCCAAAAACGGTTGCCGGAGGAGGAAGAACGGAGAAGAAGAAGGTGGCTGCCGGGAAGAACAGAGGAAGCAGAGCGCGGGAAGAAGAAAAAAGAAGGAAGAAGAAGAGAAGGAGAAGGGGAAGAAGAGGAAGGAAAAGGGAGGGGGAAAGCCGGGGAAGGAGGGGAAAAGGGGGAGGAGAGGAGGGAAAGTCCTCTGTCCCTCTGACAGGGGAGAGCGACGGCCAACTGCGGCCGTCCTCACAAGAGTCACCACCAGGACTTTCTGGCACAGAGGGATCGATCTCTTTGGCAAAAAGGATCAATCCGCTTTGCCCAGAAAGTCAAACTTGGGCTAAGACACCAGCCCAAGCTTCGATCTTCTGATCCCGGGTCCACCTAACCATTCTAATCAAACACTAACACCAAACAAGGTCAGTGTGTGCACACGCGGGTGTGAAACAAACCAACATGGCGCAATTTACCAAATTGCCCTTGTGGTCCAAGAAACAATGCGATCCACCGGATCGCGCGCTCAACGGGAAACAATCAAAAGAGCCACGGGTCTGACCCAGCCGGTCGACCCAGGAGTAGAGGGACAGGTCCTCACAACCCAACCCCCTTAGAGGCCCAGCGTCCTCCCTAGCACAAATCGGCTAACAGACCTACAACATGCTTTGATACCACCTGTAACGGCCCCCGCCGTACGGGGCCGCCCAGGGCCAGCGGGCTCCGTTTAGGATCCACCCGAGAACCGCACCCGACACAATATTGTCCGCTTTTGGCTCACCGCAGAAATTCGGAAAAACTTCCTAGTAGGCCTATCATCGAATCGACTGAACACAACCATTCAAACCTGGACCAACCTACCTAGCCCCGGTCCTAAGGCTAATCCGAGCTTCCAAGCCCTTGGGACGGTGATACAGCAGATCATCCACGCCCTAACCTTATGCAACTAATGCACAACCAGATGCAATGATCATACGCAGGAGAGAAGCTAAGCATGCATATGTGACGATAAAGAACATGGTCAGGGCTCAGCACCCTGCCGCCCCAGGGTGGTGAACATGTAATATAGGCCAAGGAACTGCTGCAGTGGTAACCCCACCAACTGCAGTCTGTCCACAAAAGAATAGCATGTTACGGGAAGCAACCCTGGCAAACATGGTTAACAGTACAACATACTATCTACACATCCCGGGAGTCGTCACACTCCCGGTTTACCACTACCCCTCATTATGGGGAAAACATGCTCAAAGGTATGTACAAGTTATAAAGCGGTAAAGAAAACCGCACATACAAAGCCCCGCGGGCAAAATCCGACGAAAACACCTCACTGCGACTAAAAGGATCGATCTTTTCCAAAAAAGGATCGATCTTCTTAGCAAACAACGAGTTCCATCCCTGTCAAGCCAAAAAGGATCGATGTTCCTGGAAGATCGATCACCTTCGTGACCAAGGATCTCGTCCATGCCACCAAGCAAAAGATCGATCTTCTTCCACCGGAAGATCTATTATGCACGGGCTAGGCACGATGCTCCAAGAATGATCGATCCTTCCTCAAGGAAGATCGATCTTCATGGGTTCTCTGTCGAAACGCTACCAAATCCCACAAAACTCTGGGATCTAGTAGTACGAAGGACCACGGGTCCAAAATTGGTACTTGCACTGAAAACCAACATGTATGCAAGGAGATCTACGTAAACAAAACACGCACGGGCTAGGCACGAGGCTCCAAGAATGATCGATCCTTCCTCAAGGAAGATCGATCTTCATGGGTTCTCTGTCGAAACGCTACCAAATCCCACAAAACTCTGGGAGCTAGTAGTACGAAGGACCACGGGTCCAAAATTGGTACTTGCACTGAAAACCAACATGTATGCAAGGAGATCTACGTAAACAAAACACAGGAAAGCTCAAAACTCACAAAAACCGGAAAGCATCCCAACCTAGACGAAAACAGCTTCAATCTGCGCTGCTGAGCCTAGGATTGTCCTCAATCTCCTCCAAAATCTCGTCAGATCTGAGCTCAAGAACTACGGATTTCAAAAGGAGAAAAGAGAAGGAAGTTGCGTCCGTTTTATAGACGGACGAACCGACCTATGAATGATCGATCTTTTCTAGATCGATCCTTCATGATCGATCTTAGCAAGAAAAGATCGATCATTTTGTGCAGAAAGCTAGACTTGGGCTAAAACACAAGCCCAAGTCCAGATCTTTCGATCCCGGGTTCACCTAACCATTTCAAACAAACATTATCACAAACATGGTCAGTGTGTGCACACGCGGGTGTGAAACAAACTGACAAGGCACAATTTACCAAATTGCCCTTGCGGCTCAAGAAACAATGTGATCCACCGGATCGCGCGCTCGAAGCGAAACAAGCAAGCGAGCCACGGGCCCGACCCGGGCGGTCGACCCAGGAGTAGAAGGACAGGTCCTCACATGTACCCTACAACCCAACTCCTCCACAACCCATTACTAGCCTCTTCATACCCCACCTGTATATGAACCGCCCCCTGACCCAATCCGTGAGCCACCCCTTGCTACCCGAATTCCCCATATGGAATTTCCCCGCTATGATGGTTCTATGGATCCTACTCATTGGATTCTCAAGGCGGAGTAGTTCTTCTCTTATCATCCTATCCATGAACGAGAGAAGGTCCGTTACGCGACTTATCACTTCGATGGAGATGCCCAGACATGGTACCAGCTTTCGAAGGATACGGATGAGTGCGCGACATGGCATACCTTCTAGCATGCCCTGCACTTGCACTATGGACCGATAACCTACGAGGACCCTATTGGTGAACTCACTCGGATTCAGCAAGCTGGCTCGGTCTGAGACTACCAGATTGGGTTTGACCTATGAGGACACCATCGACAAACTCACTCGGATTTAGCAAGCTGGCTCGGTCTGAGACTAGCAGATTCGGTTTGACCAAGGTCTAGGTCGTGTCCCGCACTTGACTCGGGATGTTGTACTGAGTCTCTTCATTAGCGGACTGAAGCCGACCATCAGGTACGACGTTCAGCTCGCTAGACGAGCCACCATAGCCGAGGCCATGAGCTACGCCAAGACTCATGAGGCGAAGCAGTACGTGATCCGGCAAACTATGGCAAGGACGACGCCTGCACCTACCCGTCCTGCCCCCGCTGCCCGTACCTCGCCCGCGAACTGGAGTTTGAGTGCAACTAGAACTCCTAGTCAGATTGAAACTGTAGTCTGACCTAAACGGAGACAGCTATCCCTAGCTGAACTGCAACAACGGAGATCACAAGGACTCTGCTTCCAATGTGACGAGCCCTATACCCCGGGGCACTATTGCAAACAACTGTTGAACATCGAGATCATCAATGAGGAACCGGGCATAGAGGATGAATTTGAAGAACCGGCTCCACCTGAAGCTGAGTCAGGTGAAAACGACGTCCCAACTGAACCCGTCCCCTACATCACCTTCCATGCTATGGTCGGAACCCGCACATTGCAGACAATTCGAGTAAGAGGATCCATCAATTGAATCCCGATCATCTTACTCATCGATTCAGGAAGTACGCACAACTTTCTGGTGGATCACCTTGGAACGAAGCTTGGACTCACGCCCAAGACTAACTCCGGATTCCATGTGACCATGGCCAGCGGTGAACGCTTGGAGTCCCGGGGAAGGTGTCCCAGGGTAGGCGTCCGTCTCCAGGGAGTCCTAGTCTACGTCGACTTCTTCCTCTTACCTCTGCAGGATTGTGATGCAGTCCAAGGTGCACAGTGGTTACTAACCCTAGGAGACATCCAGATGAACCTCAAGGAGCTGAAGGTGAGATTCTATCTCAGCGAGGAGCAGATCGAGTTACAAGGGATAAAGGTACAATCACCTTCCATGATCTACTCGGAAGTCGCAACCCTACATAGCATCCATAGGGGAGATCAGGGATGGCTCTGTATGCTGAAGATCAGTCCAAACTCAGATCATCTAGACGGTCCAACCGGGATACTCTGAAGGGGACGTTCCCCTTGACCCAGCTCTGGCCACCCTCTTGGAACATTACACCAAAGCTCTGGCCGCCCTCTTGGAACAGTACACCGACCTCTTCGCCGAGCCAACCGGGCTTGCTCATGCCCGGGAGCATGACCATCACATACCATTGAAGCATAGAGAAGGCCCAGTGAATGTGTGGCCCTATAGGTACCACCAATACCAGAAGACGGAGATAGAACAACACATGGCTGCCCTACTCAAGAAAGGCGTCATACGTACTTCATGTAGCCCTACTCATCACCGGTCCTACTAGTCAAAAAGCAGGGTAGATCGTGACGCATGTGCATTGATTACCGAGCTCTCAACAAAGCATCCGTCAAAGATAAGTTCACTATTCCCGTAATTGACGAGTTGCTGGATGAACTTCACAACGCAGCCATCTTCTACAAGCTAGATCTACGTTTCGAGTATCACCAGATCCGGATTTACTTGCCAGATGTTGAAAAAACCGCCTTCTGTACACATTATGGGTACTATGAGTTCCTTGTCATGTCGTTTGGGCTGACCAATGTCGCCTCTACCTTCCAGGCATTGATGAACTCCATCTTCGAGCCCTTGCTCCATAGGTCTATCCTAGTCTTCTTTGATGATATACTAATCTATAGCCAGAGTATGCAGGAGCATCTGGGCCATTTGGTCACCGTCTTCACCATCCTAAGAGAACATCAACTTCTCTTGTGAGGACCCGTCCCTCTACTCCTGGGTCAAACGGCTGGGTCGGGTCCGTGGCTCGTTGGTTTGCTTCGCGTCGAGCGCGCGATCCAGTGGATCGCATTGTTTCTTGGGCCACAAGGGCAATTTGGTAAATTGCGCCTTGTTGGTTTGTTTCACACCCGCGTGTGCACACATTGACCTTGTATGTGTTAGTGCTTGTTTAGAATGGTTAGGTGGATCCGAGATCGGAAGATCTGAGCTTGGGCTCATGTTTTAGCCCAAGTTTGCCTTTCTGGGCGAAGGAGATCGATCTAAATTGCTAATGAGATCGATCTGACCTTGCTAACCAGATCGATCTGACATGCTTTGGAGATCGATCGCTTAGTGCAGAAGGTCTTTGGGCTGTTGGCGGCTCGGGAGCGATCGATCGGACTCGAGTCGGTTGGTTTTCTGCTTCGCGAGGACGGCCGTCATTGGCTGTCGCTCTCTCCTGTCAGAGGGGGAGGACTTTCCCTCCCCTCCTTTCTCTTTTTCCCCCTTCCCCCGGCTTTCCCCTTCCCCTTTTCCCTTCTTTTCTTCCTCCTTCTCCTTTCTTCTTCCTTCTTCTTTCTTCTCCCGTGGCTCTGCTTTCTTCCCCTGTTTCCGGCAGCGAGCTTCTTCTCTTCCTTTCTCCCTCTTCCGACCATCATTTTGGGTGGTCTAAGGCTCGTTGGATCCGTGGCAACGAGAGGAAGGCCCCTGGTGTGGTTTGGACGCTTGTTGGTGACTGGTTGTGAGGGATCAGCCGAGGAAAGCGTTCTTCGGTAAAGTTCTTCTACCTACTGTGTTCTTTAATGGGTTTCTTTAGATCTAGCCGTTGGATCTTGTTGATCTTTGTCTTGTTGGTTTCCTCATGCCTAGTAGAATTTCTGATATGAGTTTTATGATCTTTGGTTGAGAGTTTAGTAGGTTTTATGCATAATTAAGCTCGGATTCTCTGTTTTCTGCTGTTCTTGAATAACAGCCGGCTTGCGGCGAGTTTTTCGGCCGGTACGTACATGATCCTGGGTTGTGATGACCATAAGAGTTGTAGATCTTTGAATCTACTCTCTAACCCAACTGATTTCATAGTTTGTCGATTTTCCTACGATTTGTTATGAATTGTTTACTGGAGGGCTGCGTTGCAGCAATTAATTGGTAAGTTAGTTTGATTAGCGGTTGTGATTAGTGTTTTCCCGTTAATCCAACCGTTGGATGATTATGGATTTTGGATATGTTGATCCTGGTATGTACCCCTACTGATGGTTAAGTTGGATCTTGAATCCAACGTCGTTTGGACGTCCGATCGACGGGATCAATTAGCCCCTAAGTAGAGGCTTTGGGTGTTTTGAATATAATATTATATTTTGGAATATAATATTATATTGTTTACTGTTCATCATCGTTTTCGGGGTTGCTTTCCGTTGCAGGAGTCCACGGTTGACGGTCGCGGTACCGTCGTAATGCCGGGACCCGCTGCGGATCGGCTGGCAGCGGTCGGTGGTACCGCTGCAGCGATCCGGTTGACTTATATGATGTTTCTCATACTGTTGCATGCTTTACTTCTTATCTGTGTATGTTCATAGCATACATTTTTCCTGTTGTGCATTAGTTGCATTGGTTAGGGCGTGGGTGATCTGTGGGTCGCCCTCCCGAGGCTGGAAGCTCGGACCTAGCCCTAGGACCGAGGTTGGGTAGTTTGGACCCGGTTTGAATTGTAGTGTCCAGTCGATTCGATGATAGGCTTAGATGACTGGTGCACTTGTTGCTTGATGATTGCAGATGTCGTGTCGGCCTCGAGCCAGACGTTGTGAGTGCAAACCGGTGTCCGGGTCATTGTCTCTTGGGGGGAAGAGGTGCCTACCCAGCGGTGTGGTTGCCCGCCTAGCAGAGTCTGGTGCCTGCTAGTGAGAGGGCAGTGTGGTTCCTGACTCGCTGAGGGAAACCCAGTATGTGACCAGTTCGGCTGGAAGACCATGACTGAGGCCTCCCTTCAGGGACACCGGCGAAGGGTTATGGGACCCTTGCGGCACACCCGAGTCTTACCTGAGGGCGACACTGTTGCGTTTCCCTCTTCCTTATGTGTGTCATATTGTAGATACCTATTGAGCTTAGTGCTCACACCTACTCGGGTTGCGTTTTGCAGGTGCAGGCGTCAGTTCTTCCTCTGTGGCCCAAACCGGGCAGTTGGTCGACGGTGTGGCGGCACCTGATGGACTTTGAGAGGTGGCGATCTTTACTGCTTTTACCTTTGATAGATAGTCTCCTACGGGAGTAATGTTGTATTTGGATCTTCCCCTCTCCGAGGATATGTATATTAAACACTTTGAGTTTTAAATCTGTGGTTCGATATTGTTAAATTGTTGTTTTAAATTGAGGGTGCTTTTGGTGAATTGCTAGGGAGATCAATAGGTTAGAGGGAACCCTCGCCGTCTTTTTCCGTGTTTGTAGGTTCCGGTTCGCTTCGCCCGGCCCGGTTGGGCTTTCGCGGGTCGGGGTGCGACATCTCTTAAGGAAGGACAAGTGTCAATTTGGGCAGCATCAAGTCTGTTACTTAGGCCATGTCGTCTCCCCTAAAGGCGTGGCCATGAATGCTGACAAGATCGCTACCATGATGAATTGGCCGCCCCCTACTACTGTCAAGGAGTTGCACGAATTTCTCGATCTTATCGGCTACTATCGGAAGTTCGTATATCACTACGGGACGATTGCAAGACCATTGACGTTGTCGTGCCCTGGCCCGCGAAAGCCCAACCGGACCGGTACGTGAATCAGATTCTAACAAATTGCGGAAAATTTTTCACGAGGGTTCTCTCTAACCTATTGGTCTCCCTAAGCAGTTCAGCCAACACCCTCAATTAACAATTCTATAATTTACAAAAACCTCAAACTGAATATTACAAATCCAAAAAGCTATTCTACAAAACCTCGAAGAGGGGAAATCAGGTAAAAACATTTACACACTCCCGTAGGATGCTAACTATACAAGGGGACAAAAGCTGAAAGGGGAGATCACCACTCCTCGAACTCCGCTAGGCGCCACCGCACGGGCGACCAACTGCCCGGTAGGGGCCACCGAAGAGGAGGTAATACCTGCACCTGCAAAACACAGCCCGGGTAGGAATGAGCAATTAAGCTCATCAGGGAAAGTACACTACGGCACACAGAAGGAAAAGGGAAACACAATAGTGTCGTCCTCTAGCAAGGCTTGGGTATACACAGGAGCCCCATAACCCGACCTTGTGTCCCTGAGGTCCACGGTCATGATCTTCCAGAAGAACTGGTCACCTGACGGGTCATGTTCAGTAAGCAGGAAACCAACACTACTGACTCACAAGCAGGAAACCGACACTGCTGGCAGGAAATGGTACCGCTAAGTAGGCACACTCTCTACTCAAGAGTCGTCAGAATTGGACACTAGCTACACCTCAGAACCCGACTATAGTCCGACATGACCTCTAAAATCATTAATCAACAGGTGTTCGAGTTATCTAGGCCTATCATCGAAATCGACTGAACACCACCATTCAAACCTGGACCAAGCTACCCAACCCCGGTGCTAGGGCTAAATCCGAGCTTCCAAGCCTCGGGACGGCGATCCATAGATCGTCCACGCCCTAACCTTATGCAACTAATGCACAGTCAGATGCATGCTGTGCACATACGCAGGAAAGCAGATAAGCATGTAACATATGTGACGATTAAATAAACAAGGTTTGGGCTCGGCATCCTGCCGGCTGATATCGCTCAAATGTGTCACGCACAGCGGTCGCGGTGCAGTACAACATATGAGAGGTCGAACCCACAGAGAGACAGGCAGGAAAAATCTAAAAATACAGATAACAATATATCGAAAACAATCAAGAGCGTAAAAGTTAAGAAGGTAGATAAAAGATGTAATGATAAGATAAAGTTAACGAAAGAAATCAAAATTTGAATGAGACTAGGCTTCTGGAATCACTTCACTCGGATTAAGGTTCTTCTCTTCTCAATGGTTCATATGATACTCAGTTAAGGGATTCACATCCCAATCACCTTAAAGTCACTAGGCGTATGGCCATCTACATGATCAGCCTCTGCATGGTTCTCCTCTATACGGTCCTCTTCTTCAACAGCGATGTGCTCTTGTGAAGGGCTTTTTGTTGTTTTCCCACTTCTTGTAGTTATGGCGTTTATCTCCATCACATTATTTTGCTCAGTACTGGATACCTGCGTTTGTTGAGGTTGAGCTAGAAACTTCCCTCGTTCATGCACGCTCAAAGAATTTTTCAGCTTCGTGATCTGGCTCTTGATCTGTTGAACATCCTCCTTTCTTTCCTTAGATTCCTGCACAATCATGGATTTCAATTCATGTAAAATGTCATTAAATGTAGGCCTAGGAAAACCAGATGTATTATAAGGAGGGTTAGAAAAAGGCTTATTAGGTGGCGGTTTATGATGCTCGTTGCTTTGTGGAGCATTCGACTTCCAGCTAAAGTTCGGATGCTCTCGCCATCCTGGATTATACGTCTCTGAATAGGGAGTGTACGGCCTCCTGAATCCGCCTACAGCGTTGCAATGCTCGTCGTACACACCTCTCATCTCAACATAGATGGGGCAATCATCAATCTGGTGGTCCGCGCCTTGACAGATCGCACATGGCCCAACCGGCCTTGTAGGTTCATTGTATGGAGAGGTCCGGGCAGCCATCATATCTTTGGTCTTTAATAGCTCCAGTTCTCTTGTTAGACTCTCCACTTTAGCCTTAAGTGCATCCTCCTCCCGCAGCTGATAAATTCCTCCACCTTGTTGCTGCGGTGGTGGTCTGGCCCTGTTTGTACTTTCTGTTGCATTCGGTCCAGTCCATGTATGAGTTTTCTCAGCAAGCTCAGTCAAGTATTCAACTGCTGCATCAGGATCTTTTTGCAAAAATTGACCATTGCACATCATCTCAACAAATTGACGTTCTCTAACAGTTAAACCATCATAGAAATAACTAACAAGACGCCAACTTTCATATCCATGATGAGGACATAAATTCAATATGTCTTTAAATCGTTCCCATGCATGATACAAAGTTGCACTATCCTTCTGTGTGAAGGTCGAAATCTGTCTCTTAAGTGCATTGGTCTTGTGCTGTGGGAAATACTTGTTGAAAAATATCTGTGTCATTTCACCCCAAGATCCTATAGATCGTGGCCTCAAGGAATATAACCAACTCTTCGCTTTATCCTTCAATGAGAAGGGAAAGAACTTAAGTCGGATCATATCTAGTGCACCTGGTTGGCGATGGAAGGTCACTACTACTTCCTCAAACTCCATAATATGCACATATGGATTTTCATTTTCCAACCCACGAAAGGTAGGAAGCAACTGAATCATGCCAGGTTTAAAGTCAACATGTGCTCCATTAGGTGGAAACATGATGCATGAAGGTGTAGCAGTGCGTGTGGGATACAAATATTCTTGCAAACTCCTAGAAGGTTGTTCTTCTTCGTGCTCAACCATAATGAAAATATGATGTGAAGTTTGTGACTGTGCGTTAAAGAGATTAGCAATATATGTCTCACTATCAGAAGTTTCAGAATCACCCTCGGGGCCTCTAGCAAATCTGCCTAGTTCATCTCTATACCGAGGTATACACCACCAAACACGCAATCCAAAAGATGCAAACCAACTAAAGAAAGTAAGCAAAAACAATAGTTGAAACTAAGCTTACTAACTAAAACCGAATAAAAGAAAACAATCCTAATAGAGAAGAAAAATCAGAGCCGAAATAAAGAAATAAAAACTAAAGAAAATGAAAAAAGTTACCGCTTTTGATGTCTACAATCACTGTAATATGATTCTGGCGCTTTTCTACACCGTCTCCCCGGCAACGGCGCCAATTTTTGATATCGCTCAAATGTGTCATGCACAGCGGTCGCGGTGCAGTACATCCTAAGAGAGGTCGAACCCACAGAGAGACAAGCAGGAAAGATCCAGAAATACAGATAACAATATATCGAAAACAATCAAGAGCGTAAAAGTTCAGAAGATAGATAAAAGATGTAGTGATAAGATAAAGTTAACGAAAGAAATCAAGATTTGAATGAGGCTAGGCTTCTGAAATCACTTCACTCGGATTAAGGTTCTTTTCTTCTCAATGGTTCATATGATATTCAGTTAAGGGATTCACATCCCAATCACCTTAACCGGAAGATATGAAACTATAAACCTAACAAAATATATAAATGTCTCTTCCTACGATTGATTCTTCCTTATTATAGTTCTAACTTCATCCAACCCAAACCTAAAAGTACACGATACCGGCTGTCACTACAGGCAACGCGCAGCAAAAGTTCATCGGGACAAAGCCCTAACTCTATCTAACCAGATCTCGAAAAATACACAATACCGACTCTCACAATCGGCAATGCATAACAAAGATTCCTCAGGATAGAGCCCCAACCTTGTCTTACCAGATCCCTAAGAATACACAATACCAGCTATCACTACGGGCAATGCATAGCAAAGGTCTCATGAGACTCGGTAGGAGAATCAAAAGAGATTACTATTGGATTATAAGATCATGATAGAAGCATGACTGGATTCATAATATTAATCATCCACATAGAAATCTATAATGTGAAAATAGTCTTTGAAGATCCAATATATAGAAAAGAGTTTAACAATAAAGATTAAAACTATGATCCATTATTGGAGAAGAAGTCCTAGTCCTTGCTAGATCATCCGTCCGCCATGCCCGCGGATTACTCGACTATGGATGGAGATTCCTTCATCTTCTTCCTTTGGGAAACGTCCCGAAAAGAGCCTCCAAAAACGTCAAGGAACTCCCCTTTGATTAACCCTAAGTTTCCTATTTATAGCTCAAAGTCTCTCCATCCTCGGATTAGATCTAAACCGTTGATTTTCTTCACTGGGAAAGTAGGATCGATCCAACTCTAGGTGTAGGATCGATCCGACTCATCAAAATCTTCAATTTCTGGCTACGCCCGAGTCGGATCGATCGGACTATCGGTGTCGGATCGATCGGACTCAGTAGGATGGATGGAGGGATCGATCGGACTGTGTACAGCTGAAAAAAATACGTTATGTCAGGTTTTTGCATAGTCGGATCGATCGGACTATGGGTGTAGGATCGATCGGACTTTCCAGCGTATTTACTGTTTTGTCATCCAGACTGCGCCATTGGTACTAAAATTGCCGTAACTTCCTCTACGAAACTCGGAATCACGAACCGTAAAATTCTCCAGAATCTAGACTTGAAGAGATTTCCAACCATATATGACACATCATCTGGTTCTTCATGAGCAGGTACAGTTTAATTTTTGAAGTTGATCCATATACTCTTTTCAGCTTCTTTTAGCTCCAATTTCCTGCATTTTCCAAACAACTATGTGAAGCAACATATAGATATAAAAATAGTAGTAAAAATGTTGATTAAGGATAATAATCTAGCAATTAAGATGGTTATAAGGTTGTTCAGAGTGGACTTTCATGCACTCATCACCGGCCCGGGATGGAGGACAATAAATACAGGCCAAGGAACTGCTATAGTGGTAACGCCACCAACTGCAGCTAGCCCTGCAAAAGACAGCATGTTACAGGAAACACCCCCGGCAAACAAGACTAACTGTATAACATGCTATCTACACATCCCAGAAGTCGTCACTCTCCTGGTTCACCACTACCCCTCACTATGGGGCTATCATGCTAAAAATATATACTAGTTTATAAAGCGGTAAAGAAAAATTGCATACGCAAAGCCTCATGGGCAAAAACCAGTGAAAACACTTCCCTGTCACCCAAAGGATCGATCATCTCCAAAGGGAATGATCGATCTTCCTAGTGATAGGAAGGTTCCGTCCCTATCAAGCCCAAGGTGATCGATCCTTCCTCCAAAAGGATCGATCATCCTCATGACAGAGATCTCACCCATGCAAGCCAAGGCGAAGTGATCGATCATCCTCACCAGATGATCGATCCTTCTCCGACCAAGCATGATGTACCAAGAGTGATCGATCCTTCCTCAGCAAGGATCGATCCTGTTGGGTTCTCTGGCAACCGGACGACGAGAAATACCGTCGGAAAACTCTACCAAATCCCACAAAACCTTGGAATTTGGTAGTATGAAGGACCACGAGTCCAAAACTGGTACGTATGCCAAAAACCAATGAATATGTAGCAAGATTAAGTCAAACCAAACACAGACAAACTCAAACCTCACAAAATCGTATTGCAAGTAGGTAGGATCCCTACCTAGACTAGCGCAACTTCAATCCTAGCTGCCAAGCCGACGATCACCCTCAATCTCTTCCAAATCCAGCCAGAACTGAGCTCAGGGTTGGAGGATTTCAAAAGGATTCAAAGAAGAAGGTAGCGTTTGTTTTATAGACGGATGAACCGACTAATGAGTGATCAATCATTCAGGAGGAATGATCGATCCTTCATGACGATAGCAACTTCCTGGCACCAAATGATCGATCCTTCAAGTGAGGAAGGATCGATCATCACTAAATGATCGATCCTTCTAGCAATGAATGATCGATCATCTAGGTGCAGAAAGCTAGACTTGGGCTAGAACACAAGCCCAAGCCCGGATCTTTCGATCCCGAGTTCACCTAACCATTCTAAATAGACATTACCATAAATATGGTCAGTGTGTGCACACGCGGGTGTGAAACAAACCGACAAGG
The DNA here is from genome assembly GCA_963920575.1 of Narthecium ossifragum. Taxonomy (NCBI): domain Eukaryota; kingdom Viridiplantae; phylum Streptophyta; class Magnoliopsida; order Dioscoreales; family Nartheciaceae; genus Narthecium; species Narthecium ossifragum. Next base: position 18,027,526 of record OY986965.1, read on the forward strand.
CGCAATTTACTAAATTGTCCTTGCTTTCCAAGAAAGAATGTGATCCGTCGGATCGCGCGCTCGACACCAAACAAGCAAACGAGCCACGGGTCTGACCCATCCGGTTGACCCAGGAGTAGAGGGGCAGGCCCTCATAGATGCAGGTGCTAAAGAAGGACAACGTTCAGTGGAAACTTGAGACTGAACAAGCTTTTCAACAACTCAAGGAAGCCATGATGTCCGGCCTTGTCCTTTCTTTGCCAGACTTCACCAAGCCCTTCATTATCGAGTTTGATGACTCATCCTACGGCATTGGAGCAGTCATCATTTGAGAGAAGAAGCCCATCGCCTACTTCAGCCAGGCGTTACCTCCTAGAGAGCTAGGAAGATCAACATATGAGAAAGAGATGCGGGCATTGGCGTTGTCTGTCCAGAAGTGGAGACTCTATTTACTTGGTTCCAAGTTCATCGTCAGGACTGATCATAGGAGTCTTAAACACTTTTGGGAACATACCGAGTCGACCGAAGCACATCAGATGTGGCTTGTTAAATTGCTGTGTTAGGACTTCGACATCGAGTACAAGAAGGGTTTAGAGAATTCAGTTGCAGATGCCCTCTCCCGAGTGCCACCACTTAGCCTTGAGGCCAAAGCTCGTTCCGAAGGGGGAGGGGATGTTACGAGTTCAACCACCACCAAACCAGCTCAGACTAGATCCATGCCCAAACCAAAGCATGGGTGGATCCATGGTCAAGGTTAGGTGGGACCCACGTCCCTTTGGGCATCCTAAGCCCAACCGGCGAAAAGGAATCCAATTCCTAGCTGCTTACTTCCTTAGTTAGTTCTTCATTACCTTCCTAGTTGATTTCCTAGTTTGAGTTCACTTTATGCTTTGCTTTATTAGTTCCTATTATGAGTCCTAGTTATTATGAAGTTTTAGTTATGATTGACTGTTAGTAGGAAAACATTATTACTTGCTGATTAAAGCAAGGTAGTTCTCTAGTTGGAGTAGAACTTTGTCAAGGCCTCTATAAAAGGACATCTATAGTTTGTATTAGGTTATGGACGAATTATGATGAATACAGTATAGTTATTAGTAGAATAATTCTAGGAGTAGATGTAACCCTAATTCCACCAACTCCATTAGTCACCTTTACTTCCCTTCCCTACCGCCAGATCCCTTCTCCACCATCGGCCTCCGCCATCCGCTGCCATCCTCCGTCCACCGTCAAGCTTCTCTCCCTCTCCGCTGCCACCCATGCCTCCGCCGTCCAACCCCAAGTCCCCGGCGTACCCCTTGGCTGCTGTGCTCCTTTCCGTCATCCTTCGTCCGCTGCCACGTTCTCCAAGGCTTGGATTCCCCAAGGGTAGCCGGCCAACCATAGAGGAAGCTGCGAGGTAATCCTCTTCCTCATCCATCTCTCTCCTCCTGTTTAAGCCTTCCTCATCGAATACCTAGGGTGCTTCTCCTAAAACCTTAAAGGTATCTCTCGACCTAGCCATAGATTTGGCTAAGGAGGAGCCGAGACCAGGCAAGAGACCCGGTACTGATAAGTCATGAAAAGTATACAAATCACCCTTTTAACTGAGTCTTGTTAGTTACCGAGCAATGCTATTTTGAATAGTATTGGTTTATTTCAGGTATTAGGGCCATCAACAAAGATTAGATCAAGTTTGGAGCTAAAGAAGCCTAGATAGGTTGTATTCAATATTAAATCTGTACCTGCTCAGAATGAACTAGAGGATATGCCGAACATTATTGGAAAGCTCAGGAAGCCTAGTTTCCGAAAGTTTTTACGGTTTGTGATTTTGAGTTTCATAGAAAAAGTTATGTTATTTTTAGTACAGAGGTGCACAGAAAGAAGCTACGGACAAACTAGATCGATCGGAGTCCTAAAAGAAGATCGATCTGCGTCGGGGTGCATCTGCAGAAACCTAAGGTTAAGATCTAATCTGAGGGAGACTTGAGTTAGGGTTTTGGGCCATATAAAAGGGGTCTTTTGGCCGAATTTTGGAGGCTTGAATAGAGAGTCTTTTGGAGAAATAATAGAGAGAGAAGAGGGTGGAGAATCAGAAGACGGTGATCCTTCCGCGGGGATCAATGGCTTCATCTTCTACATCGATTGATGATTTCCAAGAGATGAGTGGCTATATTTATTGTTCTTAGGAATAGCATGAAGCCCGAGTGTAACTTTTGACCTTTATTGGATTTTGGTGAACTTCTCTATGTATAATCTCATGAATATGATTTTAATGATTAATGATTAATGATTATAGAGTTGAAGGAACAGAGTTACGTTGACGTAGTCTTAGTCCTACATGATGGTTGTACTTGATTGTAGAGATTTATGAGATAGTTTTCATATGGTTTGTGATTTCCTTTTGAGATAATCTATGCTACGTGAAGATAAGTCATGCTAAGGTCATTACGAGTAGAATAACTTAAGGTAAATGTAGGACCGAAAATGATTTATGCCAAACAAAGATAGATTACGCCGTAGGAAATATAAAACCTTATTTTAGGGATTCGTGTGAGCTTGTAGCCATATGATCCATAATGCTTAGAGAAGTGATCAAAATGATAAGAAGGGAAGATTAAGGGTGAAACTAGGGTGGATTGTGCATTTCCTCAGACATCTTTTCCATTTGATTAAAACCCTAATATTTTCTTTTGCTTTCTTAGATAGTTTCAGTTAGATCAATCTATCATTGAATTTCTTAGCTTAGATCTAGAGTTTTGAGATATGATTTTGATTTTTCCTAGTAAATCCCAGTGGTTCGACTCCGGATTTCACCACTAGTATACTTAGTAGTCTTAGAGATTGAATAAGGATATAAATTAAAGATTTGATTGAGGTTAGCAACGTTTAAAGATCACATTTTTGAGCGAGCAGGTACCAGCGCTTACGAGAAAGCTCGGCGTATCATTCCTCGCCGCCGAGAGTCTAGGGTTTCACAATTTGGGTCGAGAAGCTCGTTTGGTGGGTATTTTAAGTTAGGTCCCATGTGATTGAATCCTGGTCATCCATTCAAATGGAAGCGCAGGATTCGTGATTGTTTGTTATGCAAGTAAGACCTTGAATGATGCACAAAAGAACTACCCGACCACAAAAGGAATTGGTTGATGTTGTCTTCGCAGTTTAGAGATTTCGTTCATATGTACTTGGTTTACCTGTTACTATTTCAACTGACAATTCTGCTCTCAAGTACTTGTTGAAAAAGAAAGATGCGAAGCCGAGGTTCATAAGGTGGATTCTCCTCCTTCAAGAATTCAACATCACAATCAAGGACAAGAAGGGAGTTGAGAACATTGTAGCTGACCATTTATCGAGGATCACAGTTGTTGATACTATGACACCACCTTCTACACTTACCTCTGATTCTTTTCCTGATGATAATTTATGTGTTGTTCATAGCTTACCTTGGTATGCTGATATTGTGAATTACTTGGTTACAGGCAAAACCTCACCTACTTGGAATGCAAATGACGCTAGACAGCTTAGGCGAGAGGCAAGGTCATTTTTCTTTGATGATCCTTACTTATTTAAATATTGTAGTGATCAAGTTGTTAGGAAGTGTGTTCCAAATGATGAGATACCTAGCGTTTAATCTTTCTATCATGGTTATGCTTGTGGAGGTCATTTTTCTTCTAAGAAGACTATAACCAAGATTTTGCAGTGTGGATTTTATTGGCCTAACATGTTTAAGGATGCATTTAATTTTTGCAAATCATATGAAGCATGCCAAAAGCAAGGATGTGTTACTCAACGCAACATGATGCCTCTACAACCTATTTTAGAACTTGAGATTTTTGATTTTTGGGGTTTGGACTTTATGGGACCATTTCCAATTTCTTTTGGAAATGTTTATATGCTTGTTGTTGTCGATTATGTTTCTAAATGGATTGAGGCCATAGCTTGCAAGACCAATGACCATCATGTTGTCCTCAAGTTCATTAAGGAACAAATGTTTGCTAGATTTGGGATCCCGCGGGCTTTGATAAGTGATAATGGTACACATTTTTGTAATAAGCCATTCGCGGAGTTGATGAAGAAATATGGAGTCCACTACAGGTGTCTACTCTATATCATCCCCAATCAAATGGGAAGCTGAGCTAGCCCATAGGGAAATAAAGATAATCCTTGAGAAAACTGTAAATCCCTCTCGCAAGGATTGGTCTTTACGCGTTACTGATGCATTATGGGCTTATAGGACTGCCTACAAGACCATACTTGGCATGTCTCCCTACATGTTAGTTTATGGAAAGGCTTGCCACCTTCCTGTCGAACTTGAACATGAAGCATTATGGCCTATTAAGAAATTCAATTTTGATGTTGCCCAATCTGGTTCCACAAGGAAATTGCAAATTTGCGAGCTTGAGGACTTGAGGCGAGATGCCTATGAAAAGCACATTATTAGGAAAACATTTGAGCTTGATCAGAAAGTTTTGTTGTATAATTTCAGGTTGCTTTTGTTTCCAGGCAAGCTAAAATCTAGATGGACTGGACCCTTTATTGTTGTAAATGCTTTGCCTCATGGCGTTGTTGATGTTTTTGACCCTAAAAATGGTAATACTTTCAGGGTTAATGGTCAAATGCTAAAGCCTTTTCAAGCTGATTTTTCACCTGACATTACTGCCTTACCTTTGGGTAAACCTAGATGTACTTAGCCTTTGTGACCATTTGTTATATATAGCTGTTTTCTATTTGTTATTCGCTTCGTTTATGTTATAGTAGCATACTTTACTGTATAGGGTGTTGTTTGTTTGTTTTGCATTTTTTCTTGTGTTACTTCACTTTACTATATGGAGTTTTAGTTGTATTATATAGTTGTACTAACACTCTTTACAACCTGAGCTTCTTCTCTACCCACACATTTAGCAGGTACATCTCTTTTTACCCCACTCTTCAGTTTCTTGATATCCGTTTTCATGCATTGAGGACAATGCGATCTTTAAGTTGGGGGGTGTGGGGTTATTTGTTATACATGTTGATGCTATGTGTGAGATATGTGTTTTGGAAATGCTACCTTGTGGTCATATGTTATATGGACTCATTGTATGCTAGTTGGGGGGAGACTTTCTCTATCATGTTTATGTGCATTTACGCCCCCAAACTTGAGTGTACATTTATATATACTTTGTGGATGTGATGTACTTTTTCGAATTTTTTCAAATCATGCTAGCTTGATTCAGTTCTTGTACATGTTAGAGAGGAAAAGGTCGATTTTTCTTGATATGGTTGGACCTGTTATTGCATGATTAACCCCCTTACATGTTCAAATTTCAAGAGAGGTTAGCTTTTATAACTCTAGTTGTGACAATTTAGACACGAAGGAGACTTGTATTTTGATCTAGACATGCTCTGATAGCTTTGCTTTTACTTGCTTTATGCATGCCTTCCAATGAACTGTACAGCTGTTGAAGAGTAGCCTAAAAAACAAAACTGGGGGGGGGGGGGGGGGGTTCTTAGTAAGGAATAAAATGGCTATTTGCAGGTTTTATGCTAACTAATCGGGTTGTGTGCATAACAATGTACATAATTCGCGTCAAATCGTATGAGACTTAACAATATGCCTAATGTAGCTAGTTGTGATTCGTAGCCTACGAGGTCCGAGGCATTAGGCCCGATGGGTTCTTTGAACCTAGTGCCCTAAAGCCATCTGGCTTGGGAGTCATTGGCTAAAGGCTCGTTACATGGATCTAGTAGAAGGCTTAAGGGGTCATGGCAAAGTTACCAAAAACGGGTTTTGAATTGGAAGTTGTGTATATACTTTGGGGATTGAAGCATGTAAAGAGTTGAGTTATTGTTTATGCCTTCTTCAAACTACTTGTTTCTCCCTGTTATGCACACACGGGTCACTCCAGCTATGTGTAAAGTTGTACTTGTCTTGTCTATTCAACTAGGTACAGGACCACCTATCTAAGTCTTGTCCAACTTGTTGAGTTTAGTTTACCTCTACTTCCCTATATATATCTTCATTTTGGCTACGCATGTGCTTTTAAAGTTGTTTTTCTTTTATGATGGCTAAACATCCACAGTGTATGTCTTTTGGATTGCTCAAGTTTGCTAGGGACTAGCAAAAAGCAAGCTGGGGGGTGTGATTGGATGCTTATATTGCATTCCATTGATTGATTCTCATATCCAAATCGTGCTTAATTTGTGTTATCTATGGATATTAATGATGAATTTCATGAATTTGGATCATTTACACCCTTAGTATGTTATTGGTGTTAATTAGGGGTGATTGAATTTTTCGTACTCTTAAGAAAAAATCTCGTATTCGAAGTTGAATTTTGAACTTAAATCATGATTTGTGACAAGGTGGAAACTTGCGTATAATTGCTTTAAATGTTGATTTTAATGCATGGGCATATGTATCACACCATATTTGAGATGTCGGAAGATCTATTTGTGCTTAAAAGGTCAATGATCAAAATATGCCACTCAAAGCCACTTTCATTTTCCGTATTCTTATGTGAGGACCCGTCCCTCTACTCCTGTGGCTCGTCGTGGACCGCAAGGGTAATTTGGTAAATTGTGCCTTGTCGGCTTGTTCCACACTCGCGTGTGCACACACTGACCATGTTTGTGGTATTGTTTGGCAAGAATGGTTATTGGGACCTGGGATCGGGCTTGAGCTTAAGTTTTAGCCCAAGTCCAGCTTCCTGCGAGAGACGGATCGATCCTTCCTTGCTAGAGAGATCGATCGGTCTTTGCCAGGAACATGGATCGTTGCGAAGGATCGATCGGTCTCGTGGGACGGATCAATCGGACTCGGAGAAGGATCGATCGGTCTCTTGGTTGGATCGATCGTTCCCTTGGCTGGATCGATCGGTCTCCTTGGCTGGATCGATCGCTCTCTTGGCTGGATCGATCGGTCTCCTTGGACGGATCGATCTTGCTAAGTCGGTTCGTTTGCCTATAAAACAAACGCAACCTTCCTCCTTGAATCTTTTTGGAAAACCGGATTCTTGGGCTGAGAATTCCTGGATTTCGAAGAGTTCGTAGACGATCCAAGGCCTAGTAGCTGGGATTGAAGTTGGTATTGCTTAGGTAGAGATTCCTACCTACATTCTTCGGGTTTTGGAAGTTTTTCCGGCTGTCGATGTTCTTATGCTTAGATCTTGTTGTATACTTGTTAGATTGTAGTATTTCCGCCGATTTTGGATTCGTGATGCTTCGTACTACTAGATCCCAAGGTTTTGTGGATTTGGTGGAGTTTTCCGACGGTATTTTTTCGCCATTGGTTTGCCGGAGAACCCAACCGATCGATCCGTCTATGAGATGGATCGATCCATCCTTGTTGGTCATGCTGAACCCGAGCAGGATCGATCGGCCCCGGGGGAGGGCGATCGATCCCGGTGCCTTGGATAGCATGGGATGTTCCCTATCGCGAGTCGAATCGATCGTCTTGGGAGGACGGATCGATCGGACTCAGTGCGGTATGGAGAGTTCGCTCTCTGTCATTAGAGGGATCGATCCTCCCTTGGGGGAGGGATCGATCCGACTATGGCAGAGAGAGGAAATTTATCTTGATTTGCTCAGGGGGCTTTGCATGTACGGTTTTCTTTACTGTCTTAATACATGGTATATATGTTTAAGCATGTTAGCCCTATAATAGAGCAGTGGTGAACCGGGGGAGTGATGACTCCCGGGATGTTTAGAATAAACGGGCGGGTAGCCCTACAGCTTTTCCTAGCCTCGCATGCCGGCGTGCGCCGAGGGCTTTATCTGTTATATCTGTAAGCTGTTGTTAGCGGGGCTGATTTCCGGTGCAGGTGTTGTGGCGGACTGCTGGCAGTTGGTGGTGCTACCACTGCAGCAATCCCTAGACCTTATTTATCTGTTCACCACCCCGGGCCGGCAGGGTGCCGTGCCCAGACCTTGTTATTTATAACATCACATACTGTTGCATGTTTATATGTTTTATCCTGCGCATGTCCATAACATGCATTGTGTTGCGCATTAGTTGCATCTGTGTAGGGCGTTGCCGATCTGGGGCTTTCGGGTAGCCCGGATCTAGCTCTAGGACCGTTGCGGGTAGCTTGGTCCTGGACTCGATTTGTAGTATTCAGTCGATTTTCGATGATAGGGTTAGATGACCTGAATACATGTTGCTTGATGATTATAGAGGTCGTGTCGGCCTCGGGCCGAGTGTGGAGGTGTAGCCGATGTCCGGTTCATTGTCTCATGGGTAGAGGTAGTGCCTACTCAGCGGTGTTTGTTGCCAGCCTAGTAGAGTCGGGTTCCTGCTAGTGAGATGGCAGTGTTGGTCTGCCTCGCTGAGGGCGGCCCAGTATGTGACCAGTCCGACTGGAGAACATGACTGGAGTCTCTTTTCAGGGACATACGGTGTGGTTATGGGACCCTTGTGTACACCCAACCTCTGGTTGAGGGCGATACTGTTGTGTTCCCTCCCTTGTGAGTGTCGTAGTGTAGTGTCCCTGCTGAGCTTAGTGCTCACTCCTACCCGGGCTGCGTTTTACAGGTGCTGGCGCTAGCTCTTCTTTGGTCGCCCCTATCGGGCCGGTGCTTGGTGACGTGGCGGCATCTGGCGGTGCTTGAGAGGTGGCGATCTTTACAGCTTTACACCCTTTTGTTATAGATAGTCTCCTACGGGAGTGATAAATGTATAATTTTTCCTGTTTTGAGGTTTTGTAATATATCAGTTTCAGTCTTTGAGTTGTGAATGTTTGTATAATACAGGATGTTTGAGAATTGCTAGGGTAACCACTACGATTAGAGGGAAACCTCGCCAAAATTTTTCCGCAGTAGGTTAGGTTCCGCTTCGCGTCGCCCGGCCCGGTTGGGCCTACGTGGGTCGGGGCGCGACATCTTAAGTGATTGATATGCGATCTTTGACAATGTATAAACTCTAGCATATAAGTCCAAAAAATGTGTTTAAATACTTGAACATGTGTATTTCATTGTATACTTGAAGCTCATATATTTGGTTTGATCAAATTGTGTTCAGGTTAAAATTTGGCACGCCAAACGAGAACCGAAACATTGCTGAATTTTTTACTGTTTTCGTATTTTTTAGGGCTGAAGTAATCGGGGCATAACTTTCTCAATTCATACCATAACTTAATGTTATTGGTATCGTTGGAAATCTTACGCAATTTTCTAAAACGTATATTCAAGAACTTGTCTCATTGAATATTTTCTTCACATCCAATATTGAGCTTGAAAATTGCTAATTACTTATGAAGTATTTTTCATAGCTGAAGTGAATGAGCCATAACTCTTTATGCTTTTATCAGAATTTCTGGTCCAAGGTACCGTCAGAATCATGATTCAGAATCCTACAATGTTTCCTGAATAGTCGTTCTAAAAAAGTGAAGTTTACATATCGAAAATGCGCTCTAAAGTTCAGATTCCCTGAAGTTCGGATTGAAGCATAGTTGACGTAAAAAAGGTCATAACTTGCTCTATTCTTATCAGAATTTCTTGTGTAAGGTACCGTTAGAAAGGTCATTCAGAGCTCTATAACATTGCTAGAAATAGCTTATTGGATCCAAAATTTCAACATACTATCCTATTAACCCATTAAGCCTCTTAATGGGTCCTATGCTTCAAGCCTATAAATAAGCACTTAAGGGCAACCAAGAGGGGAGAGCTGGTGGAGGACGAAGAAGGAGAAAGAAGCTTACGGTTTTCTACTTTTCTACACTTGTAAACTTGTATTTTCACTCTCATCTTTGAAATTTTGATTCTATGTATACTTAAGAACTTGTAGATCTCATTCCGATCTATCTTTCTATCGGATTGCTTTTTGGATTTGGTTTGGTTTCAATGAAAAGTATGATTTGATTTCAATACTTGTTTCATTTTCTATACCTCTAGTTTCTCTTTGCTTTTAGAGGTGTAGATCCCTCTATTTTCTTTGTGATGCATGCTAGACTTGTTAAACTCAAGTGATTAGAGGTATAGATCCCTCTACATCCTTGATCGATTCTCATTTAGGTTGATCCTAATGTCTTGCCTAGAATTAGAGGTATAGATTCCTCTCTTTTTAGCAAGGCTTAGCTTAGGGTTAACTAAAGGCCTTGAGTTCTAAGGGTATAGAGCTCCTTAGCCTTTCTTCTGGCCATCAAGTAGTTAGGGGTATAGATTCCCCTAATGATCTGGTTTCCTATGGCTAGTGACTCTTGGCATTTTCACATATAGAAGCAACTGTTTGACAAACCATTGGATTTCTAATTGTTGTGCGTCTTCACATGGTTTACATGTATATCTTCCTAGCTGGGGTTTTAGTGACAGAAATTCTATCTAGTGTGTGTTTGACGATCCATAAGTAAATCTGATTTGAAGGATAGTGATGGTTGAGACTACACTTTCCTCCACTTGTTTTCACACCTTTATCTACTTTATTTATGTTTTAAACTTTACAAACCTTTATTTCAAAAACCCCAAAACATCTTCTTTACTGTTTTACCTTTTGATCATATTTCTAGTTTTTATTTAGAAGTTCCCTCTTTTGGATTCCATCTGCTCCCTGTGGTAAATGATCTTGGGACTTATCCTTGTTTAACTTTGACAACTCCTGTGCTTGGGAGTATAAGCTAACTCATATTTGAGGGCAAGTCAATTCGTCTTGGCAGGGGCTGCCAAGCGATTACTCTTGGCACCCCCCCGAATCCTCGGGCCAAATCCTTTGCCCACACAGGACCTCAACCACCTCTTTGGCATCAGATTCCACAATAACGCTCTTTTCATTCCTATCTCTAGCCCATTCCAATGCTCGACAGACCGCGAGCAATTCAGCTTCAAATGTAGAACCAGCATCAACCATCACACCTTGCACCCACCTGAGCTCCACACTACCTCCCAGTGTCACCACTCCAACCGCCGTTCTTTGGTCACCTCGAATCTCCAGCGCCACCTCCACCTGTAGGATCAAGAAGTCTGATCGGCCGCCCCTATCTTCGTTGTAGCTCTGCTTGTGGCTTCGGACAACGAACTCTTTCGCTAGTCTTCTTGCCTTTCTAACCACCACTTCCACCAGCTCCCCCTGATTCTCAAACACCCTACTATTTCTGTCCTTCCAAATAAGGCAAACAGCATAGCTTAGAAATGTTTGTAGCCTTTGCACACCCTTTTGGCAAGAAGAACAAACAAATACCTCCACCATTGTATCTGAGTTCCAATCACAGCTGCCTACGCGACACTCCACAAGCAAACAATCAAGCACATGGCGAGCAAATTCACATTGAAACAGGGCATGCTCCAGAGTTTCATCAAGGCCACACCTCGAGCACCCTCTTTCCGACACCAATCGAAAACGCCAAAGAGTGTCTCAAACCGGGAGCTTCCTTCTCATGGTTTTCCATATGAATTGTCGTACGAAGTCCAGCAGGGAGCCTCCAAACGCTAGACCATCTTCTCTGCTCCACTATTCCACATTCCCCATAAGATCATATTTTGCTTTAAGAGCTCTTTGCAAGATCCCATAATCCCGAACTCCGAGCCCCCCTAACTCCTTGGGTGGACATACATCTCACCAAGCCACAACATTTACACCAGAGTGTCGACCTTGCCATACAAAGTCTCTAGATATCCTCTCCAAGTTCTTGACAACTGATACTGGGAAAGTAGCACAAGTCATGGCATGAAGAAACATTCCTTGCAAAACCGATTTAAGTAATGTGACCCGATCAACCTTCGACAGCTTCCTCCCCTGCCATCCGGTGATTCGCGAGGCCATTTTCTCCATCAGAGGAGAGAAATCTATTGTGCGGATCTTCTTAGTACTTATAGGGGCTCTTAAGTAGTGTCAGCCTGCATCATTCTGTCTCACCTTTAATATGCCACAAATTGCAGAGGGCCTGTCTTTATCCTCCCTCCTTGAGAACCGAATGCTACTTTTGTTGGGGTTCATCTCCAACCCGCTGAGCACATCGAAAAGAAGAAGCTTCTGGCGAAACCTGCGGGCTTCAAGGCATGTAGCTCTAGTAACAAGCAGACAATCATATGCATAAAGAAGATATGATAGGGAGAAGCCCAAACCTCTGAATTTGATCCTTCAATCATGTAGCCTGGGCTTTTAAGAATGCAAGAGAGAACCTCCTGGACAAGGAAGAAGAGCTAGAGGGAGAGCGGATCCCCTTGACGAAGACCCCGCTTCGCCCGCACTCTCCCCTACAACTCCCCATTCACAATGAAGGAGTACATTCCTCCCCAGACACAGGCCATAACCCAGCCAATCCAGACCCTTGAGAAGTCCATCCGCCGTAGTACCTCCTCAAGGAAAGCCCATCGAACCCTATCATAAGCAAACATAAGATCCACCTTTAGTACAATTAAGCTACAAGTCTGTGGGGCCACCTCCACGGAATTCACCACCTCCTGTGCCGTTGCAATACTGTCGAAAATGCATCTTCCCTCCAAGAAGGGTGACTGCTCTAGGCTTACTTTCTCCTCCAATGGGCCTTTTAGCCTCTACACCATGATGCTCGTTATGACCTTGTACCCCACATTATACAGGCGAACTGATATGAAATCTTTCACTCTACTAGGGTGTTTGCATTTTGGGACCAATGTTATCCCATAAAAAATTCTGAATTACTTTGACAAAATCGGCACCCACCAAATCCCAAAAACACCCATAGAACTTCACGGGAATCCCGTCCAGTCCAGAACATGTGTTGCGTCCAAGACTGAAGATCGCTGCCTTGACTTCCTCCTCGGAGATATCTGCTACCAGGCTAGCCTTCCAATGATGTTGAATCTTCGATGAATCAGGCATACAATTCCCGAGAACTAGTCCACCATCATCCCAAAGCTTGTTGTAATGGTCTTGCAGAACACGCCCCATGTTCTTAGGATGTGAGGACCCGTACCTCCAACCCGGTCTGGCCGCTTGGGTCGAGGGTCTGGTATTGTTGGTTTTGGGCTTGGTTGGCCTTGCTTCGCGATCTCCGTTGATCGTTGCGGCTCCGGGGGTAATCTGGTAAATTACCCTTTTCGGAGCTGGTTTCACACACGCGTAGCGCACACACGGCCATGTGATGATGTATGTGCTTGAATAGATCTTTAGGTGTGTCTCAGATCGAAGGATCTGAGTTCGATCGAGAAGATCAAGGCCTGATCGGTCAGGATCTAGTCTGACCAATCGGACGGCCAAGATCTGTTATTAACCCTTCATATAAATAAGTTAATAAAACCCGTTTAAAACTCTTAAGGGATCTGTAGCCTCTAAACACTCGCGTGGAGAGAGAAAGGATAAGAGAGAACGGTGGCCCGATCTCGTGGAGAGAGAGAGGAGAGGAGTCCGGCGTCGATGTCCAGCGGCCGGAGGAGAGGAAGCTGGTGGCGCTCGCGACCACGAAGGCTCGATCAAGAGAGGCAACGACGACTCCGACCACAGACGGAGGAGAGAGGCTGGCGTACCGGCGGTGATCGTGGTTGGAGAAGAGGAAGAGGAAGACCCGCGGATCTAGAGGTAGGGCTTCTCCCCTAAACCTGGTTTAGGACTCTACTAGTTTAGCAGAAATTCCGGTTGAAGCATATTAGTTTGGATTGCTTGATTTTTCTTCCTCTCTCCGCTGCCATGGTAGGGATCGGTGCTATCTCGTTTTCCCCTGTTGCAACGGCTTGGATGCATGATAACTGGGTTTGATTGGCTTCTCTATTGATTACGTGATTGCTTGTTAATGTTCTTCCTTCTTCTTTGTTGCTGCTGCCTAGATCCTTCGATTGGATGGATTTCTAATAAGATTCTTTCTTTGATTTCTCTGGTTTTCGTTGATCGACTGAATTGCCTGAGCTGTTTGGGTTTCTCTATTTCTTCCCCTGTTTCCTTGGCTCTCGTCTCTGTTAGTCTATGCCATGCTCTGCTATGATATGCCAATGGATTGTGATGCAGTGCAATGGATCTCGATGATGTACGATGCTACCTTCTTCTCCTTCTCTGTTCTTGGATGGCCGCGTGAGGTCCTCCTCAACATCTGTCCGATGCTTCTCGAGGACTCTGTTCCCTTGCTGCCATGGACGTCGATGCTGGTTTTCCCTTGCTACCATGCCCTGTTTCTCCTTGCTCCGTGATGCTCTGTTCTTCCCCAGCTGCAACACCCTTGCTACCTTTACCTGTACCTACGGATGGGTGTTGGGTATTGATGAGATTTTGATGGTTTTCTACTGGGGTTTCTCCTCTATTTCTTTTTCCTTCCCTTGTTCTTGATCCATAGATAGCTGGAATCTCCCTCTGGTCCCTCTCTAATGTCTAACCGCTGTTATGGTGTTGGGTTGTGATTTATTAGCCATCGTTTGGGGTTTTCTTAGCTCGATTAGTTCGCTGCATCTATGTGATTTCATTTGGATCAACTGTCGACCCTGGAGTTCTTATCTGTGACCCTTGTTCTTGGAGTGATGGTTGGACCATTTGCTGGTTAGGGTCTGTCATCCTTTGTTTCCTTGTGTCGGAATTAAACCAGTGGATTGAGTGGTCGTAGGGCAGTTGACTATTGCTGGTTGTCCATGTGTAATTAGTTACTTGCCGGCAAGGTGCTTGTGGTTTGCCTTTGCTGCTGAAGTTGGATAGTGGGTATTCATGATTGGGATGAGGACTATAGGGTCAATTGTAGCTGTCCCTACTACCCTTCAGCTTAATCAATGGAGTTTGGCTGAGATGGTGGTTTGATCGATAGTCTTTTTCCTACGATGTTTCACCTCCATGTCCTCCCCTTCCTTGGAAATTGATTCTAATTCATCTTTGGGTATGTTTTATTGCTATTGAAATGTTGACCTGCAGGCGGTGGGTTTTCGTGTTTTTCGTCGGTTTCTAATTGGACTAATTGCGGGTTGATTTTAGGAATATCCTCTCTTAATTATTGTCGAATTGATCTGGTGTAACTGTTTGACCTAGTATCTCCGTGATTATTCGTTATTCATTTATGCTAAATTGTTCCTTTAACAACTCAGTCCGTGCAATCTCTTATTAATCACGTCATTCATGTATTTCTGTATCATGCGTGAGCCTAGGGCCGGCGGTGTGCCCGTTTATATTTCTTTGTGGGAATGTTTATATTTTGCGGGCCAGTGGGGCCCTGTGAGCTGGTTAGCTGGGGGTGTGCCCATTGTACAATTTCTGGTTGACAGGCGGTGCATGCCGTCGTAATGCCGAAATTTGGATTGAAATGTGATAACACTGTAATAGCTTAGTTCTCTTTTATGTATTATGCGATAAATTGGACATGCTTGATGAGATGTCATGTAGAGACACCTAGGCCTAGTTGTTTGAATAGGCCCATGCATGATGATTGCATTAGAGGCATTCAGGCTAGGTGGTAGGCGATGGATTCGATCGCTGATCCGGGGTTCTCGGGTAGCCCGGATCTAGCCCTAGGACTGGGGTTTGGGGTAGTGAGGATTAGGACGTGATTGTCATCGAATGATCATAATTGATATCATTTGAGGTTATTGTTATAGTCGAACATGTTGGATATTATTGTATTTGAGGTGTAGAGGTCGTGTCGGGTCTCCAAGGTCAAGCGCTAAGGATGGTTGTCGATATCCCTGACATATGTGTCCCCGCGAGAGATGGTATGACTGGGCATGGTGGTACCTGGACAGGAGCCCGCAGTCTTTGTTTCCTCTCGTCTGTTCTTGGGTGAGGGTGGGACCTGGACAGGAGCCCTCGGGAATCGACGGGGTTATGGGACCCCTTGGCATACCTTAGGCTTAGGCGGAGAACGACGCAGTTGCAGTTTTCCTCCCTTTCTGTGTGACGTAGAGTAGAACCCTACTGGGCATTGTTGCTCACCCTACCTGGGCTGCATCGACGATGCAGGTCGATGCAGTTCCTTCTTTCAGGTGTTCCTTTAAAAGATGGCGCGGTATTTCGAGCAGATCGAGGACTTGGAGCGTTGAGGAGTTCGTCAACAGATAATTTCCAGCTTTAATTTATGATGTACAAATTGATGTATAAATCGATATATAACATGATGTATTCGAGGACATGATTGTATGATCTTTAATTTAGTTGTATTTGACAAATGTAATAATTAGTTATTTCTCATGCTATCATTGTACAAGTTGAATTCGGAATCTTATGAAATGTACAGGTTTCTTGTGCTATAATTATAAAGGAGATTCTGCCGATTTTTTTTTGAACTTGAGGATTAAATTATTTAAATTCATAGCAGTTATACTCTTGTGCGCCCATTAATGATGTAAACAGGTTTAGGTGGCTCACGCCTCGATCTGGATGGGTTTTCTGGGTCAGGGCGTGACATAGGATCAGTAGCAACAACTCCGTTCTTGCCAATCAACTGGATGACCTTCGACTGGACATAAGCTGATGAAAGAATCTGGAATTGCGGTCACCAGCCCGGACCCATTCAAACCGAACCCTCTGTCGAACCTTATCCTCCTGCAGCGTCATCACATTCTCCCATTGAACTTCCATATCCTCTTAAAAACCCGCATCATTATCTAGCAACTCCCTACTATTCTCTAGGCTATAAAGATTGGACATGTGAGGACCCATTCCTCCGACCGGGCTCAACTACGTCGGTCGAGGCCCGATCCCTTCTTGGCTTGTTTCCGCGTCGAGCGCGATCTGCTGATCGCATGACCTCTTTGCGACCCCAGGGGCAATTTGGTCAAATTCCACCATGTCGGGTGGTTTCACACACACGTAGTACACACATGGCCTTATAATGATGTATGTGTTTGATTAGACCATTAGGAGAACCGCAGATCAGAGGATCTGAGTTGGATTGTGCCAATCGAGGTTTGAATGGTTGTGATTAGTTCTAGCTAATCCAACGGCCAAGATCCAAGATCCATGAATCATATCAAAGCCCTTTTAACTCCTGCAACCGTTAGGGCACTGTTGGTAGAGAGAGAGAGGGTGAGAGAGCGGCGGCGGCCGATCAGGGAGAGAAGAGAGAAGGCGTCCATGACCATGACTGGAGGCGACCCACGACCCGAGGAGAGAGGTGGTGGCAACGTGCGACTGGCAGCGAGCTCGGGGACGACAACTGCGGCCGGAGAAGAGGAGGATAGGAGGAGATCTCGGCCAAAAATCGAACCCAGAGGTACGGATTCCTACCCTAACCCTTGGTTAGCCATCTAGGATGTGGATTGATGCATGCTAGAGTAGGATGGATGCTCTGTTTTGGCTTCGTGGTTTCCCCTGCCAATGTTCTTCCTGTTCTCTTGGCTGCCAATGCTTGTCTCCATGGATTAGTGGTAGATGCTGAGGAGATCTCTTCCTCTTTCCTCTAGTTTTGATGGTTTTGATGGTTTTCGACGATGTTGGTTAGGGTTTTCCATGATTACTTTGTTTTCCCGTAGCTTTGTTGGTGTTCGATGTCCTATGCTCGCAGCTCCATTCGTCATCTCCCTAGGATGCATTTTCTTGGTTTCTTCCCTTGAAGCCCTGTCTTGAGACTAGATTTCTCCTCCATAGCCATTGTCGGGTGTGCATCAGCAGCTAGGCTCTCCCCTATTCTCATCTGCTGAGCACCCGAGGTCCCCTCCAACCCCCTTCAATATTGCCTTAGTGGTTGTGGCATTTGGTCTGGAATTGCCGATCATAGTTGGGTTTTCCAGTTGATTGGAATTACTCCATTTGCTTTCTAATTCATCGTGGTTCTTGTCGGATATTCACTAGGTTTCTTCCTTACCTCTCTGCGAATCTGTTGGCTTTGAATGGTGGTTTCCAATTCCTAGCTTCCTAGCCAAATTCAGCTATGCTGTGTCTTTTGGTTATTTATTGAAGTGTTGGACTGTCAATTTATTATTGCTTTCATTCCTTGTGATTGTAGTATTCATATGTTGATAATATCCATTGCATGATATAGTAGCTTCTTCCCTTATCTGCTCAATTCCTTTGATCAAATGTTACTTTGAAATTCTCAGAGTTGCTAGTCAAATATTCAATTCTATATTACTCTTATACCATGTTCATGCATAGGGCCGAAGGTGTGCCATTTGTATGTGTTGAATGATTATGCATGATTGGGATATCTGAATGTAGTGCTCGGCTTTTGTTTATTCTTGAATGCTAAACCTACCCTATAGCTATGATATACCTTGTTGGACATGTGATTGATGAATTGACATGTAGAGACACCTAGGCCTAGTTGCTTGATTAGGCTCATGCATGTTGTATGCATTAGAAGCATTAAGGTTAGGTGCGGGCAATGGGCTCGATCGTCGATCTGAGGACTCGGGTAGCTCCGATTTAGCTCTAGGGCCGAGGTATGGGTAGGACTAGGGCGAGATTGTGTGGTTATGATCTTTTGTTGATCGAAGTTGCAACCTATATATACTCATTTGAATTATGATATTGAGGAATAGAGGTCGTATTGTATCTTTGTCCCAAGGGCCTAAGTATGGTTGTCAATGACCATGACGTATGTCCCCATACAAGGAGTGGTGTACGGTGAGAGCTCCGACGGTGAGTGCAACGGCGATGCACCGACCCTGGGTCCGGGCTAGTGTTGGTCATCCTTGTTTCGCCGTTTGGATGAGACTGACCCTATTTAGGGGCCCATTCTGGATTGACGAGGTGTGATGCCTCCAGTAGCACCTTAGACTTCAGATGAAGGACAATATAGTTGCAGTTTACCCTTTCCTTGAGAGTGCCGTAGAGTAGAACCCTACTGAGCTTTATGCTTACCCTACCCGGGCTGCGTTTTGCAGGTGCAGGCGCCGCTCCTTCCACTTCAGTAGTCACATGTGGATCAACTCTCGGAGATGCTTTTACTTCGGGTGGACTTTGAGGTTGTTGGCAGATTAGAAGGCTCTATTCAGTATTTTACATTTATTTGATGTCGTTTACTCTTGGGAACTTATGTTTCACATTTGAGGACAAATTGTATAACCTTAAATTTGATAGTAATGTGGAATGATGTTTATCTAAATGTTTAAATTAGGTTTGTAATAATGATAGTAGCTATAAATCTACATTTCTGCCCTCTTGATCGAGTTGCTTAAATTTATCGTGAATATTGGAAATCGTACAGGTTCTTTGTGTCGGAATTATAGAGGAGACTTGGTTAAAATTTATGCTCCCATTGATGATTTAACAGGTTTAGATTGCTCACTCCCCGATCTGGAAGGGTTTTCTTGATCGGGGTGTGACGGTGCGGGTGGTTACAGGACAGGAGCCCCTCAATCATTTTTCAAGCCCGAAGACATCCCAATTTCTCTATCAATGATCCCATCCTTTGACGGTCTACTTGATGGCCTTCAGACGCGTCGTGGAGCATAGCTGTGCTAAGCCCTTGCATGGGAACTTCCAAACTCGCATTAGTGCATTTCAGAATTCAACTGTCTTCATCGATTTGTGCTCTAGCCTAAACGTAGAGGGCCCCTTTGTGTGGTTCCATTAGTTGACAAAGGAGTAGAGCATGATTTGAGCCAACTCTCGGGAGATGTTTGATGAATGCTTCAGGAAACAACTGCCCCCAACCCCGGTTGCATAGTGCCATGTTAAGACGCTATAATATGCAAGAGCTACCCCTTTGCTTATTAGACCATGTAAACTTACTTCCTACAAATTCCAACTCCATTAAACCATTAGAGCAAAGAAAAGACATGAAAACACGTTCAGCCATACCAAAAGAGAATGGTAAACCTCCATGCTTCTCCTCTGTAGTGAGAATGGCATTGAAATCTCCAAGGATAAGGTGTGGTATGCCAACAGATTCTGCTCTGGATAAAACCTCCCACAATTCCTTTCGCTCATAATCTTTGGGTGATCCATACACTACATAGATCATAACATGCCCCGTGACCAAGGAGGAATAAACTCCATGGTTGGCTTGAGCGGACCAATGAGTGAAGGAGGCATGTCCACTGTCCAGCTTCCATAAAGATAGAATTCACTATGCTTACCCCACCCACCGCGGGAAGAAGGTAAGCACGCCATTGACCTCCAAGTATTTGCTTCGCCCATTCAAGCTTGTCCTCGTGAATTAAAACATCCACCAGGCAAATCATGGAGAGAGAGTGTGTTCACCTATACGTCGGAAAACGGTGTGCACCGCATGCTTCGGGCCAGCACCATGACAATTCTAGCAGATTGCCGTTATTTAATCATCGCATCTTCCATCAGGTCCTCGCCCGATGACCCAATACACATACGCTTCCTCTGGCCGGCCAGCTCTGTCTCCTGAGCTATCCTTGGCATAGATACAACCAAAACTGCCTCCTCCTCCTCCATGCTATCCTCTCAAGCTTCGTCAGGGTGCTCCAATGGTGGAAGTGTCTCATCTTCCAACCTAGAGATAAAAATCAAAGTCTCAGCCTCCATGGCGGCACAGAGCTTTTTAAAGTCCTCCTCATCGATCCTATCTGGATCCTTATAAACATCCGATCCATCCATTATGTTACTGGGTTCGGCACTGATTCGATCTAGCCCAATATCCATAAGCCTGCTAAACCAGTTTTGGCCCACTACCTTTAGTAGCTTAGCAACTGGGTTGTTAACGTCCAGCCCACTAAGGCCCACATCAGCCCAGTTTAAGAGGCATGGAACCCATCTAACCCTAGTTTTATCCATCGAGGGATCCGTCCCCCCCTTTGTCCCTTTTCATCTCATCATCCCGCTTGCGATATGCCAACCGTCAATCGATTACCCATCATCTCCCTGTTGCGATCGTCCTTCCTCCACCGCTTGGCCTCTTTGCACGCTGTCGATCGCCTTCTTCGGCTGCCATAGGCCATGTGGATGGCTTCTATTGGCTAATGTCATCTGACATACCGCGCCTGTCACACCCCGACCCAGAAAACTCATCCTGTTCGGAGCGTGAGGGTTCCTAATTTATTCAATCCATTTGTGGCACATTTATATAACAATTATCACAACTAATTTAGACAATTTATCTAAGGTTAAAACTGTAATCTCCAATATTAAACCAAAGTGTACTGATACAATATTATCAAAACTTCTCGAAGAGGGAAATTATACATTTAACATAATCATCGAAGGATGTCTATAAACAAAACTGTCAGAAGTACAATAGGGTCTTCAAAAACCTCAAATGCCTCCAGAAGTCAACATGCCAACAAAAGCTGATCCGCTAGGAGCTGCGAAAGCACTGGCGCCTGCACCTGCAAACCCAGCCCGGATAGGAGTGAGCGATAAGCTCAGTAGGATTCTATTCTACAACGCTCACAAAGAAAGGGAACTACAAACAGTGCCGTCTCCCTCCGCCAAGCCTAAGGCGTAACTAACTACATTAACAGAAAAGTAAACAACCACGACGAGGATCACGCTGGCCCCAAGCGCGCCTCAAAGTGTGAATAAGGTAGACAACAAACCGCCCCAAGGTGTAACAATAAATAAACCACCTTAAACTTGGCACAAGGGAAACGACACGACCTCTAAACCTCCAACACTATGGTCTGTAGCCAGTTAAACATTTACCCCGATAAAGCAATGATTACAGTAACAATCTCATCCTATACCTTGCTACCCAGCCTCAGTCCTAAGGTTAGATATGAGCTCCCCGAACCCTCGGATTGGCGATCAACCCATCACCCACGTCCTAACCTTTATTCTTCTAATGTGAACAAATGCATGCAATGTTTAAGCAGAAATACAGAAGTATGAGCATGCAATAGTATGCCAAATAAGATACAAGTCTTGGCGTAGCTTAAAGCTTGCCAAAAGGGTATACATAGCAATGGTCTAGATAGTGTGAATAATTTATTCTACACATCTCAAAAGGCATGACCCCCCTGGTTCAACCACAAGCCACACACAGGGCCTACGTATTATAATAATGTATTTAGAATACAATAATGAAAAGCTCAATTAATCAAATTAAAGCAAACGAACTACTACTAATTTCAAAAAAATCATAACTCTGAATCTAACTGTCCGATTGACATGACACTTGAAACGCCCACTTAATGACATACCTCAAATTATATATCCAAAGATCGGATCAATCGGATAAAGACAATTGACTATTTTCACTAACTAAATTGACTACTCGGTTCTGCACAACCTAGCCATTTAATTCACAATAAATCATAGATAAATCCAAAAAACTATAAAACCAAATGGAATCGAAATCTAAGCCAGAAATATACAACTTTCATGTTAAATATTAACTGAGATCAGGGACGTACAGCTTTGTAATTAAGCTCAAACATAGCTAATCTAATTAAAACAAAAATCCAGAAATTAGATAGGAAAAAGATGATTAAATCTGGTATAAATCAAAACAAATCCAATGAAACTTAGAACAGTTATTAGACACACCTAGTAGCAACATCTAACACAAAGAAAATCAAAGAAACAACAAATCAAACAACCTAGAACACCTAAACAAAGGTATAGGTGAAGAATCCTACAAAACTACGCTATCTACGTTTAATCCTTGATTAAACCATATAGACAAGATCTAGATCTTCTACTCTCCTTGTTGGCAACCTCATCAAGCCTCTGGATCAAACTCTCCTCAGAATTCTAAGGATTAGTGAAGAGAAGAGAAAAAAAAGAGAAAATAGAGCTTTCGCGGGCTCTTAAAGAGCCAGAGACCGATCGATCGTTCCTAACTAACCGCAGAAATTTTGGCGAGGGTTCCCTCTAGTCTACTAGTTTCCCTAAGCATTCATCAAACACTCTCAATTAACAATTCTAAAATTAATAGAAACCTCAAGATTTACATATTACAATCCAAAAGGTATAGGTCTACAAAACCTCCAAGAGGGGAAAATCAAGTACAAACATTTATACATCGTAGGAGGCTAACTCAACAGGCGTTCTGAAGACATAAAGCTCACCGCTCCTCAAACTCCGACAGGCGCCGCCGCACCGCCAACCAACTACTCGGTAGGGGCTACCGAAGAGGAGATAACGTCTGCACCTACAAAACACAGCCCGGGTAAGAATGAGCAACTAAGCCCAGCAGGGAAACTACACTACAACTCACAGAAGGAAGAGGAAAACACAATAGTGTCGCCCTCTAGCAATGCCTGTGTGTATACAGGGGCCCCATAACCCCACCGTGTGTCCCTGAGGGGCCTCAGTCATGGTCTTCCAGCCGAGCTGGTCACATACTGGGTCACCGTCAGTGAGGCAGGAAACCAACACTGCCATCTCACAAGCAGGAAACCAACACTGCTAGGCGGGATGACAACACCGCTGAGTAGGCACACCCTCTACTCAAGAGACAAGAAAATCGGACACCGACTATACCTCAGAACCCGGTTCGAGGCCGACACGACCTCTACATCATCAATCAACAAGTATTCAAGTAATCTAGGCCTATCATCGAATTGACTGAACACAGTCATTCAAACCTGGACCAAGAAACCCAGCCCCGGTTCTAAGGCTAATCCAAGCTTCCAAGCCCCCCGGATGGCGATACCGTAGATCGCCCACGCCCTAACCTTATTCAACTAATGCACAACCAGATGCATGCTATGAACATACACAGGAGAGCAGCTAAACATGCAACATATGCGACGATAAAGAATATGGTCTGGGCTCGGTACCCTGCCGGCCCGGGGTGATCAAAAAGTAAAATATAGGGCAAGAAACTGTTGCAGTGGTAACCCCGCCAACTGCCACCAGTCCACAAAAGAATAGCATGTTACGGGAAACAACCCCGACAAACACGACTAACAGTATAATATGCTATCTACACATCCCAGGAGTCGTCACTCTTCTGGTTCACCACTACCCCTCATGTGAGGACCTGCCCCTCTACCCTTGTGGCTCGTTGTAGACCACAAGGGCAATTTGGTAAATTACGCCTTGTTGGTTTGTTTTACACCCACGTGTGCACACACTGACCTTGTTTTTATTAGTGCTTGATTAGAATGGTTAGGTGGACCCGGGATCGGAAGATCCGAGCGTGGTCTTGTGTTTTAGCCCAAGTTTGAGTTTCTGGGCAAAGAAGATCGATCTTTCTTGCTAAGGAGATCGATCTTCCTTGCTAAGGGGATCGATCTTCCTTGGGAAGAGATCGATCCCTCTATGCCAGAAAGTCCTGGCGGTGATCCTTGAGAGGACGGCCGCCGTTGGCCATCGCTCTCCCCTGTCAGAGGGAGAGAGGACTTTCTCTCCTCTCCTCCCCCTTTTCCCCTCCTTCCCCGGCTTTCCCCCTTCCTTTTCTTCCTCTTCTTCCTCCTCTCCTTCTCCTTCTTCTTCCTTCTTCTTTCTTCTTCCCGCGAGCTCTGCTTCCCCTGTTTTTCTAGCGAGCTTCTTCTTCTCCGTTCTCCCTCCTCTGGCCACAGTTTTGGGCGTTCCAAGGCTCGTTGGATCCGTCGCGACTTGATGAAGATCCCTGTTTTTTCGGCGAGCTTCTTCTTCTCCGTTCTCACTCCTCCGTTCAGCCGAGGAGTGCGTTTCCGGTAGGATTTCTACCTACGAGAGTTGTTCTTGGGCTTGCTCTAGATCTAGCCGTTAGATCTTGTTGTTCTTTGTGTTGTTGGATGCCTTTTTCTTAGTATAATTTCTGGTATAAGTTTCATAAGTTTTGGTTGAGATTTTAGTAGGATTTATGCATGTTTAATCTCGAATTTTCCGGTTTCTGCTGTTCTTGAAGAACAGCCGGTTTACGGCGAGTTTTTCGATCAGTACGTGCATGTTCGTGGGTTGTGATTAACATAAGAGTTGTAGATCTTTGAATCTATTCTCACACCCAACTGATTTCATAGTTTTATAATTTTCCTACCATTTGTTATGAATTTCTTACTGGTGGGCTGCGTTGCAGCAAGAGATGGTAAGTTAGCTTGATTAGCGGTTTTGATTAGTGTGTTTCCGTTAATCCAGCCGTTGGATGTTTCCAGATTTTGAATATTTTGATCCCAGCATGTTAATCTACTAGACACTAAGTTGGATCTCAAATCCGACATCGTTTGGACGTCAATTAGCCTCTAAGTAGAGGATTTTGGTGATTTAAATAATATTATATGTTTGAAACATATAATATTATATTTTAATGTTCATCGCGGTTTTCGGGGTTGCTTCCCGTTGCAGGAGTCTGCGGTTGATGGTCGTGATACCGTCGTAATGCCGGGACCCGCTGTGCATCGGCTAGCAGCAGTTGGTAGTGCCGCTGCAGCGATCCAATTAGACTTGTATGCTGCCTTATCATACTATTGCATGCCTATCTTCTTACTTGATGATAGGCTTAGATGACTGGTACACCTGTTGCTTGATGATTAGAGATCGTGTCGACTCGAAGTTGAATCTGAGGTGTAGCCGGTGTCCGATGTTCTTTACTCTTGAGTAGAGGAGTTACCTACTCAGTGGTGCCCTTTCCCGGCAAATAGTGTTCTGTGTCCTGTTGAGAGTCTGCAGTGTTTGGGCCTGCGTTCACGAACTCCCGATGGGGTTATGGGACCTTTGTATACACCTAGGTTCGACTTGGGGGTGACACTGTTGCGTTTCCCTCTTCCTTCTGTGTGTCGTAGTGTAGAACCCTACTGAGCTTTATGTTCACTCCTACCCGGGCTGGGTTTTGCAGGTGCATGCGTCAGTTCTTCTTCTGTGGCCCCTACCGGGCAGTTGGTGGGCGGTGCGGCGGCGCCAGGCGGAGTCTGAGTGGTGGTGATCTTTACTGCTTTTACCCTATGTTTGATAGCCTCCTACGGGAGTAATGTTGTATTTAGATCTTCCCCTCTCCGAGGATATGTATATTAAATTTTACTTGGGTTTTCTAATCTGAGGTTCGAGGCTTGTAATTTAATTATGTCTTTTTTAATTTGAGGGTGCTTGTGATGTTTGTTAGGGAGACCAATAGGTTAGAGGGAACCCTCGCCAATAATTTCCGCGGTTTGTTAGGTTTCGGTTCGCGTCGCCCGGCCCGGTTGGGCTTTCGCGGGTCGGCGCGTGACACCTCATTATGGGACTAACATGCTTAGAGGTATGTACAAGTTATAAAGCGGTAATGAAAAACCGCACTTACAAAGCCCCGCAGGAGAAATCCGACGAAAACAACTCCCTGCGACCAAAAGGATCGATCTTCTTAGCAAACAGGGAGTTCCATCCCTGTCAAGCCAAAAAGGATCGATCACCCGTTTAGGAAGATCGGTCACCTTCGTTACCAAGGACCCCGTCCAAGCCGCCAAGCAAAAGATCGATCATGCACGGGCCAGGCATGACGACCCAAGAATGATCGATCCTTCCTCAAGGAAGATGGGATCTTCATGGGTTCTTCGGCGAACCGGAGAAGGAAGGACCATGAGTCCAAAACTTGTACTTGTATAAAAAACCAACGACCATGCAAAAAGATCTACTCAAAACAACCACAAACAAGCTCAAAACTCACAAAAACTGGAAAAACAAGTAGGTAGCATCCCTACCTATACAAAAGCAGCTTCAATCCGCGCTGCTGAGCCTAGGATCGCCCTCAATCTCCTCCAAAATCTCGACAGATCTAAGCTTAAGAACGGCAGATTTCAAAAAGGGAAAAGAGAAGGGGGTTGCGCCAGTTTTATGGACGAACGAACCGACCAATAAATGATCAATCTTTTCCTCAAGAAAAGATCGATCATTCATGACGAGAAACTTCACTTTCTGGCACTAAAGGATCGATTTTCTTAGCAAGAAAAGATCGATCATTTTGTGCAGAATGCTAGACTTGGGCTAAAACACAAGCCCAAGCCTAGTCCTTTCGATCCCGTGTTCACCTAACCGTTCTAAACAACCATTATCACAGACACGGTCAGTGTGTGCACACGCGGGTGTGAAACAAACCGACAATGCATAATTTACCAAATTGCCCTTGCGGCCCAAGTAATAATAGGATCCATCGGGTCGCGCGCTCGACGCGAAACAAGCAAGCGAGCCACGGGCCCGACCTGGACGGCCGACCCAGGAGTAGAGGGAAAGGTCCTCACAGATTGATCGGTTAACATCGGTTTAGTGTTCTTTTCCAGACACATCAATGTCGGTGCCGACCCCGAAACCGATGAATCGTCCCTAGGACCGAACGATCGATCGTCCCTGGGCTGACAGTTGTCCCAAAAACTAGCTTTCATGCCAGAGCCCGGATGTCACGCCCCGACCAAGAAAACCCATCCGGACCGGGACGTGAGGGTCCTAAACTCTAAAATCAAATGACGAGAGCCTCCCCTGTAAATGTCACTTTTAAACCTGGTGCATGATTATAATATTCACAATTAATTTAAACTATCCTATCATCAAATCATAATACAAATTAACTACTACAATACTCAATTAACTTTAAAAAGATACAATAATGATTGAAGTCCCCTAAGTACAGCAATCTCTGATCAATTTACATCAAATTGAAATACAAATACATTTCTCCTTCAGATTATAATTTATACATTTAAAGTTGTACATCAATTGAATAGAATAAACTGATGATATCCTCGATCTCACGCACCACCAAGGGGAGTGCCGCCTCCAACACCGCAACTACCTGAAAAAGAAGGGACTGCATCGACCTGCATCGCCGATGCAATCCAGATAGGAGTGAGCAACAAAGCTCAGTAGGGTTCTACTCTACGACACACAGAAGGGAGGAAAACAACAACAGTGTTGTCTCTCCGCTCAAGCCTAAGGAATGCCACGGGGTCCCACAACCCCTGTTGACTACCCCAAGGATCCTACTCTTCTCAACCGACCACGCTGGGATAAATCAACCAAACACGCTGGGAGGAAACAGAGAACCAGAACCAGTAGGATCACCCTTATCCAGCAGGAAGCCACTGCCTGGGGACCAAGTCAGGGGCACCGACAACCATCCTTAGCACTTGGCCTTGGTAGAACAACACGACCTCTAAACCTCAAGCAATATAATATTCCAGTCCGACTACCTAATAATCCTCGAATAATATCAAACATAATCATTGATGACAATCACGTCCTAATCCTCGACTACCCAAACCCTGGTCCTAGGGCTAGATCCGGGCTACCCGAGAACCCCAGACCGACGATCGAATCCATCATCTACCACCTAGCCTGATGTTTCGAATGGAAATCAAATGCATGCATTGCTCAGGCACAGGAATACATGAATAGTAGCATGCAACAATATTGCAAGACAACATACACGGGCTAAGCGAAGCATCAAGCTTGCCGGAGGGTATTCATAGCAAGGGTTCAAACAATAAGGATCTATCTAGCAAAGCTATAATAACAAACATCCAACAGACCAAAATCCGGTATTACAACGGCGTCCACAGCCGTCAACCGCAATTTCTATAACAGGGGCACAACGCCGGCCACGCAATCACAACAATTACAAATACACATTAACTAGGGCACACTCTCGGCCCATTCAATTATCTAAACATCCCAAGGGACATGACTCCCTTGGTTCAACCATAAGCTAAGTATACATGTAAATAAACATGACATACAATTAATTGCTAATTAAACAAGGATGATTTATAACTAACTAATCATGTCGAAAATCAAACAATTAATCATCTAAAAACCACCAATTTGAACATGCTGGCCCTCGGGATCACTAGGAATACTAAACACATGAATCCCGAAGAATCAAACACGATAAAACATCGAAAATCCACTAACAAGCTAATTTCTGGATTTCTACATTAAACCCTAGTTAGAGGTGATGAAATCTTATCAATTCGACGTCCAAAGGACGTCGAATTGGGAATCAAACTTGGGCAAATGGATATTAGCATACTAGAAACATGCAGCCCAAGAATCGGATTAATCTAACCGCTAATCTTCCCGGAATTCACTAATCAATTCACTAATTTCGGTCTCGTCGCAGATCAGAAGAAAAATCACCATAAATCATAAAAAAACTCCAAAAATTATGAAATCAGCGGAAATTAAAAGTAGATTCGACGATCTACAACTTTCATCTTGAGGATCAAACGAGATCATGCACGTATGAGCCCAGATCTAAGCTAGAACAGCTCAGCTCGCAGAAAAACAGAGCTTCGATAAAATCCGGGAAAAACATGTATAAATCCAGCTTAAATCCGAGATAAAATCCTACCAAGCTTATATCAGTTACTAAGCATGCTTAAGAGGGACTAATTAACACACATAAAACAATAGATCAAACAATCAAACCCTAGATCTAACTCAATCCAAAGATCTAGGTAGAAACCCTACCTTAAACGCTAATCCAAGCTTCATTCCTCTGCTAATCCGCCGTCCTACATCGCCGCCGCCGCCTCTAGCTCGTCGGAGAGCCGCTGGAGTCCTCCCACAGCCGCAGCCATCGTCAGAGAAGTAAGAGGGCTGCCGCCGGAGAGAGAGAGGGGAGGAAGGAGGAGGAGGAGGGGACCTCGCCGCTGCCTCCAGGCCGCCAGGGAAGGGAGAGGGGTCGCCATGGGAGAGAGGGTGGGTTGCCGCGGAAGAGAGAAAGGGAAGGAGGAGGGAGAGAGCTCGGGGAAGAGGAGCTCTGGCCGGATCTCAGGAGGGGGAGCTCGAAAGAGATGACGGCCGGCAACGGTGGCGAAGGAGCTCCGGAGAAGAGGGGAGAGGCCGGCGTCATCGCGAGCGAAGGAGAAGAGAGGGGGTCGGGCGCGGGGAAGCTAGGGAAGGGAGAAGGAAAGAAAGAAAAGAAAAAGAAGTAAAGAAAGAGAGAGGGAAAGAGAGAGAAAGTAAGTAGGAGAGAGAGAAGAGAATTAAGCCACTTAAGTGGCTTAGCCGGTTCAGACGAGCCAACTGATCGGACTGAATCCGACTTGGCTCCAAATTACGATCTCTACTGGATCTATTCAATCACGTACATCAATCAAAGTCATGTGTGCACTACGTGGGCGTGAAACTGACCGCCAAGGCGGAATTTACCAAATTGCCCTTGGGGTCCAAACACAGCGATGCGATCAACCGATCGCAACCCAAGGCCAACCGGGCCAAAACCAACCAAGCCAAGCCCTCGACCCAACGCGGTCGGACCGGGTTAGAGGAGCGGGTCCTCACACCGGATCTGTCGATACCAAACTCGCGTGAGGTTCTGACAAGCACATATATCATTCAAAGGGCTGTATGTGCACAACGTGGGTGTGAAACCAACTTCCAAAATATAATTTACAAAATTGCCCTTGGGGTCAAAAAACAGCGCGATCAACCGATCGCTAAATAAGACCAATCGAGCCAAACCACAAAACCAGCCCTTTGACCTAACGCAGTTGGACCGGGTTGGAGGTACGGGTCCTCACAGCGCCCCCTGCTCCGCAACTGTGGGTTGCTTTGCACGCGCATCGTCTAGCTGACATGGTCTCTCTCGCGTGCTCCGACGGTCACGATGTACTATGTGCCACTTGCCTACCACCGCCTTGATAACCCTCGGCGAGAAGGCAAGGGGTTCTCTCCGGTGATCTCACGGTGAGTATCCATCTTTTCGAAGCCCAGTGGCTCCTCGATCAAAGCTCAAAGAATAGTAGTCTTATGCTACTCCTGCAAAGCTCAAAGAACATTACTTGCTTTGGGCCATCAGCCCTACTGATATGATAAACTAAAAGAAGCCGCTTCCTACAAGATAACTATCCATGCAGTAAATTGCAGGTGGCCTTCTTGGAGTTCCGTCAAGCATATCCTGCAACAGCATTGGGATTAGAGTCAATGTTTTGACAATGGAGAGCCACCTTATCTATATGTATACACAATTTTGGTAGTCTAATGAACACTTTATTATAAGGCAGTACTGGTGATCCCCAGAGGTCAAAGATCCCTTCATTCACACCTCACTAGGTCCAAGGAGTTGTTTTTCGGGTTTATTAGGTTTGGAGTCTTCGTAGAGGGGAATATATAGTGTGGAATGGTGCCAACTCTAGCCTAGCCAGCCATTGGCACTTGCACTGGCGCCAAGAATTCCCATCCTGGCTTTTGCAACTTGAATAAGAGCGTGCCATGAATCCAAGAAGGCTGTGTATCATTCTTTTACTTGAAAGATATTATAGAAATTCCTATGATACCCCAGTCGGCCGGGTGCATGAGCGTGTGAAGGAGATTTGCAGATTTTTTTGCTGTTCAGGATCCCAATTGTTCACATTTTGCATCCTAAGGCTTCCTATTTTCTTGCAAAACATGACCTTTAATCCACAAAATCCCAACATTACGCTTTAATCCATCGATGTAGAGTAATTTGCATATTACTAGAACGCCATGTTGTTTTTTACAACATGTGTCAGTTTCACTGTTAGTTGCATATTAGTGGCACTTTTACTTTATAAGGCGAAACTACCCTCACTTGTGCAATTTCACTCGCTTGTTGCGCAACTTCATTCATAATGTGATTAACAAGAAAAAAAGTTGCACAACAAGTCAATAAAGTTACACAACAAGTGAATGAATTTGCATAACAAGTGAATAAAGTTGGGCAACAAGTGAGAAGGTGCACATAAGTGAATGGTAATTTCACCATGTTAAATAAAAGTGTCACTAATATGCAAAAAATTATAATTGACACTAATATGTAAAATACAACATTGAGTGCCATTAATATGCAAATTAGTCATCGATGTATGATGGCATGTTAAGCATGGCATATGAATAAAAAAATCCGGGCGAATTCTGTGTATTCTAACGAGATGATAGGTGGATACACGTGGCACTCTATGTGGGGCTGAACCCATTTAGAAAATAACATCGTATTAAATGCGATGGCAGCCGACTCATTCCGGCCACTCACATCCTCTGTTGGCGATAAACAGTCTCTCCCGCCACATTTTTTTTGGCGCGCCTTCAGCCCCCCCCTTGATTTGTTCTACTTGGCTAGATTACCCCATGATCACTTGCAAACGCGTCGTTAAATTAGATGCAAACTCAATCAAGAATAAAATTTATAAAGGCTTATTCAAAATACTAAACTATGGGGTATAATAGTGATGAAATACGGGGTCGAACCACAGAGAACACTTTGATTATTAAGAAGAAACCAAAATTAACTCTCAAGACTCTAATCCTAAATCGAAAAAGGATTGATTTGAGTTTTGGAAACTTATTAATTAAAACTAATTAAGAAAGCAATTAAAAGATTGAAATATATTAATGAGAGAAATCCTAGGTTTTACTCAATCCACTTTAGTTTCAGTTCCTGTATTCTCTAGCTATCCTCTTGTTTTCTTACCTAAATACTATAAATTCATATCTTTTTAAGCTTACATGAATTCTAAAAGAAGGCAGATAAGCATGATGTCTAGCAAAACTATTTTATAGATCTCTACCATCAATCATCAAAATTCATGGTTATTCACACACCACATCAAAACTATCTTATAGATCTTTACCATCAATCATCAAAATCAAGCAGGCCTCAATATACGTTAAGGAACTCTATTTCCTCAACTCTATTAACAATAAATCCATATTTAAAACATGATATCTAGCAAAAGATTACAAGAATCAAACTAGAAAATACAAAGAAGCTACACTAAAGATTCATGAGACCCCTAGTACAAAATTTAGCCACTCATCTTGGTGATGGAAGCCATAGATTTGATGAAGAATGATTGAGATCCACGCTGCGGCTCCATTTTCTCCAGAAAATCTTCCAATACCTAATTCTCTCTTTTCTCTCTATGAGGGCCTCCAATATTCGGCCAGCAAACACATTTTTATAGGTGAACTCCCGAAATTAGGGTTTTGGCTAAGTTGGACTCCTACTATAACTTGGATTCCTTGGATTAATCCCTGACAGCCTATTCCGGTCACAACTGGGTCCAATCAAGCCAGAACTTGAAACAACGTCAAACACCAAACATGTAGATTAGGAAGTCTTCTGTCAGATCCCGAATATTTCAGAATATTTGGACCTATCTGGAATAGTTGGTGAATGTTCTCCTGAATGTTGATGGACCTGTTTTTCAGCATCTGAATATCTTCATAATCTTCAACCGGACAGCGGAGCGGCGTAATTTCAACATATTAGTCTTTTCTGTATTTTCTAACTCGAATCTTCATTAAACCTGAAATCAACTAACAAACTACCAAATACAAATACTCTCGGGCTATCAAAGGTAAATTAAGGGGTTGAAGTATGAATATTTAGTGACTCATCACACCCCCCAACTTACACTTTGCTCGTCCTCGAGCAAAAAAAAAAAGAAAAAAAAAAATAACAACAAATCTAACTAGCCACTTTCGTAGGTCTCACGATTGCATTTATCTTGTGCAAGAAGCCTTTAAACCGCTGGGTTACCCCAGTGGAGGAGTAGTCTCCTGAGGGTTTTCAAGGATGAAACCCACAAACATCTATACATCCCCTTAAGGATGCCATTAGAAATCAATCATATTATTCATCAACTCTAATGCATGAAATAGAAATAATATCCACAAATATATCTTTCAACTCATAGTCACATAAAAATATAGTAAATTCAAACATGTCATAACATATTTCCAATACTTCACCATATTTAATCCTGATTAAAAATAATTTTAACACTCCTGTGTGTGAATGTGGTTCCACATGTTTCAGAGTATCAATCATATCTAAACACTTCAACTATTCGA
Source organism: Narthecium ossifragum (assembly GCA_963920575.1). Lineage (NCBI taxonomy): Eukaryota > Viridiplantae > Streptophyta > Magnoliopsida > Dioscoreales > Nartheciaceae > Narthecium > Narthecium ossifragum. The sequence continues at coordinate 18,060,899 of OY986965.1, forward strand.
GATCACAATCATATTCAAGCACATATCTTCCACTTACTAAGTATGAAATCCTTTATTTTTTTACAGGAATTTCAACTGTTTTACGCGAACACCACGCTAGTTAGGCACACTGCCCGGTTACTAAGTTGAAAATCCATTTTTTTTTCTTTTTTTATAGATTCAGATAATTGCATGTGTTCTTGTATTTTCTGTAATATGATATAAAACTGTAAATCTATCATAGTATCATGTTTAAAATCTACTCTCAACTCTTAAACATGTGAAAGTGAACATGTGCATAAGAATATCTCAAGTTATTCTTAAATCATGATAAAAGTGTTAAAGTATTGAAATAATATCATGCATAGCAAAAATTTACTATCCCTTATATAACATACAAGTCTCAGAATAATTCCTAAGATAAATTTCTAAAACAAGCATCTTTATCAAATCATATCATAATTTCATTCTTTTGACATATTTCAAGGCATCTATAAATTCCTAGAATCTACCCCCTAACTTAAATGTAATTATCCCCAATTACACTAAGTCATAAAAATAAAGTAAGGAATAAAGGATAGAGATAACCATAATATCGTGCCAGATGTTGTTGGCTCGCATGTAATACGATTACCACACCGCCCACACAACAGAAACGTCGCCACATTGAAGAAATCCATGTCTCTAAAGGATACTAAAATAATAAAGCCATAAAACATTGCCATAAAACATAAGAGACATATAAAGAAAACAAATATAATATTCCCTGATCGGTGTACAAATTAATCGCCCACTATTGGTTGCCACAAAAAAACCTGCCATAAAAGGACCTTTTCAAAAGATCAAATATAATAGAATGGAAAATATAGAAAACAAATTGCAGAAAGGCATAAAAATCATTAACAATTTCGGCAGAGTCACCTTTGTATAAATTTACCAGGAAACGCATACAAACATTCATCCACAAAATTAAAAATATTGACATTAAAGCAATAAAATACATTAAATCTTGCATACACAGCACCCAAATAATCAGCATCCATAATATCGTCTTGGTTAAAGATCTACACCGTCCGATCGGAAAACTGGGCTACGGAGCATATGGATATCGTCCATCAACCATCGAACGGCTGAGAGCTCGTTGAGCGGTGATCAACAGTGAAACTTTGTCGCCGGAGGATGGGAAGGGTGCAGGAAAATTCATCGAAGGTCAAGGACTCCATCTATATGGTCTGATCGGTGAATGGTGGTTTCCAGGCGACGAAACGGCGGTGGACGGCTGTCGCGCCCCGACCCGTGAAAGCACAACCGGACGGGGGACGCAAACCAGAACCTAACTAACCGCGAAAAATATGGCGAGGGTTCCCTCTAGTGTACTAGTCTCCCCAAGCATTCATTAAACACCATCAATTAAAAATTGTACAATTAACAGAAACCTCAAACTTAAAGATTATAAATCAAGAAGTACAAGTCTACAAAACCTCGAAGAGGGGAAATCAGGTACGAACATTCATACACTCCCTTAGGAGGTTAACCATACAAAGGTTTTGAAGGCAGAATATCACCACTCCTCAAACTCCACCAGGCGCCGCTGCACCGCCAACCAACTGCCCGGTAGGAAAGCAGATAAGCATGCAACTTATGTGGCGATGAAAATAAACATGGTATGGGCTCGGCACCCTGCTGGCCCTGGGCGGTGGACAGATAATATAGGCCAAAGGACTGCTATAGTGGTAACCCCACCAACTGCAGCCGGTCCACAAAAAGACAATATGTTACGGGAAGCAACCGCGACAAATACAGCTAACAATACAACATGATATCTACACATCTCGGGAGTCGTCACTCTCCCGGTTCACCGTTACCCCTCATTATGGGGCTAACATACTCAATATATGTACAACTTATAAAACGGTAAGAAAGCCGCACATACAAAACCCCATGGGCAAAATCCGACGAAAACACCTCCCTGTGACCAAAAGGATCGATCATTCTTCGCAAACAGGGAGTTCCATCCCTTGGAAGCCAAAAAGCCATCACTTTCGTGACCAAGGACCCCGTCCATGCAGCCAACCAAAAGCTCTATCTTCTTCCACCAGAAGATCGATCATGTACGGGCCAGGCATGACGCCCCAAGAATGATTGATCCTTCCTCAAAAAGGATCGATCCCGTTGGGTTCTCTGGCGACCGGCCGGCGAGAAATACCGTCGAAAAACTCTACCAAACCCCACAAAACTATGGGATATGGTAGTACGAAGGACCATGAGTTCAAAACTAGTACTTATACTAAAACCCAACGCACATGTAAAGAGATCTACTCAAATCAAACACAGTCAAGCTCAAAACCTCACAAAACCAGAAAAGCAAGTAGGTAGGATCCCTACCTGGACAAAAGCAGCTTCAATCCCAGTTGCCAAGCCCAAGATCGCCCTCAACCTCTTCCAAATCCAGCCGGATCTGAGCTAAGGAATGGCGGATTTCAAAAGAGATTAAAGAAGAAGGTCACGTCCAATTTATAGACGGACGAATCCACTTATGAATGATCAATCCTTTCCTTAAGAAAAGATCGATCCTTCATGACGATCTAGCTTGACTTTCTGGCACTAAAGGATCGATCTTCTTAGCAAGAGAAGATCAATCTTTTTGGTGGAGAAAGCTAGACTTGGGCTAGAACACGAGCCCAAGCCCGAATCTTTCGATCTCGGGTTCATCTAACAGTTCTAAACAAACATTATCACAAACACGATCAGTGTGTGCACACGCGGGTGTGAAACAAATCAACAAGGTGTAATTTATCAAATTGCCCTTGCGACCCAAGAAACAATTCAATCCACCGGGCGCTTGACGCGAAACAAGCAAACGAGTCATGGGCCGACCCAGTCGATTGGCCCAGGAGTAGAGGGACAAGTCCTCACAACGGCTCGGAGGAAGATGGCGGAGTTGGAATCCGGCGGTTCGGGCTCGAATTGAGGTAGACAATGGTGGAGGAAGCATCACAGAGGCCTAAGGAACTCACCTATGAGATTTAATTGTAGAATTGGAGTTCCAGGGGGCGGATAGAAGATGGTCGGCACGGTGAAGGATCGCCGGAAGTAGAATCCGGCGATCTAGGCAGCAAGGTTGAGTTTTGATGGTGGCGGAAGGTTCATGGCGGTCTGGAGGAGGTTCTGGAGGTGGTTAGGGGCGGTGGGAGGCGGTGGAAGAGGGGATCGATGATGGCGGAGGAAACAGGGGAGACTCACCGGCATCGGAAGGGAGCGTATCAAAGGAAGAGAAGGACGGAGGATGGCTGGCGGAAGAATGGTGGATGTGATGGTGGTGTTTTGGAGGGCTAGAGGTGGCCTGAGAGGTAGCGACGGGGCGGCGGTCGGTGATGAGGGAGGGAGATGCTGATTGCCTGATCGACCGTGGGAGTGGGTGACTTGAGAACAAAAGCAGACGGTCGATCGATCGTTCGACCGTGAACCAAGTTATTTGGAAAAATAAACTGACGGTCGATCGCCCGTGGATGATAGGATTTGGTTGAGGAAGCGACGGTCGATCGTTGCATCGACCCTGAGAAGCCTTTTTCGTGACCGAAGCTCACGGACGATGTAACGATCGATGTGATGGTCGACTGTGAACAAGAAATTTTCAATTTCAAGTTATTATTATTATTCTTGAAGGAAAATAAAGGAAAAATATAGGAAAGCGGAAACAAAACATGGAAAAAAATTCCTAAAATTAAAGAAAATTCTTAAAAGGAAAAATCATAAAACTGGATTGCCTTCCAGGAAGCGCATAATTTTACGTACTTCCCTCGACGCTCCTACAAGAGGTCAGTGATAGGTTGGGTCCATCAGTTCCATGGGCTCAATAACATCGCCGTGAGCAATGTCCTCTACATAGTATTTTAATGTATGCCAATTAACAGTGAAAATCTCGTTCGTGTGTGGATTGCGAATTTCGACTGCACCATGTGTATGATTGGGTTATCAAGTAGGAGAACCCAATCATACAATCGGGGTAGAAACACCTACTTGATCAAGTAGGGCAGCTCCTCCACGTGTTCCCCAAGCTCGATCGCCAAGATCCGCTCCTTGATAATCGCCCCTCCAAGCCCTAGCTCAGCTGCTGGGAGAGAGAGAGAGACAACGATAGGAGAGGAAGGAAAAGGAAAGGAAGAGAGAGAAGTCAGGTATTTATAGAGAACAGGATCTGATCTCGGCCGTCCGATTCGATCTTTCCAGATCGAGCTCCGATCTTCCGATCGAAGGCACCTTAAGGTCCTTATCATTCACATACATCAATCAAAGGCAGTGTGTGCAACGTGGGTGTGAAACCGACCGTCAATGAGAAAATTTATCAAAATGCCCTTGGGTCAAAAACAGCGATGCGATCAACCGATCGCATCCCAAGGCCAACTGAGACACACCACACAACCGGATCCTCGACCTAACGCGGTCAGACCGGGTTGGAGGTACGGGTCCCTACAAGGAATACTTGGTAGAATATTGTGTAGCTTAATATATGAATGTTATAGCATGCTTAGAGTATCTCTACCTCTTGGTTTTCGTATTTTATCAGACGATTCTCGTATTATCGTCGTTTTGTCGGTTTTCGGCCGTTTAGACCTAAATTTGAGATTTAACCATCAAAATCGTGCTCTCTTTGTATCAATAGTTTTCCCATCATTTGTTACGCATTCTGCAAAGTTTCATCGATTTTCCAATGAGCTTTGATAGATCAAATCCAAGAAATAGGATTTCTGACACTGTTCGTAGGAGATGTGCACCAGGCTTGACGGTCGACCGTTGGACCGACCGTCAGGCGTTTGCTTGCTTATTTTTGGTCTCACGGTCGACCGTCGGATCGACCGTGGCTCACGGTTGATCGTCGGATCAACTGCGGCTCACAGTCCACCGTCGGATCGACCGTCGCATCGAACGTGAGGCTCTGTCCCATTTTAGGTCTCCCAGGGTCGATGTTCCGATCGACCGTGGGTTCTTACCCTTTTTCCCACCTTACCTCACGGTCGACCGTCGCATCGACTGTGAGGCTCTGTCTCCTTTTTGGCTCCCCAGGGTCGATGTTCCGATCGACCGTGGCCCTTATGATTTTCCCACTTTTTGGTCTCACGGTCGACCGTAGCATCGACCACGGCTCACGGTGACCGTCGGATTGACCGTCACATCGACCGTGAGTCCTTGAATAGTATTTGTGGCTTCCTTTGTTTGGTTCTTCATTCATCATAGATGTCTAATCATGTTAGGAAGCATGCACATTGTTATCACGGGGTTTTCAATGGATTTTGATTGAGATTGAGGATTGAATCGTGTGTTTACCCTTCTGGCGAATTGGTGGGTTGACTAGCATTTAAATACCTTTTTGGATGGTAGATTCAAATGTTTATTCTTTGCCTAGTCGTTAGCTAGCTATGAGTGCTAGCTTACGTGGTATTGTGGAACCTTAGCCCGTTGTCGGCGAGTGCCGAGGGCTATTGTATAACTGTTGGACTTATAATTAATGTTACGGCATATAGAGACATCTAGGTTAGATGTTTGCATAGGTTCATGCACTATATGCATTAGAGGCATATCAGGTTAGGCGGGGCGATGGGTTGATCGCCAATCCGAGGCTCTTGGGTAGCTCGGATCTAGCTTTAGGACCGCGGCTGGGTAGTGAGGTTTAGGACGGGATTGTATCATTGGAATCTCATGTTATCGAGGATCTGATGTAGTTGGTCATGATCATTTTTACTGTAACGCCCCGGACCTCCACTGGGCCCCGGCCCGCGAGCTCCCGGTCCGACCAGGATCCACCCGAGGGCCCCACCCGACACAATATTGTCCGCTTTTGGCTCACCGCAGCCGATCGATCGATAAACCCACCGATCGATCGGACTTCCCGGGAGGTCACCCCTCCCAAACCTACTCCAGCCCAAGCACGCTTAACACTGGAGTTTTTTTGACGGATCACTGCCATCACGGCTTTAAAACGCGTTGTGTCTATTAAGGGGTTACTATATACTTATACCGAACCCCGGACCATACCCAGTTGTTGTGGGATTGCTTACCCGACTACCCGACTCAGCCCCGCCCTCCAGGCGCAGGCATCTTGTCGCCACGGTAGACCCAGCGGGCCTCACAATCCACCTCCCTTGGAGGCCCAGCGTCCTCGCTGGCACAATTTCCGGCTGGGTTCCGGCTCTGATACCATACTGTAACGCCCCGGCCCGCGAGCTCCCGGTCCGACCAGGATCCACCCGAGGGCCCCACCCGACACAATATTGTCCGCTTTTGGCTCACCGCAGCCGATCGATCGATAAACCCACCGATCGATCGGACTTCCCGGGAGGTCACCCCTCCCAAACCTACTCCAGCCCAAGCACGCTTAACACTGGAGTTTTTCTGACGGATCACTGCCATCACGGCTTTAAAACGCGTTGTGTCTATTAAGGGGTTACTATATACTTATACCGAACCCCGGACCATACCCAGGCGTTGTGGGATTGCTTACCCGGCTACCCGACTAAGCCCCGCCCTCCAGGCGCAGGCATCTTGTCGCCACGGTAGACCCAGCGGGCCTCACATGTACTTTGAGGTTTAGAGGTCGTGATATCTTCCCAATGCCAAGCGCTAAGGATGGATGTCGATGCGTTCTCGACGTGGGTTCCCAAGGCATGGGAATCCTGCTTGGCTAATGGTGATCCTGCATGTTACTGTTCTGTAGCCTCCTGGTAACTTGTTCAGGAGAGAGGTTTCATCGCAGGAGCCCTTGGGACATCGATAGGGGTTGTGGGACCCTGTGGCATTCCTTAGACTTGAGTGGGGAAATGTCACAGTTGTTGTTTTCCTCCCTTCAGTGTGCCATAGAGTAGAACCCTACTGAGCTTATCGCTCACTCCTACCTGGGCTGCGTTTGCAGGTGCAGGCATCGGCTCTTCCTCGGTGGTTCCAGCTGGATCAGGTCTTGGCGGCGCTTCGATTTTCGGAGGCGTTTGAGGTCTCAGAGGGACATATGTATATTTTGGCAGTTTATGTTTAAAGTTCCCTTTTGAGGATGATGTATTTAACGTTTAATATATGAAATCATATTCCCTCTTTTGATTGAGTTTTATTCCACAATGTAATATTTAGTTTTACCTTTATGCCCTTGGAAGTCTTTAGGTTCAAATTAATTTCCGCTTTGTGTATCTGTCGCGCCGTATCGGATGTGAATAGTGTAGGTTTCCCCTCACGCCTTGGCCTGAATGGATTTTCTGGGTCAGGGTGTGACATTATGAGTATCCTTAAAAATTGTAGGCCAATAAATCCACTTTGTAGAACTTTTGCAGCAATTGTCTTTCATGAGAAATGACCACCAAATGCATGTGTATGACAGAAAGTGAGAATGTCATGGACTTTTGACTCAGGTACACATCGTCTAATTACTTGATCATAGCAATGCTTAAACAATTCAGGGTCTTCTCATATATAATATTTAATTTGAGAAACGAACCTATATTTAGCATTTTTAGACCATAAGTCGGGAAGCTTGCCTGAAACAAGATAATTGATTATATGTGCATACCAAGGCTGTGAAAGACGGGTTACCTAAAAGAGATGCTCGTCTGGAAAGGAAGTATTAATATAAGTGTTATCAAGAATATGTTTTAAAGGAAGGCGAGACAAGTGATCAGGAACTACATTTCTGAGCCTTACTTATCCCTAATTTCTAGATCAAATTCTTGCAAAAGAAAGATCCATCGAATCAGTCTAGGTATTAAGACGGAAGAGGGAAATGATCTTTCCTAGTCAAGGCATTAAGTTTCCTGTAATCAATGCGAACACGTCATCCCGTGGTCTGGCGCATTGGGATCTTATCACCGTTCTCATTTTCTACCACTGTTAAACTGGATTTCTTAGGAACGATTTGTGTAGGGCTGGCCCACTGGCTATCAGAAATTGGGTAAATAATACCAGCATCTAAAAGTTTCACTACCTCTTTCTTCACCACCTATTTCATATTAGGATTAAGGCGGCGATGTATTTTCTTAACAGTTTTAGATTCATCCTCGATATGAATCTTATGCATGCAAATTGAAGGGTCAATACCTTTCAAATCAGCCACTGACCAACCTATTGCTTTCCTATGTTATTTCAGAACCTCTATAAGTTGACCCTCCTGATCGTTTGAAAGTGATGAAGAGATGATAACAGGAAAAGAGAAATCTGATCCTAGAAAAACATATTTTAACGTTTTAGGTAGTGGTTTCAATTCTAAATCAGGTGGTGCTTCTAGTGAAGAAGGTGTAGGAGTAGAAGAGAGTGGTAGAAGGGGTTCAACCATCCAAGAAACAGACTGATTGATCGGCCGTCTGGCGAATTGGTCGGTAAATCTGATTTGTGTGTGTCAATGTCATCTTTCGATTGTGTAATTTCTAAATTAACATCATCATCATCATCAACATCATCAGAGTCATAATCGTGCAAAATATAAGATAATTCATCAGAAATCATGACATGTGATCTATTCATCAATACATTCAGTCAAAATATCAACATTATAACATTCATTATCCTGCTCAGGCAAACATACAGTTTTAAAAATATTCAATTTAACATGCATATGTTCAAAAGAAACATTCATAACACCAGTTCGACGGTTTATACATGCATTTGCTATGGCCAAAAAGGGACTTCCTAAGATAATAGGTACGGTCTTTTTGTAGTGGACTGCAGGTTCCATATCCGGGACAACAAAGTCAACGAGAAAGAAGAAATTATTCACTTTAACTAAAACATCCTCTAAGATACCTCTCAGTGGTTTAATGGATCTATCAGCTAATTGAAAAATTACCGGTGTCTACTTACGTTCTCCTGAAGTTTACACTGGCACTTAAGTCAAGTATGGCACCATCTATATGATAGTCTCCTATATAACAAGGTATGGTAGGGGTACTATGATCTTTTAGTTTAGGAGGTGTATCATGTTTCAAAATTGAACTGACTTATTCAGTAAGAAAAATCTTTTTCGAAACTTTGGATTTGGCCTGGTGTTTATGGGTACACAGATCGTTAAGAAATTTGACATAAGAAGGAATCTGTCTAATGGCATCAAGCAAAGGTATGCTGATATTGACTTGTTTGAAGGTTTCAAAGATCTCTTTGGCAGTTTTTCGGGCTTTTATGGTTGAAGATAGATCCTTAAGAGCCGATGGAAAAGGCACTTTTGGAATGTATTTAGCTGGATCAGGCTCTCTAGAATCAGTTGGATCATAATTAGGTGGAAGAAAAGAGTCCTCTCGGATTTGACGATTGATCGTCGGATCGGGCGTTTGATCGTCCAGACTGATTGGTTCACCTATTTGATCATCTACTGTTTTGCCACTTCTAAGGGTCACAACGGCTTTGGCACTCTCGAAGTTTTGGCTTTCTACATAGTGCTGGCTTCTCGGGTCGGTGACAGATTGACTTGGTAAATTTTCATCCTCTCTTTTAGCCATGTTATCAGATAATTGCCCAACTTGTTTCTCTAATTGTGATACGAATTGAATTGTTTAAGATAAGTTGTTTTTCAATAAGGAGGCATCACCTTTGAAGGTCGTCATTTCTTCCTTAATAGATAAGATGTCCCTATTGATATCACCCCTCATCTCCAAAAGTGTACTCATAATAGAAGTCAAAGTGGGTTCTTTAGATGGTTCAGGAGGAGAAGGCTGAGGTGTATTCTGCAGATAATGTGGAGGGTACCCAGGATTTGGATTTACAGAAGGTTTGGGAGGGTACTTGAAAGTAGAAGTATTGGATGTATTGTTTTGTTCTTGAAAGTTACTTGATTGCTGTGGCTTCCAACTAAAATTAGGATGATTCCTCCAACCTGAATTGTAGGTATTAAAATATGGGTTGTTTGGAGGTATGGAAAAGTCATAAGTTGCATTCACATGTTCCTGAACAAAGTCAGGAAAATTGGGAGCAAAATGACAGTCAATTATAGAATGATCAGAACTAAAGCAAAGGGCACAGGTCTCAATAGAAGTGTTAGGCAATTGTTGAGCAAGAGATTGACATGTTTTTATCTAGTTTAAATCTTTAGTTAGGAGGGCTACTTGTGCGGAGATACTTTGGAATTCAAAAATTTCATGAATTCCCCGAGAATTACAAACAGTGGTAGACCGACTCCTAGAAACTAGGGTATTGTGTTGTCAATTTTCAGCAAGTTTGTCATACATTTCCCAAATAGCAGTCCAAGGCTTACTAAGAACAATACCTCCACAGCAAGCTTCGACCATCGTTCTATAATTATCATTCAGACCATTATAAAATGAATGGGTTAATTGCCACTCAGGTACCTCATGATGGGAACATTCTCTAAGAAGATCTTTAAATCTTTCCCAAGCTTCATGAAACATCTCATCTTCATTTTTGCTGAAAAGAAATAATCATGGTTCGATAGTTTTGAGTTTTAATGATAGGGAAATATTTCTTAAGGAAGGTATCCTGAAGTTGATCTCATGTTGAAATTGAATTTGGAGCTAAGGTTTGAAGCAAATGTTTAGCCTTGTCTTTCAAAGAAAAAGGAAAGGGCTTGAGTGTAAAGGCATCATTATTAAATTACTGACGTTTGAACATGGACATGATTTCAAGGAAGCTAGCAATGTGTCCATAGGGATCCTCATTCTCACGCCCATAGAAAGAAGGAAGAGTTGTAATCCGATTAGATTTAATCTCATAATGTGTAGAATTAATGGTTGGTGGGTTGATACAAGAAGCATAGGTATAAGGTTCAAGTAGAAAGTGATTTCTAATTAGAACTTCCCTATTATTGTTATTATTTCCACCCTCACCCATATTAGCATCAGGGACAATGACATGTTCCTCATTTTCAGCCATTAAGGATTGTAGGTTACTTAAAGCTTCCTGGTAATTACTTAAAGATCGACTGTTTGAAGTGTGGCCTCTATTTCTAGATCCAAAGGTTCCGGAGGGTTATTTTGGGATCATCTACCTTGCATGCAAGATCACACCAAAAAAGAGAAAAAGAAAACAGAAAATTTGGAGGAGAGGAGAAAATCTGGAAACCAATGATTGAAATGAAAGGTTTTGAAGCAATGAACTAACTTGCCTGCACCCGTAGTCGATCTCACGGTCGATCCGATGGTCGACCGTGGGACTGTGCAACCATACTTGGAGAAGCGGCTGTCGATCCTCGTATCGACCCTGAGAATCTTTTTTCGTGACAAAGGCTCACAATCGATCTTGCGGACGATGTCACGGTCGACCATAGATATCGTAGAGCATGACGGCCGATCTGGCGGACGATGTGACGGTCGATTGTCAGTCTGCTTCAAAGAAAAATCCGTTCCACGCTGCCAAAATTCCAGAAAATTTTAAAAAAAATCCTAAAAAGTTTAAAATAATATAACCAAAAATAAAAATGTAACTAGGCTCAGAAAAAGAGTTAAGAGAAAATTAAAATGATACTCCGTTGAAAATCAAAAGATTGTCCCTGGCAACGGCGCCAAAAAGTTATCACTTGCAAACGCGTTGTTAAATCAGATGCAAACTCAATCAAGAATAAAATTTATAAACTCTTATTCAAAATACAAACTATGGGGTAAAATAGTGATGAAATACGGGATCGGATCACAGAGAACACTTTGATTACTAAGGAGAAACCAGAACTAACTCTCAAGACTCTAATCCTAAAGCGAAAAAGGATTGATTTGGGTTTTGAAAACTTATTAATTAAAACTATTTAAGAAAGCAATTAAGAAGATTGAAATATATTAATGTGAGAAAACCTAGGTTTTATTCAATCTACTTTAGTTTCACTTCATGTATTCTCTAGTTATCGTCTTGTTTTCTTACCTAGACATTATAGATTCATAGCCTCTTAAGCTTACATGAATCTCTAAAAGAAGGTAAGTGTTTTCCAAAGGCATATTTTATCTTCGATTAGCATAGATTGTCTTCGGGGTAACCTTAGCACAACCTATCGTCACTAAGCATAAAATATCTCATCGGTTATTCACAAACCACATCAAAACTATCTTATAGATCTCTACCATCAATCATCAAAATCAGGCAGGCCTAAATATACGTCAATGAACTCTATTCAATCAACTCTATTAATAATAAATCCATATTTAAAACATGATGTCTAACAAAAGATAACAAGAATGAAACTAGAAAATACAAAGAAGCTACACTAAAGATTCATGAGATCCCTAGTACAAAACTTAGCCACTCATCTTGGTAATGGAAGCCATAAATTTGATGAAGAATGATTGAGATCTACACCGCGGCTCCATTTTCTCCAGAAAATCATCCAATACCTAATTCTCACTTTTCTCTCTATGAGGGCCTCCAATTTTCGGCTAGCAAGCACCTTTTTATATGTGAACTCCCGGAATTAGAGTTTTGCCTAAGTTGGACTCCTACTATAACTTGGATTCCTTGGATTAATCCCTTGCAGCCTATTCTGGTCACAACTGGGTCCAATAAAGCCAGAATTTGAAATAGCGTCCAACAGAAAAGATTTAGATTAGGAAGTTTTCTTTCAGATCCCGAATAATTCATAATATTTGGACCTATCTGGAATAGTTGGCGAATGTTCTCCTAAATGTCGATGGACCTGTTTTTAGCATCTGAATATCTTCATAATCTTTAAAACTGGTATTAATCTGTCAGGAATCTCGCCAAGTGTCCAACATGAAAGTTGTAACCCTTGATGTCTTCTAGAAGTCCTCCATATTTCAGGTATTTACGATTTATTTGGATAATTTAGCGAATTCTTTCCAAACGAACAGCGGAGCGGCGTAATTTCAACATATTAGTCTTTTTCTGTATTTTCTAACTTGAATCTTCATTAAACCTGAAATCAACTAACAAACTATCAAATTCAAATACTCTCGGGCTAACAAAGGTAATTTAAGAGGTTGAAGTATGAATATTTAGTGACTCATCACCCCACTGAACTTCTCTTCTGCTTTGTGATGGTGGGACATTAAAATGACAGTGAGATGTCCTCTTCGATGCTTTGGAAGACGTCATGTCACACCCCGACCTAGAATACCCATCCGAACTGTGGCATGAGAGATCTAAACCTATTCAGTCATCTCTGGCGCATTTATGTAACATTTATATCAACTAATTTGAACAATTTTATCAGAGTGGTAGCGTAGTAATTTCTAATAAACTACTAACTATAACAGTTCTAGATTAACATCAGAGTAAACAAGATTTCATAATTTGTATGAACCTCAGAATTATACAATTTACTCGTCGAATACAGATTCATAAATATCAAATCTTCAAATACGGAAATTATATATTTAATATATCTATCTAAAATAATCTATAACAAAAAGGAACTATTGGAGCTGCCAACACCTCAGAATCCTCAAGCGCCTCCTAAAGTCACTGCGCCACCAAAAGCATGTCCAGCTAGTATTACAAAAGAAGCGTTGACCCCTGCATCTACAAACGCAACCCGGATAGGAGTGACCAACAAAGCTCAGTAGGGTTCTACTTTACGTCATACACAAAGGGAGTAAAAAACAACAATGTCGTTTCTCCCACCTCTCTCAATCGACCACGCTGGGACTGGCACCATCACGCTGGAAGAAACAGAAACCAGAACTGCGGTGGAAACACCCTTATCCAGCAAGAAACCACTGCCTTGGGACACACATCTAGGACATCGACAACCATCCTTAGCATTTGGCCATGGAAAAGCAACATGAAATCTAAACCTCAATAACAAAATAATTGTAGCCAGCTTGACATTAACCTTGATAACATAAGGATTCCAATAATACAATCATGCTATATACCTTGTTACCCATATTCGATCCTAGAATTAGATCCGAGCTGCCCGAGCCCTCTGATCCGTGATCAACCCATCGCCCACGTCTAGCCTGAAACGCCTCTAATGCATACAGTGCATGCACCTAGCCTTGGTGTCACTATATGTCAAATCAATAATTTAAAGTTCTGCATGAAGTGCACTTAGATTATACTATAATTGGAGCAACACTGAAAATCCAACTACACATCCCAAGGGGCATGACTCCATTGGTTCAACCACGAGCCTCACATAGGGCTTAGATACACACAATAAGCATAGATAGGTTCATAGTAGTATATATCTATTATGTAAGGACGAGCGGTTTTTGAAATGTCTCAACTATAAGACCTAAAGAGTGATCAGAATTTATCTCCAAACAAATTCAACGATCCAGATTCCATCATCAACTTTGAGATTCCCACCCAAAATTTTGAGTTCCCGCCGAAACCCACTACCTCACATCCCTTCCTCCGGCCCAAAAGCTCAGCCTCCACTTAAACGAAGAGAGAGAGAGAGTGGGGGGGGGGAAGGATGGGATGGGATGTGACAGGTCAGCCATCCCGTCCGCCTCATCTCCCTCTCTCTTCTCTCATCTCCCATCTCCCATCTCCCTCTCTCTTCTCTCATCTCCCATCTCCCATCTCCCTCTCTTCTTGCATCCCCCTCTACCAACTCTGTCGGCCACGCCCAACGCCATCGGCCACGCCCCCTCTACCGGCTCCGTCGGCCACGCTCCATCTACCAGCTCCGTTGTCCGTCGGCCACGCCCCACACCCCCTCTACCGGCTCTACCGGCTCTGTCGGCCATGTTCCCTCCCCACGCCGTCGGGCATCTCCCATCTGGTGCTCCTCTCTCAGCTGGTGATCTCTCTCTCTCTCTCTCTCTCTCTCTCTCTCTCTCTCCTCTCATCCCCCACTACCAACTCCATCGGCCACGCCTCCGCTACCAGCTCCGTCGTCCATCGGCCACGCCCCCATGCCCCCTCCACCTTCTCCGTCGTCCGTCGGCCATGCCCCCTCTACCGGCTCTACCAGCTCCATCGTCGCCCTCTGTACCGACTCCGTTGTGCATCCGCCACACCCCCATGCCCCCTATACCAGCTTCGTCGTCCGTCGGCCACGCCCCACGCTCCATAGATTGGAGATGCTTCTCCTACAGGTCTCTCTCTCACTCTCACTCTCACTCTCTCTCTCTCTCATCTCCCATCTCCCTCTCTTCTCTCATCCCCCTCTACTAACTCCGTCGGCCATGCCCGACGCCATCGACCACGCCCCCTCTACCGGCTCTGTCGTCCGTCGATCGACTTCGTCGTCCGTCGCCCACGGCCCCTCTACCTGTTCCATCGTCCACCGGGCATGCCACCCACACCCCATCTATCGGCTTCGTATTCCATTGACCACCCCCCACACCCCCTCTTCCGGCTCCGTCGTCGCCCTCTCTACCGGCTCCGTCGACCACATACCCTCCCCACACCGTCAACCATCTCCCATCTGGTGCTCTCTCTCCCTCTCTTCTCTCATCTCCCATCTCCCTCTCTTCTCTCATCCCCCTTTACCAACTCCGTCAGCCACGCCTCCTCTACCAGCTCTGTCGTCCGTCGGCCACGCCTCCTCTACCAGCTCTGTTCTCCACGCCCCCACAACCCCTCCACCGGCTCCATCGTCGATCGTCCATTGGCTACGCCCCCTCTACCGGCTCTACTGGCTCTGTCATCGCCCTTTGTACCGGCTCCGTTGTCCATCGGCCATGCCCCCACGCCCTCCGTATCGACTCCATCGTCCGTCGGCCACGTCCCACGGCCCATAGATTGGAGTTGTTTCTCCTAGACCTGTCTACAGCGGACGGCTGGCTCAGGGGAGTCACGCGCATCCTGGACGCTCTCTTCGTCGAGGATGACCGGATTCGGGTCACGCTCTTGGTGTTACAGTTCCACGGAGACGCTCTTGACTGGTGGTGCACCGCCCAACACACCAGTGGCGGAGAGGAGCTCTAACGGCCACCGAGGGCATGCGGGCTCCATTCAGGATCCACCTGAGGGCCCCACCCGACATAATACTGTCCGCTTTTGGCTCATCGTAGAAATCTGGGAAACTTCCTAATAGGTCACCCATCTTGGGATCGCTCCAAGGCAAGCACGTTTAACATTGGAGTTTTCTGACGGATCACTGCCATCACGACTTTAAAACGTGTTGTACTTATCAGGGTTACAAAAATACTTATTATCTACGTGGGGTTGCTTACCCGGTTACCTGGTTCGGCCACACGCCCTGTAGGTGAACACCGACACCTAGGTACCCGGGTCTCACAACCGAACCTCCTTAGAGGCCCAGCGTCCTCGCTGGCACAAACCGGCTAACGGACCTACAGCCTGCTCTGATACCATCTGTAATGGCACCCATCGTCCGGGGACGCCCAGGGCCTGCAGGCTCCGTACAAGATCCACCCGAGGGCTCCACCCGACACAATATTGTTCGCTTTTGACTCATCGCAGAAATCTGGGAAAACTGTCCAGTAGGTCACCCATCCCAGGATCGCTCCAAGGCAAGCACGCTTAACCTTGGAGTTTTCTGACGGATCACTTCCATCATGATTTTAAAACGCGTTGTGTCTTATAATGGTTACAAATATACTTATTATCTACGTGGGGCAGTTTACCCGGTTACATGGTTCGGCCACACTCCCTCCAAGCGAACACTGACACCTAGGTACCCCGGGTCTCACAGGAGCCGCTGTGGGAGGGGTTGAGGGTGTTGTTCTTGGACACGTACTTCCTGGAGAGTACGCGTGATGCCCTGTCCCACGACTACCAGTCCCTTCTACAGGGTACTCGCTCTTTTCAGCAGTATGCCACCCGGTTCACACATCTGGTCCGTTTTGCGGGGGCAGTGGTAGAAGATCCGACAGCCAGGGCACGGCAGTTCGAGTGGGGACTTTGGCCAGAGATCAGGCGACAGACATGTTCCCACCGCTTTAAGACGTACCCAGCAGTTCTGTACTACGCCTTAGTATTGGAGGCGCAGTTCCAGGATGAGCGGTGCCAAGCAGTTCCACCGGCATCCTCTACCAGCACATCGCAGAGACCCCAGGTCAGAGGGGGATTGGGCAAAGGGAAGCGGCGATGCCCGCGACTCTTCCAACAGCAGTCGCGGCGCCCATAGCAGTTTTAGCCATAGTTGCCGAGTCCTGCGGGCCAAATTCTCCTGATGGCCGGGCCGTCTGGGCAGGCTCCGTCAGGGGGAGGCCATTGTCAGCAGCCTGATGGCTCGTCAGTCACGTGCTTTCAGTGCGGGCAGCTGGGACACTTCCGTATAGACTGCCACCTGTGAGGTGCGTGGGGCGCTATGCTGCAGGGGAGCAGTGGTGGGCGCTGATCAGGGGCTGGATCGAGTTGCCCCAGAGGTTGAGGAGGCCAGTGAGGGCGAGTGTTTGCCCTCCCAGCGCGTGAGCAGCCGGACACCGTTCAGTTGTACCAGCCGCCACCGCAATACCAGCAGGAAGCGGCAGAGCTATCTAAACTCCGAGGTATCTTTCAGCTTTCTAGTTCTCTAAGAGATGTGCTGATTGATTCCGGGGCATCTCTTTCCTATATTGCTAGCATGTGTGTGGCATCGGTAGGATTAGAGACGAGTTGGCTAGGGGTGGCACAGTCAGTACACTCATCGATCAGCGAAAAAACTAAGGTAGATCGGGTCTGCCGATCTTGTTCGTTGGAGGTGGGAGGCCTCCGTGTCTGTCTAGACCTGCGGGTGCTAGACATGACAGGCATTAATGTGATACTCGGTATGGACTGGTTAGCAGCATATCGAGCCACATCGACTGTGGTCACTGGAGGGTGGTCGCTTGGACACCCGACGGAACACGGTTTGTGTTGTTGGCGGATCGGTTCACAGCCGATTCCTTTACTTGTGGTGTGGGAAGGCGTGGCGGCGAGCTTTCAGCCTTGTTGGTCAGACTGTCCCTGTTTGGTTTTGAGGGAGTGCAGTAGAGCAGTTTCCCCAGGATTATATGTGACTTTGAGACGTGTTTCCCGAGGTGTTGTCGGAGCTTTCACCGTCTAGAGAGCTTGATTTTGAGATCGACCTAGTACCAAGTACCGTACCGATGTCTCTCTCAGCTTTCAGGATGGCACCAGCTGAGCAGACCGAGTTGAGGACCCAGTTGGAGAAGCTGACCAGCAGAGGCTTCATCCGTCTCAGCATGTCTCCTTGGGGGGCGCCAGTGTCGTTCGCAAAGAAGAAGGATGGTACCCTTTGACTTTGCATAGACTACAGGAGGCTCAACAGGGTGACAATGAAGAATAGGTATCCGATGCCGCGGATTGACGACTTGTTCGACTAGTTGCGAGTATCTTCAGTGTTCTCGAAGATCGACCTCCGCACAGGATACCACCAGTTGAGGGTTCGGGATTGCGACATCCCGAAGACGGCTTTCGGACTCGGTACGACCTGTACGAGTTCGTGGTGATGCCGTTTGGGTTGACGAACACACTAGCAACATTCATGGATCTGATGCAGAGGATCTTCCGGGCGTTTCTAGACCAGTTCGTGGTGGTGTTCATCGACGACATTATGATCTATTCTCGGTCACAGGAGGAGCACGGGCGACACTTGGTGACAGTGTTGCAACTACTTCAGGAGCATCGACTATATGCCAAGGCTTCCAAGTGTGAGTTCTGGCTTACACAGGTGGGATTAATTGGACAGGTGGTCTCAGCGGCAGGGATCTCTGTTGACCGACCAAGGTCAAGGCAGTGGTACAGTGGCAGAGACCGAGGACAGTGTTCGAGGTCGCAGTTTCCTAGGCCTGGCGAGATACTACAGATGGTTCGTGCGGGACTTCTCCAGAGTTGCCGGACCGATGACCAGACTGACACATAAAGGTGTCCCCTTCGTGTGGGATGATGCTTGTGAGCAGAGTTGCCGGACCGATGACCAGACTGACACAGAAGGGCGTCCCCTTCGTGTGGGATGATGCGTGTGAGTGAGCGTTTGTGGAGCTGAGGACGAGGTTGATCAGTGCGCCGGTGTTGATCGTCCCTGAGCGAGGCGTTGGTTACAGTATCTACTGCGACGCCAGCGGTGAGGGTTTGGGGTGTGTCCTCATGTAGGAGGCACACGTAGTTGCCTATGGTTCTCGTCAGCTGAAGAACCATGAGAGCAACTACGTGACCCATGACTTGGAGCTACTAGAGGATTAGGACTACGACTTTGAGTTGCATTACCATCCTCGTAAGGCAAACATCGTAACAGACGCGTTGACCAGACAGGTGAGAGACACCAGAGCAGCACTTGCAGGGTTATCAGCCCCTGCAAGTGCTGGCATTGGAGACAACGGCCCAGTTGGGGCTCGAGTTTGAGAATCAAGGATCCAACAGCTTCCTCTACACAGTGCAGAGTATACCACAAGTTCTAGAAAGAGTGATAGAGGCTCAGCGCAGTGACACAGAGCTCGAGGAGTTGCGCACATCGGTAGGCACGGAGGGCGCAGATGGGGATTAGACCGTATCGTCAGACGGAGGGCTACGATTCAGAGGGTAGCGATGGAGTTCGTATCACGCTGCCTTACCTGTCAGAAGGTCAACGCAGAGTACCAGCGGACTCCAGGGTTACTTCAGCCCCTTCCATTGGCTGAGTGGAAGTTGGAGCACATCATGATGGACTTCGTGACCGGGCTACCAAGATCTCCTAGGGGGAATGACGCGATTTGGGTCATCGTTGATCAATTGACCAAATCGGTGCACTTTCTACATATGCGGACGACAGACTCGACAGAAAGGTTGGGTAGTTTGTACGTCAGAGAGGTGGTTAGACTACATGGAGTTTCAGTGTCTATAGTGTCAGACCGAGACCCCAGGTTCACCAGTAGGTTCTGGCGAGGCTTTCAGGAGGCAGTTGGCACACTCCTGACCTTCAGCACGTCATTTCAACCGCAGACATACGGGCAGTTAGAGCGAACGATCCAGATCTTAGAGGACATGCTCAGAGCATGTGTCCTTGATGCTGGAGGCAGCTAGGAGGAGTACGTTCCCTTAATTGAGTTCGCCTACCACAATAGCTATCAGTCCAGTCTTGGAGTAGCACCTTTCGAGGCGTTGTAACTTATCGCCTGGATCTTCCTCAGCACATGTCAGCTGTGCATCCGACTTTCCATGTGTCGATGCTGAGAAAGTATCACCAAGACTCGTCTCATGTCATTAGGGTGGATGACATCGAGCTTGAGACAGACGCGACGTTCGTTGAGCAGCCAATTCGGATACTTGACCAGAGGGATCCGGTCTTGCGGGGCAAGACGATTCCCTTAGTCAATGTACTATGGAGGCACAGAGGCGTCGAGTAGATGACCTGGGAGCATAGAAAAATATAGATTTTTAGGTTCGTAATTCCTAGCCTCTGCAAGTAACGCGATGCATGAAGGTGAGGTAGAAATAGTAGGCCTCGCGTACTCCTCCAAATGACGTACATTGTTATTAATCTCCATCTCCTCTTGTTCCTCCTCTTGAACTCTTAGATCTGATGTGGACCGGCTATCTTTGTTAGATCTCTTCTTCCAACCAATTTGATCTACTTTATCGTTCAAGGGCAACAACTTTTCTTTTCGTGATCGGCGACCTTGCATTCACTACAAATAAACTCTAATCAAATCCCCGACAACGGCGCCAAAAACTTGATGAATAAATTTTATATCTCGCAAGTATACGAATCGGTGTGATCAGTATAGCAGTAAGACGAGTATCGTACCCACAGAGATTTGTAATGATTATTAGAGTGAAACACTAAAGATCATAGAAGAAAGAAAATAAGGAAGGGAAAGTAAGAAATATGAAGTATCGAAAATAGATGATCTAATAATGAAATAAGAAAACGACGGAAATATGATGGATGAAAACTAAGGTTCCAATTTCACCATAATATCCTCATTTTATGCATTGAATCAATCAAGATCTCAGTTTAATTCCAAGGGTTCGTTCTTCCGATATGATGATCCGTTTGGCCGCGGTCTTCACCAAGTACCCTCAATTAACCCTAGCTAATGAACCCATAACTAAGTGTTAACCAAGAATCCATTAAGCTTTGAAGAACAATTATGAACCAAGAATAGCCTTAGCTTGAACCCTGCTTTGACATAAACTCATTCATTCATAGATCCTGCAAGATTAGGGAATGAACCCTCCCCCAATCTCACATAAAACAATTTATAATACTTCTATTGGCCAGATAAAGGTATTTAAGATCTCAGTTATAATAATGAATGAAACAAGAAATATAAACTGATTAAATAAATATGATCCAATAACATAGAATAATTCTGTTAGGCTACATCGATACCTTAAAGAAGAAACTAGACACTTATGTTCATCATGAGGGCAACAAAACTAATGAAGAAATAAAGAAGAGATAAGATGAGGAAAAGAAAAGAAAACCAAGCCTGGAACCAGTCTCCTCTCCTCCAAACGCTATCAAAAAAACCCCCTCAAACCCTAGAAAGAGTCCTATTTATAGCCTTTAAGTGTCTCCATCCTCGGATTAGATTGAAGCGTTAATTTTCTTCACTGGGTAGGTAGGATCGATCCTTCCATAGGTGGAAGATCGATCCTTTGATATCAAAATCTTTAATTTCTGGCTACACCCGAGGAAGATCGATCCTTTGATAGGAGTAGGATCGATCCTTCTCAGTAGGATGGATCTTTCTATGAGAGTAGGATGGATCCTACTGAAGGAGTAGGATGGATCCTTCTCCTCGACGATTTCCTCAATATTCTCGAGTGAAAGGAGGATCGATCCTTCTGTGATCATCTAAAAAATATGCGTTCTGTCATGTCTGTCTGCATAAAAGGATCGATCCTTCTAGGGAACATGGTCAATCCTTCTTTTCTAAGTATTTACTGTTGTGCCATCCAGACTGCGCCATTGGTACTAAAATTGTCGTAACTTATTCTATGAAACTCGGAATCACGAACCGTAAAATTCTCCAGAAACTAGACTTCAAGAGCTTTCCAATCATATATGGCAAATCTTCTAGTTATTCATAAGAAGGTACAGTTTAATCTTTCAAGTTGATCAATGTAATCTTTTTAACTTCTTTGCTCCTTTTTCCTGCATTTTCCAAACAACTATATGAGGCAACAGATAGATATAAAAATAGTAATAAAGATGTTGATTAAGGATAATAATCTAGCAATTGAGATGGTTATAAGACTGTTCAGAGTGCACTTTCATGCACTCATCAAGTTGCTAATTCTTGTATTTAGGAATATCGTGAAACCCTAGTGTAGTTTTGGTTTTTCTTTAGTTTGATTCTTGTAAACTTCTCGATGCATGATCTCATAAATACGATTTTATTATTAATAGGGTTGAAGGAACAGATTTCCCTTGACGTACTTTCAGTTCTACATCATTTCTGTGATTGATTGTATAGATTTATGAGATGGTTTTCATGAAGTTATTGGTTTGCCTTTGAGATAAGTTATGCTACGCGAAGATAGGTTGTGCCAAGGTCAATAGGAGTAGGATAATTTAAAGTAATCGTAGAACCAAAGACAATCTATGTTAAGCAAAGATAGGTTATTCCGTTGGGATCATTAACTTTATTTTAGGGATTCATGTGAGCATGTAGCAGCCATATGATCCATAATGTTGAGAGAAGGGAACAAGATGATAACTAGAGAAGACTAATAATGAAACTAGGGCGGATTGATCAACCTTTTATTTCTTTTGTTTATTAGTTTACATAACTCTATTCTATCTTTAATTCTTTTCTTTAGTTTTAGGGTTTCGAGAATTGATTTTAATTTCCAACATTTTCCCTGTGAGCCGACTCCCGACTTCACCACTATCCTACCTACTAGTGTAGTGGTTGAATAAGGATTATAAATTTAATATTTGATTGAGTTTGCAATGTTTTAACGACACGTTCACAACACATCAATTTTTGGCGCCATTGCCGGGGATTTCAATGGTTAACTAATTGATTTTCTCTTAACTCGTTTTCTTTGCTTAGTTATGTTTTTATCTTTCTTATTTTTCCCTTTCTTTATTTTACACTTTTTAGGAATTTGCTGACAATTTTTTGGAATTTTTGCAGCATTGGAATGGATTTTTCTTGAAGAAAGCATCTCACCCTCGGCCTGGAGCAAACAGTCGGACCCCAAACTTACCGATCGGAACTGCGCAGTCAGGTAAGTTTTCTAAATTCAAAAATTTTCGTTTCGATCATTGTTTTCTGGATTTTTTTCCTTTCCTCTGAATCTTCTATTTTCTTTTTTTCTTTTTGGTTTGTGATCTTGCATGCACGGCTAATTCTTATTTGGCACTGTGTCCCATGTCGAATGACGATTTTCCTTTTGGTTATAGCCTCGCTTACAATAATAACATATATGGTTTCTCAAATCCGGCATATAATTCACATTCATATCCCTATAATTCGAATTTTAGAAATTATACAAACCCTAATTGGCAATTTGAAGGTTATCAACCTCCTAACGTTTGACCATGGAATATAGAAACACCGGCCCAAAATTTTAAACCTAGTTTTGAACGACAATATCCTCCACAAGTACTCTCTAACTCGATTTTGGACAAACTCATGAGTGCAATTGTTGATATGAAAAATGAGCTTAAGAATGAAATGATGCTGATAAAGAACGAGCATATATTGCTAAGAAACTATGTTAACTCTAATACTCAATCAATTAAGGAAATAGAAACACAAATAGAACAACTAGCCCACATGGTTGATTCATATTATGAGAATGAGAACTATGCAAATAATTCTGTTCCGGCTGTTTGTGATGACAATGTTGGTGAAGCTTATTTTTCTAATGAGAATGATTCATGCCATTCTGAGATGTGTTCCAAAACTTTAGAAGCTAATTTTTTTAGTGATGATGAGAATTGTTATGATGAATTGCCGGTTTTACATGATGTGTTGAATGACGATGTAGTACCTATTTGCATTGATGGTAATGAGAATAAGCTCTTTAGTGAGATTCTTTGTCATAAACCTCAAATTACGCCTCTATATTCTGCACTATCCACATTAGTTGAACGTTGTGAGGAGAAGAAACCTAACATGTGTGAAGACCATGTCAATTTCTATCGTCCTTTCATCAAAAATTGTTTTAAACATTCTCATCCTGTGTACACTTTATTTGCTAAGGACTTCTTTTTATTCTTTGATGAAGCATGTTTGTATATCTTCACCATGATCCTGGCCATTTATTTCTTCACATGGAATCATCGGCCTCCTAAAAGTTTTTCCAAGAGCATCTAGCGAAAGACGTAAACTTACACGCTTTCTGGGAGGCAACCACAGGTTTTAGGATTTTTCCTTAGCTTTTTAGAATTTTATTTAATTGCTCTCTCCTCCTGTGGTGTTTCTCGTCGCGGCTCGTCGTCCCGGCTCATCGGCTCATCCCCGAGCCGTTACCCAGCGCCGCCCATTGCAGCATCTCCGGTCATCCCCAGCGCTCCAAACTACAACAAACACCATCGCCATCCTTCCACCTCTTCATCCCCGTCCTCCTTTTCCCTCGACACCCTCTCCTCCTACGCCGGTGAGCCCCGCGGTCGTCGTCTTCACCATCACCCATGGTCGTTCACCCCCCCAGAACACCTTCAGAAGCTTCCTCCTACCACCATGATCTGTTTTGTCACACCCCGACCCAGAAAACCCATCCGTACCGGGGCATGAGGGGAAACCTACACTATTCACATCCGATACGACGCGACATTACACAAAGCGGAAATAATTTAAACTTAAAGACTTCCAATGGCAAAAAGTGGTCCTCTGTCTGGGGAAGCGGGATCGATCATCCTCAAAGTGGTCCTCTGTCTGGGGAAGCGGGATCGATCATCCTCAAAGTGGTCCTCTGTCTAGGGAAGCGGGATCGATCCTCTAGCACAAGAGCATCGATCATCCTCAAACACACCCTCTGTCAAAATGAGGATCGATCTTTTTCGGACGGAGCAGAACACTTCAAAGGAAGAGATCAATCATTTCATACAAATGATCGATCCTTCATACTCACAGAGACGAGTAAACAGTCATGAATAGTGCCTGAGATCGAATTTGTTGGATTTGATCTTTCAAATGGGCAATGGAATCCATTCAAACTTTGCATAAAGGTCTATTTGATGGTGGGGAATTCATTCATGCAATAAAAACCAAACTCATATCATGAAATATCAGATTTGAGTCCAACCCCGTGGAAAACCGACAAAAATATTGAATTCATCCGAAAGAAAACGGAACTGAAACCATAGCTAGCTTCTAAACATGCTAAGGAATGAGAATACAGAAAATCATAGCATTCTAACAAAACTAGCAACCACAAAACAGAAAAAGGCGATCCTAGGGTTACCAACTCATAGGAATTGGGTTGAAACACCAACATGTATAGACGTTAGGGGTGGCAATTCGGGTTCGCGTGTCGGGATCGGGTAGGGTCGTGCACTGACCCGTTTATTAAAGACCAAATCCGAAACCGACCCGTTTAATAAACGGGTCAGGTTTATAAACCCAAACCCGACCCAATTATAAACGGGTCAATCCGACCCGACCCGTCTAACCCGTTTATTAAACGGGTCAGATCGGGTTCGGGTTGACCCGCTTCGGCCCAGGAGTGAGAGGCGGCGCTGGCGGCTAGATCTGACCGGGAAATAGCCGGATCTGGCGGGATCTGGCCTGATCTTGCCGAATCTGGCTGGATGTTGCTGGATCTTGCCTAGAAACAGCCGGATCTGGCCGAGAAACAGCCAGATCTAGCTGGGAAACAGCCGGATCTGGCCGGATCTGGTCGGGAAACAGCCGGATCTGAGTCGTAGCGGCGAGGGGGTGGGAGTCACAAATCTGGCTGGGAAGCAGCCGGATCTGAGTCGTGGACAACAGTGGGGATTCATGGTCGGTGGCGGTCGTGGTCGGCGCTGAGGTGACCTCGGGGAGGTCGAGGACGGTGACGGGAAGGAGTGGGGGGCGGAGGCCATGGAGGACCAGGAGGCTGCGCCGCTGCTAGTTGGAGAGGAGAAGGGGTTACGCGGGCATGGAGAGGGTGGACCGGTGGAGATTAAGGAAGATCGGGCGGCGGGGGGGAGCAGAGAGCCTAGGGAGGAGGAGAGGATGAGACCGTGAGAGGAGTGGAGGAGAGGGGGTGAGACAGTGAGAGGAGTGGAGGGAGAGGGAGATCGGGCGTCGGGGGGGGGGGGGGAGCAGAGAGGCAAGGGAGGTGGAGAGGGTGAGAGGAGTGGTGGGAGAGGGAGATCGGGCTACCGGGGGGCGGAGCAGAGAGGCAAGGGAGGAGGAGAGGGTGAGAGGACTGGAGGAGAGGGAGATCGGGTGGCGGGGGCGGGGGGGGGGGCAGAGAGGCAAGGGAGGAGGAGATGGTGAGAGCCTGAGAGGAGTAGAGGAGAGGGTAAGGGATAAACGGGTTGACCCGCCTAACCCTCGGGTCAACCCGACCCGACCTGTTTATTCGCGGGTCATAAACGGGTCAACCCGTTTATGACCCGAATTCGATTATACCAAACCCAAACCCGTTTATTCGGGTCGGGTCGGGTTCGCGGGTCACGACCCGGATTGCCACCCCTAATAGACGTGCAGGCGATCTACAAGATCCTCAACTCCGATCGCCGCGAATCCGTGTCAAAAAGCCACAGCCAGAGCTCCACGCGCGGCAGCCAACGAAGAGAGAGAGAGAGAGGAGAGAAGAGAAAAGAAAGAAAAGAGAGAAAGGAGAGGGGTTTAAATAGAAAGCTGGAATCGATCACAGCCGTTCGATTCGATCTCTCCCGATCGGAAGCGCCCTTAAGGTTCTAATCAAACACATACATCAATCAAAGGCAGTGTGAAACTGACCACCAGGGAGCATATTTACCAAAATGACACGGGGGTCAAAACCAGCGATGCAATCAACCAATCGCATCCCACGGCCAACTAAGCCAAACCACAAAACCGGACCCTTGACCTAACGCGGTCGAACCGGGTTAGAGGTACAGGTTCTCACAACCTATCACCCTTAAAGAAATTTCAAGCCGAAATTCAAGGGTAGGGCCGGAAAAGAAGGACTACCTAGTCCGAGTGGCACGAACGCCCACACAATGGAAACTACCTGTTGAGTCGAACAATCAGGAAAACTCCCGACGCATGCGATCCTCTCGCTCCCACGTCAAGCTCTCTGCACTACCATGCCTCTATCTGATCATCACCAACGGTATCGATCTGCCTCTCAGCACCTGATCCTGTCTGTTTAGAATCTGCATTGGCTGCTCTATGTAGGTGGCGTCCTCCACGACTACGATGTCGTCGTGTCTGATCACGTGGGACAGATATAGAATTACTTCCTCAGCATCGAACATGTGGCGGTAGGACACACAACTGACAAGTGCGTAAATAGAGCCGGTCTGTAAGCAAACCCTCTGTCGCCAACTGCGAACTCTAATGGTTGTCACCTCTGATCTACATAAATCTTCTGTCAACCATGACCTGATCTGCGCTGATCTCTCTGCCTCAAAATGTGCAATGCCGGTGCTGAGCTATCATGTCACGCCCCAGCCCAGAAAACCCATCTAGACCGGGGCGTGAGGGGGGGAGACCCACACCTATTCACTTGCGATACAACAATAATCACAAATAATTTAAACAATTGACTTCTGAAGGCATAAAAGAAATCTAAAGCACACTATTCCATTAACATCATAGTTGTACAGATCTAAATCAAAGTTCTCAAATATGAAAATTATACATATAAATTAATCCACAAGGGATACTGTATACAAAACTGCCAAACTATACAATCAGATCTTCAATCACCTCAAAGCCCTCCAGAAGTCGACGCGTCGCCAAAAGCTGATATGCTGGGAGCTACAGAGACACTGGCGTCTGCACCTGCAAACGCAGCCCGGGTAGGGTGAGCATAAAGCCCAGTAGGGTTCTACTCTACGTCACACTCAAGGAAAGGGGAAATTACAACTGAACTGTCTCCTTTCCAAGCCTAAGGCGTAACTACAACAAGCATGCAAACGCGATGGGGATCACGCCTGCTCTGGACGCTCCCCAATCGCCAACCACGCCAGGGATCACGTCGGCTCTCGGCTCCCAGCGCTCCCCAAACGTCAACCACGTCGGGGATCACGCCGGCACTCGGCTCTCAGCGCTCCCCAAACGTCAACCACGCCGGCACTCGGCTCTCAGCGCTCCCCAAACGTCAACCACATCGGCACTCGGCTCTCAGCGCTCCCCAAACGTCAACAGAAAAGTAAAACACACCCACACTCAAGCTTGGCAAAGGATAACGGTACGACCTCTAAACCTCAAGAACCAAGATATGATAAGTCAATAAAACCAGAATCTCATCCTAGACCAGCCTACCCAACCACGGTCCTAGAGCTAGACCCGAGCTACCCGAGAGCCTTGGATCGACGATCAAACCATCATCCACGCCCTAACTTAAAATGCATCAAATAGAATCAAATGCATGCAATGCTCAGACACAAATAAAGAGATTTAAGCATGCAACAGAATGACATATCAATATACAGGGCTAGGCATAGCTTATAGCTAGCTAGAGGGGTAAACATAGCAAAGGGTCTAAAGCAATTAGGAATCTATTTAACACAACAACGGCAACGCATGCCGGGAACAAGCAACTACACAATCAATCAAAATTTCGGCATTACGACGACATAAACGGCCGTCAACCGAAATTCCAACAACGGGGCACACCCCCGGCCACACAGTTACTACAACAATAAGGAACACAGTTTACAAAACTAGGGCAGACCTTCGACCCATTTACTTATCTAAACATCCCAAGGGGCATGACTCCCTTGGTTCAACTACGAGC
Source organism: Narthecium ossifragum (assembly GCA_963920575.1). Taxonomy (NCBI): domain Eukaryota; kingdom Viridiplantae; phylum Streptophyta; class Magnoliopsida; order Dioscoreales; family Nartheciaceae; genus Narthecium; species Narthecium ossifragum. The sequence goes on from OY986965.1 coordinate 18,089,528, forward strand.
TACATATCCATGTATAGAATTTGATAAGAATAAGCATAACGTGCAATTAATTGCTGATTGAACAAGAATGATTTATAGTTAATTAACAAGCCAGAACCAAACAATTAATCGTCTAAAGACCACCAATTAGGACGTGCTAACCCTCGAGATCACTAGGAATACCAATTGAATGTATTTCGAAGAATTAGACACGAGGAAAACATCGAAATACATTAAAACACTATTTTCTAAACCTCTACAAAAACCTTAAGTTACAGAGGATGAATTCTTAGCAATTTAACATGTAAATGAAGTCAAATTATGAATTAGAACCAATCAGATATGGAGAAACATGCTAGGGACATCGTGTCCAAGGATTGAATCTAATTGATGTCTAATTTCTACAAAAGTTTCTAATCTTTTTCCTAATTTCTGTTTCGCAGCAGTTTAGGAAACAACTCACCAAAAATCATACGTAAATCAGAAAATCACGAAAGCAGCGGCAATCAAAAGATAACTCGATGATCTACAACTTTCATCTTGAAAGTTACACGAGATCCTGCTCATAAAGCTCAGAAACCGAGCTTCAATCCGACTGTTCATCCAAGAACAGAGCATCAACGAAATCCGGAAAAACTGATGGATAAAACTCCATTGAAACCACATCAATGATCAATCAAACCCTGGTCAGTTGGGATCTAAGCCTAGAAAAACAAGGTAGAAGAGAAATCCCCAAAGAATCCGGTTGAAACCTTCTCAAACAAAATCCGAAATCCAAGAATCCGAAATCAGCCACTACTCTAGCATGAATAGCATAAAAATGCAGTCAAACAAAGACAGAAACAACCACAATCACATCCTAGGGCTGAATCAAAGATTCAGGTAGGAAAACCCTACCTGAGAGCTCGGAGAAGATGGGATCCGGCTTGGTCTTCGTCCCCGACGTTGCTCCAGGTGTTGAAGGTTGACGGCGGCTAGGTGAAAAGAGGGTCGGATTTGGGAGTAGAGGAAGCTAGGGAACTCGAGAGAGGTGAGGTGAAGCTCGAAGAGGAACGGCGGCCGGCGACGACGACGGAGAAGCTCCGGAGAGGAGAGGTCGACACGATCGCGAGTAAGGGAGAAGAAGAGGGCTGCCGTGGGTAAGAATGAAAGGGAGAGAGAGAAAAAGCGAGAGAGAGAAGAGAGGAGGGTTTTATACTAAAATTGAGATTTAATCTCAACCGTCCATCTCGATCTATCCCGATCGAGCTCCGATCTACAGATCGAGGACGCCTAAAAGGATCTAATCAATCAGATGCATCCAACCAAGGCAGTGTGTTTACAACGCGAGTGTGAAACCAACCACCAAGGCGAAATTTACCAAATTTCCCTTGGGGTCATAAGGCCCTCGACCCACGCGGTCGAATCAGGTTAGAGGAACGGGCCCTCACATGTCAACTGCGGATGTAGGCAAACTCCACTATGATGATGTGCTATCATCATCTGAAGTCTGCATCAACAATACGTGCTCTAACCACGTCACCATGGATCTGAATGGTCTTCTCTGACCATCTGTCCATCTGTGCCACGAGATGTTGTGTTGATAGTCAACAAAATGGTCATGCACTCCTAAGAGTTGTGCTAGAATCTGTCTGTGATCCTGGAATCATGGTCTGAAGTAATGGAAGCTAAAGCATCACACAATCTGATCACCTCTCTGATATGTGGACTGCTATGCGGCAGACAAACTCATCACATATGGTATATGTGCTGATCTGACCTCTGGATCTGATCTCTGCATCTGACCTCTAAATCTGACTTTTGCATCTGGTCTTTGGATCTGACCTCTGAATCTGATCCTGGATCTGACCTCTGAATCTGATCCTGAATCTGACCACTGCATCTGGTCTCTGGATCTAACCTCTGAATCTGATCTCTACATTTGGTGCCAACCAAGCTGATGACGAAATCCATGATATATCTCCCTGCCTCCTGAATGAACAGCAACAAAAGAGGACTGAACCTCATGTAGGATGTCCTTGTGCAACTCTAGATCTGCTACTCCACCTCTGGGGTACAATCAACTGTCTGCTAATGCCATCAGGAATCTCTGTAGGCTCGGCGTTGTCGTCGCTCAACATCGTGATGGATCTGGTACAGACTCTCGAGTAGGGTTGCCTCGCCCTCCACCTCATCTGGTCTCTGCTCTCTACCAACTCTGACTGATCCTCTGCGCGAAGGAACCTTCATGAACACCCTGTCATGAACTGAGAACTCTAAAGATCATCGCCTCTGACCTGCGTAGCTCTCTCGTCTGCTCTACGCCGTCAGGAGTCTCTGTCTGACCTGTGCTAATCTCTCTGAGGACTGTCTGATGATGTCTGGAGTGGTGGGTGATGCCTCAACAACCTCGGTTGAGCAATCGGAAGAATGACACGAACTGTCATACTAAATCTCGAATGACACCACATACGTCTGGGCTTATGATTGCTGAAGTAGGCAAACTCCAGCAAAGTGACGTACACCTCCCAGCTGCCTCCTACAATCTGGTGATGACGTCCGCCATGGTGTGCTTCCATTCCCACTCTGTCATTGGAAGGGGCTGCAATGGGTTTGCCGGATCTGCAACACTGCTATCTAAGCACCACCTGCCATCTGCTGACCCTATCCAGCCCTCAGTCATGTGCTCGTTACCAACCGCAAGACGGATCTCTACGAGCACCGGATATCTACCCTGGGTCTATATCACTCTGGCCGGGAGAGCTGGGATGTTGCAAACACCAAAGGGGAAGTCATCTGGAATCTGATCCCCGAAACCCGATCCAACTGACTGTCGGTCTCCGATGAGATGACAAATCCACCAAATCTGCTCTAGCCTCTCTAACAACTGCTGATGGCTATCACCCTTAAAGGCACTGACGGCCACGATCGATCGGTCCATCGACTGTCACATCGACCGTCGGCCTATTTTCCCATGACCAGCTTCCGCGGTCGATCCATGCATCAACCGCCATATCCCACGGTCGATCTGTGCATCGACCGTCGGTACAAAAACACACTAAATATGATTTTTAATGCTTTCCAATTTAAGGGATATTAATATTAAACCATTGTTTTATCGTCAAACATATATTGACATCATCGAAACAATATTAGGGCTAACAATCTCCCTCTTTTTGATGATGGCAACCTGATGAATAAATTTTATATCTCGCAAGTATACGAATCGGTGCAATCAGTATAGCAGCAAGACGAGTATCGTACCCACAGAGATTTGCAAAGATTATTAGAGTGAAACGCTAAAGAACAGAAAAGAAAGAAAATAAGGAAGGGAAAATAAGAGATATGAAGTATTGAGAATGGATAATCTAATAACGAAATAAGAAAACGATAGAAATATGATGGATGAATACTAAGGTTCCGATTTCACCATAACATCCTCATTCTATGCATTGAATCAATAAAGATTTCAGTTTAATTCCAAGGGCTTGTTCTTCCGGTATGATGATCCGTTCGGCCGCAGTCTTCACCAAGTACCCCCAATTAACCCTAGTTAATGAACCCATAACTAAGTGTTAACCAAGAATCCATTAAGCTCTGAAGAACAATCATGAACCAAGAATACTCTTAGCTTGAACCCGGCCTCGACATAAACTCATTCATTCATAGATCCTGCAAGATTAGGGAATGAACCCTCGCCCAATCTCACATAAAACAATCTATAATACTTTTATTGGTCAGATAAAGGTATTTAAGATCTCAGTTATAATAATGAATGAAACAAGGAAAATAAACTGATTAAATAAATATGATCCAATAACATAGAATGATTCAGTTAGGGCTACATCGGTACCTTAGAAAAGAAACTATCCACTCATGTTCATCATGAAGACGACAAAAGTGTTCAAAGAAAAATAAAGAAAGAAAGACGAAGAAAACAAAACCCTAACACGGCTTCCTCTCCTCCAGTTGCTCCAGAAAAATCCTCCAAAAGCCCCCTTTTGATAACCCTATGTATCCTATTTATAGGCCTCAACTCGGGTTAGATCTAAGTCCATTATACGCTCCCTGCTGATCTGGCGGTCGACCGTGAGATCTCACGGTCGACCGTCAACTGTTCATAATACTTCGAAAGAGCGACGGTCGATCTTCGGATCGACCCTGAGAAGTGTTTTCTTCAACAGAGGCTGACGGTCGATGCCACGGATGATGCCACGGTCGACCGTGGGAAGTTTTGCATGTGACGGTCGATGCGACGGTCGTTCGGGGGAATTTTCGAGCGCGACGGTCGACCGTGAGATTCTGGCGGTCGACCGTCACTATTCATCCAGCCTGCGCACATATATGGCACATCATCTGGTTCTTCATGAGCAGGTATAGTTTAATCTTTCAAGTTGATCCATGTAATCTTTTCAGCTTCTTTGCTCATTTTTCCTGCATTTTCCAAACAACTTTGTGAAGCAACATATAGATATAAAAATAGTAATAAAAATGTTGATTAAGGATAATAATCTAGCAATTGAGATGGTTATAAGGCTATTTAGAGTGCACTTTCATGCACTCATCACAACCTTTAAATTATGATGATAAAATCTTGAAGGCTCCCTCCCTCTTAATTTGTGCATCCATTTACCTCATAAAATATGTTCTAAAGTGAATTTCACTGAGGCATGCAAGTCATATGTCACTAAAAGGATATATCAGGCTTGATTATAGGTCAAAAGGTATGAAAGTACAAAATATGACCTATGTACCTCTTTGTATAGAAACATGAGAAATGATATTTGAGCATGAATTATATTCTCATGAAATCTCCAGTAAATCCATTAAACATCAAAAGATTTCAAGTATATAGAATATAAAGTTTTAAGAACTTTCAAAAACAACATGATATCACAATATTTCTCCCTCTTTGACATCGTCAAAAAGAATTGGTAGAGGGGGAAGAAAAATCACAGATAACCATAAAAATTTCTTAACAAAAGAAAGTTTTAAAATCAGAATTGATACCAATTTGAAGGTTTAAAATTTGATCAACCAAGATACCAAAAGAGGATTTACAATTAAAAGGAATGAAAAGTTATCAGTTCTTTAAAATAAAAACTTTCTTAAACCATTTTAAAACAAAAAATAGAGCAACAAGATATAATGGACGAGACATATATAAAAAATTAAAGCATACCTCCATTACCTTTGATAGCAAATTGTTATCCACATTCAAATACCTTGAGCCTTCATTTGTCAATTTTATTTTCTTTTTCTCCCAATGCAGTTAAACAAAGATTTAAAGTTTCTTCTTCTTCTTCTTCGGAGGTGGAGCTCAAGTCACATTCTTCCTTGGCCTTCTTCTTCTTCTTTGAAGATTTCTTGAGCTTTGGACAATCCGACATGTAATGTCCGAGCTTCCTACACTCATAACAAGTAATTTTATTTAATTAAGAAGAGGAGTTTCCTTTTTCACCTTTGGAGTTTTTCTTTCCTCGACTCTTGATGATTCGTTGGATTCTTCTTGTGATCTTTTGCATCTCCTCATCATCATCATCTTCATCGCTTGAGTCAGATGAATCCTTGTATGTTGACTTGAAAGCAATGGTTTTCTTTTTTTACCTTTCTCCACCATTGCTCCTCTCCATGTTCATCTCATATGTCATGAGAGAACCCATGAGCTCATCAAGGGATAGCTTAGTTAAATCTTTAGCATCTTCGATTGCTGTCACCTTGGGATCCCATGTCTTAGGTAGACACCTAAGGATCTTTCTTACCATCTCATCATTAGTATAGCTTTTACGAAGAGAATCAAGAACATTTATAATATCGGTAAAGCGAGTAAACATTTCATTTATATTCTCATCATCCTTCATACAGAATAACTCATAATTATTAACAAGCATGCTAATCTTAGACTCCTTAACTCGGTTTGTTCACTCATAGGTAACTTCAAGTTTTTCCCATATTTCCTTAGCTGTTTTATATACTGAAATTCTATTAAATTCATCATGGCTAAGGGCACAAAATAGAAAGTTTTTAGCCTTGACATTTACTTGAAGTTTCCTAAAATCAATAGGAGTATATTCACTCTTAGATTTTGGAACTTCTTTTCCATCAATGATCTTTAAGGGAATAGAATCTCCATCTTCTATTATCATCCATGCATCATAGTCCATGGATTGAAAGAAATTTTCTATTTTAGTCTTCCAATAGGTATAATTAGATCCATTAAAGTAGGGTGGCTTATTGGTAGATTGTCCCTCTATGATTTTCATCTTGATTTAGGATCCTCTAAGGGTTGTTACACCACAAAAATAGAGATCTTGCTCTGATACCAATTGAAGCTCTAAGAGGGGGGGTTATCTTAGGATTTATACGATAAAATCAATTATGGAAATCTAAATAGGAGGAGCCTAATTAAATCATATGCTTGCAAATGATAAGAGCAGAAAATATGTTAAAACAAGAATAAGAGATGAGAGATAGAGAGATTGCACCAGAATTTTTATAGTGGTTCGGCCAACCGTGCCTACGTTCACTTCTCTCAAGGGCCTCCTTGATGTTCCACTACTTCCAAAACCTCGTACAAGTTGTCCACCAACCTTCCAGTTGCTTGGCAACCTATCCACCAAGCTTACGGGTGCTTTGCAACCTTACAATCTCTCCAAGCTCTCTCTTCGATATTTCTCTCAAAATGTACTTCACACTTGAAGTAGTTTTACAAAGGTTTAGCTAACTATTAAAGAGTTAGAAACTTGCTAGAATATGATTACAACAATCCCTTAGCTCCCCCTAAGTCTCAGCCAAGCTTATTGCAACTTGTCTTTTATAGCTGAGCTCCAAAGCCCTCCAAATAGCCTCCCAACGGCTATTTTCTTCTCCAACAACGGCTCTTTAACGGCTCTTTTCTGGGCTGGCGGTCGACCATCGCATCGTCTGTGATATCATCCGCCAGGTTCTTCTTGAGCCACGGTCGATCCATACATCATCCGTAAAGCTTCATGGTCGACCGTCGCATCGACGGTGACATCGTCTGTCAGGCTCTGTTGCGAAAACCGCTTCTCAGGGTCGATAACTCGTTCGACTGTCGCACCTCCAAGACATGATCACATAGGGCACGGTCGATCGGTCCATCGATCGGTCCATCGACCGTTACATCGACCGTCGGCCTATTTTACCACGACCAGCTTCCGCAGTCGATCCACGCATCAACCGCCATATCTCAAGGTCGATTCGTGCATCAACCGTCAGTACAAAAACACACTAAATATGATTTTTAATGCTTTCCAATTTAAGGGATATTAATATTAAACTAATGTTTTATCATCAAACATATATTGACATCATCGAAACAATATTAGGGCTAACAATTTCTTTTCTTTATTAGTTTAGATAACTCTATTCTATCTTTGATTCTTTTCCTTAGTTTTAGGGTTTCGAGAATTGATTTTAATTTCCAACGTTTTCCCTCGGATCGACTCCGGATTTCACCGCTATCTTAATGTTGACACCAATTTTGACTAAGGGTAGAATTCGTAATATTTATGAAATTACCTTTGTCATATACGTACATGTCTTGATATTTTACAAACGCATGACAACATTCAAAAACATACTTAAAATGCTCTATACATGCTTTCTCGAAAGGGAATTTTAGGAACATTGACTAAATATACATGGTTAAACTCCCTAACACATCTCGATTCGTCCTACATGGTTTTGATGGCATCCTATATAAACTAAAGGACGTTTCTATAATTTTCACCCCCATGGGGTATTTTGGGTATTTTGATCAAAATATAGACCTAAACTCCCAATAACACTCCAAATTAACCCTTTATGATTTTGACATCATTCTACATACATAGTGGGGTATTTTGATAATTATAGCCTTCATGGGTATTTTTGGAATTATGATAGAAAAACACATAAATTCAGATATTTCAGAATTCTTTCATTGATCCTTAGATGGTTTTGACAGTATCCCACATAAACCTGCAAATCTAAGGTAATTTTCCAAATCATCCATCATAAGGGTACTTTGGTCATCTGCAACTCTCAGGAGATGATTATAGTCACACATCAACCTTCGACATCTCGTCCACCTCAGGGGTATTTTCGTTCAAAATATATATCTAGACAACACATGAGCCACAACCAAAGGGGTATTTCAGACATTTAGCACCAGCGGTATTGTGGTAATCTTACCTCAACCCTTAACCTTAAGGGGTATCTTGGTCAATTCACACCCTCAGGGATATACTTGTCTGAAATCTGACCATTCTGCCCTCCAAGGTATTTTCGTTACATATGACTGGTAAATGGGTATATTTGTAAAATTCCTACAGATATCCCGGATCGGAGTAAATATTCACAAACGTCTTTAATCCGGACAAATATCCAAATAATTTGGATTTAAATAGACATGAGAAAGGAGAAATGTTTAAATCACAACAAATTTGAAAATTTGAACATCACTTTCGAATTTCAAAAAAACCTGCCATAGCTATTACATATCATATAAAAATGAGATCAACCAAATATAGTTGGCTGCACAACCCATGCCATATATAAAATCAGCCATCACCAAATATGGCTGGATGCATGGCCATATGTATGAAGGGTCCACATCCTTCTAAGGCAAGAGAGATCCCTTTGATCAAGGATCCACGATCTCATCCCATATAAGCACATGCATGCCTCATCCCTATAAATAGAGTGGGCTGGCAAAAAACAAGGAGGGAGAGAGATGGCACGGTCGGAGGACGTTGGAGGAGCTCGTCGTCGCATTGATCCCGCCCGAGGAAGACCCACTGTCGCCGTCGCCCACTTTGCTCCAGCTCGAGGATCGACATCGCCACGCTGCGCGCATCCCCAGCAAGGGCCTCCCCCGTCGCTGTCTACCTCCTCCCGCAAGCGGATCCCCTTGGACGGTGCTTCCCCAAACTCCCCCTCGACGCTGAGCTTATGAGCATGGATGGCAGCTTCCCCTGTTCCGGATAGCGGCTTCCCCTGTTCCAGCTAGCGCTTCTCTGGTTCCAGCCGGTTTCATCGAGTCCAGCTGCCACTGCGATGGAGGTCGGATACAAGCTTCCCACCAGCTTCGACACGCGAACAACACCAACTTCGACGCTCGAACGGCCCAAACTTTGACGCTCGGACAACACTCCTTCAACCCCACGAGTTTCGACGCGCGAACAATATCAGCTTCGACGCTCGGGTGACACTCCTCGACTCCACCAACTTCGACGCTCGGATGACGCCTTCCCTGTTCCAGCTGCTACATCTTCACGGCAACAATTGGACCTTGGACGGCTCTTCCCAAACTCCGGCGGACTTGAAGCCCCGGCGACAAAGACATCCTGCATGGCAATGAACGTGGTGGTCCAAGACCTCACGTCATTTCATTTTCCTTTTATTATTATTATTATAGGAAAATATTTATTTTTATTGGATCTAGAATCAGATGTATTCCCTACGGGGATGTAAATGATGGATTTGCCGACTTGGCGATCCAGGGGTGTGGTGCCTGCAATTTCCTTACACGAAATTAAAAATGATTTGCTCGGAAATAAAATAGAAATCTCATCCCAACGAGATCGACGTTTTATCCACGAACACCTACCTAGTAGTGTAGTGATTGAATAAGGATTATTAATTTAATATTTGATTGAGTTTGCAATGTTTTAACGACACGTTCACAACACATCAGCTGTGTTTTGCAGGTGCATGCGTTAGCTCTTCTTCAGTGACCCTTACCAGGCAAGTGTTTGGTGGCGTGGCGGTGTTTGGCAGTGCTTGAGGAGCAGTGATCGTCGTCTACCTTTTGTTATAGTTAGCCTCCTACGGGAGTATGTTGTATTAATGTAAACCCTTTTGAGGATTTAAATTTATCTTATTATATCTTTTCAGGCTTGGAATTATTGTTAATTTTTAGAGAAACCAGTAAGCTAGAGGGAACCCTTGACAAAATTTATTCCGCATTTAGTTAGGTTCCGGTTCGCGTCGCTCGGCCCGGTTGGGCCATCGTGGGTCGAGGCGCAACACTGGGTGGAGACGGAGCTGATGAGGATGTTGTCAGGGGTGTACTTGGCCGCGAAGTCCCCAAGTATAATGTGACCTCCTCATCCGCAAAAGCCAGCTGCAGTACATAGAAACCATTATGTTTATGATGGGAACATCGGGGTAATTCAAAATAAAACTAATCGGGACTCGCTTCTATAGGGATAGGGAGATTGGTGGTGAGCTTTCCCCACTTTGGGAGCTTCGTATCACCTCATTCTAAGATGTGGGGGGATATTGCTGGCATCTCTGGGTGTCATGCATCCTAATTAACTTGTCATTCCATACATATAGAGCGGTAGTGCATCCAGCTATGCATGACATGGATCTATCCGAAACCTTCTCCTTCGACGGCCAGCATTTCAACGCCCAGCGCACTTCTTTCTTTAGGTTCTCGTGAACAATGGCCGCCCAATCCAACTGCCAAAGGGAGTTGAGATCTTCAAATACACCAGCTAGCTCTGGGGGGGCCATGTAATTGGCCTGGGGGAACAAGAATGCGGTGACGATGTAGAGGATGAAGAAACGACAAAAATCATTGACGCTCTGCTCGTCATTCTTGTCCTTCAGAGCCTCCAAGATGATGGTGTTCTGGCCATAGTAGGGGATATCCATCAGACCTCTGCGCACTCTCGACGTATGCTTGATTACCTTCCCGCCCATTGGAAGACCAATGATGACGACAACGTCCGCTGGTCCCAAATCCCTGTCACCGTCACCGATAGTAAACCGCAACCCCCTTGTAATGACGCATCATGTCATCCAAGAGGATATGGTCCTTCTTCATGTCCGGAAGGTCCAAGAAGTGGTCGAATGGGGTCTTCCGGATGATTTCTAGGTGCATATTCTCGGTCTAAACCCTTGCAACCTCCTTAATCTTTGAAGTGAAACACCTGCCCTGAAACTGTGTATCGTCGAATGGGTTGGGGCCACCTTCTCCTACGGGTCTTGCAAAGCAATTGTCAGAAGGATATGATAAAAGTGACAGACACGCGCATAATACGATACACACGTAAAAGTGATAAATTGAAGTTGAAAATGTACGCATAAAACAGTGTGTAAAATATAATATGCATTTGAAATTGACATACAAACGCACATAAAAGTGAAAAACTGATGTCAGAAATGTAAGTATAAAATGGACGCGTAAGATATAATATGCGCCCAAAATTGACATGCAAACTCAAGTAAATGCTACAAGTAAAATGTACACATAAAATGCACGTGTGAAATATGATATGCACATAAAGGGACAAACTAGCGTAATATGTACGAGAGAAATGAACATAAATCATAAGAAGCATGAGCATATTTTTGTGCAATAAAAGTTTGGTGTGGGAGAGAACTAAATGTGCACAAAAATATTTGGTTGAAATGTGAAAAAAATCACAATTTCTATGCCCCTTTCGGATAGGGAGATTAAAAGAAATGAAATGCCACAGAGATACATGGGAGAGGGAGAGCAGTTGTATTTGATTGATCGTCGGGGCCCTCGTCTGGACGTAGCAATTTTTCCAAGCCTACTCTACGGCCTTTTCCATGGCCATGGTAAGTACACTCTCTATGGCGTGTTGCACGGGGAAAAAGGGACTGTGAGATCGGAGAGAACGGGGATATCGGAGAGAGGAGACGGCGGGATCGGATGTGAGAAGGTATCGAGCGGATTGAAAAATATGCTTGAGTCTGGCGTTATATGTGCGCTTAATAGCTTCGTACGCGTCTGGTCACGAGGAGACCAGCCATACCACGAGCCAGTGATATGACGCCACGTGGACCACCTCATCCAGACTCCAAAAGTCACATTTTTTTTTTCTTTTTGAATTCGACCACCGTCACATCCCATCGCATTTAATGCGATTTGTGGGTCCAATGACATATGAGCGCTACGTGCATGGACCTAACACCGCATTTAATGCAAGATGTTGCCTTTAATTACTACGCCGAATTTAATTTGTTTAAACATATATATGATCATGAAAAATCTTATCATTGCATAATACCAGTTAGCATTAGTTACTAAACATGGCCTCATCCAAGTACCAACTTTGTTGAGAACTTATTTTGCAATTCTAGTTAATAGATTAGCTCAACAACACCATTAGATTGGTCCTAGATTTCTTGTATAGTTCCAAACCCACATTTTGGGGCAAAAAGAAACAAACTTGGCTTACTTTAGTTGTATATGGAAAGCATAAATGAAACAAGAAATTGATAAGATATGAGATATCCGAGGAAACTAATGTTTGGAATTTTAAGTGGAGAAATATGAGACAAAGGTAGAAATATGTTTTTTTCATCATCGAGAGTTGCTGGAATTTTTTCTCATACAAAGAAGGCTCAAGTACAGCCTTTAAATAGATAACCAAGTGACTCAACTAGTAATTAATTCACTTCACGAGCCTTGAATTTTGTAGATGGCCATAGCTATTGACTCTTAGGAAATTCAAACTTTGACCATGACTCTTTGGTTACCAAGCATCTAGAGCATTCTTGAATCAAAAATTATTTGTCAACACCCTCTCATAATCTGTAATTCCCGATTGCTTCTTGAACTTCTCAATATCTGCCAATTGTTCATTTGTATTCAGAAACCCTAAACTGATATCTTCATTGTTCACCAATTCCCTTATGAAATGATGCCGAAGCTCAATGTGCTTCGTTTGAGCATTAAACACTGGATCTTTGGTCATAGCAATGGAAGACATATTTGATCGCTCACAAACGTCGTCGTTAAAACGTTGCAAACTCAATCAAATATTAAATTTATATCCTTATTCAATCACTAAACTACTAGGTAGAAATAGCGGTGAAGTCGGGAGTCGATCCACAGGTAAAACGTTGGAAACTGAAATCAATTCTCCAAACCCTAAAGCTAAGAAAAAGAATCGAAGATAGAATAGAGTTATCTAAACTAATAAATAAAAGAGATAAAAGGTTGATCAATTTGAATCAATGGATAAGTGACTTAGGAATTTCTCAATCCGCCCTAGTTTCGCCTTCAATCTTCTCTAGTTATCCTCTTGTTCTCTTCTCTCAATATTATGGATTATATGGCTACAAGCTCATATGAATCCCTAAAATAAGATTTATGTTCCTAACGGCATAGCCTATCTTTACTTGGCATAGATTGTCTTCGGTCCTACGATTACTTTAAGTTATACTACTCCTAATGACCTTAGCACAACCTATCTTCGCTTAGCATAGCCTATCTCACTAGCAAACCATAAATCACATGAAAACCATCCTATGAATCTCTACAATCAATCACAGAAATCATGTAGGACTGAAAATACGTCAAGGAACTCTGTTCCCTCAACTCTATTAACAATAAAAAGCAAATTCATAGGATCATGTCTTGAGAAGAATACAAGATTCAAACCAAAGAAGATAGAAAACTATGCTAGGGTTTCATGAATAATCCTAAGTACAATAACTAGCAACTCATCTTTTGGATGAAAGCCATCGGGGTGGAATAGGAAGCTGTCACCATCCACATCCTCTCCTTCTTCTTCTTCCTCCTCCAAAGATTGACAAAAAGTTGAGAAATTCGGCTGGAAAAGGCCTTTTAAATAGGGAAACCCTAAACTTAGACTTAAGAGTCCTATCTAGACTTAAACTTTGACTTTCCTCTTTTCGTATTTCAACTCCTATTCAGGATTCCGAATTTAACTCAATTCTGACGCTAATTAGCTTGGAATATGAGAATGTCTTCAACAGGAAAGTTTTAGATCTTCCAGTCTTCTGTCATATCCCGAAGATTTTATAATATTTAGACTTATAGGGAATATTTGAGGAATATTCTTCTGAACGTCGACGGACCAGTTTTCCAGCAGCTATGTATCTTGATAGTTTTCAAAACTGGTATTAATCTGTATGGAATCTCGCCAAGTGTCCAACATGAAAGTTGTTCATCTCTGAGTCTTCTACCACATCTCAAAGTTTCAAAATATGTGAACCTTTGTAAAATATTTGACGAATATATTACTGACGGTCGACGAAGCAGTTTATTTAGTCATTTTAGCCGAATTTCTTGCATTTCTTCTCAAAGCATGATTAAACCTGAAATCAACTAACAAGCTATTAAATACAACTACTCTAGGCCTAACAAAGGTAATTTAAGGGGTTTAATTAGGAATAATTAGTGACTTATCAATATTATCACAATTTTGGATAGTTGGTTGTTGTTGCAGCTGGACTAAATAACAGAGTATTCTTCTCAGCCAAACCACTTCACATGCGACATCAGTTGCGACAATGTATTATGCTTTAGGTGAAAATAAAGCCACTAACATTTGCTTCTTTGAACTCCAAGCAATAACCTTTGTGCGAAAGCAAAGCAAATATCCTGAAGTACATTTTGTTGATCATATCTATGTTTTGGTCATGCCATAATTCATTTGATGATACTATATGACTTTAACAGATATACCCTGAACTTACTTGTTACAAATCTCTCTATATATGTACCGTTCTGTTCTGTAATAGTGGTCGAATGTGAAGTTGGGTAATTGCTAAGTACATGGGCCTTGTCACAGGGTTAAAGGCCAATGATAATGGTTACGGTCGGCTGTTAGTTGGGCAGTCGAAGTAACATGGAGCGTCAGACGACTCAAAAGGTCGGGCTGCAGAATTACTCCACACCTCATTTGTTTCTTTACCTTGTATGAAAGGTATAATGGTCAATTGACTAGATGGTTACCAGTTGGGTGGTTGGAAAACTTGTTTGCCTTGATGATTACCTTGAAAGGATATTTTCGTGTTGAAATTTTCAAGGTAACAGGATGTCAAGAAGATCGCCCAGCCAGTTGGAACGGACCATGGAACCATGAGCCCAAAATAGCTTTGTTGCACGGTGGATGATGGTTAGGTCAACCGTCAGCAAAGCCGTAAGGAAGCGCAAGGAATGAAAACTAGCCATTGGGTGTTTGAAAACTGGCCATTGGGCACAGTTTTTGAGTCTCTCTCACTCAGACCGTTGTATAAGTAGAAAGATTGTGAGGACCTGTCCCTCTACTCCTGTGTCGACCGTTTGGATCAGGCCCGTGGCTCGTTGTAAACCGCAAGGGCAATTTGGTAAATTGTGCCTTGTCGATTTGTTTTACACCCGCGAGTGCACACACTGACCGTGTTTGTGTTAGTGTTTGATTAGAAAAGTTAGGTGGACCCGGGATCGGAAGATTCGAGCTTGGGCTTGTAATTTAGCCCAAGTTTGAGTTTCTGGACAAAGGAGATCGATCTTCCTTGCTAAGGAGATCGATCTTCCTTGAAAAGGAGATCGATCTTCCTTGAAAAGAAGATCGATCTTCCTGTGCCAGAGAGTCTTGGCGGTGATTTTTGAGAGGACGGCCGCCGTTGGCCGTCGCTCTCCATTGTCAGAGGGAGAGAAGACTTTCTCTCCTCTCCTCTCCCTTATCCTCTTCTTCTCCCCCTTCCTTGGCTTTTCCTCTTCTCCTTCTTCCTCTTCTCCTTCTTCTTCCTTCTCCTTCCTTCTTCTTCCCACGGCCCTACTTCCCCTATTTCCGGCAGCCCATTCTTTCCCTCAGTTCTCCCTCCTCCGGCCACCGTTTTGGGTGCTTGAAGGCTCGTTGGATTCGTGGAAGCGAGAGGAAGATCCCTGGCTTGGTTTGAAGCCGGTTTGGTGCTCATAGCTACGTGGGTTTCAGCCGAGGATTGCGTTTCCGGTAGGTTTCTAGCTACGTGGGTTAATAGGGGGTTTTCTCTTAATCTAGCTGGTAGATCTAGGTGTTCTTTGTGTTGTTGGATGCGTCTTATTTAGCTTAATTTCTGTTGTAAGTTTCACAAGATTTCATTGAGATTTTAGTAGGTTTTTAGCATGTTTAAACTCGGATATTCCGGTTTCTCTGTTCTTGAAGAACAGCAGGTTTACGACGCGTTTTTGGGTCTCTACATGCATGATTTTGGTTTATGATGAACATAATAGTTGTAGATCTTTGAATCTAATCTCAGACCCAACCAGTGTCATAATTTTCTGATTTGCCTATGATTTGCTAGGAATTTCCTACGGATGGACTGCGTTGCGGCAATTAAAGGTAATTAGTGAGATTAGTGATTTTGATTAGTTTTGCCGTGTAATCTAACCGTCGGATGTTTCCGGGTTTTGAATATGTTGATCCCAGCATGTTTATCTACGGGTGTCTAAGTTGGATCTCGAATCCGACATCGTTTGGACGTCGGATCGACGAGGTCACTTACCCCTAAATAGAGGATCTTGGTGATTTAAATAATATTAAATGTTCTGAACATATAATATTATATTATATGTTCTGAACATATAATATTATATTATATGTTCATCTGAGTTTTCAGGGTTGCTTCCCGTTATAGGAGTCCGCGATTGACGGTCGCGGTACCGTCGTAATGCCGGGACCCGCTGCGGATTGGCTGGTAGCGATTGGTAGTACCGCTGCAACGATCTAGTTGGACTTGTGTGTTGCTTTATGATACTGTTGCATACTTATCTCTTACTTGCATATGATCATAGCATGCATTCTGTTGTGCATTAGATGCATAAGGATAGGCCCTGGGTGATGGGTTGATCGCCGATCCGAGGCTTTCGGGTAGCTCGGATTTAGCTCAAGGACCGTGGCGGGTAGCAAGGTTCAGGTTGGATTGTAGTATTCAGTTGATATCGATGATAGGCTTTGATGACTTGCATACATATTGATCGATGATTTAGAGGTCGTGTCGGCCTCGAGTCGGGTTCTGAGGTGTAGCCGGTGTCCAGTTATAATGACTTTTGAGTAGAGGGTGTGCCTACTCAGCGGTGCTATTTCCTGCCAGCAGTGCTGGTTTCCTGCTTATGAGTCAGCAGTTGGTGTTTCCAGCTTACTGAACGTTACCCATCATGTGACCAGTTGTTCTGGAAGATCATGATCATGGACCTCAGGGACACTCGGTGGTGTTATGGGACCCCTGTATACACCCAGACCATGGGGGTGACACTGTTGTGTTCCATCCCTTTCTGTGTGTCGTAGGGTAGAACCCTACTGAGCTTTTTTCTCACGCCTTTCCGGGCTGCATTTTGCAGGTGCAGGCGTCAGCTCTTCTTCAGTGGCCCATACCGGGCAGGTGTTTGGTGGCGTGGCGATGTCTGGCAGTGCTTGAGGAGCGGTGATAGTCTTCTACACCCTTTTTGTTTAGATAGTCTCCTACGCGACTATGTTGTATTAATGTAAACCCTTTTGAGGATTTGAATATTATATTATATTTCTTTTGAGGTTGTTAATCTTTATTTTAATAAGGGTGATTATGAATTGTTTAGGGAGACCAGATGTGATGACATATCCCTCTACTCCTGGGTCGACCGCCTGGGTCGGGCATGTCGCGCCCCGACCCGCGTAGGCCCAACCGGGCCGGGCGACGCGAACAGGAACCTAACCTACTGCGAAAATTTTAGCGAGGTTTCCCTCTAATCGTAGTGGTCTCCCTAGCAATTCAGAATCATCCTGTATTATACAATCATTCACAAACCTCAAAATCTGAAATGAATATAATACAAATCCTCAAAACAGGGAAATTATACATTTAACACTCCCGTAGGAGATTATCTATAACAAAAGGGTAAAACTGAGATCGCCGCTCCTCAAGCACCGCTAGACGCCGCCACGTCACCAAACACCGGCCCGGTAGGGGCGACCGAAGAAGAACTAGTGCCAGCACCTGCAAAACGCAGCCCGGGTAGGCGTGAGCACTAAGCTCAGTAGGGATACTACAATACGACACTCACAAGGGAGGGAACACAACAGTGCCGCCCCCAAGTCTATCCTAGGTGTATACAAGGGTCCCATAACCCTACCGGAAGTCCGTGAACGCAGGCCCAAAACACTGCAGACTCACAACTGGACACTGAACACTGTTTGGCGGGCCAGGACACCGCTGGGTAGGCATTCCTCGACCCAAGAGTCAAGAACACCAAACTCCGGCTACACCTCAGATACAACTTGGAGTCGACATGACCTCTAAACATCAAACCACATGTATTCAGGTCATCTAACCCTATCATTGAAAATCGACTGAATTCTACAAATCGAGTCCTGGACCAAGCTACCCGCAACGGTCCTAGAGCTAGACCCGGGCTACCCGAAAGCCCCGGATCGGCGATCAACCCATCGCCAACGTCCTACACAGATGCAACTAATGCACAAGCAATGCATGCTATGATCATGCTCAGGAATATACAGATAAGCATGCAACAATATGTGATGTATATCAGACAAGGTCGGGGCACGGCACCCTGTCGGCCCGGGGTGGTGAACGAGTAAATAAGGTCTAGGAGCTGCTACAGTGGTCCCACCACCAACTGTCAGCAATCCACCACAGCACCTGCATCGGGAAGCAGCCTCGCAAACAACAGCTCACTGATATCACAGGTAAAGCCCTCGGCGCACGCCGTCATGCAAGGCTAAAGAAAGTTGTAGGGCTATCCGCCCGTTTATTCTAAACATCACGAGAGTCATCACTCCCCCGGTTCACCACTGCCCCTATTATAGGGCTAATATGCTTAAACATATGTACAAGGTATAAAGCGATAAGGGAAAACCGACATACCAAGCCCCGCGGGCAAAAGCCATGAAAAATCCTCTCTACTACTAAAGGATCGATCTTTACATAAGAAAAGATCGATCTTTCAAGTAACAGAGAGCCTTCCCTCACTATCGAGCTAAAGAAGATCGATCCTTCCTCCCAGGAAGATCGATCTTTCTCGAGATAGAGGGCATCTTTCTTGTCGCGCCAAGAAAGATCGATCCTTCCTCCCAAGAAGATCGATCCTCCTGCGACGCAGGGTAACCATGCTACCTAAGACCCAGGATCGATCATCTCCAAGCAGAGGATCGATCCTTCATCGGGCGCAGCATGACCAACCCAGAGGAATCGATCCTTCCTCTAGAAGGATTGATCTGGGTGGGATCTCCGGCGTACATCCGGAGAGAAATACTGAAGGAAAACTCTACCAAATCCCACAAAACTTTGAGATCTTGTAGTACGATAGACCACGAGTCCAAAACCGGTGAGATTATGGAAAACCAACATGTATATCTACAGATTTAAGCAAAAGATCAACCACGAACCGGAAAATCTTCCAAAAACCCGAAGATTGTTTGTAGGATCCCTACCTAAGCAATAGCAGCTTCAATCCGAGCTGCTAGGCCTTGAATCGTCCTCAAACACCTTCAAAAATTGCCAGATCTGAGCTCCAGATCTATGAATTTCAAAAGGATTCAAGGAAGAAAATCTCGTCTGCTTTATAGGCAAACGAACCGACTTATGAATGATCGATCCTTCATGACGATCGCACTTGACTTTCTGGCACCAAAAGATCGATCTTCTAGCAAGGAAGGATCGATCCTTTAGGTGCAGAAAGCTAGACTTGGGCTAGAACTTAAGCCCAAGCCCGGATCTTTCGATCCCGGGTCCCACTAACCATTCTAGCCAAACATTATCACAAACATGGTCAGTGTGTGCACACGCGGGTGTGAAACAAGCCGACAAGGCGCAATTTACCAAATTGCCCTTGCGGTCCACGACGAGTCACAGAAGTAGAGGGACGGGTCCTCACATCCTAATACCCTTAAAGGAAATCTCGTCCCGAGATTCGACAAAGGTAGGGCTCGTAAACAAAAGAAACAGCTCCACTAGAAGACCGGATATAAGTTACCTCGAGAAGGGAACAAGTGCGGATACTCCTGCCGCATGCGCGCCTCGTGCTCCTAGGTCATCTCCTCGACGCCTCTGTGCCTCCACAGTACCTTGACCAAGGGAATCGTCTTGCCCCGCAAGACCTGATCCCTCCGGTCAAGTACTCGAACAGGCTGCTCAACGAACGTCGCGTCTGACTCGAGCTCGATGTCATCCACTCTGATGACATGCTATGGGTCGGGGTGGTACTTCCTCAGCATCGACAAGTGAAAAGTCGGGTGCACAACAGACATGTGCTGAGGAAGGTCCAAGCGGTAGGCTACCTCGCCGACCTTCTCTAGGATCTCAAACGATCCGACGAACCTCGGAGCCAACTTGCCCCCGCTGCCAAACCTGACGGACCCTCTGTACGGTGTTGCCCGCAGAAACACACTGTCGCCAACTGCGAACTCAAGCGGTCGTTGCCTCTGATCTGCATAGCTCTTCTGCCGGCTCTGAGCTGTCAGAAGCCTCTGCCTGATCTGCACTAAGCTCTCCGACGACCTCCTGACAAGGTCTGGACCGGTGAGTGAAGCCCCTCCAACCTCTGTCCAGCAAGCTGGGGAACGACACAGCCTACCATACAACGCCTCGAAAGGTGCTACTCCAAGACTGGACTGGTAGCTGTTGTTGTAGGCGAACTCCACCAAGGGAATGTGCTCCTCCCAGCTGCCTCCGGCGTCGAGGACGCATGCTCTCAGCATATCCTCCAACATCTGCATCATCCGCTCTGACTGCCCGTCGGTCTGCGGTTGAAACGCCGTACTGAACATCAGAAGTGTGCCAGCTGCCTCCTGGAAGCCTCGCCAAAACCTGCTGGTGAACCTGGGGTCACGGTCTGATACGATAGAAAATGAAACCCCGTGTAGTCTGACCACCTCTCTGACATACAAACTGCCCAACCTGTCAGTCGAGTCTGTCGTCCGCATAGGCAGGAAGTGCGCCGATTTGATCAATCGATCAACGATGACCCAAATTGCGTCATTCCCCCTAGGAGATCTCGATAGCATGCTTAAACTCGGATTTTCTGGTTTCTGCTGTTCTTGAAGAACAGCCAGTTTACGACGTGTTTTTCGGTCTTGCCGTGCACGAACGTGGGTTATGATGAACATAAGAGTTGTAGATCTTTGAATCTACTCTTAGACCCAACTGGTTTCATAATTAGTGAGATCAATGGTTTTTTATTAGTGTTTTCTCGGTAATCGAGCCGTTGGATATTTCCCGGTTTTGGATACATTGATCCCAGCATGTTTATCTACTGATGTATAAGTTGGATCTCGAATCCGACATGGTTTGGACGTCGGATCGATGGGGTCACTTAGCCTCTAAGTAGAGGTTCTTGGTGATTTAAATAATATTATATGTTCAGAACATATAATATTATATTTTACTGTTCATCTGAGTTTTAGGGGTTGCTTTCCATTGCAGGAGTCTGCGGTTGACGGTCGCGGTACCGTCATAATGTCGGGACCCGCTGCCGATTGGCTGACAGCGGTCGGTAGTACTGCTGTGGATTGGCTGGCAGCGGTCGGTGATGTCACTCAAATGTGTCTCGCACAGTGGTCGCGGTGCAGTACATCATAAGAGAGGTCGAACCCACAGAGAGACAAGCAGAAAATATCCAAAACGCAAATAACAATGAATTGAAGACAAACGAGAACTTAAGAATTAACTAAATTAGATCAAAGGATTTAATGATAATGTAAGATCAACTAAAGATATCAGGATTTAAATAAGGATAGGCATCGGGAATCACTTCACTCGGATTTAAGTTCTTCTACTACCAACGGTTCATATAATACTCGGTTAAGGGATTCACATCCCAATCACCTTAACCGGAAGATATAGAATTATGAATCTGATAAAATATAAATGTCTCTTTCTATGTTTGGTTCTTCTCATTGTAACCCTAACTCCGTCCTACCAGATTCTAAGAATACACGATGCCGGCTGTCACTACAGGCAACGCTTAGTAAAGATTCCTCGGGATGGAGCCCCAACCTTGTCTTACCATATCCCTAAGAATACGCAATACCAGCTGTCACTACGAGCAATGCATAGCAAAGGTTTCGCGAGACTCGGTAGGAGAATCAAATGAGATAACTATGGGATCACAATATCATAAAAGAAGCATGACTGGATTTATAAATAATGTTTAACTACAAAGCAATCTGTAAAGATCCAATACATAAATAGAGTTTAAACAATAAAGATGAAAATCTATGAACCATGATGAAGAAGAAACCGTAATCCTCGCTAGATCATCCGTCCGCCATACCCGCGGCTTACCCGACCATGGATGGAGATTTCTTCATCTTCTTTCTTGCTTTTCTCCCCTCCAAAGCTCTGTAGAAAACCCCCTTGGATCCAGCCTAATTTCGGAATAAAATAACCATATATATAGGGGAACTCCCGAAATTAGGGTTTTAGTTGAGTTGGACTTATGGTGCAACTCGGATTTCCTGAATTAATCCTAGCAGCCCTATTCCGGTCACAGTTGGGTCCAATCCAACCGGAATTTGGAAACTTGCTCAACACGAAAGTTGTAGATTAGGAAGCCTTCTATCAGATCCCGAAGATGTCATAATATTCTGACTTATATGGAATATTTGACGAATATTCTTCCCAGCTTCAACAGAACAGTTTTCCAACTTGTCTAACTTCATCCATTCTTCCAATCTGCTATCATACCATCCAGAATCTCACAAAATGTCCAACATAAAAGTTGTAGAGCTCTGAACCTTCTATCAAATATTCGAATTGCAGAATATTTTGACTTCCAGAGAATATGTTACGAATATTTTCCTACCAGTCAACGAAACTGTATTTCTCCTCATTTTGTGTAACCTGGGTCGCCCGAGTAAGATCGATCCTTCTCAGTAGGATAGATAGTAGGATCGATCCTTCTGTGCTCATCTAAAAAGTATGCATTCTGTCAGGTCCGTCTGCATAAAAGGATCGATCCTTTTAGGGAACATGATCGATCCGTCTTTCCTGAGTATTTACTGTTTTGCCATCCAGACTGCGCCATTGGTACTAAAATTGCCGTAACTTCCTCTAGGAAACTCGGAATTACGAACCGTAAAATTCTCCAGATACTAGACTTCAAGAGCTTTCCAACCACATATAACACTTCATCAGTCGGTAGTACCGCTGCAGCGATCCAGTTGGACTTGTATGTTATCTTTATCATATTGTTGCATGCTTACCTCTTACCTATGTATAATCATAGCATGCATACTGTTGTGCATTAGATGCATAAGGATAGGCCATGGGCGTTGGGTCGATCGCCGATCCGAAGATTTGTGGGGCCCCGTAGCATACATAGGCCTAGCTTGGGGGCGACACTGTTGTGTTCCCTCCCTTTTTGTGTGTCGTAATGTAAAACCCTACTGAGCTTTATGCTCGCTCCTACCCGGGCTGCGTTTTGCAGGTGTAGCCGTCAGCTCTTCTTCAGTGGCCCATACCGGGCAGGCGTTTGGTGGCGCGGCGACATCTGGCGGTGCTTGAAAAGCGGTGATAGTCTTCTACACCTTTCTAGTTAGCCTCCTACGAGAGTGTGTTGTATAAATGTAAACCCTTTTGAGGATATTGAATATTATATTATTTCTTTTGAGGTTGTTAATCTTAATTTTTATAATGGTGGTTATGAATTGTTTAGGGAGATGAGTAGGTTAGATGCAACCCCTCCCCAAAAAATTTTCGTATTAGTTAGGTTCCGGTACGCATCGCCCGGCCCGGTTGGGCCTTCGAGGGTCGGGACATGATAGCTAGGTATCAGAGCATAGGTTGTAGATCCCAGGGTTAGGATCAGGATTCGGTTGAGTTTGAGCGTGGGACGGATTAGTTCTATGTATAGAACATCCGTGCATGCTCCTTTTGATGTGTTGTGCTTTTTCCGCTTTCTGTTTCTACTGCTTTGTTTTGCGCCTTCTAACGAGTGTATGCTCGTTTGTCATTGGTGATTGCGCAGATGTTGGTTGCTCGAGGCTGACCTTCGGTTGTTGGTTGGGGTGGGGCATGACCTGGTCGACCCGCCCGACCAGACAAGGTAGCACCTATTAGGGAGGTCAGAGTTAGACGGGCTAAGCCATCACCAACGACAGTTTCGGTCGCACGGGAGGAGGCCTTTCTCGCCGAGGTGGGGGAACTCGCTCCCGTTGTCGGGTGGGCTACGGCAGCGGTCATGATGGACTTTCAGCGGCTGAACCCGCCTAGATTCAGCAGTGAGACTGGAGATCCGACCACAGCAGACGGCTTGCTCCGAGGAGTCACGCGTGTGCTCGACGTTCTCTTCGTCGAGGATGACCGGATCCGGGTCACCCTCGCGGCGTTCCAGTTCGATGGAGACGCTCTTGACTGGTGGTGCACCGCCCAGCACACTAGTGGCGGAGAGGAGCCGCTGTGGGAGGAGTTCAGAGCGTTGTTCTTGGACACGTACTTCCCGGAGAGTACGCGTGACACTCTGTCCCGCGAGTACCAGTTCCTTCAGCAGGGTACTCGTTCTGTGCAGCAATATGCCACCCGGTTTACTCATATGGTCCATTTTGCGGGGGCGGTGGCAGCAGATTCGACGGCAATGGCACGGCAGTTCGAGTGGGGGCTTCGATTGAAGATCAGATAGGAGACGTGCTCCCACCGTTTCCATACGCACGCAGCAGTTCTAAACTACGCCTTAGTAGTGGAGGCGGAATTATAGGACGAGAGACGCCGGGCAGTTCCACCAGCATCCTCTACCAGTATCCCACAGAGACCCCAAAGCAGAGGTGGATTCGGCATAGGACACTAACGGTGTTCAAGACACTTTAAGCAGCAGTCATAGCGCCCACAGCAGTTTCAGCCACAGTTGCCGAGTCCAACAGGCCAATTTCTTCTGACGGCCGGGCCGTCTGGGCAGGCTCCGTCAGGGGGAGGCCAGGGTCAGCAGCCTGGTGGCTCGTCAGTCACGTGTTTCCAGTGCGGACAACTGGGATACCTCGGTAGAGATTGTCACCTGCGAGGAGCGCGGGGGCTATGTCGCAAGGCAGTACAGGCGGAGGGTCCAGTGCTTGGCAGGGGAGCAGTGGTGGGCATGGATCAGGGACTAGACCGAGCCGCTCCAGAGGTGGAGGCGGCCAGCGAGGTCGTGTGTTTTCTCTCCTGGAGCGTGAGCAGCCGGACACCGTACAGCTTTACCAGCCGCCACCGCAGTTCCGACAGGCCGCAGCAGAGCCATCCGTGCTCAGAGGTATCTTTCAGCTTTCTAGTCCTTTAATAGATATGCTAATAGATTCTGGGCGTCTCTTTCCTATGTTGCTAGCTTGTGTGTGGCATCGTTAGGATTAGAGACGAGTTTGCTAGGGGTAGCACAGTTAGTAGACTCACCGATCGGCGGGCCAGCCAGGGTAGACTGGGTTTCCCGATCTTGTTCCTTGGATGTTGGAGGCCTCCATGTCTGTCTAGACCTGTGGGTGTTACACATGACGTGCTTCGATGTGATACTCGGTATGGACTAGTTAGCAGCATACCGAGCTATCATCGACTGTGGTCACCGGAGGGTGGTTGCTTGGACACCCGACAGGACACAGTTTGTGTTGTTGGGGGATCGGTTCTCAGCCGATTCCTTTGCTTGTGGTGTGGAAAGGCGTGGTTGCGAGCTCTCAGCCTTGCTGGCCAGCTTGTCCCTGTTTGATTCTGAGGGAGTGCATCAAAGTAGTTTTCTTAGGGTCGTGTGCGACTTCACCGACGTGTTTCCCGAGGTGTTACCGGGGCTTCCACTGTCCGGAGAGGTCGATTTTGAGATCGACCTAGTACCAAGTACCGCACCGATCTCTCTCCCAGTTTTCTGAATGACATCGAGCTTGAGACAGACACGAGTTTTGTTGAGCAGCCGGTTCTAGTACTTGACCAGAGGGATCAGGTCTTGTGGGGCAAGACGATTCCCTTGGTCAAGGTACTCTGGAGGCACAGAGGCGTCGACGAGATGACCTGCGAGCGCGAGGCGCGCATGCGGCAGGAGTTTCCGCACTTGTTTCCTTCTCGATGTACCTCTTGTCCTATCTTCTAGTGCAGTTGCTTTGTTTTTTACGAGCCTTACCCTTATCGAATCTCGGAACGAGATTTCCTTTAAGGGTATTAGGATGTGAGGACCTGTCCCTGTACTCTTGGATCGACCGCCTGGGTTGGGCCCGTGGCTCGTTGTAGACCACAAGAGCAATTTGGTAAATTGCGCCTTGTCCGTTTGTTCCACACCTGCGTGTGCACACACTGACCGTGTTTGTGTCAGTGTTTGATTAGAATGGTTAGGTGGACCCGGGATCGGAAGATCCGAGCTTGGGCTTGTGTTTTAACCCAACTTTGAGTTTCTGGGCAAGAAGATCGATCCTCCTTGCTTGAGATCGATCTTCCTTGCTAAGGAAATCGATCTTCCTTGAAAAGAAGATCGATCTTCCTGTGCCAGAAAGTCTTGGCGGTGATTTTTGAGAGGACGACCGCGGTTGGCCGTCGCTCTCCACTGTTAGAGGGACAGAAGACTTTCTCTCCTCTCCTCTCCCTTATCCTCTTCTTCTCCCCCTTTCGCTGCCTTTCCCTCTTCTTCTTCTTCTTCTTCTCCTTCTTCTTCCTTCTCCTTCTTCCTTCTTCTTCCCGCGGCTCCGCTTCTACTGTTTCCGGTAGGCCCTTCTTCCCCTCTGTTCTCCCTCCTTCGGCCACCGTTTTGGGTGCTTGAAGGCTCGTTGGATTTGGGGCAGCGATAGAAAGATCTCTGGTGTGGTTTGAAGCTGGGTTAGTAACTGGTTAGGCGAGGATTGTGTTTCCGGTAGGTTTCTACCAACTTGAGTTAGTTTAGGGGTTTTCTCTTGATTTAGTTGGTAGATCTGGATGTTCTTGATGTTTTTGGATGCCTCTTTCTTAACTTAATTTTTGTTCTAAGTTTCATAAGATTTGATTGAGTTTTTAGTAGGATTTGAGCATATTTAAACTCAGATTTTCCGGTTTCTGCTTTTCTTGAAGAACAGCCGGTTTACGGCGTGTTTTTCGGTCTTGCCGTGCACTAACTTGGGTTATGATGAACATAAGAGTTGTAGATCTTTGAATCTACTCTCAGACCCAACTAGTTTCATAATTGTCTGATTTTCCTACGATTTGTTATGAATTTCCTACGGATGGGCTGCGTTGCAGCAATTAAAGGTAATTAGTGAGATTAATGGTTTTTGATTAGTGTTTTCTCGGTAATCGAGCTGTTGGATATTTCCCAGTTTTGGATATGTTGATCCCAGCATGTTTATCTACTGATATCTAAGTTCGATCTCGAATCCGAAGTCGTTTGGACGTCGGATCGATGAGGTCACTTAGCCTCTACGTAGAGGATCTGGGTGATTTAAATAATATTATATATTCAGAACATATAATATTATATTTATTGTTCATCTGAGTTTTCGTTGTTGCTTCCCGTTGCAGGAGTCTGCGGTTGACGGTCGCGGTACCGTCGTAATGCCGGGACCCGCTGCGGATTGGCTGGCAATGGTCGGTAGTACCGCTGCAGCGATCCAGTTGGACTTGTATGTTATCTTTATCATACTGCTGCATGCTTACCTCTTACCTGTGTATGATCAAAGTATGCATTCTGTTGTGCATTAGATGCATAAGGATAGGGCGTGGGCGATGCGTCGATCGCCGATCCGAGGCTTTCGGGTAGCTCGGATTTAGCTCTAGGACCGTGGCGGGTAGCAAGATCCAAGTTGGTTTGTAGTATTCAGTCGATATCGATGATAGGTTTAAATGACTTGAATTCATATGGATCGATGTTTTTAGAGGTCGTGTCGGCCTCGAGCCAGGTGCTGAAGGCGCAGCCGGTGTCGGTCCCTCGCCTAGCAGTGTCGGGTTCCTGCTAGTGGGACAACGGTGTCGATATATTTTATCTTCTTTGTCTTTTGTCACATAGCCTTGTGGTTGCTGTACATACACTTGTTCTTCAACTTCTCCGTTTAAAAAGGCTGATTTGACATCAAATTGATAGACATAATTCCATATCTATTGCTAATGCAAGAACAATTCATATAGTCTCCATTGGACCAACTGGCACGAAAGTCTCGTTGAAATCTACTCAATTGTTGAGAATAATACTTTGCCACCAGCCTTGCTTTGTGCTTTTGAATAGAACCATCTTCATTGTACTTTATTTTGTATCTCACTTCAATCCTATCACATCTTTGCCATTTGATAAGGTCCACAAGCTCCGAGGTTTTGTTCTTGTTGATAGTAGCAATTTCTTCATCCATTGCATTCTTCCACGCTTTTTCTTTGACTGCATCCTCAAAGTTATGTGACTTACAAGCAAACAAAGCAACATCATTAGACTCATAAATGTCCCTCAAGGACCGTACCTTTCTCGGTGCTTTAGGACTTGAAGAATTTGAAGATGCTGGAGTTTTTGTGCTTGAAGAATATAAAGAATTTGATGATGGAGAGCTTGCAGCTGGATTGTTAATTGGACTTGGAGTATTTTGAAGCTGCTCACCTTGACTTGTTCCAGGCTCCAGAAATTCATCTATATTGGTGTTCGAGATATGTTTTCATTCCAATTCCAAGCTGCTATTTCCTGAAATATAACATCTCTTGGGATTACAAGCTTGTTGCGTTTTGGATTAAAGAAAAGATAGTCTTTTGACTCATCATTGTACCCAATAAAGATGTGTTTTTCACCTTTCTTATCAAATTTGTCTCTGTTTTGAGAAGTAATTAGAGCATAAGCAATGCAACCAAAAACTTTTAGATGATCAACTAATGGCTTGCTTTTACGCCAAGTTTCAAATGGATTCTTGTTGAGCACAATTTTTGTAGGATAATGATTGCGAATACAAATCGCCGAGTTGACTACTTCAGCCCAAAACTTTTTAAAAAGAGTTATCTCTTTCAGCATGCTCTGTGCTATTCTCCACAATGTTCTGGTTTTTTTATTCGATGACGTCTTTTTGCTGAGAACTTTTGCTATTAGTGACCCGTCTTTGTACATTATTTTCTTCGCAGTACTCTATAATGGAGTGTAGATGAACTCCTCTCCGTGATCAGCTCGTAGAGTCTTGATTTGATAGCCACTTTGTTTCTCTACAAGTGCTTTGAAATCTTAAAAAGATACAAATGCCTTAGTTTTTTTATTAAGAAATAAAACTCGCATCATTCTACTGTGATCTCAACAAATAGAAGAAAGTATCTTCTATTGTTGGGAGAAGAAGTCCTTGCAGGACCACAAAATTAATGTCAGCATGCATAAGTTCTAATGGAGCTTAAGCCCTCTAGGAGGTTTTAGAAAATGAGAGTTTATGCGTCTTCCCATAAATGCATCCTTCATAAATCTGATTTTCTTTTTTAATTGAAGGAAGACCAATCACCATGTTTCTCTGTTTCAGCAAATAAAGCCCTTTGAAATTCAAGTGCCCATATCTCAGATGGCATCAGAAAGTTCTATCAAAACTTTGATTTGTATGTGCTACATTTTCTACTAATGGCATCGAAAGAGGGATACCTTGTTTTGCTCATTTCAATTGTTACTACTGTTACTGCATTTCTCGTCAAAAAATCTACTTTTCTTCTTCAAACACCACATAACCTTTCAGCAAGAGATGTCCAAGATTGAAAAAATTTTGTGTAACATAGTACGCTTAACCTAGAGTTTTCTGGCAGAATTACTGTCATCACGATTTTAAAATGCGTTGTGTTATAGAAGACGCTTAACATACATATAGATATGTTATTGATTCACACCCAGGCGTTGTGGGATTGCTTAGTCAGGCATCCGACTCAGTCAGACACCATTAAGGCGAATACCACCGTCAAGATGCCGGATTCACAATCCACCTCCCTTGGGAGGGATTCTCACATTTGGAGCAAGACTTGGAACATAAAGAACATCACAAATGAGCCTTTTCTTTCCTCCCTTTGTGTAGACAACAATAATAGGGCCTTCAGCACTCTGTAACTTTCCATCTCCTAGCTAGTTTCACATGAGAAGTGAAGCTTGGATCAAGGTGCACAAAGACATATCGATTTCCTGACACGTGGTTGATGCGGCCACTATCCAAATACCAAGTATGTCGAAATTCACATTGAGCATTCATGCAAGAGAATCAATGTTTTTTAGTTCAGCTTTGGTAAAATTAGGTTCATCTTTCTCCTATTTATCTTGATACCAGCAATCTCTTTGAGAATGATTAGGAATTTTGCATCTTTTGCATCTAAAATAGAAATCTTTTCTTTCATGATTGGTGTGAGGACCCGTCCCTCTACTTCTGTGGCTCGTCGTGGACCGCAAGGGCAATTTGGTAAATTATACCTTATCGGCTTGTTTCACACCCGCTTGTGCACACACTGACTATGTTAGTGATAATGTTTGGTTAGAATGGTTAGTGGGACCCGGGATCGAAAGATCCGGGCTTGGGCTTAAGTTCTAGCCCAAGTCTAGCTTTCTGCACCTAAAGGATCGATCCTTCCTTGCTAGAAGATCGATCTTCCTCGTGCCGGAAAGTCAAGTGTGATCGTCATGAAGGATGGATCTTTCCCTAGGGAAAGATCGATCATTCATAAATCGGTTCGTTTGCCTATAAAGCAGACGATACTTTCTTCCTTGAATCCTTTTGAAATCCGGAGATCTGAGCTCAGATCTGGCGATTTTTGAAGGTGTTTAAGGACGATCCAAGGCATGGTAGCTTGGATTGAAGCTGCTTTTGCATAGGTACGGATCCTACCTACATCCTTTTCGGGTTTTTGGAGTTTTTCGGTTTGATTGTGTTCTTCTGATTAGATATGTAGATATACATGTTGGTTTTCCGTGATTTCACAGGTTTTAGACTCGTGGGATCTTGATCTATCAAATCCCAGAGTTTTGTTAAGTTTGGATGTATTTTTCGGCGGTATTTCTCATCGGAAGTACGTCGGAGAACCCATCCGGATCGATCCTTCTAGAGGAAGGATCGATCCCTCTGCGTTGGTCATGCTGCACCCGATGAAAGATCAATCATCTGCTTGGAGATGATCGATCCTGGGTCTTGGGTAGCATGGTTACCCTGCGTCGCGAGGAGGATCGATCTTCCTGGGAGGAAGGATCGATCTTTCTTGGCGCGACAAGAAGGGTGCCCTCTGTCTCGAGAAAGATCGATCTTCCTAGGAGGAAGAATCGATCTTCTTTAGGTCGACAGTGAGGGAAGGCTCACTGTTACTTAAAAGATCGATCTTTTCTTAGGAAAAGATCGATCCTTTAGTAGCAGAGAGGATTTTTTTCATGGTTTTTGCCCGCGGGGCATGGTATGTTGGTTTTCCTTACCGCTTTATACCTGGTACATATGTTTAAGCATGTTAGCCCTATAATAGGACAATGGTGAACCGGGGGAGTGATGACTCCCGGGATGTTTAAAATAAACGGGCGAGAAGCCCTACAGCTTTTCCTAGCCTTGCATGCCGGCGTGCGCCGAGGGCTTTATCTGTGATACCTGTGAGCTGTTGTTTGCGGGGATGCTTCCCGATGCAGGTGTTGTGGTGGACTACTGGCAGTTGGTGGTGGTACCACTGTAGTAGCTCCTAGACCTTACTTACCTGTTCACTAACCCGGGGCGGCAGGGTGCCGTGCCCAGACCTTGTTATTTATATCATCACATATTGTTGCATGCTTACATGTTTTATCCTGCACATGCCATAGCATACATTGTGCTGTGCATTAGTTGTATCTGTGTAGGGCATTGCTGATCCGGGGCTTTCGAGTAGTCCGGATCTAGCTCTATGACCATTGCGGATAGCTTGGTCCAGGACTCGATTTGTAGTATTCAGTCGATTTCGATGATAGGGTTAGATGACCTGAATACATGTGGTTTGATGTTTAGAGGTCGTGTCGGCCTGGAGTCGAATGTTGAGGTGTTGTAACGCCCCGGCCCTCCACAAGGCCCCGGCCCGCGGGCTCCCGGTCCGACCAGGATCCACCCGAGGGCCCCACCCGACACAATATTGTCCGCTTTTGGCTCACCGCAGAAATCTGGGAAAACTTCCCAGTAGGTCACCCATCCCGGGACCGCTTCAAGGCAAGCACGCTTAAACTTGGAGTTTTCAGACGGATCACTGTCAGCACGGCTTTAAAACGCATTGTGTTAATTAAGGGCTTACTATATACTTATATCGAACCCCGGACCATACCCAGGCGTTGTGGGATTGCTTACCCAGCTACCCGACTCAACCCCGCCCTCCAGACACAGACATCTTGTCCCACGGTAGACCCAGCGGGCCTTACACCCCGGCCCTCCACTGGGCGCCGCCCTGCGGGCTCCTGGTCCGACCAGGATCCACCCGAGGGCCCCACCCGACACAATATTGTCTGCTTCGGCTCACCGCAGAAATCTGGGAAAACTTCCCAGTAGGTCACCCATCGTCCGACCGCTCCAAGGCAAGCACGCTTAACCTTGGAGTTTTCTGACGGATCACTGCCAGCACGGCTTTAAAACCCGTTGTATCTATTAAGGGCTTACTATATACTTATATCGAACCTCGGACCATACCCAGGCGTTGTGGGATTGCTTACCGGCTACCCGACTCAGCCCCGCCCTCCAGGCGCAAGCATCTTGTCCCACGATAGGCCCAGCGTCCTCGCTGGCACAATTTCCCGGGTGGGAACCGGCTCTGATACCATACTGTAACGCCCCGACCCTCCACTGGGCCCCGGCCCGCGGGCTCCCGGTCCGACCAGGATCAACCCGAGGACCCCACGAGACACAATATTGTCCGCTTTTGGCTCACCGCAGAAATCTGGGAAAACTTCCTATTAGGTCACTCATCGTGTGACTACTCCAAGCGTTGTGGGATTGCTTACCCGGCTACACAACTCGCCCCGGCCCTCCACTGGGCCCCGACCCGCGGGCTCCCGCTCCGACCAGGATCCACTCGAGGGCCCCACCCGACATAATATTGTCCGCTTTTGGCTCACCACAGAAATCTGGGAAAACTTCTCAGTAGGTCACCCATCCCGGGACTGCTCCAAGGCAAGCACGCTTAACCTTGGAGTTTTCTGACAGATCACTGCCATCACGGCTTTAAAACGCGTTGAGTCTATTAAGGACTTACTATATACTTATATATCAAACCCCGGACCATACCCAGGCGTTGTGGGATTGCATACCCGGCTACCCGACTCAGCCCCGCCCTCCAGGCGCAGTCATCTTGTCCCACGGTAGACCCAGCGGGCCTCACAGGTGTAGCCGGTGTCCGATTCACTGTCTCTTTAGTAGAGGTAGTGTCTACTCAACAGTGTTGGTTACCCGCCTAGCAGTGTTGGTTTCCTGCCTCGCTGAAGAGCGACCTAATATGTGACCAATTCGGCTGGAGAACATGACTGAGGCCTCCCTTCAGGGACACGCGGTGGGGTTATGGGACCCCTTTGTACACCCAGCCTTTGCTTGAGGGCAACACTGTTGTGTTCCCTCCCTTGTGAGTGTCGTAGTATAGTGTCCCTGCTGAGCTTAGTGCTCACTCCTACCCGGGCTGCGTTTTGCAGGTGCTGGCGCTAGCTCTTCTTCGATCGCCCCTACAGGGCTGGTGTTTGGTGACGTGGCGGCGTCTGGCGATGCTTGAGTAGCGGCGATCTCAGTTTCTACCTTTTGTTATAGATAGTCTCCTACGGGAGTGATAAATGTATAATTTCCATGTTTGAGGATTTGTAATATATTCAAGTTCAGTCTTTGAGGTTGTGAATGATTGTATAATACATGATGATTAAGAATTGCTAGGGTAACCACTACGATTAGAGGGAATCCTCGCCAAAATTTCCGCAGTAGGTTAGGTTTCGCTTCGCGTCGCCCGGCCCGGTTGGGCGTACGCGGGTCGGGGCGCGACAAATGGATTTTCTACAAATGCAACAAGAAAAAGAAGAAGAAGTACTAGATTTTGTTGCGAGCCTTTTTTCTTATCCTTGGTGCATTGTTTTGATAGATTTGACATTTTCCCTTTCTTTTGAAATCAATTCCCTTCATTCTTTGCGCATATTTTCCGCCTTTTGTTCCGAGATTTGGAGCTTGGGTTGAAAAGTTTGTTCTATAGATGGAGTTGATTACCTGTTAATTCTATGCTCATGTGCTTGGAGAGAACTCATTAGCTCATGCGTAATATATGTCGAAAGATTTTAGACTCTTTAAGGGGTCGTTTGGTTGCCTGCATCAATAGATGCATGCACCAATTGATGCAGCGTCATGGTCCAAACATGTGTTTGGTTGACCAGAGGTGATGCAGCATAAGGTGATGTAGCACACATGAGGCACGTGCCTCCTTTCCCTCTCCTCCCCCATCCTTCTTTCCCTCTCCTCCCCAATCCTTCTTTCCTTCTCCTCCTTTCCCTCTCATTTCCCTCTCCTCCCCGATCCTCCTTTCCCCTCTCCTCCTCGAGGAAGTAAATCCCAGCCGACTCCCCTCCGCCTCCTCTGCTGCCACCTCCCTCCTCATCCTCCTCGTATCTATCTCCGCCAGGCTCTCCCTCGTCCATCTCTGCCGGTCCCCTATTGCGGATCATCCCTCATCCGTCCACCCGCCGCTCGGATCTCCCCTCTTATGGTCGCTACAACTCGGAACTCCCCTACTCTAGCCAGCGCCGCTTGGATCTCCTCTCCTCTGGCCAGCGCCACTCGGATCTCCCCTCCTCTAGCCACCGCTCAGATCTCCCATCCTCTGGCGTCGTTGCTCGGATATCCCCTCCTCTGGTCGCCGACCCTCGGATCTCCCATCCTCTGGCGTCGCCGCTCGGATATCCCCTCCTCTAGCCGCCGCCCCTCGAATCTCTCGTCCTCTGGCAGCCGTTGCTCAGATATCCCCTCCTCTAGTAGCCGCCGCTCGGATCTCCCCCCCTCTAGCGCCGCTCGGATCTCCCCACCTATGTCCCCCCGTCGGCTCTCCTCTCGAGTCATGATCTCCACTGGCCCACCGTCCTCCACGTCGGCGTCCCTAGTCCGATTGTAGCTCTTCCCCTGCACCCCCTGTTCATGGATCTCCGATGAGTTTGGCACCCCTGTTCGTGGATCTCCGGCGAGTTTGGACCCCCTGTTTGTGGATCTCCGGCGTGTGCTAAAGTGAGGAGATCGCTTGAGTTATTCCCCGGCTTTGAAATCCAATGCTCCGACGAGTTCGACCGGTGTCGTGGAGGAGCATGACGTTATCGCATTTTGTATCAACTAATGCAATACATATCAACCAAACAGAAAACCAACTAATACTGCATCAGTTGATACAAGCAACCAAACAAACAGCTTATGCTAATACTGCATCAACTGATACAAGCAACCAAACGCCCCCTAAAAAGCGCACTTAAATCAAAAAAATATGAAATCAGTTGGAATTGAAAGATAGCCCAGCAATATACAACTTAAATGTTGAAGATGAACTGAGATCATGCACTCACAGTTCTGTAATCAAGCTTAAACATAGATGTTCTAATTAAACCAGAAAATCCTGGAACAAACCAATGAAAAGTTGCTTAAATCCAATTTAAATCAAACCAAAATCCAACCAAGCTTCAATTAGATATTCATCAAGCCTATAAGCATCGATCATTTAACACAAAGAAATCAAGGATGCAAGCAATTTATGATCGTAGAAAACTTAAACAAGGCTTAAGTGAAGAAACCTACCAAACTAAGCTAATCCACGTTTAATCCTTAATTAAACATTATGGGGAAGGTCTAGATCTGCTCCCCTTGCTGGAAACCTCCTCAAGCCTCTGGATCAAGCTCTCTTCAGAATTCTAAGAATTGGTGAAGATAGAAGAAGAAACAGAAGAACAGATGCTTCGCGGGCTCTTAAAGAGCTAGAGACCGATCGATCGTCCCCAAGACCGATCGATTGTCCCTTGAACGATCGATCATCCTCTGGACCAATCAAT
This sequence comes from Narthecium ossifragum, assembly GCA_963920575.1. Taxonomy (NCBI): domain Eukaryota; kingdom Viridiplantae; phylum Streptophyta; class Magnoliopsida; order Dioscoreales; family Nartheciaceae; genus Narthecium; species Narthecium ossifragum. The sequence goes on from OY986965.1 coordinate 18,125,109, forward strand.
CATCCCTGGGCTGACAGTTATCCCAAAAACTAGCTGTCGCGCCTGAGCCCATATCTTCCAATCCGAAGCTCGCCTAAGGTTCTTATAATCACATATATCATTCGTAGGGTGTGTGTGCACTACATGGGTGTGAAACCGACCGCCAAGGTGTAATTTATCAAATTGCCCTTGGGGTCCCAATATCAACCATGCGATCAAACAAATCACGCTCGACACGGAAACATGCCAACATGGCACGCCCCCCGACCTACGAGGTCGAGCCAGGTTAGAGGAACGGGTTCTCACATAGATAGTTTAGCTTCTAATGTGTTCCCAGCCTAATATATGATTCATGATCTTTGCAATTGCGACCTGATGAGTGCATGAAAGTGCACTCTGAACATTATTATAACCATCTCAATTGCTAGATTATCACCCCTAATCAACCTTTTTAATACTATTTTTACACTTTTGTGTTTCACATAGTTGTTTGGAAAATGCAGGAAATTGGAGTTAAAAGAAGCTGAAAAGATTACATGGGTTAACTTGGAAGATTAAACTGTACCTTCTCATGACGAACTAGATAATGTACCATATATGGTTAGAAAGCCCATGACGTCTAGTTTCTGGAGAATTTTACGCTTCGTGATTCCGATTTTCGTAGAGGAAGTTACAACATTTTCGTACCAGTGCGCAGTGTTGAATGAATAAAGACGGTCGAACGTCACATCATCCGCGAGATCGACCATCGCCCTCAAAATGCTCACGGTCGACCCTCACATCATCCGCAAGATCGACCGTCATGCTCAAAATTCTCACGGTCTACCATGGCATCGACCGCCAGATAAGGAGCGAGCATATAATGGACCCGAATCTAACCCGAGTTTAAGCCTATAAATAGGATACTTAGGGTTATCAAAAGGGACTTTTTGGAGGACTTTTCTAGAGCATCTGGAGGAGAGGAAGCCGCGTTATGGTTTTGTTTTCTTCGTCTTTCTTTCTTTATTTTTCCTTGAACACTTTTGTCATCTTCATGATGAACATGAGTAGCTAGTTTCTTTTCTAAGGTACCGATGTAGCTTAACAGAATCATTCTATGTTATTGAATCATGGTTATTTAATCAGTTTATATTTCTTGTTTCATTCATTATTATAATTGAGATCTTAAATACCTTTATCTGGCCAATAGAAGTATTGTAGATTGTTTTATGTGAGATTGGGCGAAGGTTCATTCCCTAATCTTGCATGATCTATGAATGAATGAGTTTATGTCAAAGCCGGGTTCAAGCTAAGACAATTATTGGTTCATAATTATTTTTCAGAACTTAATAGATTCTTGATTAACACTTAGTTAGGGGTTCATTAGCTAGGGTTAATTGAGGGTACTTGGTGAAGACCACGATCGAACGGATCATCATACCGGAAGAACGAACCCTTGGATTAAACTGAGATTTTGTTGATTCAATCCATAGAATGAGGATGTTATGGTGAAATCGGAACGTTAGTCTTCATCCATAAGATTTCCATCATTTTCTTATTTTGTAATTAGATCTTTTATTTTCGGTACTTTTTATTTCTTCCTTTACCTCCCTTATTTTCTTTCTTCTCTATTCTTTAGCCTTTTACTCTAATAATCTTTACAAATTTCTGTGGGTACGATACTCGTCTTGCAACTATACTGACCACACCGATTCGTATACTTGCGAGATATAAAACTTATTCATCATGATGCACCGTACAGAGAAGAATAAATTTTATCATCATGAATAAATTTATTCATCATGAATTTTGAACGCGACGGTCGATCTCGCGGATGATACGATGGTTGACCGTGAGCATTTTGAGCATGACGGTCGATCTCGCGGATGATGCCACGGTCGACCGTCACTATTCATTCAGCATTGCGCACTGGTATGAAAAATATTGTAACTTTCTCTACGAAACTCGGAATCAAGAACCGTAAAATTCTCCAGAAATTAGACTTCAAGGGCTTTCCAATTATATATGGTAAATCTTCTAGTTCTTCACGACCAGGTATGGTTTAATCTTCCAAGTTAACTCATGTAATCTTTTCAGCTTCTTTTAACTCCAACTTCCTGCATTTTCCAAACAACTATGTGAAGCACATATAAGTTTAAAAATGGTATTAAACAGGTTGATTAAAGGTGATAATCTAGCAATTGAGATAGTTATAAGACTGTTCAGAGTGCGCTTTCATGCACTCATCACGACCTAATGAATAATTTTTCATGGAAAGGAGTACATTCGAAGATTTAGATGTGTGATTTCAAAATCGAGTGTTGCGGTGGTATAGAACCAATATTATGTGTTAATCGAACGACTAATAACATAGAGAGAGAATCCTTAGTGCCTTAGTGGACTCCATTTATGATGTTTACCTTGAGATTGGCGGTGCCAGAGATCTTTGTCTTACCCTTGAGTTTGAGTATGGGCTTGATGACACAGGCATTAAAAGATCCAATCCTTCCTCCTTCCTTAGGTTTACCATGGTAGATGACCAACCTATAAACCCCCAACTTGATCAATTTCAAGAGATCCTTAGAAAGGTTCAAGCCAAGGAAACCAACTTTTCTGAGGTATTCAAGGTTTTTTATCTCTTAAACAAGCTCACCCCTTCTTGGTTAGGTTTGCAAAAGGCTTGCTCAACAAACAAGGTGATATGACTTTAGCCCAAGTCCTCAATTCCATTAGAATAGACAATAAACATAGGCCCAACAGCCCTAGAACCAAACCCTTTCAAGCTAAAGTCAAATTGACTCAGGATCCTCCAAATCCAAAATTCAAACCAAATCAAAACTCCAAGCCTAAGCCCAAACACCTTTAAGAACACCCATAACCACCCTAAAACCCAAAGCAAAGAATCTAATGGCAAGTTTTGCTTTTATGCGGGAGAACCACCTACCTCACAAAGGATTGGTATTACAAGAGGACTGAGCCCAAGAAGATAGGAGATCCCAAGCCTCAAGCTCATGTGATAGAAGCCAGGATCCTTCCTTCAGGTCAAGACTATTAATCCTAATATTGTTTTGATGATGTCAAAGTATGTATGATGATAAATCATAATTTGAATATTAATATCCCTTAATTTGAAAATTACTAAAAATCATATTTAGACTTTTTAATACTCGCGGTCGATGGATGGATCGACCATGGAGGTTAAAGATATGACGATCGATGTGGCGGTCGATGGGACGGTCGACCGCGGCCTATGTGAATAGATTTGGTGAAGCGATGATCGAACAAGGTATAGACCCTGAGAAGCCCATTTCGTCACAGAGGCTCACGGATGATGCGACGGTCGACCGTGGAGCTTGAAGGCTGATGCAGCGGTCGATCCTGGACAAGGTTTGAGCGCGACGGATGATGTGATGGTCGACCGTATGTGGCAGACGATGCGACGGTCGACAGCCAGTCAAGAAAATAGCCGTTAAGGAGCCGTTGTACAAGCAGAAAATAGCCATTGGAAGGCTATTTCGAGGGCTTTTGTAAGGGCCTAGTTGTAAATTTTTGGACTTTTATGTAAATTTGAGGGCTTTTCATGTAATTTGGAGTTTTGCAGGGGGCTTTCTGCAAAACTCCCCACCCACTCCACCGACCTTCCCTTCCCTGCCATGGATTCTGGCAAAGATCCGTCCAGCCTTCTGCTGACTGTGGCCATTCATCTTATTGGAGGTGTGGTGCTAGAGCCAGCAAGAAGCTCCCCTCGTCGCCGTGGTGGTTGTCCCGTGGTTAAACCCGACTTCAGCGGAGCTCCGGCTGCCCTTCTTGGCGGAAAGGTGTGTGTCACCGGGGCTGGGTCGTTACAGACACGTCGTCGGCGCAGCAGATTCGGTCATGGGTGCGGCAGAATCCGTCGCTGGCGCGGCAGAATCCGTCGCTAGCGCGGCAGATTCCGTTGCAGGCGCGGCAGATTCCATCGCAGGCGTGACAGAGTCCGTCGCAAGCGCGGCAGATTCCGTCGCAGACGCAACAAATTCTGTCACTGGCGCGGCAGGTTCCGTCACTGGCGCGGCAGAGTCCGTCACAGGCGCGACAAGTTGCAGTCGTGGCGCGGTCGAGTGGCGACACCATGTCAGAAATGCCGAGGGGTTGGTCCACCCGTGGCTGGAGTCGTCGCGCGTGCCCCATCATGTGGATCGCTGAAGTCCGTTTTCGTTGATCTTCACGTCGTTTCGACCGGTTTTCCAAACTCTACTTGTTTTTAGTAGATTTAACCACGTTTGGAGCCCTACCTGACCGCTTTCCTTATTCTTGTCCTTTAGGCGATTGGGTGAGCGGTTGTCGGAGTTCGGAGCGTGACATGGACCCCGGGACTTAGGGATTTCACGTCAATCGCCTTTTGAATCGACTTTTGAGGCAGGAGTTATCTCATACTTGGAATTGTATGATTGTTTGTTATATGTTATGTATATATTTTATGCAATGTTGTGTTGTATGCTATGTTGTATAGCTATACCTTTGTGATGATGGTTTGCATGCTATGTTATGATCTGTTGTGCTAGTTGAGCCCTCTACTTGCTTAATTGTGTTATGGAATGTTATGCTTATGCTATTCCTATATTGTATGCATTGATGAGAACTTATAAATTACTATATTTGTTTATTAGTATGTTATCTCGTTTGTGCATACATGCTAGGAATGTCAGGCTTGTCTTATGACATAGATTGTGGTTGGGTCTGGTCATATCCTGTAGCTAGACTAGTCAGAGTCTAGGGGCTATGTCGATGACTTGATAGATGGATCTTGATCTCCGTATGTTGATCGATGACTTTGACTTAACTTGAGATATTGTTATTGAGGATTTATTATTGTGGATGTATTACTGAGGATGTTGGGCCTATACTAGTATACTGAGGCCGGTATAGAGTCTATAGGGGTCTGGGTGAGCGTTGACGGCCAAACGCGGTGCTGTGCATGTAAGACTGCCCAGACTAGCCAGACCATATTAGGATCAGTAAACTAGGATAGGTGGGTGTGTAGGATGTGTTGCCTATACTAGTATACTGAGGCCTGTACAGAGTCTAGAAGGGTCTGGGTGAGCATTAGCGACCGGACGTGGTGTTGTGCATGTAAGACTACTCAGACTAGCTAGACCATACTAGGATTAGTATATTAGGATAGGTTGGTGTACACCAGTGTCCTAGATTGTCATAATGTGACTCCTACTGGGCTTTCGAGCTCATTTTCTTTGGTTTTTGTTGTGCGGGAGGTAGGCCCAAGACCAGTAAATCCCAGGGAGGTGGTCAGCGGTGACGAGGCGTCAGTTTTGTACTTATTCATTGAGAGTAAGCTTTGTAATAGATGGAGGGTTGTGGGTTGTATCCCAATTTTATTTTTTACTCTACCTTAACTCTCAATTTGTGTATTTGACTCTCGTATATGTTCAAAATTTTTAAGAATTTATATATTGCAATCTCGTGGCCCTGTTATGTTGTAATTGGAAGATTATTCACTCATATGCATCGGAAATGTGTAATTGAATGAAAGGGGGTGATGGTGTCCCAAGAATTGTGATAAATGTTGTAAATTATGGGGAATTATCATAAGATGTGTGATTTTTGTATCTATTGACAGGTTGTAATTGTGATATCACGTGCCCATGCCCAAGGGTCATACCGAATTTTTGAAAAATCTTTGGGATATTCTGTATTTAATTGGGGAGGGCATGACAGCTTTGGTGCTCAGCTATAAAAGGAGAGATGCAGCAAACTTGAAAGGTGCCAAGGGGCAGATAAGGGATCATTGGGAAATCTTTGTAGCAAGTTCATCCTCTTTATTTGTAAGCTTAACTTTGTAAAACTACTTTAAGTTTTGAAATAGACTTTGCGAGAGAGATCCAATAGTGAGTTGGAGAGATACAACTTTCATGTTGAAAACTTTCTATGATCCCATATACGTTAGCTCCACTTTTGAAGCAAAGTCAGATATGTGGAAGTTGGATTGAAGCCTAAAATTAATGATGTGGCAGTCAAAACCCAATCAAACCGACTTGAGCGATGAAACGGTTTTGAGTCCGATGGATCGCTCAGATGACTTCATCAGAACGGAATTTAGGAAAACTAGAGTTTAAGTTCAATTATGACTCCTAATTCCGGGATTAAGTGTTTCTATAATATAAAGGGGTTATTCTAGCCGAAAATAATCATCTTTTTTACAATCTTTGGAGAAGGAAGGAGAAGACGGTGGGGATGTGAATGGTGACAGCTTTCTATTCCAACCCGATGCCTTTCATCCATAAGATAAGTGGCTAATTTCTTGTATTAAGGAATATCATGAAACCCTAGTGTAGTTTTGGTCTTTCTTTAGTTTGATTCTTATGAACTTCTCGATGCATGATCTCATAAATACGGTTTTATTGTTAATAGAGTTGAAGGAACAAACTTCCGTTGACGTACTTTCAGCCCTGCATGATTTCTGTGATTGATTGTAGAGATTTATGATATGGTTTTCATGAAGTTACTGGTTTGCCTTTGAGATAAGCTATGCTACGCGAAGATAGGTTGTGCCAAGGTCATTAAGAGCAGTATATTTTAAAGTAATCGTAGGACCAAAAATAATCTATGCCAAGCAAACATAGATTATGTCATTGGGAACATTAACTTTTTTTTAGGGATTCCTGTGAGCTTGTAGCCATATGATCCATAATGTTGAGAGAAGGGAACAAGATGATAACTAGAGAAGACTAATAATGAAACTAGGGCGGATTGAATAATTCCTAGGTAACTACTCCATTGATTCAAATTGATCAACCTTTAATTTGTTTCTTTATTAGTTTAGATAACTTTATTCTATGTTTAATTATTTTTGCTAAGTTTTAGGGTTTCAAGAATTGATTTTTTTTTCCAACGTTTTCCCTGTAGATCGACTCTCGACTTCACCGCTATTCTAGCTAGTAGTGTAGTGATTGAATAAGGATTATAAATTTAATATTTGATTGAGTTTGCAACGTCTTAATGACACGTTCGTAACACATCAGTTACCAAGCACCCGTAAGCTTGGTGGACAACTTCTAAGAGGTCTTGAAAATAGTGGAACCTCAAGGAGGGCCTTCAGTGAAGTGGACATATGCAAGGTTTGTCGAACCACTATAAAATCTATTGCAATCTCCTTTAATTCTCATCCTATCATTGATTTACTTGCTTTATTTTATCCTCTATTCATTTACAAGCATACGGTTTTATTAGACTCCTCTTTAGATTTCTATCATCGATTTTCTTTTAAAAGGCCCAAAACCAACCCCCTCTTGGACCTTCAAAGACCTTTAGCTAACCTTGCTACTTCTACTGTCTAGACTGGAGATCTGATTCAGAAGCTAATGTGCAAGTTTGTAACATTCATTCTTGTTTTTTACCTTTCAGGACTAAACCAGAAGAAGCGTGATTTTAGGGAATGGCACTTCAACACAGGTAATGGGTCAAGGACGAGTTGACCTGAGGATGACATCAGGAAATATACTTGGTCTCCATGATGTGTTGTTTGTGTCAGGGATTTAAAAGAACCTTGTTAGTGGCTCTATCTTAGTCCAAAAAGGTTATAAGATTATTTTAGAGTCCAATAAGGTTGTAATTTACAAAGGAAACCTCTTTGTTGGAAAATGTTATCTCTCTAAAGGCTTGTCTAAATTTAATGCACGTACTTTTAATAATGAAAGTATGTCGCGCCCCGACCTGCGAAAGCCCAACCGGACCGGGATGCGAACCGGAACCTAACAAACTGTGAAAATGTTTTGGCAAGGGTTCCCTCTAACCTATTGGTCTCCCTAAGCAATTCATCAAAAACCCTGAATTAACAATTCTATAATTTACAAAAACCACAAACTGAAGATTACAATTCCAAAGGGTACAATTTACAAAACCCCGAAGAGGGGAAGATCAAGTACAAGCATTTATACACTCCTGTAGGAGGTTAACTAAACAAAGGTTCAGGAACAGAAGATCAGCACTCCTCAAACTCCGCCAGGTGCCGCCGCACCGCCTACAAACTGCCCTGTAGGGGCCACCGAAGAGGAGCTAACGCCTGCACCTGCAAAACGCAGCCCGGGTAGAAATGAGCAACTAAGCTCACCAGGAAAACTACACTACGACACACAGAAGGAAAAGGGAAACACAATAGTGTCACCCTTTAGCAGGGCCTGGGTGTACACAGGGGCCCCACAACCCCATCGCGTGTCCCTGAGGTCCACGATCATGATCTTCCAGAAGAACTGGTCACATGATGGGTCACGCTCAGTAAGCAGGAAACCAACACTGCTGACTCACAAGCAGGAAACCGGCACTGCTGGCAGGAAATGACACCGCTGAGTAGGCACACTGTGAGGACCCATTCCTCTAACCTAGCTTTACCACGTGGGTTGAGGGTCGTTTCTTGTTGATTTGGTTTTGCATCGGGTGAAATCAGGTTGATCGTATTGCTCTTGTGACCCCGAGGGCAATTTGGTAAATTGCGCATGGTGGTCGATTTCACACCCGCGTAACGCACACACGGCCTTGGATTAATATATGTGATTGATTAGGACCTTAAGGGTGCCTTCGATCGGAAGATCGGAGCTCGATCAGGAAAGATAGAATCGGACAGCTGAGATCAGATCCTGATCTCTATAAATACCCTGCCTTTCTCTCTCTTTCCCTTTCTTCTTCTTTTCCTCTCCTGTCGCTGTCTCTCCATCTCTCTCTCTCTCTCTCTCTCTCTCTCTCTCTCTCTCTCTCTCTTCTCCTACCGGCTGAGCTAGGGTTTCGAGTCGCGATCTTCGAGGAGCAGATCTTGGCGATCGAGCTTGGAGAATACGTGTAGGAGCTGCCCTATACGATCGGGTTCTCCTAGGATAGGTTTATTGTGTTTTTGATGTAGATATACATGGTAGAATGTTGTGTAACTTAATACATGGGTGTTTTAGCTTGCTTAGAGGGCATCTACCATTTGATTTCGTATTTTTATCGAACAATTCCCGTATTATTGTCGGTTTGTCGGTTTTTGATCGTTTAGACCTAGATTTGAGTTTTAGCCGTCAAAATCTTGGTTTCTTCATACCAATAGCTTCCCTATCATTTTTTATGCGTGCCTGCAAATCTAAAAAATTAAATTGCTAGTATTGTTCTTAGGAACTGTGCACCAGGCCTGACAGTCGACCGTCGGATCGACCGTCAGGTATTGGCACGTTATTTTTGATCTCACGGTCGACCGTCACATTGATCGTGGCCTCACGGTCGACCGTCGGATCAACCATCACATCAACCGTGAGGCTCTGTCTCATTTTGGGTCTCCCAGGGTCGATGCTCCGATCGACCGTGGGTTCTTACCATTTTTTCTCACTTTACCTCACGGTCGACCGTCGGATCGACCATCAAATCGACCGTGAGGCTCTGTCTCCTTCTTGACTTGCCAGGGTCGATGTCCCGATCGACCGTGGCCTGTGTGCTTTTTCCCTCTTTTTGGTCTCACGGTCGACCGTCGGATCGACCGTCGCATCGACCGTGGCCTCACAGTCGACCGTCGCATCGACTGTGTGGCCCTAAATAGTGCTTTCTGGCTTCTTTGATTGGCTTTTCATTCATGATAGATACCCAATCATGTTAGGAAGCATGCACGATGTTATCACGGGGTTTTCAGTGGATTTCGATTGAGATTGGGAATTGGCTCGCGCGTTTACCCTTTTTGGTGGATTTATGAATTGACTCGCATTTAAATACCTAGTTGGATGGTAAACTTAAATGCTTATTGTTTGCTTAGCCGTTAGCTAGCTATGAGTGCTAGCTTACACTGCATTGTGGAACCTTAGCCCGTTGTCGGCGTGTGTCGAGGGATATTATATAACTGTTCAACTCATAATTGTTGTTGTGGCATATAGAGACATCTAGGTTAGATGTTTGCATAGGTTCATGCACTGTATGCATTAGAGGCATATCAGGTTAGGCGGGGCAATGGGTTGATCTCCGATCTGAGGCTCTCGTGTAACTCGGATCTAGCCTTAGGACCGTGGCTGGGTAGTAAGGTTTAGGACGTGATTGTATTATTGGATCTTCATGTTATCGAGGATATGATGTAGTTGGCTATAATCATATTGCTTTGAGGTTTAGAGGTCGTGTTGTCTCACCAATGTCAAGTGTTAGGGATAGATGTCAATGCGTTCTCGACGTGGGTCCCCAAGGCATGGGAAACTTACTTGGGTAAGGGTGATCGTGCATGTTACTGTTCCGTGGCCTCATAGTAACATGTTTAGGAGAGAGGTTTCATGGCAGGAGCCCTTGGGACATCGATAGGGGTTGTGGGACCTCATGGCATTCCTTAGACTTGAGCGGAGAGACATCACAGTTGTTGTTTTCCTCCCTTCAGTGTGCCGTAGAATAGAACCCTACTGAGCTTGTCGCTCACTCCTACCTAGGTTGCGTTTGCAGGCGCCAGTTCTTCTTCAGTAGAGCCGACTGGATCAGCTTTTGGCGGCCCGACGACTTCCAGAGGTGCTTGAGGTCACTGTGGGACGACAGTTGTACTTTTGATGGATTATGTATGTTATAGACATCATTCGAAGTTTATTTTTGGATAAATGTATAATTGTTTCCCTTGGAGGAATTTTGATAAGAATTTAAACCGGATGTCTAAATAGTACAACTTGATGTTTCTTTTAATTAAATTATAGCTTTACCCTTAGAAGTTAATCTGTTTAAATTATCTCTGTTTTCCGCTTTATATCGTGCCAGTTTGGATGTGAATAGTAATAGCAACCCTCACGCCTCTGCTCGGATGGGTTTTCTGGGTCAGGGTGTGATGCACACCCTTTACTCAAGAGTCATCACAACTGGACACCGGCTACACCTCAGAACCCGACTCGACGCTGACACGACCTCTAAAAATCTACAATCAATAAGTGTTCAAGTCACCTAGGCCTATCCTCGAAATCGACTGAACAAAACCATTCAAACCTGGACCAAGCTACCCAACCCCGGTCCTAAGTCTAAATCCGAGCTTCCAAGCCTCGGGACGGTGACCCACAGATCACACATGCCCTAACCTTATGCAACTAATGCACAACCAAATGCATGCTATGAACATATGCAGGAAAGCAAATAAGCATGCAACGTATGTGACGATTAAATAAACAAGGTCTGGGCTCGGCACCCTGCCAGCCCGGGGTGGTGAAGAGTAAAATAGGCTAAGGGGCTACTGCAGTAGTAGCACACCAACTGCAGCCGGTCCGCCAAAAGATAACATGTTACGGGAAGCAACCCCGACAAACAAGACTAACAGTACAACATGCTATCTATACACCCCGAGAGTCATTACTCTCCCGGTTCACCACTACCCCTCATTATGGGGCAAATATGCTTAAGGATATGTACCAGTTTATAAAGCAGTAGAGAAAACCATATATGTGAAACCCCACGGGCAAAAACCATTGAAAACACCCCTTGTCACCCAAATGATTGATCATCTCCAAAGGGGATGATCGATCTTCCTAGTGATAGGAAGGTTCCATCCCTGTCAAGCCCAAGGTGATTGATCCTTCCTCCGAAAGGATCGATCATCCTTGTGACAGAGATCTAACCCATGCAAGTCAAGGCGAAGTGATCGATCGATCGATCCTTCTCAGGCTAAGCATGATGCACCAAGAGTGATCGATCCTTCCTTAGCAAGGATCGATCCTGTTGGGTTCTCCAGCAACCGGACGGCGAGAAATAACGTCGAAAAATTCTACCACATCCCACAAAACCTTGGGATATGGTAGTGCGAATGACTACGAATCCAAAATCGGTATTTCTACTACAAACCAATGACCATGCAACAAGATTAACTCAAACCAAACGCAAACAAACTCAAACCTCACAAAACCGGAAAGAAAGTAGGTAGAATCCCTACCTAGACTAGCGCAACTTCAATCCCAGCTGCCAAGCCGATCATCACCCTCAATCCCTTCCAAATCCAGCCATAACTATGCTCAGGGACGGCGGATTTCAAAATGATTTAAAGAAGAAGGTCGCGTTCGTTTTATAGACGGACGAACCGACTTATGAGTGATCGATCAATCCTTCATGACGATAGCAACTTCCTGGCACCAAATGATCAATCCTTCCAGCAAAGGATGATCGATCATCACTAAATAATCGATCCTTCTAGCAAGGAATGATCGATCATCTAGGTGCAGAAAGCTAGACTTAGGCTAGAACACAAGCCTAAGCCCTGATCTTTCGATCCCGGGTTGACCTAACCGTTCTAATCAGACATTATCACAAACACGGTCAGTGTGTGCACACGTGGGTGTCAAACAAACTGACAAGACACAATTTACCAAATTACCCTTGCGGTCAAAGAAATAATATCGCGCGCTCGACGCGAAACAAGTAAACGAGCCATGGGCCCGACCTAGCCGGTCGACTCAGGAGTAGAGGGGCACGTTTTTACAAAGTACATTTTCATCTCCATCCGGATTAGTTCCAAATGTATGTTATACATCTGCATGGCATGCATTTCTTGGACATGTTGACTTAGACATAATTAGACGTATAATGCATCTTAGCTTGATTCCTAAATCGAACTTGGACCTGAAATCCAAGTGTGAGATATGTGTGGATTCATAGCAAACCAAAAAGCCTTTTAAGGGCGTAAAAAGAGTTTCTATTTAGCTAGAGCTTGTTCATAGTGATGTATGTGATTCTTGCATAACTCCAACTAGAAGTGGCAATAAGTACTTTGTTTCATTCATTGATGACTTCTCTAGATTTTGTTATTGTTATCTCCTAAAATCTAAGGATGAGGTTCTAGATAGATTCATAGTCTATGAGGTTGAAGTTGAGAACCAACTTGATCGAAAGATCATGATTCTTAGGTTTGATTGAGATGGTGTGCACTCTTCCTCCATGACCCTTTCCTGCCAAGAGTATGGCATAATACACGAATTCCAACCTCCTTACTCTCCTCAGTCAAATGGAGTGGCTAAAATGAAGAACATAACTCTTATGAATATGGTCAATGCCATGTTAATTAGTTCTGGTCTACCTGAAAGCATGTCGGGTCAAGCTCTCCTTACTGCTTGCTTCATAATCAATAGAGTTCCTTTTGAGGATAGTGACTAGACCCCTTATGAACTTTGGAAAGGAAGGATACAACCTCAACATTATAAAACTGTGGGGGTGTTTTGCCAAGGTTAGTATTCCTAAGCCCAGGCGTAGGAAGCTTGAACCAAAAACCCTAGATGTTGTCATCATTGGCTTTGCTAAAGGAAGCAAAGCCAATATATTCTTTGTAATCAATTCTGAAGTAAGTGACATCTCTAACAATAGCATCATTGAATCCAGAGATGCCACTTGCTTCGAGAATATCTTTCCTTTCAAGTCTTGTCTTCTAAGACAACCTAGTTATGTTCATTCTCCCTCTTCTTCTTCTCTTTTTCCCCCTGTATCTGACCCAGAACCAGAATTGAGAAAAAGTAAAATAACATGATTTCAAAAGGACTTTGGTGATGATTTTCATGTTTTTGCTATAGAAGGCAAACCTTTGACTTACAACGAGGCTATCTCATCGGTTGATGCTCCATTTTGGCAGGAAGCCATAAACAGTGAGATTGATAGCATTTTATAAAATAAAACTTGGTTTTTAACCGATTTACCTCCCAGTTTTAAAGCAATTGGTTGTAAGTCGATTTTTAAGCGAAATATTTAACCTGATGGCTTTATCGATAGATTTAAAGATCACTTGGTTGCTTAAGGTTTCTCTCGATAGATAAAGTTGCTAGCAGTTTTACTACTTTGTGAATTTTGATTGCTTTAGCAATGATCCATAAGCTCTTTATTCACCAAATGGATGTTAAAACTGCTTTTCAGAACAGAGATTTCGACGAAGAGATTTACATCGAACAACTCGAAGGTTTTGTAATTAAAGGCCATGAAATAAAGTTTGCAAGTTAGTTAAATCTTTATATGGTTTGAAGTAGGTTACAAAACAATGGCATTTAAATTTTAATAAAGTGATTTCCTCCTTCGATTTTCGAAATAATGATTTTGATAAATGCTTGTATCATAAACTTGTTTCAAATGGTATTATGTTTTTGTATTTGCATGTCGACGATATTTTAATTTTCGAATTATCTATGGATTTTAGGGAAGATTACAACATGCTCCTACTTATACAACGGCCTAACAGAGGGACTCGAAAGCAGCGCTCAGTGCCCAACGACTAGTTTTCATTCCGTGCACATTGATGAATAAATTTTATATCTCGCAAGTATACGAATCGGTGCAATCAGTATAGTAGCAAGACGAGTATCGTACCCACAGAGATTTGTAGAGATTATTAGCGTAAAATACTAAAGAACAGAAAAGAAAGAAAATAAGAAAGGGAAAATAAGAGATATGAAGTATTGAGAATAGAAGATCTAATAACGAAATAAGAAAACGATAGAAATATGATGGATGAATACTAAGGTTCCGATTTCACCAAAACATCCTCATTCTATGCATTGAATCAATAAAGATTTCAGTTTAATTCCAAGGGCTCGTTCTTCCGGTATGATGATCCGTTCGGCCGCGGTCTTCACCAAGTACCCTCAATTAACCCTAGCTAATGAACCCATCACTAAGTGTTAACCAAGAATCCATTAAGCTCTGAAGAACAATTATGAACCAAGAATACTCTTAGCTTGAACCCGGCCTCGACATAAACTCATTCATTCATAGATCCTGCAAGATTAGGGAATGAACCCTCGCCCAATCTTACATAAAACAATCTATAATACTTTTATTGGCCAGATAAAGGTATTTAAGATCTCAGTTAAAATAATGAATAAATCAAGGAAAATAAACTGATAAAATAATCATGATCCAATAACATAGAATGATTCAGTTAGGGCTACATCGGTACCTTAGAGAAGAAACTAGCCACTCATGTTCACCATGAGGGCAACAAAACTAATGAAGAAATAAAGAAGAAATAAGAAAAGAAAACCAAGCCTGGAACCCTTCTCCTCGCCTCCAAACGCTGCCAAAAAGTCCTCCCAAAGTCCCCTTTTGATAACCCTAAGTATCCTATTTATAGGCCTAAACTCGGGTTAAATCAAAACCGTTGATTTAATTCACTGGAAACGTAGGATCGATCGGACTTTAGGTGTTGAATCGATCCGTCTCATTAAAAACATCAATTCCTGGCTTCGCCCGAGCCCGATCGATCGAACTATAAGCGCTGGATCGATCGGATGCGTAAAAATCCATCTTCTCTGGCTATTATTGAGTCCGATCGATGGACGGATCGATCGAACTCTGCTCCTCTAAAAAGCATATGTTCTGTCAACCTTTAATTCCCAAGTCCGATCGATCGGACTATGAGTGTTGGATCGATCGGTTGAGTAAAAATCAGCTGTTTTTGGCTTTTCTCGAGTCCGATCGATCGGACCATTGGTGTCGGATCGATCGGACACCTTAGGAGGGATGGAGAGATCGATCGGACTTCGTTCAGCCAAAAAAAATAGGTTCTGTCACGTTTCTGCGTAGTCCGATCGATCGGAGGATCGCTCGGACTTCCAGCTTATTTACTGTGCTGCCATTTAGACTGCGCCATCGGTACTAAAATTACCGTAACTTTCTCTAGGAAACTCGGAATCACGAACCGTAAAATTCTCCAGAATCTAGACTTGAAGAGCTTTCCAACCATATATGCCACATCATTTGGTTCTTCATGAGCAGGTACAGATTAATCTTTAAAGTTGATCCATGCACTCTTTTCAGCTTCTTTTCTCCTTTTTCCTGCATTTTCCAAACAACTATGTGAAGCAACATATAGATATAAAAATAGGAATAAAGATGTGGATTAAAGATAATAATCTAGCAATTGAGATGGTTATAAGGCTATTTATAGTGCACTTTCATGCCCTCATCACACCCCCTAACCAGCTTATTGCTAGTCTCTAGCAATTTTAAGCGCATAAAATATATTAAGCACACCACGGTTCAAGGATGTAGACAAGCATGATAAAAGTTCTGCCTTATCAAGTCAATAATGTTGTACACCGTACAGAGCACGAAAACTTATAATAATCATACACATACTACCAACATATGAAATCAACTTCTACACTTCAAACATGCTAACACCATCCAGAAGAACACATGTGACGTGATAAATAAATGTTACGTACAGAAGCAACTTCTACCCACCACTAGTCCAAACACGCTACTATTGTCATGACCAATCATCCAACCCTCGCACTTTAAGTACAACATGCTCTTTTTCTTTTTTTTTCTTTTTTTTCTTTTTTTTTTCAACTACCAAACATTTTGCCGTTTTACACGAGCACTCTCCGCTTCATGAGGCGCAGAGACCCGGTTACTTAACAAAACACTGAGTAGTTTTTTTTTTAGTGGTTCTACCTTTTTACGTGAGCTCCCTGCTTGCTGAGGCAAGAACACCCGGTTACTAAGTAGATCACCTAACAGTCGTTTAGGCACAGCTTATTAAAGCTTCAGAACTTTTTCTGTATTTTTTTTTCTGCATGCAATACTCAACACTAGCTAATGCTGAAATCATGGTCTAGATTGACAATAGCATGCTCATTCCTCTGGTGAGTATAATCGCCACTGCACATAAAGTGTTTGTGTGTGAATCACATGATATTCTACCTTCAGGTTATCATACATGCAATCAATGTATCGACCAATCCATATGAAAGCAGCATGTAAAATAAGCATAAACATTTCAGCTCATGTACAATTTAACACTATTAAACCTATAAGGTAGCATGAATAAAGTCATGAATGTCTACACCCCCCAACCTGAAATCAACATTGTCCTCAATATGTGCATTTATCCAATAAAATATGTAGGAGGTGGCAATCCAAAAATTTCCAGAGAAGGAAGAGACAAGATACTGTAAATAAGAACGAGGCCACCTGATAGAATAGCGAACATCTCCTCAAGGATCCTCCGGGTGGCTGAAAACCTAAAAGAAAAACAAAAGAGAAACATAAGACTGAAAACTAAAACTTAAACTTAAAAACAGGTTACCTTGGTGGGTTGCCTCCCACCCAGCGCTTTATTTAACGTCTAGGCAAGACGTACTGCAAAGCCTTAACGTTCAGCCAGGTTCGTATGGTTGTAATGCTTCAAGCGGTGCGACAACCTCCTGTGCTCTCTTATAGCTGTGCAAGTCATTCTGCACCATCTTCAAATCCGCTTTCAATGTAGTCTTCACTTGCTCCTGCCTGAAATTTGAGAACACCAATGAATCTACAGCATTTATTCAGAAGCAATCGAAAGAGTTTGAAGGACATGACATAGACTCAAACACTTTAAATTCAACAGTTTCACCTAAAACTGTCATGCTGAGCTTACCATCCTTCACATTAATCATAGTATCAGCTGTAGCCATAAATGGGCGTCCCAACAAAATAGGCAATTTTCTATCATTCAATGGTGCATCATCCATATCCAATATCACAAAATCAGCAGGGATAATTAACTTATCAACTTGTACTAAGATGTCTTCTACAATGCCTAATGGATATTTAATTGAACGATCTGCAAGTTGTAGAGACATCGTAGTAGGTTTTAATTTACCAACACCTAGCTGAAGGAAAACAGAGTAAGGCATCAAATTAACACTAGCTCCTAAGTCAAGCATTGCCTCCCCTATTTTTGTATCCCCAACAGTAATATTAATATTAAAACTCCCTGGATCCTTAAGCTTGGGTGGAAGCTTCCTTTGTAGAACCGCGCTTGCCGTCTCTGAAACCTTCACCTTTTCATGAGGTTCCCTTGAAGAACTTTGGAAAGGCTGGCATTTTCCTAATCACATCAAGCAATGGTAAGTTCACATTAACCTTAGATAGAATATCATAAATTTCAGAATAGGACTTATCCATTTGGGCTTTCTTCAGGCGGCCTGGAAACGGAATCAGCGGCACATATGGTGGAGGAGAGTTGTGATGAACCTCCGGAACTGAATTTGCTCTCTTTTCATGATCAAAAGCAGATGTGGCCGATGGTGGCCTTTTCGAGCGTTCCTCCTTTTCAACTTCCTCACTTGCATCATCATTTAACTCATCAATAACTTCAGCATTAATCTTATTATCAATAATCTTACCTGAACGAAGAATAGTAACTGCGTTGGCTTGCTCTGGTTGGCTTGGAAATCTGCCTGGAACATGGGCTCGTACAGCATCTGCAAGCTGTCCCACTTGAACTTCCAACTTCCCAATGGATGCTGCAACATTCTTTAGTACCGCATCATGCTGAGCAATGGCTGCACCTTGTCGAGCAATGGTTGAATCTTGTTGTTCCATCCTTGAGTCTATTTTCTGCATAAAAGCTAACATAGTCGCTTCCAAAGACGACTTAACAGGTGAGTTAGACTGATTAGCAGAAGGCATACTAGGATTAGCATTATTTTTTCATGAAAAATTCGGATGTTCCCTCCAACCAGGATTGTAAGTATTTGCATAAGGGTCAAATCTAGGTCTCGGGTTATAAGCATTCATCAAATTAGCTTGCTCTTGCACATATTCAGGAAATTCACTACCAGAAGGACATGAATCAAACCTATGACCAACAATATTGCAAATTGAACAAAGCTCAACCGGTTTTGCTTGTGTGGACATCATAGCGTCTATCTTCTTGTTAAGGGTTGCAATCTGCCTTGCCATGTCATCATTCTGGTTCAGCTCATAGATGCCTCTCGCCTTATTCCTCGTGTCCCTCTGCTGCGAGTTTGATCCTAGCATCTCATAGATTTCATATGCCTCCGGTGGTGTCCTTTTGAACATCGCTCCACCTGCAGCATTATCTGCCATAGTCTGACAAGAAAGATTTAGTCCATCATAAAAATATTGCATCTGATTTTCTAAGGAATAGTTATGATGTGGACATTGCATCAAAAGCATCTTAAATCTATCCCATGCTTCATGGAATGGTTCTCCATCAGATTGCTGAAAATTTGGAATTTGCCTTCTCAAGTTAGTAGTCATGGCATGAGAATAAAATTTACTAACAAACTTGTTATAAATTGCATCCCAAGTAGTGAGTGATCCAGGAGGCAACGACATCAACCACCTCTTCGCTTTATCCTTCAAGGTGTAAGGAAAACAACGCATCCTCAATTGATCTTCAGTAATGCCACCTAGAGGAAAAGTCTGAATACTAACATAATAATCTTTCACAAAAGTTAGTGCATCCTCAGAAGGTAAACCATGAAATTCAGGAAGCATAGAAAAATGTAGATTTTTAAGTTCATAATTTCTAGCCTCTGCAGGTAACGCAATGCACGAAGGTGAGGTAGAAATAGTAGGCCTCGCGTACTCCTCCAAAGGACGTAAATTGTTATTAAGCGTCATCTCCTCTTGTTCCTCCTCTTGAACTCCTAGATCTGATGTGTACAGGCTGTCTTTGTTAGATCTTTTCTTCCAACCAATTTGATCTACTTTATCGTTCAAGGGCAACAACTTTTCTTTCCATGATCGGCGACCTTGCATTCACTACAAATAAACTCTAATCAAATCCCCGGCAACGGCGCCAAAAACTTGATGAATAAATTTTATATCTCGCAAGTATACGAATCAGTGCAATTAGTATAGTAGCAAGACGAGTATCGTACCCACAGAGATTTGTAGAGATTATTAGCGTAAAATACTAAAGAACAGAAAAGAAAGAAAATAAGAAAGGGAAAATAAGAGATATGAAGTATTGAGAATAGAAGATCTAATAACGAAATAAGAAAACGATAGAAATATGATGGATAAATACTAAGGTTCCGATTTCACCAAAACATCCTCATTCTATGTATTGAATCAATAAAGATTTCAGTTTAATTCCAAGGGCTCGTTCTTCCGGTATGATGATCCGTTCGGCCGCGGTCTTCACCAAGTACCCTCAATTAACCCTAGCTAATGAACCCATCACTAAGTGTTAACCAAGAATCCATTAAGCTCTGAAGAACAATTATGAACCAAGAATACTCTTAGCTTGAACCCGGCCTCGACATAAACTCATTCATTCATAGATCCTGCAAGATTAGGGAATGAACCCTCGCCCAATCTTACATAAAATAATCTATAATACTTTTATTGGCCAGATAAAGGTATTTAAGATCTCAGTTAAAATAATGAATAAATCAAGGAAAATAAACTGATAAAATAATCATGATCCAATAACATAGAATGATTCAGTTAGGGCTACATCGGTACCTTAGAGAAGAAACTAGCCACTCATGTTCACCATGAGGGCAACAAAACTAATGAAGAAATAAAGAAGAAATAAGAAAAGAAAACCAAGCCTGGAACCCTTCTCCTCGCCTCCAAACGCTGCCAAAAAGTCCTCCCAAAGTCCCCTTTTGATAACCCTAAGTATCCTATTTATAGGCCTAAACTCAAGTTAAATCAAAACCGTTGATTTAATTCACTGGAAACGTAGGATCGATCGGACTTTAGGTGTTGGATCGATCCGTCTCATTAAAAACATCAATTCCTGGCTTCGCCCGAGCCCGATCGATCGAACTATAAGCGCTGGATCGATCGGATGCGTAAAAATCCATCTTCTCTGGCTATTATTGAGTCCGATCGATGGACGGATCGATCGAACTCTGCTCCTCTAAAAAGCATATGTTCTGTCAACCTTTAATTCCCAAGTCCGATCGATCGGACTATGAGTGTTGGATCGATCGGTTGAGTAAAAATCAGCTGTTTTTGGCTTTTCTCGAGTCCGATCGATCGGACCATTGGTGTCGGATCGATCGGACACCTTAGGAGGGATGGAGAGATCGATCGGACTTCGTTCAGCCAAAAAAAATAGGTTCTGTCACGTTTCTGCGTAGTCCGATCGATCGGAGGATCGCTCGGACTTCCAGCTTATTTACTGTGCTGCCATTCAGACTGCGTTATCGGTACTAAAATTACCGTAACTTCCTCTAGGAAACTCGGAATCACGAACCGTAAAATTCTCCAGAATCTAGACTTGAAGAGCTTTCCAACCATATATGGCACATCATCTGGTTCTTCATGAGCAGGTACAGATTAATCTTTAAAGTTGATCCATGCACTCTTTTCAGCTTCTTTTCTCCTTTTTCCTGCATTTTCCAAACAACTATGTGAAGCAACATATAGATATAAAAATAGGAATAAAGATGTTGATTAAAGATAATAATCTAGCAATTGAGATGGTTATAAGGCTATTTAGAGTGCACTTTCATGCCCTCATCACACATCCTAATGGCTCTGCTGACGGTCAACTTGACCATCGTCCACTGCGCAACAAAACTAATATGGGCATGGGGTTTCATTGTCTGACCGGCCGATTTTCTTGACATCTTGTTACCTTGAAATTTCAACACGAAAATGTTCTTCCAAGATAATCATGAAGATAAATAAGTTCACCGACCACCCAACTGGCAGTCATCTGGTCAATTGACCGTTATACCTCTCACAAAAGGTACCTGAGCAACGAATTGTAGAGTAATTCCGCAACCCGACCTTCCAAGTCGTCTGACACTCCTTACTACTATGATCACCCAATTGACGATCAACCAACCATTGCCAAACGCCCCGTTACCCGTGTGATAAGGCCCATGTACTCAGCAACTGCCCAACCTCCTCATGGTCGAGATTGACAGAAATTTTAATGTGAAGATCAAGATGGGAAATGGTGATCTGGTGGAAGCACAAGGGAAAGGCACGATTGCTATGGAGAACAAGAAGGGAACCATATTTATCAAGGAAGCCCTACTTGTTCTAAGCCTTGATCAAAGTCTTCTAAGTGTAGGCCAGATCATGGAGAATGGATATTCTCTGCAATTTGAAGGACAGTAGTGCATTATTCATGACTTAAAAAAACAATCAAGAAGTGGCTGAAGTAAGAATGGGAAATGGCAGGATAGCCAAATCTGATCAAACATCTCTCTAGCATCAAAGCTTTGGACATTACAACTTTAATGCATTGAGATTGTTGAATCATAAAAATATGATGCAGAATCTGCCTCTCACACAACAAAGTATGTCCATCTGTGAAGGATATGTATGTTGGGAAAACAAAATCGTGAACCTTTTCCTACTGGAGAAGCTTGGAGAGCAAAATCAGTTTTGGAATTGGTGCATACAGACGTGTGGACACATGGGGACAACTTCTTACAACCAAAACAGATATTTCATCTTGTTCATAGATGATTTTTCAAGAATGACCTGGGTTTATTTCTTCAAAGAGGAATCTAAGGTCTTTGGAATTTTCAAGAAATACAAGCTGCTGGATGAAAATCATAGTGTCAGCAAGATCAAAACTTTGAGAAGTGATAGAGGAACGGAGTTTAACTCAAGAAAATTTCATGAGTTTTGTGAAAAAGAGGGGTTGCAGCATCAGTTGACGGTAGCCTATACTCAGCAAAATGGAATCTCTGAGAGGAAGAATAGGACTGTAATGGAAATGGCTAGATCAAAGATGTTGGTGAAAGGTCTTCCAAAGATGTCCTGGCCTGAAGCTGTCAACATAGAAGTTCATATCCTCAACAGGTGCACAACAAAAGCTGTCCCTAATCAAGCAATTTGGTTGAGCAGAATTCTTGAAGACATGGGAGCAAAACAGCAAAAACCAGTGGAGATTTATTGTGATAGTAAGCTATTGCTATGGCCGAAAATCCAATTTATCATAGCAGGACTAAGCACATTGCAATCAAGTATCACTTCTTAAGAGAAGTAGAAGCAAATGGAGATGTTGAACTCAAGTTCTGCAGAACTGAAGAACAAGTCGCTGATATCTTCACAAACGCTCTTCCAAAAGAAGAGTTTCAGATGCTGAGGATGATGCTTGGAGTTTCAGAAAAATGCATCAAGGAGGAGTATTGAAGCTGACGTGTTTTAATGTGATGCAGTTTTTCCATATACCTTGAAGCTAGTCTTATGCTATCTTTAGCTGTCATAGTTATTAAGCTTCTTGGTAACATTTTGGTAATCGATGCTCTGTAATTCTCAAGGAAGCTTATAAGGATGTAACTGGTTATTCTTGTATGAGATAGAACCTCCAGAATCAATCAAAAAGGAAAGCTTTCTTTGATTGAAAGTTCTCATACTCTGTTTTCATAAAAGCTACCAGCTCATATTCAGTTTTCATACAAATCCAACAGATCTACGAAGTCATGATCACGACGAGGAACAGTAAGGGATCACTGCCATGAGCACGGAAAGAAGAAACGGCGAAGTAGTGTACAATGATAGTCTTTATGTGTTTCGGGACCGCATGCAAAGCATGATATGACGGAGTTTCATATGATATATGAAATTAAATAGACCTCACATATTATCTGAAATACGAAATAAATCAAGCACACATAAGAAGGAAGACACGGTTTTTAATATGCAAAAACTCTCACGGGGAAAAACCACGAGTCCACTGCAGGACCAGGCAAAACCAATCCACTAAAAAACAAGAGTTCCGTTTACACAAGTTAAGACGAACTCACTGTACCGACTCCTCACGTACACGTCGTCGTCCTCGAACATGCTCGACTGCTCGAAGCACGGTCCGCAAATCTTGTTTTCTTGATGGATCGCCTCGACACTGTCTCGAACTATAGTGTCGTCCTCTCCATCCTTTCCACCGCAGCCAGAGAGTCACCCACTCTCTTTTATCCTTCTCCGCCCTTAATGCTTCTCTCTCTCTTACTCCTATTCTCTCTCAGTCGGCAGTCATCAACTCCCATGAAAACCCCATCTCCTCAGTCCGACCAAGATGCCCTATTGCTGCCCTACAACCCCCACACCAAGTGTCCCCTTCTTTCCACTAAACTTCTTTCTTCTTCTTTCCACTAAACTTCTTTCTTCTTTTTCTATTGCTCTCTCTTCTCTCCCAATTCTTCATCAACCGAGATCCCCTTGCAACCATTAATGCCTCACTTCTTCTTTCTCTGCCACTCTCTCCAATCCACTTTGACTTTCTTCACTTCGTTCTCTCACGACACAAGTATGGCGTCAGGCTCTTGAAACCCTCACCGATCTACTCCTTTGCAATCTGGTGCTTTTCTTTTACATGGGAGATCGAGAGCACACACGGCAGCCGAGCATCACCTCTCAAATCAATACTTCTCCAGCCTTATAGAGGAGAGCACATAGGTTATTTATTCCAGCCATCTGATTCCACTTCCCTCCAATCCAATGGAGGTGATTAATCTTAAACCAACTTGACTTGACTTGAGCCAATTTGATCTCACTTGATCCAATTTGCTTGAATAAATCTTGTATAAACCATATACCCAATCTAGCGAATTAAAATATTAAATCAACAAAATTTGCCAACTTATATGGAATCTTAACATGATTCCTTACAATATATATAAACCATAATGGAAGGTGGTGGACCTAATTTGTACCGGTGCTTCTCGGAGATCATACTGTTTACGATGTTCAAAATGCTAAGGAACATACTGGATGTGCTTGCTATGGAGAACACACCGAGGGGATTGATGTGGCTGAGTTACAGTATGTTCCTCAGCAATGTTAACGTTGTAAAGAGTACGACCGATGAGAAGATGCTAATGCACACCACATCCACCGCCTTCCATTTTAGTTTACACCATGGTCCATATGACAGCCTCTTCAATTATCACTCCTATATATGCTCTGCATGCAGTCCCCAAGCACATGAAGATAAACATTGTGATTTGTTGGCGCAGGGTGAGTGTGAAAGAATAGCCTCTCGACGGGAGAGACGACTGTCCTCTCTGTGGGAGAGAAAATCAGAATTCTCAAGAGGAGAAAGCTACTTAAAATTTCATTAGTAAAAAAACTGACTGAATTACAAACCCTAAACTCCTTTTATAGAATAAGGAGAGACCAACTTACAGATGGACTCAAATTAGGAATTAAACTCAAACCCAATTACTAATGAACCAATCCCGAAATTAAGAAAGAAGAAAACGACTAGAAATAGGAAAACCTGCTAAAAATAGTAAATACCGATCACATGTCTAAAAAGGAAAGATTTACACTAAAACGGAATTTTAGGCCATAAAGAAAAGGAATCTGGATCTTTGGAGGCCCAGTGTGAGGACCCGTCCCTCCATTCCTGGGTCGACCGCCTGGGTCGGCCCCGTTTCTCGTTGTGGACCACAAGGGCAATTTGGTAAATTACGCGCCTTGTCGGTTTGTTTCACACCTGCGTGTGCACACACTGACCTTGTTTGTGTTAGTGCTTGATTAGAATGGTTAGGTGGACCCGGGATCGGAGGATCCCAGCTCGGGCGCGCTGAAGCTTGCTTATGGGCAGCTTATGGCCCTTGAGCGATCGATTGGACTCGTGAGCGAGTCGGTGGGTTTTTGACCCGTTCGGATCGATCCAAATATTTTGGATCGATCCAGCCTATTTTGGATCGATCCATTTTGGCCTTGGATCGATCCGGATACTGTAGTTGGGCAGTTGAGCTTGCAGCAGAGCAATTGAGCGGCGAGGACGGCCGTGTGCCGTTACTCTCCGTTGTCAGAGGAGAGGACCTCTCCTTCACCCTCTCCTTCACCTTCTCCTTCACCTTCCCCGCCCTTCCCCCTCAATTTTCCTCCTCTTCTCATCCTCTTCTCTTTCCCCTCCTTCTTCCTTCCTTCTTCCTCTTCCCGCGGGGTCTGTTTCCCCTGTTCTGGCAGCCTCTTCTTCTCCTCTTTTCTCCCCCCTCCGGCCACCGTTTTGGGAGCTTGAAGGCTCGTTGGATCCGTGGTGGCGTGAGGAAGATCTCTGGCGTGGCTTGGAGCTGGGTTGGTGACTGTTTAGTGGGGAATCAACCGAGGAGTGCGTTTCCGGTAGGTGTTCTACCTACGAGAGTGGTTTAGGGGTGTTCTCTTAGTATAGCCATTAGATCTTGTTGTAATTATGTTGTTGGATGCATGTTGCTTAGTATAATCTCTGGTTTAAGTTTCATGAACTTTGGTTAAGATTTCAGTAGGATTTATGCATGTTTTATCTCGGATTTTCCGGTTTCTGCTGTTCTTGAAGAACAGTCGGTTTACGGCAAGTTTTCCGATTGGTACAAGTATTATCTTGGATTGTATTGAGAATAAGAGTTCTAGATCTCTGAGTTATCTTTTCATTCCAGCTTATTTCGTATTTTTCCGATTTTTCTACGAATTGTGGTGAATTTTCTCGTGGCCTGCGACGAGACTGATCTGAAGCTGGTTTGAAGCAGAAGCTGTTTGGATCAATCCAAAATGTTCCGAATCGATCCAATACTTTCTGGATTGATCCAAATGTTCCGGATTGATCCCAAGGCTGTTTGATGAGGTTTAGTGGACTATTTTTAGTGATTTTGATTAGTGTTTTCTCGGTAATCTAACCGTTGGATGTTTCCCGATTTTGGATATGTTGATCCCAGCATGTACATCTACATGAGTCTAAGTTGGATCTTGAATCTGACGTCATTTGGACATCGGATCGACGGGACCAATTAGCCTCTAAGTAGAGGTTTTGGTGTTTTGAATATAATAGTATAATGTCGGATTATAATATTATATGTTTACTGTTCATCGGTTTTCGGGGTTGCTTCCCGTTGCTGGAGTTTGTGGTTGACGGTCGTGGTACTGTCGTAATGCCGGGATCCGCCGCGGATCGGCTGGCAGCGGTTGGTAGTACCTCTGCAGCGATCCTGTTGGACTTGTATGCTGCCTTGACATATTGTTGCATGCCTATTTCCTATTGCTTGTGTATGTTCATAGCATGCATTCTCTGTTGTGCATTAGTTATATGGTTAGGGCGTGGGTGATTTGTGGATCGCCGTCCCGAGGCTGGAAGCTCGGATTTAGCCCTAGGACTGGGGTTGGGTAGTTAGGACACGGTTTGAATTGTGGTATCCAGTCGAATTTGATGATAGGCTTAGATAACTGGTACACATGTTGCTTGGTGATTATATAGGTCGTGTCGGCCTTGAGTCGGATGCTGAGGTGTAGGCCGTGTTCCACTGTGTTGACCCTTGAGTAGAGAGGTTGACTACTTAGCCGTGCTATTTTCCGCCTACAGTGCCAGTACCTGCTTGTGGGCCAGCAGTGTTGTTTCCTGCTACTGAGCGTGACCAGAGATGTGACCAGCTCGGCTGGAAGACCATGGTCGTGGGCCTCAGGGACACGTGGTGGGGTTATGGGGCCCCTGTGTACACCCAGGTCTTACTTGAGGGCGACACTGTTGCGTTCCCCCTTCCTTCTGTGTGACGTAGGGTAGAACCCTACTGAGCTTTATGCTCACTCCTACCCGGGCTGCGTTTTGCAGGTGCAGACGCCAGCTCTTCTTCAGTAACCCCTACCGGGCAGGTGTTTGGTGGCGCGGTGGCGTCTGGCGGGATTTGAGGACCGGTGATCCCTTTCTACATTTTTGTTATAGTTAGTCTCCTACGAGAGTATGATGTATAAACTGTTGTAACCCCTTTGAGGTTTTTGAATATTATATTATTTCTTTTGAGGTTTGAATTTATTGTATTATTCAGGGGTGCTTATGAACTGTTTAATGAAATCAGTCAGTTCGGGGGAACCCCTCGCCATTATTTCCACATTTAGTTAGGTTCCGGTTCGCGTCGGCCGGCCCGGTTGGGCTTTCGCGGGTCGGGGCGCGACACCCAGGTTATGGAGAGATCAAAGATATCCGATGAGTCTTGTAGAGCTCGTCGTGTCGGTCGAAACAGCTGGTCACACGCCCCGATCGGACATCGTGGACGAAAGTTATGCCCATCGGACGGTCACGATCGTACGGAGATCTGAGTCGGACTGAGGGAGTTTGAAACCGACCTGAACACCTAGAGAGTCTCTCTGGATTGGGCTCAGCCATGTTTGGATCTGAAATTGGTCATGCATCATCCTCCCCTGGTTGGAAAGGACTCGTCCTCGAGTCTAATTCGGATTGAACCCCTCTGTAAGAAACCAGATGTTTCACATTAAAGGTATCAGAAATCTTCAGCTGGGGTGGGAGTGGAACTCGATAGGCATTATCATTAAATTTCTAGAAGACTTCATACGGTCCGACCTTCTTATCTCCCAACTTGGAATATTCATTTGCTTGGCAGCCTCTCTTTAGTCAACACGACCCACACTTCATCTCCGACGTCGAAGGTGACGTGACGACAATGCCGGTCCGCTAGGATTTCATGTCTGGCGTTTGTGAGTTCCAATTGAGCCTTGACATGATCCTGAATGGTGTGGAGATGCTCAATCATATCCTCGGCTCAAAGGTTTGGTCAACCAATCTTGGGAACCGGAACCAGATCCAACACACCCATCAGATTGGACCCATAAACTACTTCAAAATGACTCAAGCCAATAGGTCGATTTTTGGACCGACTGAAGGCAAATTCAGCTTGGCTCAAAGCGGCATCCCACATCTTTGGTCGGTTTCCTGCGAGACTCCTCAAGAGGTTACCAAGGCTTCTGTTGATAACTTCAGTCTGACCATCAGTTTGGGGGTGATAAGCACTGCTGAAATTTAATTTGGTCCCCAGCTTTTGCCATAAACACTTCTAGAAATTGTTCATAAACTTAGTGTCTCAGTCAGAGGTTATAGACCTTGGAATCCTATGTAAGCGCACCACCTCTTGGAAGTAAAGGTGAGCAATTCGCGTGGCATCCATTATCTTCGGATAAGCTATGAAGTGAGCCATCTTGGAAAAACGATCAAAAACTACGAAGATGGAATCCATACCACGAGTCGTGCGAGGCAGACCGAGTACAAAGTCGATGCTGATGTCGATCCACGGTGCCAACAGGAAGTGGTGTGTAGAGTTCCGCATTAGTAGCCGATCCTCGGGACAATTGGCAGACATGGCATTGTTCCACGTATCGGGCCACGTCCCTTGGCAATTTCGACCAATAGTAGTATTGAGCTAAAAGAGCCAGGGTCTTGTCTCACCCAAAATGACCTTCCCGGTGTAGTTCTTGCAGAATCAGTCCTCATAGAGAGCAATCGGGGACACAAAGATGCAGTCCTGGGAATAGGAATCCGTCTTGCAAAGTATAATTAGTGTGCTGCCCCGTCTCTAACCTCAGCATAAATTCGGCCAAAGGAAGGATCATCCGGGTATAGGTCCTTGAAGACCTTGAATCCCACCACCTAGGTCTGTAGAGTAGTTAGAAGATTGGTGCGCCGGCTCAGTGCATCAGCAACCCGATTTTGCGTGCTCGCCAAGTGCCGAAGAGAGAAACTGAACTCCTGCAGGTAGGCTATCCACTTCGCATGACGCCGGTTGAGCTTATGTTGACCATGGAGGAATTTGAGGGCTTCATGATCAATGTGCAACACGAACTCACGTTGCACCCAATAGTGCCTCCAATGCTTCAAACACTGCACAATGGCATAAAATTCCAGATCATAAGTGGAGTAGTTTTTTATGGCACCTAATAATTTCTCGCTGAAGTATGCTACATGCCGTCCTCCTTGGCTAAGTACACCGCCGATGCCTACTCCTGAGGCATCACAGTTGACCTCGAAGACCTTCTCGAAATCCGGAAGTGCTAGAACAGGTGCTTCAGAGATCCTTTGCTTCACCATCTGGAAGCTCTCTTCCGCCTCTTCAGTCCACTGGAAATTTCGCCCCTTGAGACACTCGGTGATGGGGGTTGTCAACAAACTGAAGTTGTATATGAACCGTGTGAGGACCTGTCCCTCTACTCCTGGGTCGGCCGTCTAGGTCAGGCCAGTGGCTCATTGTCGACCACAAGGAAAATTTGGTTAATTGCGCCTTATAAGTTTGTTTCACACCGACGTTGTGCACACACAGCCTTGGATTGATATGTATGTTTGATTAGATCCTTGTAGGCGTTCTCGATCGAAGGATCGGAGCTCGATCGGAGAAGATCGAATCGGATGGGCGAGATTAGATCTGGCTTGCTGAGTCACCGACCCTGTAGCAGGTCGATTGGGCACTGTACCAGGTCGGTTCACAACCCGCTATAAAGACCCCATCCACTCCTCCTTTCTTTTCTTTTCCTTCCCCTGTTTCCCGCGGCCCTTCTTCTCCTTTATCCTCCTTCTTTCTTCCCGTCGTGAGTGAGACCTTAAGAGAGAGAGCTCCGGAAGCTTCTCCGATGAGCTTGACGACAAGGAGGAGGAGGAGGACGAGGAGGAGGAGGAGGAGGCCATCATTCCAGTGGTTTAGAGGCTGGTTTAGCGTACAACAGTAGGGTTCTACACTTAAGCCTTGTTTAAGTGTTCTAAGATGATTAGATGTTTGATTTTCTTGTTTCTTTGTCCTAAATGATTTTTTTTAGCTGATTAAGATCTGATTTATGTTTGGTTTGATTTTGGTTTGATTTAAGTTGGATTTAAGCAAGTTTTCCTTCACATAATTCTGGATTTCTGTTCTTCCAAGAAATTCCATGTTCGAGCCCATTTTCTTGGCGCTTTACATGCATGATCTCAGTTGGTCTTCAACATGAACGTTGTAGATCTCTGGGTCTACTTTTGAACCCAATTGATTTCACATTTTTCCGATTTTTCTACGCTTTTTGGTGAATTTTATTCCAAACTGCATCAGAACAGAGTTTTGCCGAATAGTACCTCACGGGTCTTTCCACGGATCAACCGCCAGACTCCACGGTCGACCGTCGCGGTCTTTCCGGTCAACCGTGAACCTTAAAATCACCAGAATAATAGCTCACGGTTGATCCGTTGAACCGTCAACCTTCACTTCCTCAAGGTCGACTGTGACATCGACCGCCAGCCTTAGAACAATGATTTTTATGATTCTTCGATTGGTTTTCTTCCATGGTAGATAGGCCATGATGTTAGAAAGCATGTATGCTATTAGTAGCTATTTCTCAAGGGTTTTTGGCGGATGTTTTGCATACAACTTCACCGTAGATATAGTTTGTGAAGTCCAGGTTTTCTATATCGATAATTGTAGGCTGTAAATAACTGCGAGTATATCTGTGTTGCTTTATTAGTCATGGTTATTATTGGTTTGGCCGAGGTTGCTTACCGTTGCAGGTTTTCCTTGCGAACTGGCTGGCAGCTGGTGGTGTTATCTCTACAACAGTTCCTTGGCTTATTTACCTTTTCACCACCCCGGGGCGGCTGTGTACCGAGTCCATACCTTGTTTATTATCATCACATATGTTGCATGTTTATCTGCTTTCCTGTGTCAATTCATAGCATGCATATGATTGTGCATTAGATGCATAAGGATAGGCCGTGGGCGATGGATTGATCGGACCTAGCTCTGAGACCGTGGCGGGTAGCGTGGTCTGATAGCGCTTGAAAAGTGTCGCGACTTAACAAATCTACAAAAAATTACAAATTTATAATCAAACTTTAAACTAACTACTTTAGGGGTAGCTAGCAGTGAGTCTGTGTCAAATCCACAGGGAATGCGTAGGAAAGTAATTAAACTACTAAACTCAATCTAAGTATTCCTACCGATAAGTTGACAGAAGATTCAAAATTAAAATTAAACTAACTTTATACTAAAGGATTAATAAATACGAGAAAAGGTACCAGGGAATTCTTAATCAATAACTAGGATTTTGCCAGGTCTTTCTAGGATTAGAACAAGTTAACCAAACTGAATGATTTTCCTAATGGTTGATAGGTGAATGGCTAGTTCTCCCTATCACTCAACCAGTTCTAGTTAGGATCCCTTGTCGGTGAGAGCAATTATCTAAAAATCAGTAACCTAATGATTAGTTATGATCACTGCTAATGAATCCTCTGATCAGGATGAATTCATCGTGAGAAAATAGTATAATATGGATTAAGATATAAAATCAAGATGTTTCTTGCACCTTGAGGTCACCAAATAGAATATATCAAGGATTAGCAGTTAGCCTAGTGGTTCTAGCACTACGAAATCCCTAATCTTGAATTAAGATGAATAACGGATTAAGAGTTGGTCATAATGGTTCTAGCGTCACAAGACTTTTAATCTCGAGAAGAAAATCCTTACATCCATGGTTCTAGCATGAATGTTTTGATGAAAATCTCTAATCTCAAGCCCTAACATGCTCAAGACCTAAATCTAGGGCACAAAGGAACAAATCATTCATCCACTAATAATAAAATCAAACCAAGTTCATAAAGAAATTAAGATCAATCTATCCAAAAACATTCAAAGAAGTATACAAGCCCTAAATCTTACGAATCCCTGATAGAAACCCTAGTTACATCATAAGAATCCCATGGTAAAAAGTTTAGCTACTCATCTTTAGGGTTTCATCAGTGGATGAAGGATGATGAAGCTCTTCCGCCATGGATTTCTTTCTAAAAGAATCTAAAAAAAAAGTTAAAAAGAGGAAAAAGAAACTAAGAAAGAGTGCTCCCTCTCCTTGGCATCCAAAAAGCCAAGAGAGAGTCTAGAGAGCCCCCCCTAAGAGAGGAACCAAAGAGCCCACAAACCCTAGAACATGCATATTAATAGCCTAGGTATCCCCCTTAATTCGGATTAGATCTGGGCCTTTGATTTTTCTTGACTGCTATCAAAGGATTGATCTGTTAGGGGTAAATATCGATCCTTTGATCCCAAAACATTGGATGCGCCCGAGTATGGTTGATCATTCAAAAGGGAATGATCGATC
Organism: Narthecium ossifragum; assembly: GCA_963920575.1. Taxonomy (NCBI): domain Eukaryota; kingdom Viridiplantae; phylum Streptophyta; class Magnoliopsida; order Dioscoreales; family Nartheciaceae; genus Narthecium; species Narthecium ossifragum. The sequence continues at coordinate 18,157,590 of OY986965.1, forward strand.
ATGTAAAATATGGCTCTCCATCGTCTCTGCTACAGTGCAAGCATCGATCCTATAGGGGAGGATGATCAATCCTTCTGTTCTGTGTATTTACTCTTTTGCCATTCAGACTGTGCCATTGGTACTAAAAATGTCCTAACTTATTCTAGGAAACTCGGAATCACAAACCATAAAATTCTCCAGAAACTAAACTTCAAGAGCTTTCCAACCATATATGGAATATAATCTGGTTCGTCCTGATCAGGTACAGTTTTGATGTCAAACATGGCTCATCTTTGCTCCTTTGCTCCTTTGCTCTTTGCAGGTTCTTTATTTGTTCGTTTTAGAACTAAACTTGATCTAATCTTCACTGAGGGTCCTAATGCCTGAAATAGGGAGAAGCAAATCAAAATAGCATTGCTCGGAGACTAACGAAACTCAGTTAAAAGGGTCATTTGTGCACTTTTCACGTCTTATCATGGTCAGAATCGGATGGTAGTATTCAGTTGATATCGATGATAGGTTTAGATGACTTGAATACAGGTTGATCGATGATTTAGAGGTCGTATCGGCCTCGAGATGGTTCTGAGATGTAGCCGGTGTCCAGTGTTGTATGACTCTTGAGTAGAGGGTGTGCCTACTCAGCGGTGTCGATTCCCGCCTAGCAGTGCTGGCTTCCTTCTTGTGAGTCTTCACATGGTAGGGTTATGAGGCTCATGTGTACACCCAGGCTCTACTTGAGGGTGACACTGTTGTGTTCCTTCATTCTTAAGTATGTCATAGTGTAGTTTCCCTACTGAGGTTAGTTGCTCACTCCTACCCGGGCTGCGTTTTATAGGTGCAGGCGTTAGCTCATCTTCAGTGACCCCTATCGGGTAGGTGTTTGGTGTCACAACAGCGTCTAGCAGTGCTTGAGGAGCGGTGATCGTCTGTTTACCCCTTTTTGTTATAGTTAGCCTCCTACGGGAGTATGATATATAAATATTAACCCTTTTGAGGTTTTGAATTATATATTTATTATATCATTTAAGGTTTGTGATAATCGTTTTAATCATGGTGCTTATGAATTGTTTAGGGAGACCAATAGATTAGATAGAACCATCGCCAAAACGTTTCCACACTTAGTTAGGTTCCGGTTCGCATCGCTCGGCCCGGTTGGGCCTTCGCGGATCGGGGCGTGAACAACCGTCTATAGAAGGAGGCCAACCCATGGAAGTTGTGGACATCGTGTAAGCTCCGTAGTGAGGGCCAACTTTGGATTACCACCACCTTGGTGGGATCTGCGCTAATACCACCTGCAGAAACAATGTTTACAAGAAAACAGACCCGGTTAGTTAAAAAGCTGCACTTTTTACGGTTGGCGAACAATTGGTCCTGTCTCAGCCCCATTAGAACGGCTCTTAGATGCACCATGTGATCCTTCTCTGAAGAACTTTAGTGAGGACCTGTCCCTCTACTCCTGGGTCGACCGTCTAGGTCGGGCCCGTGGCTCGCTTGCTTGTTTCGTGTCGAGCGCGCCATCTGGTAAATCGCATTGTTTCCTGGACCGCAAGGGCAATTTGGTTAATTGCGCCTTGTGGGTTTGTTTCACACCCACGTGTGCACAAACTGACCGTTTTTGTGATAATGTTTGGTTATAACGGTTAGTTGGACCCGAGATCAAAAGATCCGGGCTTGGGCTTGTGTTCTAGCCCAAGCCTAGCTTTCTGCACCAAAAAAATCGATCTTCTCTTGATAAGAAGATCGATCCTTTAGTGCCAGAAAGTCAAGCTGGATCGTCATGAAGGATCAATATTTTCTTGACATTCATAAGTTGGTTCGTCCGTCTATAAAACGGACGCGACCTCCTTCTTTAATCTCTTTTGAAATCTGTCGTTTCTGAGCTCAGATCTGGCTGGATTTGAAAGAGGTTGAGGGTGATCTTTGGCTTGGCAGCTGGGATTGAAGCTGCTTTTTGTCTAGGTAGGGATCCTACCTACTTGATTTTCCGGTTTGATGAGGTTTTGAGCTTGACTGTGTTTGATTTGAGAAGATCTCTTTACATGCTCGTTGGTTTTTAGTATAAGTACCAATTTTGGACTCATGATCCTTCGTACTACCAGATCCCAAGGTTTTGTGGGTTTTGGTAGACTTTCTCGATGGTATTTCTTGTCGGCCTGTCGCCGGATAACTCAGCAGGATCGATCCTTTTTTAGGAAGGATCGATCATTCTTTGGGCGTCATGCCAGGCCCGTACATGATCGATCTTCTGGTAGAAGAAGATCGATGTTTTGCTTGGCAGCATGGACGGGGTCCCTGGTCACGAAAGTAATCGATCTTCCCTCCTTTTTGGCTTGACAGGGATGGAACTCCTTTGCGAAGAAGATCGATCCTTTGTTGGGAAGGATCGATCCTTTTGATCGCAAAGAGGTGTTTTCGTCGGATTTTGCCCGCGGCGCTTTGTAAGTGTGGTTTTCTTTATCGCTTTATAACTTGTACATATCTTGAGCATGTTAGCCACATAATGAGGGGTAATGGTGAACCGGGAGAGTGACAACTCCCGTGATGTGTAGATAGCATGTTGTACTATTAGCCTTGGTTGGCGGGGGTTGCTTCCCGTAACATGCTGTCTTTTTGTGGACTGGCTGCAGTTGGTGGGTAGATTCTAGAAATTTAATTTTTAATATTATACATCCCTTGAAATATGTCAAAATGATGAAATTATGATATGATTTGACAAAGATGCAGGTTTTAGAAATTTATTTTATCGATTATTCTGAAACTTGTATGTCATATAAGGAATAGTAAATTTTGCTAGGCATGACACTATTTCTATACTTTAACACTTTTACCATGATTTAAGGATAACTTGACATATCCTAATGCACATGTTCACTTCCACATGTTGAGGGGTTGATATTAGATTCTAAGCATGATAGTAGGATAGATTTACAATTCTATGTCATGACACAGAAAATACATGAACACATGCAATTATCTGAGTATGTAAAAAAAAAAAAAATGAATTTTCAACTTAGTAACCGGATAGTGTGCCTAACCAGCGTGGTGTTCGCGTAAAACGGTTGAATTTCCTGGAAAAAAATAAGGGTTTCATACTTAGTAACCGGGCAGTGTGCCTAACCAGCATGGTATTCGCATAAAACAGTTGAAATTCCTGCAGAAAAAAAATGAAAAGAAAAAAAAGATATTGCTATGTGATAAGTGGAAGATATGTGCTTGGATAGAATTGTGATCTTGAATAGTTGAAGTGCTTAGATATAATTGATGCTCTGAAGCATGTGGAACCCCAATCACACACAGGAGTGTTAAAGTTGTTTTTAATCATGATTAAATATGTTGAAGTGTTGGAAATATGTTATGACATGTTTTGATTTACTATGTTTTTATGTGAATATGAGTTGAAGGGTATATTTATGGATATTATTTCTATTTCATGCATTAGAGTTGATGAATATTATACTTGATTTCTAATGACATATTCAAGGGAATGTATTGATGTTTGTGGGTGTCATCCCTGAAAATCCACATGAGACTATAACTCCTCCACTAGGGTAACCCAGGGGTTTAAAGGCTTGTTGCACATGCTAAGTCCAATCGTGAGACCTACGAAAGTGGCTAGTTAGATTTATTGCTTTCTTTTTATCCTTTCTTTGCCCGAGGACTAGCAAAGTGTAAGTTGGGGGGTGTGGTGAGTCACTAAATATTCATAATTAAACCCCTTAATTTACCTTTGTTAGGCTTAGAGTGTTTGTATTTGATAGTTTGTTAGTTGATTTCAGGTTTAATGAAGATTCAAGTTAGAAAGTACAAAAAAAGTTTAATATGCTGAAATACACTGCTCTGTCGACTGTTAGCATAATATTCACCAGAAATTATTCTTAGGTCCAAATATTCTGAAATTTGGGTGACATCTAGAAGACATCAAGACGTAAAACGTCCATGTTGGACACTGTCAGATATTCCTGATGGATTGATAGCAGTCTTGAAGAAGATGAAGATATTTAGCTACTGGAAGACTGGTCCGTCGACGCCCAGGAGAATATTCGCCAAATATTCTAGATAAGTCCAAATATTATCAAATCTTCGGGATCTGACAGACAACTTCCAAAGCTGCATCTTTTGTGTTGGACTCATTCTCAGATTATGGACTGGTTGAACCCAGTTGCGATCGGAAGTGCTGTCAGATTTAAACTAGGAAATCCGAGTTGCGCTAGAGGTCCAACTCAACCCAAAACCCTAATTCCGGGAATTAGCATATAAAAAGGGTTTTGTTAGCCAAAAACCGGAGGCCTTCATAGAGAGAAATAAGAGGGATTCAGATTGGAGAAGAAGACGAAACTGCGGTGTGGATCCCTAACCTTCTTCATCGAATACATGGATCTCATCCAAAAGATGAGTGGCTAAACTCTTTACTTAGGGATCTCATGAAGCTTTAGTGTAGCTTCTTTGTATTTTCTAGTTTGATTCTTGTTATCTTTTCAAAGACATGATCCTATGAATATGGTTTTATTTTATAAAGAGTTGAGGGAACAGAGTTCCTCGACGTACATTCAGACCTACTTGATTGCTGTGCTTGATGGTAGAGATTCGTAGGATGGTTTTTATGTTGCTTTTGTGTATGCCTTTGAGATAATTTATGCTAGATGAAGATAGGTTGTACTCAGATTAAGTTCGAAGACAATCTATGCTAAGTTTGGATAGGTTATGCCTTAGGGAAGCAATAGCATTACTTTAGGGATCCATGTAAGTTTAAGAAGCTGTGGATCTATAATGTCGAGATAAGAAACAAGAGGATAATTAGAGAATACAGGAAGTGAAACTAAAGTGGATTGAGTAATCCCTAGGTTTTCTCTCATTGATCTATTTCAATTTCGTTAATTGCTTTCTTAATTAGTTTTAATTAATCAGTTCCTAAAAACCCCAAATCAATCCTTCTTCGCTTTAGGACTAGAGTGGCGAGAGTTAATTCTGATGTTTCTTTGTTAGTCAAAGTTTTCCCTAAGGACCGACCCCGTATTTCACCATTATTCTATCTTATTAATTTAGTATTGAAAGAAAGGTTTATAAATTTCTAAATTGCATTTTGCACACGTTTTAACGACGACGTTCGCGAGCGATCACCGGTTTCCTTGTCTCTTGAGTAAAGGGCGTTCCTACTCAGCAGTGTTGTCTTCCCGCCTAGCAGTGCTGGTTTTTTGCTTGTGAGATGGCAGTGTTTGTTTCCTGCCTCGCTGAGGGTGACCCAGTATGTGACCCACTCGGCTGGAAGACCATGATTGAGGTCCCTCAGGGACACGCGGTGGGGTTATGGGACCCCTGTGTACACCCAGGCCTTGCTAGAGGGAGGTACTGTTGTGTTTCCCTCTTCCTTCTGTGAGTCGTAGTGTAGTTGCCCTACTGAGTTTAGTTGCTCATTCCTACTCGGGCTGCGTTTTGCAGGTGCATGCATTAGCTCCTCTTCGGTGGCCCCTACCAGGAAATTGGTTGGCGGTGCTGCGGCGCCTGGCAAAGTTTGAGGAGTGGTGATCTTTCTGTCTTCAGAACCTTGTATAGTTAGCCTTCTACAGGAATGTATGAATGTCTGTACCTGATTTCCCCTCATCGAGGTTTTGTAGGCTTGTACTTCTGGATTTATAATCTTTAAGTTTGAGGTTTCTGTTAATTCTAGATTTGTTAATTGATGTTGTTTAATGAATGCTTAGGGAAACCAGTAGATGATGAGTGCATGAAAGTGCACTCTAAATAGCCTTATAACCATCTCAATTGCTAGATTATTATCCTTAATCAGCATCTTTATTACTATTTTTATATCTATATGTTGCTTCACATGGTTGTTTGGAAAATGCAGGAAATTGGAGCTAAAAGAAGCTGAAAATAGTATATGGATCAACTTCAACAATTAATCTGTACCTGCTCATGAAGAACCAGATTATGTGCCATATATGGTTGAAAAGCTCTTGAAGTCTAGATTCTGGGGAATTTTACGGTTCGTGATTCCGAGTTTCATGGAGGAAGTTACGGCAATTTCAGTACCGATGCGCAGTTTGAATGGCAGAAAGGAAAATAAGCTGGAAGTCCGATCGATCCGCCGATCGATCGGACCACGCAAAAACGTGACAGAACATGTGTCTTTCAGCCACAACGCATCCGATCGATCCCTCCATCGCTCCTATGGGGTCCGATCGATCCGACACCAATGGTCCGATCGATCGGACTCCGAAAAAGCCAAAATCAGCGGATTTTAACGCATCCGATCGATCCAGCGCCCATACTTCGATCGATCGGACACGGGCGTACATAGAAGTTGAAGATTTTAATGAGACCGATCGATCCAACATCCCGAGGAGGATCGATCGGACGTTCCCAGTGAATTAAATCAACGGGTTAGATCAAATCCGTTGATGGAGAGACTTTGGGGCTATAAATAGGACTCTTTCTAGGGTTTGAGGGGGACTTCTTGGACGTTTTTGGAGGCTCTTTCTAGACGTTTCCTGAGGGAAGAAGATGAAGGAATCTCCATCCATGGCCGAGTAATCCACGGGCATGGCGGACGGATGATCTAGCGAGGACTAGGGCTTCTTCTCCAACAATGGTTCATAGTTTTTAATCTTTATTGTTAAACTCTTCTTATGTATTGGATCTTCACAGATTGCTTTGTGCTTAAACATTATTATAAATCCAGTCATGCTTCTTTTATGATATTGTGATCCCATAGTTATCTCCTTTGATTCTCCTGCCGAGTCTCGTGAGACCTTTGCTATACATTGCCCGTAGTGACAGCTGGTATTGTGTATTCTTAGGGATCTGGTTAGATAAGGTTGGGGCTCTATACCGTGAGATCTTTGCTATGCATTGCCGATTGTGAGAGTTGGTATTGTATATTCTTAGAGATCCGGTTAGAGTTAGGGCTTTGTCCCGATGAACTTTTGCTGCGCGTTGTCTGTAGTGACAGCCGGTATCGTGTATTCTTAGGTTTGGTTGGATGAAGTTAGAACTATAAAAAGGAAGAACCAATCATAGGAAGAGACATTTATATTTTATCATATTCATAATTCTTTATCTTCCGGTTAAGCTGATTGGGATGTGAATCCCCTAACTGAGTATTATATGAACCATTGAGAAGAGAAGAACCTAAATCCGAGTGACGTGATTCTTGAAGCCTAGCCTCATTCAAATCCTGATTTCTTTGTTACCTTTATTTTACCATTACATCTTTGATCTATTTTCTTAACTTTCATCGCTCTTGATTGTTTTCAATTCATTGTTATTCGTGTTTCTAGATCTTTCCCGCTTGTCTCTCTGTGGGATTCGACCTCTCTTATGCTGTACTGCACCGCGACCGCTGTGCGTGACACATTTGAGCGACATCAGTAGACTAGAGAGAACCCTCACCATATTTTTTTCTGTAGTTAGTTAGGTTCCAGCTCACGTCCCCGGCCCAGTTGGGCTTTCGCGGGTCGGGGCATGACAACTATAGACCAAGATGTAATCGAAGTAAATGACAACAAAACGGCCCATGAACGGTCTCAGAACTTGATGCATGAACCTCATTAACGTGCTGGGAGCGTTTGATAAGCCGAAAGGCATCACCATCCATTCATATAATCCGTCCTGAGTCTTGAAAGCTGTTTTTCACTCGTCCCCAGGCCTTATGTGTATCTGGTGGTAACTACACTTGAGATCTATCTTCAAAAATAACTTGGAACCTGCCAGTTGATCAAGCATGTCATCAAATCTTGGTAAGGGAAATTGGTACTTGATGGTTATCAGTGATATGATGATTAGAGCTAAGACAAAGGGCACAGGTTTCAAGAGAAGTGTTAGGCAATTGTTGAGCAAGAGATTGGCCTGTTTTCAACTGGTTTAAATCTTTAGTTAGGAGGGCTACTTGTGCGGAGAGACTTTGGAATTCAGAAATTTCATGAATTCCTCGAGAATTACGATCAGTGGTAGACCGACTTCTAGAGACTGAGGCATTGTATTGTGAATTTTCAGCAAGGTTATCATACATTTCCCAAAGAGCAGGCCATGGCTTACTAAGAATAACACCCCCGCAGCAAGCTTCGACCATTGTCCTATAACGATCATTAAGACCATTATAAAATGAATGGGCTAGTTGCCACTCAGGTACCTCATGATAGGGACACTCTCTAAGAAGATCCTTAAACCTTTCCCAAGCTTCATGAAACATCTCATCTTCATTTTGCTTAAAAGAGATAATCATGGTTCGATAATTTTGAGTTTTAATGATCGGGAAATATTTCTTAAGGAAAGCATCTTGAAGTTGGTCCCATGTTGAAATCGAATTTGGAGGTAAAGTATGAAGCCAATGTTTAGCCTTGTCTTTCAAAGAAAAAGGGAAGAGCTTGAGTCTAAAGGCATCATCATTAAAATGCTGGAGTTTGAACATGGAAAGAAGTTCAAGGAAGCTAGCAATGTGTCCATAAGGGTCCTCATTCTCACGCCCATAGAAAGAAGGTAAGGCTGTAATCCAGTTAGGCTTAATCTCATAATAGGTAGCATTGATGGTAGGTGGGTTGATACAAGAAGCATAGGTATAAGGTCCAGGTAGGAAGTGATTCCTAATTGGGACTTCTCTATTATTATTATCATTTCTACCCCTACCCATGTTATCATTAGGGTCAATGACCTGTTCCTCGTGTTCAGCCATTAAGGATTGCAAATTGCTTATGGCTTCCTGGTAGTTACTTAGAGACTTTTGTGCTAAGGTTTTAGCCGTTCGAAGTGTGGCCTCTATTTCTAGATCCAAAGGTTCCAACGGATTATTTAGGGATCATCTACCTTGCATGCAAGATCACACCAAAAAGAGAAAAAGAAAACAGAATATTCGGAGGAGAGGAGAAAATCCGGAAACAAAGATTGAAAGGAAAGAAATTTAAAACAATAAAACTTACCTGACTACGCTCACGGTCGATCTTGCGGTCGACCGTGGAGAGCTCGCGGTCGACCGTGGAATTATGCAACCTTACTTGAAGACGAGGCGGTCGATCCTCGTATCGACCGTGGGAGGCTGTTATTGTGACAGAGAGCTACGGTCGATGTCGCGGTCGACCGTGGCTATCGTAGAGGGCGACGATTGATCAGGCGGTCGATGTCGCGGTCGACCGTCAATCGTCTTCAACGTAGAATCGTTCCAGCGCTGCAAAAATTCCAGAAAATTGTCAGAAAAATCCTAAAAAATGTAAAATAACGTAAATAAAAATAAAAATCTAACTACGCTCAGAAAAAGAGTTAAGAGAAGATTAAATCGATATTCTGTTGTAAATCAAAAGATTTTCCCCGGCAACGGCGGCAAAAATTGATCGCTCACAAACGTCGTCGTTAAAACGTATGCAAAACGCAATTTAGAAATTTATAAACCTTTCTTTCAACACTAAATTAATAAGATAGAATAATGGTGAAATACGGGGTCGATCCTCAGGGAAAACTTTGACTAACAAGAAAAATCAGAATTAACTCTCAACACTCTAATCCTAACGCGAAGAAGGATTGATTTAGGGTTTTTAGAAATTGATTAATTAAAACTAATTAAGAAAGCGATTAACGAAATTAAAATAGATCAATGAGGGAAAACCTAGGGATTACTCAATCCACTTTAGTTTCACTTCCTGTATTCTCTAATTATCCTCTTGTTCTCTAATCTAGACATATGGAATCACGGCTTCTTAAGCTCGCATGAATCCCTAAAAGAACGCTCATGTTATCCTACGGCATAGTCTATCTTCGCTTAGCATAGACTGTCTTCGGACTTAACCTGAGTACAATCTATCTTTGCTTAGCATAAACTATCTCAAAGGCATGCACAAAAGCGACATGAAAACCATCCTACGAATCTCTACCATCAAGCACAGCAATCAAGTAGGTCTGAATGTACGTCGAGGAACTCTGTTCCCTCAACTCTTCATAAAATAAAACCATATTCATAGGATCATGTCTTTGAAAAGATAACAAGAATCAAACTAGAAAATACAAAGAAGCTACACTAAAGCTTCATGAGATCCTTAAGTATAGAGTTTAGCCACTCATCTTTTGGATGAGATCCATGTATTCGATGAAGAAGGTTAGGGATCCACACCGCATCTCCGTCTTCTTCTCCAATCTGAATTCCTCTATTTCTCTCTATGGGGGCCTCTGTTTTCCAGCCACAAAACCCTTTTTATATCTTAATTCCCGGATTAGGGTTTTGGGGTTAAGTTAGACCTCAAGTACAACTCGGAATTCCTGGTGCAACCCTGACAGCTTCTTCCAATCGCGACTGGGCTCAACCGGTTTGTAATTTGAGAATGAGTCCAACACAAAAGATGTAGATTTGGAAGTCTTCTGTCCTCCTGAGAGTTTTCAATATTTGGACTTAACTAGAATATTTGGCGAATATTCTCCCGGGCGTCGACGGACCAGTCTTCCAGCAGCTAAATATCTTCATCTTCTTTAAAACTGCTATCACACCATCCGGAATCTTTGAAAGTGTCCAACATGAAAGTTGTACGTCTTGATGTCTACTAGCTGTCATTCAAATTTCAGAATATTTGGAGATAAGCATAATGTCTGGTGAATATTGTGCTAACAGTCGATAGAGCAGTGTATTTCAGCATATTAACCGAATTTCTTGCATTTCTCCTCAAAGCATGATCAAACCTGAAATCAACTAACAAGCTATCAAATACAAACACTCTAGGCCTAACAAAGCGAAGTTAAGGGGTTTAATCATGAACATTTAGTGACTCATCAATCTCCAGGCCGGATTTGGGGGTGCAGGTCGCGGGCCCGTCTTCACCCGCGGAGTCGGGTTCATCGATGCTGGAATTGTCAGACCCCGACCCAGAAAACCCATCCGAGCCGAGACGTGAGGGGAAACCTACACTATTCATCTCCAAGTGGCGCGATACAATGCGGAATTATAGATAAACTTAAACAAATTATATTCTAGAGGTGAAACAGAAATTCAATTTATAAATACATCAAGTTGTACAGTTTAAACATCTGAATACAATTCTTATCAATTTCCTCCAAGGGAAAAGATCTTATACAATAATCCAAAAGTCCTCGAAAGATGTTTACAATTTACAAAACTGCCAAAGTATAACAATCTTCCTGGAGCAACCTCAAGCACCTCTGGATGTAATCGCGCCTCCAAAAGCTAATCCCGCCTGCTCTACTGAAGAACAACTGGCGCCTGCACCTGCAAACGCAGCCCGGGTAGGGAGCGATAAGCTCAGTAGGGTTCTACTCTACGGCACACTGAAGGGAGGAAAACAACAACAGTGTCGTTTCTCCACCTAAGTCTAAAGGATGCCACGGGTGCCATAACCCTATCGATGTCCCAAGGGCTCCTGTCATGAAACCTCTCTCCTGAAAATGTTACCAGGAGGCCAAGGAACAATAACATGCAGGATCACCCTTTCCCAAGCAGGAACACCATGCCTTGGGGAACCACGTCGGGAACGCATCGACAACCATCCTTAGCACTTGGCCTTGGAGAACCGACACGACCTCTAAACCTCAAACATTGATCAGAGTCAACTATCACAAATCCTCAATAACAAGAGATTCTGATCAGACAATCACGCCCTAATCCTGACAACTATCCTTAGCACTTGGCCTTGGAGAACCGACACGACCTCTAAACCTCAAACATTGATCAGAGTCAACTATCACAAATCCTCAATAACAAGAGATTCTGATCAGACAATCACGCCCTAATCCTGACTACCCAGCCGCGGTCCTAAGGCTAGATCCGAGCTACCCGAGAACCTCGGATCGGCGATCAACCCATCGCCCGCCTAACCTCAAATGCCTCTAATGCAATCAAGATGCGTGCAATGCTCAGACACAGATCAAGAGATATAAGCATGCAACAAGATGTCATTAATCATATAGGGCTAGGCATAGCTTACAGCTAGTCAAGGGGTAAGCATAGCAAGGGCCTCAAATACAGATAATCTATGCTAACCAAACAAAGATTAGAACAAAGCTATGAATACAAATATACAATAGTCTTCAGTGCTCTCGTGCACCTGACAGACTAAGGTTCCACAGTTACCCGCAGGTAACTAGCCACAGTTATACAATAGCCCTCGGCACTCGCCGGCAATAGGCTAAGGTTTCACAATTCCTCATTAGCTAGCATTCATTGCTAGCTAATGATTAAGAAACCCAATAAGCATTTAACTACTTATCAAACCAAGTATTAGATGCAAATCCATCTATAAATCCATAAAAAAAAGGGCAACGTCCAATTCAATTCTCAATCTCAGTTGAAATCCCTCAAAAATCCCATGAAAACGACGTGCATGCTTCCTAACATGATTGGGTATCTATCATGGATGAAAACCAATCAAAGGAAACCAGCAAACACAACTCAGTAGCCCACGGTCGATGCGACGGTAGATCCAACAGTCGACCGTGAGGCCACGGTCGATGCCACGGTCGATCCGACGGTTGACCGTGGGGCTCAATCGAGGGAAAAATCATAAGGGCCACGGTCGATCGGTGCATTGGGAGATCTAAATCGGGACAGAGCCTCACGGACGATGCGACGGTCGATCCGACAGTCGACCGTGAGGCGGGATGGAAAAGAAGAAGGAACCACGGTCGATCGGGGCATCGACCGTGGGAGGCAAAAAACACAACAGAGCGCGACGGTCGATCCGACGATCGACCGTCAGGCCCGAAAGTTGCGTATTAACGCTTGATGGTCGATCCACCGATCGACCGTCAGCCCCACAACACAGTTCCTCAGAACAGTGCCGGAAATCCAATTCCTTGGATTTAAATGATCAAATCAAGTTGGAAGTTGATGAAACTTTGCAAGCATGCATAAAAGATGATGGGGAATCCAATGGTGAGAAGAAATCACGATTTTGATGGTTAAATCTCCAATTTATGTCAAAACGGCCGAAAACTGATAAACGGCGGCAATACAAAATTCAGCCGATAAAATACGGAAATCGCGAGGTAGGAATACTTGAAATCATCCACAACATACATGCTACAAGTTACACAACGTTCTAATAAGTACTCCTATAGCGAAAATACAATAAACCTATCCTAGGAGAACCCGATCACAAGATCGAGGTAGAAACACCTACCTGATGAGATAGGGCAGCTCCTCCTCGCATCCCTCAACTCCGATCACCGGAATCCACTCCTCGAAAGCCGCGCTCCGAAGCTCTAGCATCGTCAGTTGGAGAGAGAGGAAGAGAAAACGAGAGGAGAAGAAGAAAAAGCCAGGGAAAGAGAGAAAAGAAGGGTTAAATAGAAAGCTGGAAACGAGCACAGCCGTCCAATTCGATCTCTCCCGATCGAGCTCTGATCTTCCGATCGGACGCACCCTTAAGGTTCTAATTAAACACATACATCAAACAAAGGCCATGTGTGCAACGCGGTGTGAAACTGACTACCAGGGAGCATGTGAGGACCCATATTCAAACCGGGAACCTATATGCAAATACCACTCCTCGTAGGGGGTTTTTTAGCAAGATCCTCATTAATAAAAACCTAAACCTAATACCTATAGATGAGTAATCTAAAACCCAAATCTCTTTCGTTGTTTTCTTCCGCCGCCGTTCGCGAGAGAGAGACGACGCTCGACGCTTGTGACCGCGGCCGCCGTGATCGTCGTCGCCGGCAAGAAGGATCTTCACCGGCTGGAGGTTAGCAACCTTCTCTCCTCCCTTCCTTGTTCTAGTTTCTTCTCTTGATCATGGCCAGTTCCGACCGATAGGAACCGATGGATTTCGTTTTAGTTGTTGGGTTTTGGGTTTCAAGTATTAGAATGAGCTATGCTATCATCTCTGTTGAATTTCCTTTGACGATTGTTTGATTTTTAGTAGAGCTGATAATATTTCAAGTGACCGGTGATTTGGTTGGTTCTAATTGTATCTAGACCTTTGATCACTGCTTTGAGTTTGATTTCTCTTCGATCAACTGTCGATTTTGAGTTCCTATTTCGTGGGCTTTGTTTTGGGTTGCTGGGTTATTAAGAATTTAATACTTGAGCCTTGTCTTATTTGGGTTTCCTTTGTTGGCAATCGGTGGGTTTTGGGGTTGCCTTCTTTGATGATCTGTATTATCTAGTGTCAAGATTTAGATGGTAATATATGAGTTTGGATGTAATGTTAGTCATATGACAGGGTTATTTGTGATCTTTGAGAGCTTGTTTTCCTTGATTCCCTCTGTTTGGGTTTGGTTTTAAGTTTGGAAGACATAGCATGGAGTGTAGTTCCTGTGAAGGGCTTGACGGTTTTAGCAAGGAAGATGAGTACTGCATACTCATATTTTAATTGGAATGGGTGTTAGTCTATTATATTATGTTTTCCTTGTAAGGGGTTGGTATTGTTTTCTAGTGACTTAAAGGTGTTTTCTGGAGATAAAGCAAATATACGTGGGTTCTATGCTTTCTCATGCTTCTCTTGGTTTGTTGTTCTATTTAGAGCTGCAGTAGGAGGGCTCTGAATAAGGTCTGTGTTCATTGGTTTTGGGTCTTTGTGAAACAGATCTGTGAAGATTTGGGAATACTTGAGGTGCTTAGATTTTTGGACGTGCATTAGCTTGCTTTTCTCTATTGTTGAGGTAGGTGGACTATCCCGATGCATACCTGAAACTAACTATGATAACTGTCATAAATTGAGGATGATGTGTAGATATATATATTTCATGTGATGCTCATGTTGGAATTTCTATGCTGGTTATATTATGGATATTTTTGTATACGTGATCTGCTATTTGTTTGAATTGTAGAATTATTGTTTGACTGAACGTTGATTATTGTTTGATCACTTCTTATGAAAGATGATGGTTGTCTGTGATGTGGTAGTTATGGCTAATTGTTGCTGTGCAATTTATGTGATGTGGAATTACTTATTCTTATGTATGTGGATCGCCTTAATGCTTGCATGAGATGTGGTTAGATACAATCCTGTGATGCTTATGAGTTGTGTGTATATGTTGGTACAATATGGTTGTGATGGATGTGGGCTATGCTATTTTCCTAGAGTAGCCGCTTTTGTACAGAACGCATTGCATGACTAGGCCGGGGGTCTGGTCAAGGAACTTATGATCGAGGCTACGGGTGGACGTGGTCCCCGTGAGCGATCGGGGTGTTACGATAATGATTATTAAATTAAAATTGTTATTGTTCGAGAATTGATTGATTCTCTGGAATCCTTGTCTTAGTGGCTATTGGGAGGTAGCCTAATGTCTGCTGGTCGACGCCAGTCTAGCTGTGCTCACAGTTGGCAGGGTAGTGTCCCGGACTGTGGTGGAGAGCGAGCTGTGCCCACGGTTGGCAGGGTAGTCGCCCGGACCGTGGTGGAGAGCGATGGGTCGATTGCGAGCTTGGGCTTAGGTTGTGACTTCCCTTGAGCTAAGACTTAGGCGCCAGATTGCATCGCATATTTATGTTGGTCGTTAGTTAGTTTCTTGTATGTCATTAGTTAGTCTCCTACTGGGCTTTTTGCTCACCCCTACTTTTGCAGGTTCTTCAGGTGATGACGGCCGAGTTTGAGATCGTTGGAGGATTCTATATTGGATCCATTTATTTTATTTCATTTCCTTCATTTGAGAGTTGTAGTGACATTGGGATTATGAGATTTGATTAATGATTTGATTCATGTATTCAGATTCAGAAATTTGTAATTAAACAATTGAAGTCGGTATTTGAATTGGATTGATTCAGGTTATTAAAACCAGAAGTTTGTAATAAATTGTGATTGATCTTGAACGTTTGGAATATTGTAGTAAGTTTATTATGGTTTAGATTGTGACAGTTAGCAGGTTGATTATGTTGTGTTAGTGTAGAGCAGGTTTTCCTCGCGTCCCGTGGTCGGGGTGGGTATATCCCGGGGCGGGGCGTGACAGAACATATTTACCAAAATGCCACTGGGGTCAAAAACAGCGATGCGATCAACCGATTGCATCCCAAGGCCAATCGAGTCAAACCACAAACCCAGACCCTCGACCTAACGCGGTCGGACCAGGTTGGAGGTACGGGTCCTGACGGGAATTGTCCGTTGGTTCCTCCCAGTCGCGGTCGTCTGAGCTTGCTATTTTTTGCCACCGACGCTTGATGGTAAGCCTCTGACACCATCCACAAAGCATGGAGGCTCAACATGTTCTGGAGAGATAGCCGCAACCCCCCCAGGTATCTCGCGACCGTTTGCTCCTTAGTTTCTGATAGATCGTTCCTGAAAAGCAACTGATAAAATTCTTCAGTATACTCTTCAACAGATCGCGTACCTTGGCGTAAAGTATGAAGTTTCTGAAAGAGGTACTGAGCAAATCCGAAAGGAAGTGTTCTTTCACCTTTTTTTTCATCTTTTCCCAGCTTCGGATTTTTTCCTTCTACTGCTTCTCCCGAACCGTCTTCAGTTGTTCCCACCACGCCGAAGCTCTACCCTTCAGTATGATAGACACCAACTGTTAGTACTAATATTGTTTTGATGATATTAATATATGTTTGATGATAAAACACTGGTTTAATATTAATATCCCTTAATTTGGAAAGCATTAAAATCATATTTAATGTGTTTTTATACTGACGGTCGATGCATGAATCGACCGTGGGGTATGGCGGTTGATACAAGGATCGACTGCAGGAGCTGTTCATGGGAAAATAGGCTGACGGTCGATGGACCGATCGTCCGTGGGCTATGTGACCATGTCTTGGAGGTGCGATGGTCGAACGAGGTATCGACCCTGAGAAGCGGTTTTTACAACAGAGCCTGACGGTCGATGTCATAGTTGACCGTGAAGCTTGACGGTCGATACGTGGATCGACCGTAGCTTAAGAAGAACATGGCGGATGATTTCAGGGATGATGCGACAGTCGACTGCCAGCCAGAAAAACAGCCGTTAAAGAGCCGTTGTAGGAGCAGAAAATAGCCGTTGGGAGGCTATTTGGAGGGCTTTGGAGCTCAGCTATAAAAGAGAAGTTGCAGCAAACTTGCATAGGACTTAGGGGGAGCTAAGAAAATATTGTAATAATATTCTAGCAAGTTTTTATCTCTTTATTTGTGAGCTAAACTTTTGTAAAACTACTTTAAGTGTGAAGTAGACTTTGAGAGAAATATCCAAGAGAGAGCTTGGAGAGATTGTAAGGTTGCCAAGCACCCGTAAGCTTGGTGGATAGATTGCCAAGCACCTGGAAGCTTGGTGGACAACTTGTAAGAGGTCTTGCAAGTAGTGGAACCTCATAGAGGCCCTTGAGTGAAGTGGGCGTAGGCAAGGTTGGCCGAACCACTATAAAAGTTTTGGTACAATCTCTCTTACTCTCATCTCTTATCCTTGCTTTAATATTTTTTCTGCTCTTATAATTTGCCAGCATATGATTTAATTAGACTCCTCATGTTTAGATTTCCACAATTGATTTTATTGTACTAGGCCTAAGATAAACCCCCTCTTAGAACTTCAATTGGTATCAGAGTTAGGTCTCTATTTTTGTGGTATAATAATCCTTAGAGGATCCTAAATTAAGATGGAAATCAAAGAGAGACAATCTACCAATAGGCCACCCTACTTTAATGGATCTAACTATACCTATTGGAAAACTAAAATGAAAATTTTTATACAATCCCTGGATTATGATGCATGAAGGATAATAGAAGATGGAGATTCTATCCCTTTAAAGATCATGGAGGGAAAAGAAGTTCTAAAAGCTAAGAGTGAATATACTCCTACTGATTTTAGGAAACTCCGAGTAAATGCCAAGTCTAAAAACTTTCTATTTTGTGCCCTTAGCCCTAATTAATTTAATAGAATTTTAGCATGTAAAACGACTAAGGTAATATGGAAAAAACTAGAAGTTACCTATGAGGGAACAAGCCGAGTTATTCTCTATGAAGGATGATGAGAATATAAATGAAATGTTTACTCGCTTTACCGATATTATAAATGTTCTTGATTAAAAGCTATACTAATGATGAGATGGTAAGAAAGTTCCTTAGGTGTCTACCTAAGACATGGGATCCCAAGGTGACAGCAATCGAAGAAGCTAAAGATTTAACCAAGTTGTCCCTTGATGAGCTCATGGGTTCTCTCATGACCTATGAGATGAACATGGAGAGGAGCAATGATGGAGAAAGGAAGAAAAAGAAAACCATAGCTCTCAAGTCAACATACAAGGATTCATTTGACTCAAGCGATGAAGATGATGATGAGGAGATGCAAAAGATCACAAGAAGAATCCAACGAATCATCAAGCATCAAGGAAAGAAAAACCCCAAAGGTGAAAAAGGAAACTCCTCTTCTTACTTAAATAAAATTACTTGTTATGAGTGTAGGAAGCCCGAACATTACATGTTCGATTGTCCAAAGCTCAAGAAATCTTCAAAGAAGAAGAAGAAACTGCAAATCTTTGTTTAATCGCATTCGGAGAAAAAGAAAATAAAATTGACAAGTGGAGGCTCAAGGTATTTGAAGGAGGATAACAATTTGCTATTTAAGGTAATGGAGGTATACTTTAATTTTTGAAAAATTGTCTCCTCCATTATATCTTGTTATTCCATTTTTGTTATTTCATGCTTTAAAATGGTTTAAGAAAGTCTTTATTTTAAGAACTGATTACTTTTCATGACTTTGAATTGTAAATCTTCTTTTGGTATCTTGGTTGATAAAAATTTAAACCTTCAATTCCGATTTTAAAACTTTCTTTTGTTAGAAATTTTTATGGTTTTATGTAATTCTTCTTCCCCCTCTATTAATTCTTTTTTACGATGTCAAAGGGGGAGAAATATTGTGATGATATACGGGAGATTTCATGAGAATATAATTCATGCTCAAATATCATGTCTCATGTTCTATACAAAGAGGTACATATGTCATATTTTACACTTTCATACCTTTTGATCTATAATCAAACTTGTTTTATCCTTTTAGTGACATATGACCATCATGCATCAGTGAAATTCACTTTAGAACATATTTTATGAGATAAATGGATGCATAAATTAAGGGGGAGCTTTCAAAGTTTTATCATCACAATTTAAAAGGTTGTCATCATCAAAAAGGGGGAGATTGTTAGTCCTAATATTGGTTTTGATGATGTCAATATATGTTTGATGATAAAACACTACTTTAATATTAATATCTCTTAATTTGGAAAGCATTAAAATCATATTTAATGTGTTTTTATACTGACAGTCGATGCATGGATCAACCGTGGGGTATGGCGGTTGATGCAAGAATCGACCGCGGGAGTTGTTCATGGGAAAATAGGCTGACAGTCGATGGACTAATCGACCGTGGGCTATGTTACCATGTCTTGGAGGTGCAACGGTCGAATGAGGTATCGACCCTAAGAAGCGGTTTTTACAGCAGAGCCTGATAGTCGATGTCATGAACGATATCACGGTCGACCGTGAAGCTTGACGGTCGATACATGGATAGACCGTGGCTCAAGAAGAACATGGCGGACGATGTCACTGACGATACGACGGTTGACCGCCAGCCAGGAAAAGAGCCGTTAAAGAGCCGTTGTAGGAGCAGAAAATAGCCGTTGGGAGGCTATTTGGAGGGCTTTGGAGCTCAGCTATAAAAGAGAAGTTGCAGCAAACTTGCATAGGACTTAGGGGGAGCTAAGAAAATATTGTAATAATATTCTAGCAAGTTTTTATCTCTTTATTTGTGAGCTAAACCTTTGTAAACTACTTCAAGTGAAGTGGACTTTGAGAGAAATATCCAAGAGAGAGCTTGGAGAGATTGTAAGGTTGCCAAGCACCCGTAAGTTTGGTGAATAGGTTGCCAAGCACCTAGAAGCTTAGTGGACAACTTGTTAGAGGTCTTGCAAGTAGTGGAACCTCAAGGAGGCCCTCGAGTGAAGTGGACGTAGGCAAGGTTGGCCGAACTACTATAAAATTTCTGGTGCAATCTCTCAAACTCTCATCTCTTATCCTTGCTTTAATATATTTTCTGCTGTTATCATTTGGAAGCATATGATTTAATTAGACTCTTCCTATTTAGATATCCACAATTAATTTTATTGTACTATGCCTAAGATAAACCCCCCTCTTAGAACTTCACCAACTTCACCTTGATGTCATCAGGTACTTCTCTAAACTCAAATATACGTTCAATCTGATGAAGCCAATCAATAAAAATCTCCGGTTGCAATCCTCCCGTGAACTTATGTAGGTCCACCTTGAATCCGTAGTACATGGAACGATCATGTTGGTTATGCCGAAACAGAGGATGGTCAACATACGTATTTTGGAAGGAGGACTCGTCTGATGACAACTCCTCTTCTTCTTCAAGAGAGGGCGTCTGGTCACGGTTTTGTTGTTGGAGCTGAAGCTGGAGTGAGGTAACTTGCCATTGCAGATCAACTATGGTCGTCTGTAGGACCTCTTGCTCCCGACAAGGGGGTGCGTTGTCTACAGGAAAACGACCATGCCTACCTCCTCATTAGCGGTTATGATGTGAGGACCCGCTCCTCTATTCCTGCGGCTCATTGTTGACCGCAAGGGCAATTTGGTAAAATTGCGCCTTGTTGGTTTGTTTCACACCCGCGTGTGCACACACAGGCCTTGTTTTGATGTATGTGTTTGAATATGATGGTTAGGTGGACACCGGGATCGAGAGATCCGAAATTGGGCTTGAACCGGGCCCAATTTCTCTTCCCAACGCAGGTTGGATCGATCCGAACTCCACTTCGGATCGATCCGACTCACACTAGGGAAGAGTTGCCGCCTGTGGGACTCGGATCGATCCGAGGTGGAGTTCGGATCGATCCGAATCGCACTGAGCGTCTGTATAAGAACGGACGCCAGGCTTCTTCTCTTCTCTTTTCCCGATCTCGTCGCGTCCGAGCTCGTTCCCGGCGATTTCTTGGAAGGAGATAGGAAGATTCAAGGCTCTGCTTCGCGGATTGAAGCAGCTCTTGTGAGGTAGGGTTCCTACCTTTGGCATTCGTCGGGTTTGGCTCCTGTTCATCGTCCTTCTCGCCGGATTCCCGAGGTGTTTTATGTAGATCTTCATGCATAGGCGTTGTTTTCTGGTTTTGATGCTATGGGTAGCTTCGTGAGCGTCGGCTCTACCAGCTCACCAAGTTTGGTGAAGTTTGGCTCAGCTTTTCGGCCGTGATCGCCGTCGGAAGCTGGCCGGAGGGTCGCTTGGGATCGATCCGAGGATGTCGGATCGATCCCAGTTCCACTCAGGGCGACTGTTCGTTGGTGGGAGTCGGATCGATCCAAGGCGTTAGTTGGATCGATCCAACTTGTCCCAGGAACAGTGTCTGAGGGAATGGCTTCACGTGGTCTTCCTAGCCGGATCGATCCAAGGGTGAGTTGGATCGATCCCAAGGCTAGTCGGATCGATCCAAGAGCTAGTTGGATCGATGGACTGTGGATGTTTTCTCGATTTTCCGCACTGGATCGATCCAAGAAGATGTTGGATCGATTCAAGAGCAAGTCGGATCGATCCAAAGATGTTGGATCGATCCAACTTGTGCCAGATCGCATGTTTAAGGTTGTTTAGCCCGCGGGGCTTCGTATGCACGCGATTTTAGCGGTTTTGCCCGCGGGGCTTGCTATGTTGGTTTTGTTTACCGGTTTTGGACATGTTTAGTAGTATAGCGATAACTGTTGTTTGTTTACTGCTTTGTGGTGAACCGAGGGGGGTCATGACCCTTGGGAGTGTTTAGAATAAATGGGCCGAAGGTGTGCCCCTGCTTGATGCTTGCTTATACTGCTTTCTTTATTATGTGTCTGTTTCCTTGCGCATTATAGGCATGATAGGCTTGTCGTGGGTTGGGGTTTGTCCCTAGTACTCCAGGGTCAGATGCTAAGTTGTGGTTGGCGTTACCCCGTTATGGGTTGTCATGCTTGGTATCCAGCATGGGGACGGGTGTCCTACATGGGCTGAGGTTCTCCCTGTTGATATGGGAGAGGTCTGCTTGGGGTAGGAACCCTGAGGGGGTAGTGATGGGACGGGTGAGTTCCCGATTTGGACTTAACTTTTGATCTGGAGTTTATGGGTTGTATTGACTCTGTGCTTTGAGTGCTGGGAGATGGTTGTCGTAACCTCGGTCGTTCCGCCAAGTGTGGAGGTTCCGCTTGGAGAGGGATGTTCTACGGGTAGCGTCATGTCCACCCTGTGTCAGGGACTGTCGGAGGTGGACCACCCTTGAGCAGCGGCCATCGGAGGACGTACTTTGGACAGGTGCCATTCGGGTTATTGACGGGATTTATGGGATCCTTGGAAGGCCTCGGTACTTGGCATAGAGTTAGTACGGTTGGCGTCGTCTTTCCTTGTGAGTGTCGTAGAGTAGAACCCTGCTGAGCTTTGGCTCATTCCTACCTGGACCGTGTTGTTTGCAGGTGCAGGTACCAGCGCTTCTCCTGTGGGCCCCCGGTGTTCGTCCTGCGGCAGCGCGTTGCCAGCCGACCATGTATGAGGGCCAGGACGGCTTCATCTGTGCTTTTGCGGAGACCCCTGACGATGTATTATTTCTTTTTGATAATTGTAAATGTTGTAAATTTGTGTATAACTCTGATGTATTTAATGTTTTGTTATAGTAGATGCCAGCTTTACTTCCGTCTTCTGTTTATTGTATCTGCCTCTGCCCGTTGGTTGTCAGTAGATGTAGGTTTCCCCCTCGTGTCCCGGTCCGGGATGGGTTTCCTGGGTCGGGGCGCGACAGTTATGGGCGGGTGAACTGGGTGGACTCGGACGTCGTTCTCGCACTGCTCTAGTTCGAGGGATTGCTACCCTCTTCCAGAAAACACAGCTAGCTCTGGTACCGTTCTGGCGCAGGGTGAGCATGAAGGAATAGCCTCTCGATGGAAGAGACAATCGTCCTCTCTATGGGAGAGAAAACAAGAATTCTCAAGAGGAGAAAACTACTCAACTTCATTAATCGAAAAACTGACTGAATTACAAACTCTAAACTCCTTTTATAGAATAAGGAGAGACCAACTTACATATGGACTCAAATTTGGAATTAAACTCAAACCCAATCACTAATGAACCAATCCCAAAATTAAGAAAGAAGAAAATGGCTAGAAATAGGAAAACCTGCTAAAAATAGTAAGGACCGATAACCTGCCTAAAAAGAAAAGATTTACACTAAAAAGGAATTTTAGGCCACAAAGAAAAAGAATTTGGATCTTTGGAGGCCCAGGTCATGGAGAGATCGAAAATCTACGATGAGTCTTGTAGAGCTCGTCGAGCCGGTCAAAACGGCTGGTCACACGCCCCAATCGGACACCGTGGCCGGAAGTTATGCCCATGCGACAATCACGGTCGTACGGAGATCTGAGTCGGACTGAGGGAGTTCGAACACGACCTGAACGCCTAGGGAGTCTCTCTGGATTGGACTCAGCCAGGTCTGAATTTGGAATTGGTCCTGCATCATTTGTGCACGACTATAGATGTTCTATTGTTTCTTCATTCCGTGCATTATCATGACAGTGATCATCTTGTTCCTCGTCATGTTCATGAAATTTTGGGTAAACTAAATCGATCGACTAACAGAAGGCAGATATTTGCAAAAATATGCAAAATTTCGGTGTGATCAAGATGCGAATTATTTACATTTGTACTTTAATCTTCACTTATGATACACAATTCGTCCTATAAGATTTATTTATCTTGTTGAATTCAGGCCACAAGATTATTGAACTTGTTAACATTCTAATGGTGTTACTGATTTACTTAAAGAAGCTAAGATAATTATTTGAGGGAAAAGAAGCTAAGATAAATAACTGTTTAAAGAGTGACGTATATATGTATATTAATAGAAACCTATCCTCATGGTTTTTGAACTTAGACTTCCATATATATAGATATATAGATATAATATATATAATTCACTCAACAGTACTCTTTTTTTCTCCGTAAGAAACATCTTGGCAAAAGCTCTGCTGGACCTCCACAGCTAGTTCCTCCACACTGAGCTGGCATTCCAGTCCAATCTGCAGATCATCCAAATACAAGAACTTTGTTATAAATGTAACACTTCTTAGTATCAAGATCATATAAAGATGATGGATCTGCATGCATGCACCTTGATGACAAAAGAGTAGAGCACAGTGTCATCCATGCTACTGACGTTGAGGTGAAGGATCTCGAATTCCAGCTTCTCGAGCACGGCTATGATCTTGATCACCTGCCCGGGGATGCGTTTAGAGAGAGTTCGCAAAAGAACGTTGGCGCCAGAGATCTTCGCCTCCACATCCGCCACGGGTGAGTTGCAACACGCTCCGAGCTCCTTGGCGAACTCAGTGGCGGCTCCGTAAGGGCTGTCGATCACCGGTGCCACCGGAGGAGTCAGCTGCAGCAGTGGCCTTGGGCTCGGAGTAGGGCTAGGGCTCAAGCTCTTCCTCTTCTTCTTGGCTTCCAATGACTGTAGGACATGGTGCAACTCCTTGATGAACTCAATGGCTCCTCCTATGATAGATGCTTGGTCTCCCTTCATTCCAGTGATAAGTATAAAGGACACCAATATATGCTCAATCCATGATATAAACAGTATATGTACATATATAGGAAGAGGAGGAATTCAACTAACCCTTTTGATGTAGAAAGATGGAGTCAAGGATCTCAAAACCTTTAGGTGCTCATTCATCTGTCTTCTTCTGTTCCTCTCCACAGTGATATGAGACATGCTTCCTTCCAATTCTATATTTCCAGTAAAGTACTGCTTGCATTGTACTGGTATATATAAGTACGTGTTGGCAAGAATGCATGCATGCATGTATGGAGGTATATGTTTGGGTACATGGTGTGACATTAAATGGTGTGGCTGCACACTCGTGAGCTACATATATATATGTTTCTCATTCCGGATGAGAACACATGGGACGGCCTTTTGGTGACATCCCTTGTCACAAACTTTGGGCAGTGGTATTCATTTCATGCCATCAGGCAAGAGAGTTGATGGGGTTCTAATTTATGGCATGGCAATATGAGTGTGTAGCATAGAGAATCGCATTCATTTCACCTTCACTGTCTCACGGGTCGTCCTTTACTACTCCTACTGACTACATTGAGCCTTAACGAGATGCTAGTGATCATTGTCAAAGCTAGATGTTGTATATTTAATCTTGAAATCTTCATGGTGTATCACGAATTTAAATATTTTGTTTGGTATTGATCCTCTAATCTCTTGTTTCACTTCAATCTGATGCATTATGTTACTTTTGGACCTATTTGCCCATTTGCGAGAACTAAAGGCTCTAGCAAGTAAAAACATACTTGCATCAAAGAAACTTTAGTTGCAATACAAGAATACTTTTTAAACATAGCTCTCATATCGAAGTCAATGATATCATATACAGCCTGTATTTTGATTGCAAATATTTATCAAGAACTCTGCAGCATACACCGACTATATTAAAATGTTGGCTAAGAAATCAGGCCCCCTCTTTGTCCAAAACACCAAACTCTTTGCCAAAAACCCAAGGCCTGGTGTGTTTTTGGCTCAATAAGCTCAAATCGCATCAAAGGTCAATATTAACCTCCGATCCTCAGTCGTCTCCCTCCGCTCATCCGTCGCGCTCGCCCACCGTCCTCTACTCCAGTGAGCTACCACCCCTCCGGCGTTCAAGCTGACAGTCAACGGCAAACACCATCACTGCCCAACTCTGGCCATCTCCATTATCATGGACCTCACCACCACCTCAGCCACGTATCCTCCTTCATCCACCGCGACTCCAACCCCAACCCCTGATCCCGGCGAGCTCCATTAACTCCGGCCAACTTCGAAATCCGATCCTTCTCTTCATCGACCACCCGACGTCCCCTCTTTTCCTCGAGCACCCCACGACGCCGCTACGACGCCCCCGACCTCCACGGCCTCCATCCTCGTCGGGACCGGCGTCGCCACCTCCCAAAGCCTCTACTCCCAGCCCCTCAACACCATCTAACCTTAACTCCGAAACCCCCTTATGGCACGTCCTATCCCAAAACAACATTTAAAAATACCTCAAATTTTTAAAAAAATTCGACATAACATCTGGGTACGAGCGCATGAACGAAATTGTACGAGCATTCTACGTATAATCTTGATACAAAATTAGACAACCTATGGCATTTATAAAAGATAAATGGAAGCATAATAAGGGAACACATTCGCCCCAACATAAACATAATCTCAAGCCACAGATTGATATTTATACAATACTTAAATTAATATCAAGGTTTATATATCTTCAGAATACATAAAAAAGAGGCATTAATAAATATATCAGAGTACATAGTGGTACAAGGGAGGGAGGGAGGGGGGGGGGGCGTAGGAAACACTCTCAACCTCACCCTACTACAAAAGTCTACTCTCTCAAAGAAAGACCTCAACGATGTCTCGCTTTACGAGTCCAACCTTACAACTACACAGCAAATCCGGAGCCTATGAAGATCACCTACACACACGCAACCCCAAACCATGGGTGAGCACTAAGCCCGGTACGAGACCCAACAAGCTGAAGGTCCAAAACGGGGGTGAATTGGACTCTTTTTGAAAACCTAGATTAATGAAAAAAATCAGGTAGGAGAGATCTAACACCTTAAATGCTTGTAAATGAGATGAAACTAAAATAAATCAGCATACAAGAATTATATGGAAGAAGGGTTAGAGAGATAGCACTACAACAAAATATAGGTCTATAGTGACAATAAAACTCCTCACTAATACCTTGAAATCCATCATAGAAAACTTTTCGTGGCGAGTTTAGGGTCGTCGTCTATACCTTCGTGGCTGAAAGTTTCAGTGACAACTTTGTTGCGTTGTCACAAAATCAGTTACTTTGAGTGACGAGAGTACCCGTCACTGAAAGTTATTTATCTATGACGACTACAATTGTCACAGTTGATTTGAATTTGTGACAATCATTGTTGTCACTGTAAATAAATATGTTGTCACTATATGTTGAAATACACTGTAATTAGATTTTATTTATGACAACGTATATTTTTACAGTCACAAGTGATATTGTCACTGAAAGTAGTTTATAGTGACAATAAAAAGGTTGTCACTAGATGTATTTACAGTGACAAGTAATAATAACATTATTTATCACTAATTCCATTGTTAGTGACAACAAATGCCATCTAAGTTTGTCACACAATACTGAATAGTTTATGGTAACAATAAAAAGATTGTCACTAAATGTATTTACAGTGAGAAGTAAATAACATTATTTGTCACTAATTTCATTATTAGTGACAACAAATGCTATCTAAGTTTGTCACACAATACTGAATCTTGTTTAAGTGACAAATTTTTTTGTCACTAAGATTTGTCATCAAACCTAATTTTTATTATTTGATATTTTAATTTTAAAATTAATCTTTAACTATAAGCATTATTTTTCTCTAAAGAAACAAGCACATTAATATGATTCAAATGAAGATAATTCATACAATAAAATATATTTTATAAACAAACAACTTTGTATGTTGCTTATACAAAAAGATAAGTTATTGCATACATCGAAGTTACATAATTATGTTAATTCAAAAGAGTACACTTAAATTACATTAATATCTAAAACAAGTTCGATCGATATCCGCACCAGCTAACATTGATCTAATAGATCAAGTATCATGTATATAAAAAGAAAACAAAAGAAGAGAATTAGCATTTAGAAACATAAATACAATGTGTATAATAGACAAATATACAAAAGCCAACATCACAATTTAAATTTAAGAAATAAAACGACAATCTCCCCTGTATTTTCGACATTCTCAATTGGTAAAACTGTTTAAACAGGTTGTTAACATATCTACAACATCTTTGTAATATAAAAGCCTATACATTGGCTTACCATTCTTAAGTATTTCCACAAGAACAAAGCCAAGTGTCCTTTGCTTTATTGATAAGTGTACTAATTTCGAAATGTATTGGCATGAATGAATAAGGGCTAGGGGGGATGAATTAAATCAGTCTCCAACTTCTCTATCTCCCCTTATCTTTCCCCTGCTCCCGTCTCTACCTTTCCCTTCATCTGACTATTCCTCTCCTTCCAATTACCATAGCTCCTCCCCCCATTACCCGCTCACAGGCCCAGGCTCGTAACAAATTGTCGTTCATATGTTCACTGTCTTGTTATATCTGTGAACTCCTCAAAAAATATCAACAAAAAATTGGTTATTAATGGACATCATCCAGATTGTCATTCATATGTTCACTGTCTTATTATATCTGCAAAATTGAAGCCTGCTAAGATATGAAATTGCATATCAATGCCTTGTAGAATTAGTTTGTGTGCCTAATTTGGGCATTTGACATGGCAATTAGCATGCCTAGCTGGTCAGTTTAATGTATCTGTGCAAGGATTGTGCGAAGACCATGATGCTTCACCTAAAATTCGATGATTCTAATTGTGTAAAGACTATGATGCATCACCTAAAATTTTTGATTATTTCTAATTGTGAGCAGGACGACCACGCTCTACAAAACCAACTAACATTTCTACTACTACCGTTTTTATAACTCTAACACTACATCCTTACAAATTGGGAATAGATCAATTGATAAAAATGTATATCCTGCCAACTATTTTACATCCCACCTAACAATTCACCGCATTCATCCACCATGTTTTAGGTTGTTTTTAGCCTTTTAAGTAGTTTAATGCAGCAACAACTACAGTCAGATAAAACATATTAGGTATGAAAGTACAATGTTCCAAAGTTAAAGAAAACAACTAAAAGTTTCTTGACATCATTTGACTTGTAACTCTTGACTTAAAATAGGGTAACAAAAGTCATTTATTGTCAACCTGATGCTTTATATAATCAGGAAAGCATGCATAAACCTTAATTATGACATTCCTTGACATTCAGTTTCAAACTCTTTACAGGAAGCAACCACATAGAAGGTGCTAGTAATCATATAGTAGCAAGCCCATCACATATAGTTTGTTGATGAGAATTTGTTTAATATGAAAGCCTGTTATGATAGAAAAGGTTATGTTTCAGGGAAAGTAATCAAGCTAACTGACTCTATTGAAAAACTGCTCATAAATTTAATATTCTGAGCAATGTTTAGAAAGGCTATTTGATGAATAAATTTTATATCTCGCAAGTATACGAATTAGTGTGATCAGTATAGAAGCAAGACGAGTATCGTACCCACAGAGATTTGTAGAGATTATTAGAGTAAAACGCTAAAGAACATAGAAGAAAGAAAATATGGAAGGAAAAGTAAGAAATATGAAGTATCGAAAATAGAAGATCAAATAACGAAATAAGAAAACGATGGAAATATGATGGATGAATACTAAGGTTTCGATTTCACCATAACATCCTCATTCTATGCATTGAATCAACAAAATCTCAATTTAAATCCAAGGGCTCGTTCTTCCGGTATGATGATCCGTTTGATCGCGGTCTTCACCAAGTACCCTCAATTTGTGAAAACCTGTACCTCCAACCTGGTCTGACCGCGTCGGTCGAGGGTCTGGTTTGGATGAGTTTGCTTGGCTGGCCTTGCTTTGCGATCCCCTTTGATCGTTGCGGGTCCAGGGGTAATTTGGTAAACTACTCTTGACGGAGTTGGTTTCACACACGCGTTGTGCACACACGGCCATGTGGTGATGTATGTGCTTGATTAGATCATCAGGGGAACCCTAGATCAGAGGATCTTGATTAGATCAAGGTTTGAGCTTAGGGGATCAGATCTGGCCGATCGGACGGCCAGGATCTAATATTTAGCCATTGGTACCTAAGCCACCATGTGAGGACCTGCCCCTCTATCCCTGTGGCTCGTTGTAGACCGCAAGGGCAATTTGGTAAATTGCGCTTTGTTGGTTTGTTTCACACCCGCGTGTGCACACACTGGCCTTGTATATGTTAGTGTTTGTTTAGAACGGCTAGGTGGACCCGGGATCGGAAGATCCCAGCTCGGGCGCGCGAAAGCTTGCCTTTGGGCAGCTGACGACCCTTGAGCGATCGATCGCTCCTTGGGACGATCGATCGGACTCGTGAGCGAGTCGGTTTGTTTTGATCCGGGGCGAGAACGATCGATCGCTCCTTGAAGCGACCAATCGGACTCGCGTCGGTGGCTTTTCTGCTTCGCGAGGACGGCCACCGCTGGCCGTCGCTCACCTCTGTCAGAGGGGGGGAGGACTTTCCCTCCCCTCCCCTCATTTTCTCCCCCTTTCCCCGGCTTTCCCCTCCCCCTTTCCCCTCCTTTCTTCCCCTCCTCTTCCTCCTTCTCCTCTCTTTCTTCTTCCTTCCTTCTTTCTCTCCCGAAGCTCTGTTCTTCCCCTGTTTTCCGGCAGCCACCTTGCTCTCCTCCGTTCTCCCTCCTTCGGCCATCTTTTCCGGCGTTCTAAGGCTCGTTGGATTTGTGACAACGAGAGGAAGATCCCTGAAGTGGTTTGGAGGCTTGTTGGTGATCAAATCGCGGGGAATCAGCCGAGGAAAGCGCAGCTAGGTAGGGTTATACCTATTGATGTTCTTTTCGGGTTTTCTTTAGATCTAGCTGTTGGATCTTATTGATCCTTGCTTTGTTGGATTCATTATGCCTTGTAGAATTACTGATTTAAGTTTCATGTTAATCAGTTGAGATTTGAGTAGGTTTTATGCAAGATTAGTCTCGGATTTCTGGTTTTCTGCGGTTCTTGTGAAACAGCCGGCTTGCGGCGAGTTTTCCGGCCGGCGAGTACATGATCTTGGCTTTTGGTAAACCTAAGAGTTGTAGCGCTCTTCGTTAGCTTTGCATTCCACCTTATTGCATATTTTTCTGATTTGTGTACGATTTGTTATGAATTGTTTGCTGGAGGGCTGCGTTGCAGCAATTAAATTGGTAAGTGAGATGATTAGCGGTTTTGATTTGTACTTTTCCATTAATCCAACCGTTAGATGACTATGAATTTTGGATATGATGATCCTGGTATATACATCTACTGGTGGCTAAGTTGGATCTTGAATCCGACCTCGTTTGGACGTCGGATCGACGGGATCAATTAGCTCCTAAGTAGTGGTTTTGGGTGTTGAATATAATATTATATTTCGGAATCTAATATTATATTGTCTACTATTCATCAGCGGTTTTCGGGGTTGCTTCCCGTTGCAGGAGTTTGCGGTTGACGGTCATGGTACCGTCGTAATGCCGGGACCCACTGCGGATCGGCTGGCAGCGGTCGGTAGTACCGCTGCAGCGATCTAGTAGACTTATGTGATGCTTGACATACTGTTGCTTGCTCTACTTCTTATCTGTGTATGTCATAGCATGCATTGTTGTATTGTGCATTAGTTGCATTGGTTAGGGCGTGGGTGATCTTTGGGTCGCCGTCCCGAGGCTGGAAGCTCGGACTTAGCCCTAGGACCGGGGTTGGGCTGTTTGGACCCGGTTTGAATTGTGGTGTCCAGTCGATTCGATGATAGGCTTAGATGACTGGTACACTGGATGCTTGATGATTGTAGAGGTCGTGTCGGTCTCGAGTCGGAGGCTGAGGTGTAGCCGGTGTTCCGCTGTGTAGACTCTTGAGTGGTGGAAACGACCCCCTCAGCGGTGCCATTTCCCGCCTGCAGTGTCGGGTTCCTGCATGTGAGTCAGCAGTGTTTGTTGAGCTTACTGTGCGCTGCTCCTGGGCACCAGGGACACGCGGTCGGGTTATGGGACCCCTGTATACACCCAGATCCTACTTGAGGGGGACACTGTTGCGTTTCCCTCTTCCTTCTGTGTGTCGTAGTGTAGATCCCTACTGAGCTTAGTGCTCACTCCTACCCGGGCTGCGTTTTGCAGGTGCAGGCGTCAGTTCTTCTTCCGTGGCCCCTACCGGGCAGTTGATTGGCGGTGCGGCGGCGCCAGGTGGAGTCTGAGAGGTGGTGATCC